>CM062819.1:1098602323-1099227323 GCA_031772625.1 Pinus tabuliformis
AGCTATAGATATGTGGCTTGGGATGAAAAACTTGGTAATTTTCTCTCTTTATTGGTCCATTCTGTTCTCGGCTAGGGTAGCAGACTGAATTTACTAGCTTTGTAAGCGGAGTGCAAAGAAAATGAGCTTCAATTTAGCTCAACAGGCGAATTTGCGGAGGGCAACACAGTTAACAGTTTTTCTTTTGAAAAATGGTTGAAACAGTGATGTTAATGGAGAAGTGTAGGAGCAACACTGTAATTTTGGGTCGAATTTTGGCTCTGCGGGCGATTTCTACAGAAAAAACTTGGAAAAAACGAGGTTTATGGATGAATTGCAGGTAAATACCTGTTCTGTGGACGCCAGGTGCTAAATGCAGGTTGAGGAGCTTGGTGAGGGGCCAAGTTTGTGGACTGAACTCCTGTGGGTGGCGTACTGAAGCTATGGCGACCAAATCATCGTAAACCGCATGCAAAGTCTCCGCAGACAAATGAATAAAAATATACGGAAAACGATCACTTTAGTGACTTTTGAACAAATTTGGGATTTTTGGAATTTTTGGTGCTTTTTATGCTGACGTCATCATGACGTAGATTTTGTCGCGTAGCGGGTATGGAGGGTGACGTGGCAGCCGACGTGGACGCTGACATGGCCGGATGATTAGGCAGACACGTCAGACGAAATAGTGACATGGGGGCTGGCGTGGCGTATGACCTGGGCAGTAGGGACAAAAGGCGGTAAATGGTTTTTATCGGACCGCCTTTGGTACGGGGGTGGTATATGTTAGAGTAGGCCCGATGCAATAGGAATGGGACGTGTGTCCTTTGTACGACGGCAAAACCGCCGTTCTATCGGGCGCTAACTCCCGTATGTCGGGGTTGCTCCGAAATCGGCGAGGGCCATCAGATCTGGGAGGGCGGATCGAAGTGTTGACGGGATGCAAAGTTGCGGGTACGATACGGCGCGGGGACCCGCCCATATATTAAATATTATATAAAATACCGCGGGGGCAAAACTTTGGTTATGTGGGTTTTGGGCGCCGAGGGTTATGATTTATCCATTTAATCAAATATCAAAACGAAACCCAAAGTATATATGAGCGCGGAGGGTAAATGAATTATGGTTTAGGAAGGGGTTAACATGGTTATTAATTTAACCAAATGTTAAATTAATCCCAAAGTAAATGGACGCGGAGGGGTTAATACAAGCCCCAAATGAACTTAGCATTTCCCCGAACTTAGGTTATATGGCTATAGTGCCAAGGGGTGGGAATATTTACTATTTTTGGGTTTTTTTATATAGTTTTTTGTATAATAGGGATAGGGAAGTGATTTAGGGAGTTAAATAATAGAGTTAGAAGTTAATATGGCTTTATGGATTGAAATTGTATGGGTGAATGCTGATTATGTGGAGTGAGAACTAAGACATAAGAAGATGAAAGGAGTATGGAGTAATGATTTTTACACAAGAAATGTGGCTTCTTTCCACTAAGCAAACAGAGAGTTTAACTTAGTACTTCTCATGAAATGAAGTGGAACTAGACCCTTAGGCATATCCCAAGCTCCTTGAGGAGATGTTAGTCACAGATTTATGGGGAAATGGAGGGGAATTAGTCATGCTTCCATTGTTCCAGAGTCCAACAACTGCCTTAGTGCTTATGTCACTGTTGATTTGAGTCTTTCTTGAAAAGACAAAAATGAGCACCCACCTGCTTCTGCAACCTCAAACTACCTACCCAGCCTAATACACCTAGCGTTTTTTCTTCCATTTGATTGGGTGCACTTGAACTAGCAAACCCTGTCCTCCTATCTAAATCTACCCTTATTTCTTCCAAGGGCCCAGATTAAGCAGTTGGGCTCCTTAATTTCTCTGCCTATCTACTCATTTTCCAAGCTTGAACTATTTGGACAGATATTCTTTCTCTAGTTTGCAGTAGCAAATTTAAACATGGCATGGTCTAGATTGAACTGTTGGGCCATTCATCATGTGTAATAAACAACAAGACTTTGCACATTGTGAACTTGCAAATCAGCTAGCAGTGGCATTTTGGCTGGCCACTTTCCTGGTCTTTCTTTGGGGTTCATTTCTATTATTTTTTTCTGACCAATTTACTCTTTTTTCCCTTTTATTATTCTTTTAGGGCATACCCTCTTTACATTTTTTAACTCTCTCTAACTCTTTACAGAATATGGAACCTTTGCAGCATGAAAGATGAACATATTTGGCACTTCCCTGGTCAATCATGAAAAATGAAACCTATTGGTATAGGAACCTAACAGTGGCTCCACTTGGGGATGGCCTTTCCTTGTGAAAGGCCAAGAACAACAGGTCAGATTGCCTTATTTTCAACTCTTGATGTAGTCTGAAACTTCCTTCTCTTGAAGACCAATGATCTGAACCTTTGTATCCTATATGCAGTATTTATGAGCTGATCTGTGATAAATTACAGCTCTGTCTTTGCTGTTTTTTCTGACTGCTTATCAACATCTTTAGACTTCCCAAGTCTTCTTCTTGATCTCTTGTGGTAAACTCAAAATATACACCAAAAGGGGAGTAATTCTTTGACTCTTTCCTCAAAGTCTGCTGCATTTTGTTCCTTATCTAATTGCTATAAATGAAAACTGCTGGAAATACAAATATTTATGTACAATATATAGTGGTGTTGTGTTGATCAAAGGGAATCAAAATAGTGCTTGAGCATTCGCCCATTGACCGGGCCTTCCTCATTATCTGTGCCATTCAAACTCTTAAGAAAATAAGTGTTTTTACCTTGTACAACATGGATAACATATGGTCCCTTCCATTGGAAATCAAATTTGCCATGCTTCCCTTTATCTTCCCTCCTAGAATCCCATTTCAACACTTTGTTTCCTATGAAGAAATCTTCAACTTTTGTTCTTTTATCAAAGATCTTCTTGAGTTTATCTTGTAGTACCTGGGTTCTCTGATATACTTCCTCTCTTGTTTGCTGCAAGTGAATAGTTTGATTGATCCTTCTTTGAATATCATTAGTCTCTGCTTGTATTTCTTGCAACAAATTGATTACAGGGATTCCCAAAGATGAAGGGAATCTTGCCTCCATTCCATAAACCAATTCATATAGACTTGTACCAATGGATCTTTTGGTGGTCAATCTGTCTGCCCATAGTGCATTTACAAGCTTCTTATGCCAATTCTTTTTGTTCTCCTCCAAGACCTTTTTGATGATGTTGATGAGGCTTTTGTTGGATGACTCAGCTAGGCCATTACCTTGAGGGTAATAGGCTGTGGAGTGGCCCAAGGTAATGTGGTACTTATGGCAGAAGTTGATCATTCTTTTGGATTTGAAAGCGACAGCATTGTCTGTAATGAGTTTTTTTGGACAACCAAATCTAGACAAGACGTTGGTTTCTAAAAATTGCATAGTAATTGAGTCATTGTCTTGCCTACAAGGGATGGCTTCTATCCATTTGGTAAAGTAGTCTGTGGCAGTCAAAATCCACCTATGTTGGCCAGAAGATGAAGGGTGGATTTCCCCAATGAAGTCTAAACCCCATTGTTGAAATGGTCTCTCAGTTGAAATAGGTTTGAGGGGTAAAGGTAATAGCTTTCTCTTCCCTTCGAAGATCTGACATTTATGGCAAGACATTACAAATTTTTTCACATCAGCAAACAGGGAAGGCCAATAAAATCCAGCTCTTAGGATTTTATCAGTTGTTGATTTCCAATATAAGTGCCCTCCACAGTCACCTGCATGAAACTCCTTGAGGACTTTGTTAGTTTCATCCAATGTTAGGCAATTAAGCAAAATACCTTCATGATTTTTCCAAAATAAAACATTGTCTATAATGCAAAACTTTGATGCCTTCATTTTCAAGAATCTCTTTTTAGTTCTGGACAACCCTGGAGGAGCTTGCAAGTTTAACAATACAAAACATATATCAGTATACCAAGGTGATTGTAAAAAGGCTTGATTGATCTGTGGAGTCGCCATCTCCTGTTTGTTGTCCAGTTCATTGATGTTAAGGGCTTGAAAATTGGTCTCAGTCATTAGTTTGGCTAATCCTTGTCCTTTTATGAGTTTTGTAGGCTTGATTTCAATGTCATACTCTAAGATATTGGCTATCCATTTGCCCCTCTTGCCTTCAATTCCTTCTTGAGTTAAAATGTCTTTGACCACAGCATTTGGAACATAGGCTATCACATGTGAGTACAATATATAAACTCTGAAATCCTTGATGGCTTTTACCAGGGCATAAGCTTTCTTTTCCATGATCTGATATTTCAGTGGAGCATCTCTTAGTGCTTTGCTAAAGAAAGCAATGGGCTTCTCACATCCTTGGTCATCTTTTTGCAATAGGACAGCAACAATAGTATGCTCAGACGCAAAGGAAAAGATGATGAAATCTCTATCAAACCTGGGACTCGTGAGGACTGGTGTATTTGTCAAAGCTCTTTTGATGTCTTCAAAGGCTTGTTTAGCTTCCATGGTCCACTTGAATTTAGAATATTTCTTCAACATATTATTTAACAGTCTAATTAGCTTAGCCAAATTGGGAATGAACCTTCTTAGGAAATTGATCTTTCCTAGAAAAGCTTGTAGTTCTTTAATGTTTCTTGGATGAGGCACTTGAAGGATAGCTTGAATTCTGTCCGGGTCAATCCTAATGCCATCTTTTGAGATTATGTGACCTAGGAGTTTGCCTTCTTCTAGGCCGAACAATGATTTCTTCGGGTTCAATGATATGCCATATTTTCTGCAAATTATGAACACTTTTCTGAGATGTTCTAAATGTTCTTGGTCTGATTTTGAAAAGGCAGTAAGATCATCAAGGTATATGACTAAGAAATCATGGATCTCTTTGGCAAAGGCTATGTCCATTGCTCTTTGAAATGTGGCACTTGCATTTTTGAGTCCAAAAGGCATTTTCACATATTTGAAGGTTCCCCAAGGTGTTGTAAAGGCAGTCTTGTCTTGATCATCCGGGTGGACTAGAATCTGATTGAATCCTGAGAATCCATCTAGCAATGAGATCCTAGAGGCTCCCACTACCCTTTGTAGGATATGATCCATTTTTGGTAAAGGGTAATGATCTTTGAGAGAGACTTTATTCAAGTTTCTTAAGTCAACACACAGTCTTATCTCTCCGGTTTTCTTTCTAGTAGGCACTAGATTTGAAATCCATTCTGAGAACCTGATAGGTGCAATGATTCTGGCTTCATACATTCGTTTGACTTCCTTTTCAATCAGAGGGAGGAGGACAAGATTCAATCTTATAAGCTTTTGTTTAAAAGGTTTTTGATTCTCTTTCAGAGGTATAGTATGTTGGATGACTGAAGTATCATAGGACTTGAGATCCTCATAACTCCAGGCAAAGACATCTTGGAATTCCTTGAACAAGTCAATGTATTTCAATTTCTGATCAGCAGGCAATGCTTTTGACAATTTTATCATTTTGGGATTTTCCGTGGTTCCAATGTTGCAGTCCTCAATTTCAGCATTCAGTGGTTGCATTTTCGACTTCTTTGAAATATCATTCGAATCGAATAGATCCTCCAAAGTGGTTAATATTGTGGGCAAAAAATTGTCTTTTAGTTCAATTACTTCAGCTTCTACCTCAACTGTTCCATCAAAATCTGTTTTCTTTAGCTCTTGTAAATTCTTGTCATCAAAAGTAGTTGGGTGCAATATCAGATTTGCTGTTTCAGCTGACATATTTTGTTCAATTTTGTCTATCTATTGTTGACCATCCACAGGGCTAGTATCAATGTTCATGCTGGAGAACTCCTCTTTCAAAGTCAAGAAATTATTTATTTGTGTATCACTCTCAAAAACTTGCCAATTTTTGACATTATCTGGGAGAGCAGGTCTATGTTTGATTTCAGCAGTAAAATGGTGGTTGGGTTCAAAAGGAAGCTTGTAAGTTCCAGCAAAGGTTGCCAAGCTATGTGCATGTAAATTATGCTTTCTAGGAATTTTGGTGAGTTGAGATTCTGAGAAACTGTTAAGTATTTCAATGGCTGCCCCTCTGTAAGCTCTCAACCTAAGATCGTTTGTGACAAAATTTCCCTTTATCTGTTGTATGATCAGATCTGAATCCCCTAGTATTGAAACTTTAGTTGGCCCAAGACCTCTGATCAGTTTGAGTCCTAACAAAAGGGCTTCATACTCGGCCATATTGTTTGTGCATCTGAAATTTAACCTATATGCATGACCTTCATCATGGTCATTTTGCATGTTGTGAATCCAAACCCCTGCCCCTGCTCCTAATTTGTTGACAGAGCCATCAAACTCTAAGTACCATAATGTTGTTGGGAAAAGTATCCATTCGGAATGCCCCTATCCCACTCTAAGGTGTGATAGTGCCTTAGCAACAAACAAGGAAAACTAATTGAGTATTTCTTCTTTATGAAATGTAAATGAGGAGAAAGGATGTAACTAACCTGTGTCTTCCGCTAGTTTGTTGATCCAATCACTCCTCTCTTCAGTGGCTCTCATCTCCTTGCTCCTTCACCGGCCCAGCTTCACCGAATTCCTGCAAGATCACAAGAGAGAGAAACTACACGAAGATATAGATTTACATTCATAAAAAGCTCAAGATCAGATTAAGCTAAACATGTAAGCATAACAAAGCATCATTGGTGGAACGATGGGGGAGTGGGAGGACTCTGCAGCTGGCGCAGATCTAGCCCTAGGCCCGTAGGGCCGAGTCTAGGGCCCAGATCCGATGGAAGAAGTGCAGGCTTTCGCGGTCGACCTCGTCCGGCAGATTGTCTGAAGGATTTCGGCAGGTGGAGGTTATCATAGGAGCGAACAGAAACCTGGAGGGTATCACCGCTGAAACGTGAAGACGGTTTTTACTGCACAGGGAAAACGGTTTACGGTCCGTGACTTTGTAGCTCCCGACAGCCCGACAGCGATCGCTAACCCGGAGGTAACCATGGTCATAGCGGACGAAGGAATCGATCTCAACCCTTCCATGGAGGATATCCTCTCCGTTTGGGGGAAAAGCCCAACTCCCCAGAATGTGGAACACTATTTCGGTTCGGTGAAAGGTATAGCCACCCGTCCGTTCTGCTCGGTGCCTGAGAGTCTGAACAAAATACCCTCCTTTTCGCTCAAGGGTCTCAGTGAAACGGCATTTGTGAATCAGGAAGAAAATCTCCCTTTCTCGGCCCATAGCCCGAGCCAGAAGATCCTGCAGTCAACAGCTACCTCCGACGGTATAGGAGCCATTGGGTCTACAAGCCCGGTGCTTTCGGGTGGATTGGAAGATATTGTTATCCTAGGGTCGAAGTTAGGGCAAAGCCCGGACGGGAAGACGCGAAGCTCAGCTCCCATTACTAGGGTTTCTCTTGCAGCAAGCAGGATCAGCGTAAAAGAGGCAAGAGGGCCGGATCAGCGTCGTGAGGAGCCACAGATCCCAAAGGAGGACGAATGGAGGCAAGTTCAGGGGTCTCAGGTATCAAATCATTCTCACCTTGATTCCCATTTCCATATTCCTTCCTCGTCTCAGGAGCATTGTATCCCTCCTCCGCCTGGCCCTAGCGCCCACAGAGGGCATCAGGGGAATGAAGCCCTAGGCACCTTACCCAGTGGTCCAATTCCCCCTGAGGGGCAAAGGAAAAAACAGAGAGTGATAAAATCCCAAGGAGTCGAAAGAAACCTGGTCTTGGGGATGGATGTCACTGTTGAAGAAGCTCTGGAGGTTGCGGAATGTACACTGGTCGGTAGAGCAAGAGGGAGGTTTCTTTCTTCGGAATTCATCAAGTCCTGGGGGAAGCAGAACTGGCATTCGGACCTTATCAGCAATTTTAAGGTCTTAACTCTGGCAAAAGGCTGGTTCTCGGTCCAATTTGATTCTAAAGAGGCTGCGGATTGGGTCAAGCAGAGAAACTGGTCTATTGGGCACATTCCGATACTTTTCAAAAATTGGAGCCCCTTGTTTGATGCAGATCACGAAAGGGTTGAGACCTTTCC
This sequence comes from Pinus tabuliformis, assembly GCA_031772625.1. Classification (NCBI taxonomy): domain Eukaryota; kingdom Viridiplantae; phylum Streptophyta; class Pinopsida; order Pinales; family Pinaceae; genus Pinus; species Pinus tabuliformis. The sequence continues at coordinate 1,098,610,263 of CM062819.1, forward strand.
GGTATGGGTTAGGGTGCCGGGATTGCCATCGTTTCTTTGGGCTGACTCAGTGTTCAAATCGATCGGAAACAGATTGGGCACCTATTTGGAGACTGATAAGTCATACTTGGAAACAAACAACAGAGCTATGGCGCGAATCCTTGTTAATCTAAACCCCAGTGGAGGTTTGGCGGAAAAAATCATTCTCCAATATAGGGAATATGTTTTTGAGCAGATTCTGGACTATGAGTACTTACCATTCCGATGCCACCGATGCCACGAATATGGGCATCTAGCCAAAGAATGCCCCCTGGGTAGACGGAGGAGGAGGTTTCACCGAACGGATCTGAGCTATCGGCGCCCTCAGCACCAAAGCCCCAAAGACCCTTCTGTCATTCAGGAGGAGGAATTAATGGATATGGATCCCCTTCAGGGTCGCCAAGCCCAGGAAGCTGACACTCAGGGAAGGCCGAAGGAGATGATGGAATCCGAAGAGCAGCCAGCGGAAGTCTCAAAGCTTGCGGACGAGGAGCTCCTCAGCCCAGACTCAAGCCCTGTCGCGGACCAAAAGGGTACGAATTTGATTTCATCCCTTTCTTCTCCAAATGCAAATAATGATGCTGTCCTGATTGATCGTTCTGTGTTTGATCCGCTCATCAATTCTGCACCCTCTGAATCTATTGTTAAAAACTCAAACACATTCGAGGGTCCCCTGGAAACATGTATTGAAAATTGCATTGAAACTCTATCGGCTGCAATTCCTTCCCTGGATTTGAATCGTGATGGGTGTTGCCCTGAACCCGCATCCCAGAGCCAGCTCCCTCAATGCCCTTATAACCTTCGTTCGATGGGAACAAAACCAGGCCCGATTTCTTCTATGGGGGGCATCGATCCTTCCCCTTCCCTGTGCCAGCCCGGGAAAAAAAGGGGAAGGAAGTCAAAACTCTCTGCAGCCAAGGTCCAGGCCATTTTTGATGTGGCAGATGGGAAGCAGCAATCTATCACAGGGGCACTTAGAGCAGTGCAAAGCCCCGGGCCTGTTCCAAAATGATAATAGCCTCTTGGAACTGCAGGGGTTTAGCCAGTAAACCCAAAAAACTGGCTCTGAGGGAGTTAGTATTGAATTCAAGAGCTGAAGTGATACTCCTTCAGGAGACCCTGGGGAAAGGGGAGGATGTTGTATCAATGCTCAAAGGCCTGCTTCCAGGCTGGGTTTTCTCAGCTCTGGATGCTGAGGGCCATTCCGGTGGTTTGGCGGTAGGGTACAGAGAAGACAGAATCAGGGTTCGGAATCAATGGGGAATGCAGCAGGTGATGGGGATTGAATGTCAATCTACGGAGTTTGATTTCCCATTTACTATTATTAACATCTATGGGCCATGTCAGGATAGGATTCCCTTCTGGAATAGATTGATGGGAAGCTCGCTCGTGAAAAATAATTTTGTAGTGATGGGAGGAGATCTAAATTTCTCCTTAGGAAGAGCTGAGTCCTGGGGGCCAAATGCTAGAGAGGACCCGCAGTTAGAGTTCTTTTTAAACCTCTTAGCATCCAACAATTTCATAGAAGCAAACCTCATCAAACTGAAACCTACCTGGCGGAATAAAAGAGTAGGGGAAGCTAGGGTGGCAAAGCGCTTAGACCGCTTCTTAATCAATGAGGATTTGGCTGCAGCTATCCCCCTTTTCAGGCAATGGGTAGAGGAAGGAGGCCCCTCGGATCACTTTCCGATTTTCATTGAGCTCGCCAAAGGTCCATCAAAGCCTCCTGCTCCCTTCAAATTCAATGCATCCTGGCTACAAGATGAATCCTTCAACAAGTTATTCAATGAAACTTGGATTCATCCGGTCAGAGGATCTCAAGAACAGAAAGGTTTCTTATTTATGGAAAACCTCAAAAGACTGAAAAAGGCCACAATCTCTTGGGCAAAGGACAGGAAACAAAATCAGGATGAGGCTCTATCCAGGATTACCGAGGAACTCCAAAGGCTTGAAAGTATAGAGGCAGACAGCTATGCGACCCTAGAAGCTAAGGAGAAAATTGTAGGCCTGGAGAAGGTCAAGAACCAAATTCTGCTGGCAAAGGAGGAAGAATGGCGTCTTAAAAGCAGAGCAATCTGGCTCAAAGCAGGGGATGAAAATACAAGCTTCTTTCATAACTATGCAAAAGGGAGGAAGAGCGCAAATACCATCTGGAGTCTAAAAATAGAAGATGGTAGGGAAGCCAAGACTTTTGAAGCTCTCTCAGCCCTTGGAGTTAATCATTTTCAATCCCTCTTCAAAGACCTTGGTGAGATCACCATTGCAGAAGTCATCCAAACAGCGCAGTGTTTCCACAAGTATGTGGAGGAGGAAGAAGCAGACCAACTAATGGATCCTGTCACCAAGGAGGAGGTGGAAAGTGTTATAAAGTCTATGGCGAAAGAGAAAAGTCCTGGCCCAGATGGTTGGTCTGTAGAACTTTTCCTACATTTTTTTGAGCAGATAGGGGAAGAAATCACCGAAGTTGTAGAGGAGTCTAGATTGAAGGGAGAAATATACAACCCTTTCAATACAACTTTCATCGCTCTCATACCCAAAAAGGAGGCTCCAGAATCCTTTGAAGATTTCAGACCTATATCTTTATGCAATAGCATTTACAAGATAATCGCAAAAATTATTGCCCTCAGGATCAAACCAATTCTATCCAGGCATATCTCTCCTGAACAATTTGGATTCTTGGATGGAAGACAAATCCATGAGGCAATAGGGGTGGCTCAGGAGGTACTTCACTCTGTTAAGTTGAAAAATAAGAAGGGAGCAGTGATTAAAATTGACCTCTCAAAGGCCTATGACAGGATAAACTGGACATACATTCGTATGCTCCTTACACACCTTGGTTTCAAAGTGGATTTCATCAGATGGATCATGGGGTGCATAACAGATGTCAGCTATGCTATTCTCATCAACGGTACAGCCACCCCGTTCTTCAAAGGACAGAGAGGGCTGAGGCAAGGCTGCCCTCTTTCTCCCCTGCTTTTCCTTCTAGTGGCAGAGGGCCTGAGCCAGTTGATCCATAAAAGCAAAAGGGAAGGTAAGTTATCTGGTATAGAGGCAGCAATAAACTTGTTCATATCTCACCTTCTCTTTGTAGATGACATCCTGATTTTCTCAAATGGATCCCTCAATGAACTGAAGGAGCTAAAATCCATCTTTGGCCTCTTTATGAAAGCTACCGGTATGCAGATCAATCCCAGGAAATCTCAAATCCTTGAAGAAGGTCTAAGCAGAGCTGAAAGGGAGCAGTTCAGATCTCTCTTTCCATTTGATATAAGCTCCATGGGCGCTCCATTTAAATACTTGGGCTTCTGGTTGAAGCCAAACGATTACAGGAAGGAGGATTGGTCCTGGCTAATCGCAAAGATTGAAGCTAGAATTAGTCATTGGAGTTTCAAATGGCTATCCAGAGCAGGGAGATTGACGTTAATAAAATCTGTGCTTCTAGCCATCCCAGTGTACTGGGCAGCCCTAACATGGGTTCCAAAAGGAGTACTGGAGAAAATCAGGAGGATTTGCTGCAGATTTCTATGGGCAGGGACTAAGGATTCCTCAGTCCTCCCTTGGGTCGCATGGGAGAAAGTGGCCAGGCCAAAGGAGTGGGGTGGCTGGGGGATCAAAAGTCTACCAGATTTTAGATTTTCTTTAGCTGCTAAATCAGGTTGGTGGCTCATTAAGATGGAATACTTTTGGACGAGGACGGTCAAACGAAAATACATCGATCCAACCCCCCTGGAAGACTGGATCAGGGATCCTTCTAAGTCCCAAAAGAATGTTTCTGTAATCTGGAAAGCCACCTTGGAGTCTTTCAAGGTGATTGAACAAGGTTTAGCCTGGAAGATCGGGAACGGTGAAAAGGTAAAGATTGGGAAGGACCCGTGGGTCGGATGCAATGGCAACTATGCCCTATCTCCCGAACTGATTCAGCACTTGGAAGGGAAGGATCTTCGTTTCCTCAGCCAAGTAGAAAAACCGGGTTTCTCTTCCATATGGGGTCAAGCATGGAAGAATGGAGAAGAGTTGGATCTGGAGCAAAGATGGTGGAATGAATGGAATGGTTTCACTCAGGAACTCCTCAGATCAAATATCAGGTTGAGCGACAGGCAAGATGAGCTCCTATGGGCCCATGCAGAATCAGGGGAATATGCCCCAAAGCAAGGGTATAATCTTCTTATGTCAAGGAAAGGATGGGGAGATCCGGAGTGGTGGGCGAAGCAGCTGTGGAAACTCAAGTGCCCTCCAAAATCAAAAATCCTTTTTTGGTGCATCTTAAGGGGAAAAATCCCAACTTGGGATATTCTGCAGTCCAGATTTATGCACGGGCCCGGAAGATGCACCTTATGCAAAGCAGAAGCAGAATCTGTTAACCACCTTTTCCTCAAATGCCCAGAATCTCTTAAGGTATGGAGTGAGATTGGAAACATCCTGAACAAAAAGTTAGTTTGGGAAGGCATCAACATTCAAGAAGCATGGCAGAAGTGGTGGAATGAGCATGCGACCGGGAACCTTCGAAACCTGCCTCTCATCATTAGCTGGGGGATATGGATAGCTAGGAACAGGAGCATCTTTCAAGATAAAGATACTCCTGTAGCTCTCACTGCCACTCAGGGAGCAGCCATCTATTCAAGCCTTCCTGAACCAAAGGATCCCCCCCCCCAAAGAATTGCCCCTGAATTACAGATCTTAGAAGGAGTCCCTTGGGCTTTCTTCGACGGTGCTTCACAGAATAACTTAGCAGGAGCAGGACTTATCATTCACTTATCCCCTTCTCACTCCCTGAAAGCTTCTGTGGGGCTAGGAACAGGCTCAAATAATTTTGCAGAATTGAACGCCCTAAAGCTCCTCCTTTGCTGGCTCATCCATCGGCACACCCTCACTATTCAAATCTTTGGGGATTCTCAAAACGTGATCAGATGGGTTAATGGTCTCAGTACTTGCAGAAATCAGGCTCTAAAACAAATTTTGGGGGAAGTCCAAAGATTGAAATCAATGTTTAACAGTTTTTCTATCTGTCACATTTACAGGGAAAGAAATGTCATGGCAGATCAGCTATCTAAAGATGGTCTTCAACAGGATTTGGGCAGCTGGAAAATAGAAGAAGAAGAACAAGGCCACATCAGAAGATCAGACCAGCCTCCTTACCTCCATCCTCACTGATATTTTTGGCAGGAATCTTTGTTTATTGTGTATATTTTCAATATTTTTGTACTGCTTAAAACATTTCAGCAAAAACTATGCGGCCATATTATGTACAGCGATGGGTTGTTTTCCTCACCACTGAGGAGACCCGATTTTTGTTATTTGCTTTTTTGACATGATGAACAATACATAGCTACAGCTATGTGTTTTTTTGGCTTTTAAAAGCCACTGGACAGCACACATCAGAAAGAGTGACAGCACCTGAAGGGAGCAACCTACAGGCATAAAGGCAGAAATTTTTGATATTTCAGTTTTGACAGAGCTCAGGTTTGAGCAGTGATGCCACGGTATATGCAATGTAAACTTTTTATATACTTAATAAAAAGTTTCGTTTTTTCCTTTGGAAAAAACAAAACATCATTGGTACACAGCATGTAGGAGAAACTCAAATAGTTTATTGGTAGAATAAGAAAGTCCAAGAGGAGATACAACCAAGTGAGTTCCGATCCAGCATCTACCTCCCAGCAAAGGAATCCCTTCCTCTCCTCCAACAAAGCATAAATCACCCAATGTACTAATCTCAATCTCAAACCAACAGCAATTCTCTGCAAAGTACAAAATTCCAGCCTCCTGAACCTCTGGGTGAGAGATCCATATATAGATGTAAGCAGAGAGGATGAGTCAGCTTATGTTTTGACTTGTGGCTTCTCTCTGTCAGTTCCTGCTTCCACTTGGAGGTTGAGAGCCTCTTACTCATCACTAGTCGAATTCATTGAGGCAAGTGTCATTGGAGAAGATTCTGGAAGCTTCCAGGGTCTTTCCACCTCGTTGAATGAGTTTTCCATTTGGTATTTCCCGCTCAGCGCACCCTGGTAGTGCTTTTAGGTGCGTTGCAACGCACCCAGCTAGTGTACTGGGGTGCACTGCAACGCAGGTAGCTAGAAGAGCTTCTGAATTGATCCTGAATTGACTTTTTTTGAGTTGTTTTTGGTGGAGAACTTCTGGGAGAAGCTGTCATTGGTTGACCTTGTTCCTTTAGGAGCTGTAACAAAATATTTAGGGACATTGGATCCCTTGAATTATGGACATTTCATGCTTATAGCTGTAAGGCACAAAAATGTCTATAACACATAAGATTTCTTGGTTATGACTAGCTTTAAGAGTTTTAGCAGCTTGTTCAATGGACAGATTTGGCTTTTGTAAGTCATCTGATATGTCATTTTTATTTGTTGTATGAATTATATCAAGGATTTTTTGATCTTGGGCACTAAATTGTTCATCTATGCTTTTTGTTTGTGTTGCTTCTATGAATTTGACATCAGTTTTGGGACACATGTCAGCATTATATAAAATGAATGAATCCATGTCGGAATGCATAGCATAGACGGGGAAGTTTTGGGGTTTTTCTTGACTACTCACCACATATTTCATCAGTGTTTCACGGTATAATCTCTTTGGCTGTCCAAAGACTGAAATAGTGGCATGGGACATGTCTAGTTGCAAAGATCCTTGGAGTTTAGCACCCCAAGATCGGGATAAAAGCATACCATACTTAGGTGGAATATCAACTACCACCACATCCATCAAGATTGTTTTCGCTGGATATTGGACTAAGGATACACAAAGGTCTTTGATTAGGCCAAGACACCTGACCTGGCTGGAATCAAATGAAAACAAATCTTTGTAGGGTCTTGTGATGTCTAGGTCCAATCTTTCCATCACAGATTTTGGCATTAGGTTGTGGGAAGCTCCCGATTCAAACATTGCATTATGCAGCACTTTGTCATGAATGTTTAAGCTCACATAGAATGGAGGAAATCCTCCATCTATTGTTTTACCATTGACTTCGGGACCAAAAATCAGTTCTGGTTGATCATCAAGAACATTGACTGCATCTTTGTTCTCTGGTATTTGTAGTGACCTATTTATTTGCTGTCTGTATATCTCATGTTTGGCCAATTCAGAAAGAGGAATAACTATTTTCAGCTTACCAATTTTTGTTTCTAAATTAAAGGGTTTTTCTGTCTGTAGTTTTGTGTTGTGGACAACAAACTTTTCCTTTTCAACTGGATTTTCAATGACTTTCTCCTCATGCTGAATTTTGTTTTGAATCAAATCTGTTTTTAAATTTAGTTCAGGAGGGCCGGTTACATTTTCTTTTGGAGGAGAGGATGTGTATGGCTGATTTTTAGAAGGCTGTTCATCTGACATGTCCTCAACATAGACTTCCTTTGGGTTTAAGTCTGTTTTGGCAGGGAGTTCTATCAAGATAGCTTTATCTTTTGCTTTCTTTGGCTTCTTGGTATCCTTGAGCTTGGTAGGTTCAGGCACATCTATGGTTCTACTTCTCAACTTGTATTGTTTATGCACCTCATAGACTGCTGCATCATAACCTTCTCTAAAGTCGAATGACTCTCCTGATTTGGTTTGAAATTGGTTGAAATTATGGGCCTCTTGATCTTCTTGTGTTAGAAAGACTTGCTGTTCACTGCCTAAACCCATTAAGTTGATGTGAGGGTCCTCTGTTGGTTCATTATATGTTGAGGCTTTGGCATAGTTCTCTTGAAATGGAGGTCTGATGTTCTGGTTAGGGCCAGCCCTTCCAACATTTGGACTTTGGTTTTTTCTAAAATTTGGGTTCCTTGCTGTGTTACTTGGCTGCCCTTCCCAAGATGATTTCCTTTCAATGGTCTCTACTCTATCTCCAAGTTTGTCCATACCTTTGATGATTGCATCAAGCTTTTGTTCAAATGCTGAAGGTTCCTCTTCGAATGTTATCCATCTTTCAGCTCTTGCCCGATTTCTTTTAGCAATGAGATTTGCTTCTACACTAACAGCTATATTCTGTATGTCTGCTAAGGTTGGAGGGGCTCTTTCCATCAGTTGATATGCCATGTCAGAATCAAATCCATCAGGGAATTTGATTAAGGCTAATTCAGGTGGAGGTCTAAGGTTTTGAGGGATAGCGTTGTATACACTCTTGAATCTAGCACAATAATCTAGGACAGTTTCTTGTGGGCCTCTTTTTATACTGTCATACTCTGATAGGATATGCAATGGATCCTTCTTCTTTTCCCACCTATTCAAAAATGACTGATAAAGGGCATCGGGATTGGCTATAGAGTTTGCAGCAAGTGCTCTAAACCAAGTCCTAACATCACCAGTTAGACTTTGGACGAAAATCTTCATTCTTACATCATCATCATCAATTTCATAGTTCTCAAAATAGTCTTGCATTTTATTTGTATGTTGTTGGGCTGTATATGTACCAGTACCATCAAAATAAGTGATCTTACTTTGATAATCTTGAGGCATAGCCCCAGGATTTCCAGGTAACTGTAAAGGGGCATATCTATTTTCCATATTTACAGGGACAAATGGGACAACAGGAAGAAATGGGATAGCTGGAACTGCAGGGACTGGAGTTGAAATATGTGCAGTGGATGGAGGTGTAGGGAAGGTGCTTTGAGAGGTGGATGAAGAACTGGGAGAAGCAGCAGTAATGTGAAGACGGATTGAGGGTTTAGCAGGAGTTGGGATATAGTTCTGCTGAACTGTTTCAAGGTCTAAATCAGCAGAACTTTCTTGAGCTTCTTGTTTCCTAAGGGCCTTGGGGATTAAGTTGGGATTTTCAAAAACAGCTGGAGGATCTGGGTCAGGGTTTGACCTGGTGTACCGAGTTTTCTTCTTTGGAGCCAACTTCTAAATCTGTTTTTGGTATTTTCTAAGAATGTTTTTGGTATTTTCTTTGAAATATGGGAGGCTTTGAGTTTTTCCTTTGAATATTTTGAAACAGGGAAACTGATCGAATCTTTTGGAACAACTATTTATAGCCTAAAACTATACTGGAGATTGACTGAAGCAGCTTTTATCTACTCCTGTAAATGCACAACAAGAACAGTTTCAAAGGCTACCTGGCTAACTTCAGGCTCCATCTGTAGTTTTAGAAAATAGACAGTAGTTACAAATAAACATTCAAATTCCCCAGTGGAGTCGCCAATGATGTTAACACTCAGGTTGTTCCCTGCCTCCTGAAGGGAATACGGCCAAGGTAACCACTAACCAATATTTTAGCTGCAGGTCCTAGCCTACCTGCAACCAGAGAGGGCTCTCTCTTTGTAATTTAGCTTTGTTTTTGGAGTATTTTAGGCTAGTTATTATGCACAAGTTTTTGTTTTGAGTTTGTTGGAAGGTAATTTCAGGTGGAACAGGGATGCAAGTAGGAAACAATTTCTTCCATTGGGTAGATGGAGTCAGAGTGAGTGAATTGGTGAAGTGTTGAAGTGTTCATTTGGTAAAAGGAGTTTTCTACAAAGCAGGGAAGTCAATTTAGGAGAAATTTTGATATCTGAAATGGTGGAATGAAGTCAGTGAATGAAAGGCAATCAAGAATCGTTCATTATGCTGGTAGAGGGAAAGTGCATGAAGATTACTAAGGAGCAATGAAGAATTCCTAAGCAACATTCAGAGTGAAAGAACTAATGCAAATAGGAGCAATTAAGAATTCCTATTTATGACTAATTCTGAAGAAAACATATACAGTAGCTGAGATTGAACATAGAGTGCTTTTAGGCAAATTCTGTGCTATTCTTCTTCTCTGCTACCAAGTTTATGGAACATACATGAAACTACATACATAGAAGACATAAAAAACATAGAGAAGAGAGACTTATTGATCCATAAACGACACAAGAATTTTGTAGCATTTCCCAGAGCGTCAATTCCACATTCAGATGGTTCAACACAGTGAAATTCCAACAGCCTTTGTATTATATAGCCTCAATAACTTACAGCGCGGTTCAGAGACGAAACTACCAACCCCAAATAGATATTATGGGGAGGTATTTATACAAAAGGGAGATACAAAATATCATGAGGATAAGTCTTGAACTCATAACTTTCTTTACCAACTATTAAGAAGTAGTAAGTGAGGTAATAAATGCTGTAGTAATTATGAATGCGCTAGCTGTCCAATTTGTCAGAGGAATTTTGAATTTTTGGGCTGAATGAGTCGGCTGCTTACTGTGCATTCATTCTGCGTGTACTGTCCTGATTCTGGTACGCCGTTTGTTGTTGTCTTGGTCTTCATTATCGGTGCTCGGTTCCTTTGCATTCAATGAGCTGTAGTGACCATTATGTTTCTGCCTTGCACCGCCTTTTCTTCCCTTTTGACAGGTGGACTGTGCCATCTGTATATGCTGACCTGTAGCTTACAAAAAGAATTAATAAACAAAATCACCTGAGCAATGTCTACATCATTCCTTTCCACCAATCCTCTGTAAGCAGCTGATGTCTTTGTATCTTTATCAGTGTTTCATCAGCTTCAGTGTATCTATAAAAGTTTGGTTGGACTTCAAAGAGATGGTTTATCTCGTGTGCAATGTAGAACAGATTCTCTAGTTTGTCATAGACACTCTGTCCAGATGGAGGTCCTGTTTCTTCTAATGTTCTTGAGGACGCTGTGATTTGATTGGAATCATAATTGTTTACCCTGTTGGCATAATGCTCATGTGACAACAGTCTTCCAGCGCTAGTTACTAAACTTGGTAGCCCTCTGCTCTGTAATGCTGCAAACTTTATTATGAACTCATTCACCTCTGCCTGCATTTCTTGGCATTTTCTTTCTAGAGTTTGCACAAAATTCCTTAGATTCAACACCCTTTTTACTAGTAAGATGGTATCAATCTTGTTCCTGATACCTATTGCTGCCAACTGCTTTTTGGTGTGAGTGTTCAGGAACTGGATCATTCTATTAGCTTGCTAAGGCATATTTCCCAAAGATGTTCTAGCCTTTTGATTTTCAAACTGAACCAAGCCTATCAAATCCATTTGCTCATGAATGGTTTCAATGGATTTCCATTGGCCTGTAATGGATTGGCCAATCTTGGCCCACAAAATTTTCTTGACCTCAGCTAGGGTCTTATAGGTTGGCAACTAATTGTGGTTGCTGCATTATAGGTCTAAAATGACTGAGAGTCATTTTCCCTTCTTGGATGTCATAGGCTGCCATTAGCCTTTGCTGATTAGTGGGAGCCATCCTTAGCAACTGGTTGTACAGCTGGTACCTTACTGGCTCATTTCTAGCTTTGATATCGCTGAATGCTTTTTTAATGTTAGAGCCCTGTCTGCTCTGCTGCCTGGTGGACGTAACCTCCACACCTTGTTGTCTCTCTTGCTCCTGCTGAAAGGAGCTAGCTGATGTCTCCATGCTTGGGGGAACTTGCTGTTCTATTGGCCCTTCTGGCATTTCTTCCTCTGAAAAAGGATTTAATCTCTGTCTTTTTTCTCCTTGCTGCTCTGTGGATGTCCCTAGAGGGGTTTCTTCCTGTCTATCTCTTTTCTTAGCCCTTTCCTCATTAAGAGGAGTCTATAACACTGGAATTTCAGCTGCCTTTGCTTGAGTAGAAGGGTCTTGCCCCTGACTTTGTTCATCTCTAGAAGCAGGCCGGTCTGCCATTGTTTCTTGCTGTTCCAAATTGTGCACTTGCTCTTCTGAATGCTGTACCTCTTTACCTTTATCTATTGCTGCTGGTGGGGCACTTGCTTGGGCAGGTTGCTGGGAGGTTGTGGCAGATGAGGTGCCTTCTCCAAAGTGCCGAGGAGCTGTGAAAAATACCTGTCCAAAAGATTCCAGGTCAACCGCTTTTTCAAGGTCTTTGATTGCTTTTTCTGCTATCTCTTCTTCAGAAAGTTCTTCAACTAGTGTGCCCTCTACCCATTCTTGTTGATTAGCATATTGTTCAATTTGAGGGATATTGCAGTGTTCATATCCTGCAAGCCTGTGTTTGACTCTTCTAAGGCTTGTAAAGTGATTGGGGTCATATGGTGCCCAATAAAAGATTGTTTTTAGGAACAGAAAATTTTTCAAAATCTTGTCTGCCTCTTCCCAGGCTTCTTCTCTCTTATTGAAAATAAATGGGCCCAATTGATGTCTTATCTTGAGATGTGCCTTTTTGCTTTTGCCATAGAAATGAATCATATCTGAATTACCAAATTTCCGGAAGTATTCCAAGGCAAAGAGTCTCATAGGGACATACTTTGGAAGTCTTTAGGGGGCTAAGTCATAGCCATAAATCCTGATTACTGTGTGGTTTTGGTAAAAATACTAGTCACCAATGCTGTAGCTTTTGGAAAGCTGTAGAATCTTTTGCATCCCATTAGTGAGTCTAGGAAGAGGAGTGCTCACTAGAAGGGAGGAAGCTGGATGTATAAATAGGTCAATAAACTCGCAGTAGGTATATGGAGAGTAATAAACATGGTGGCAGACTGACGACCAAAATTTTACAGACCTTCGCTCCCCCTTAGCATCCAATTTTTTGAGGAAAACTGGGAAACTATTAGGCTGATAGTATAGCAGCAAATGATATATGTAGGAGGTGTATTTGAATACCCTTTCTCTCTCCAAGTTCATGAATTGCTCATGAATTTTGTCAGCTATGAAGGTGGCATAATCATACTGGACAGCAGGGGGCTATCCTGGAGCAAACATGGACAGCAACACCAAGACCGTCTCATCAACAAATTCACTGGTATTGAATCCTAAGATCCAGGATATCATGTCTACCAGCAATCTCCCTATTTCATTAAACCAAACATGTAGATAAGGAGGAGGTTGCCAGGGCTGAAAACCTGGTTGCATGAACAGCTGGGCAATTCTTGTGATCTCTGAGATAGGTAGTTTGGCACCTTGATAAAGCAAAAGTTTCATGGAGAGAGGAGCCAGAGGCTTAGTTGGCTCAAAGTTTAGCATCTCATTTATGGCTTGAGGGGTTATGTGAAACAAAACAGTCCCAGATGGAGCCAAAACTGCTCTTTGAATGGGCTCATAATTTTCACAACATTGATTGATAAGGTCAGGGAATACATTTACTTGTGGGAGATAATAAATTGGTAGGTTGGACTCCCAGATACCAAGGACATCAGCATTGCTTCTGTATCTTTTCCTTATCTCACAAAAGGTTTCAATGTGATATTTGTTGCTCAGTTCAACTGTTTTCTTCATTTGGTAATCCCTGTCAGCAAGGGGCAGCCACTCCAAGTTCTTATGTGGTGCATTCAAGGGGGAAATATTTAAGGCTACTGGAGCCTCCATGATCCACAGTGTTTAAAACTAGATTTTGAGTTTGTGTGTCGACAGTAAACAAGGTGCTGGCAGTGGGACCTTCACAAGAATTTTGACAGGAATCTGGTAATTTGATTTTTATATGGAGATGGTCTGACAGGGTGAATCCCAGGTGTAAAGAGAAGGCCTGCGGAGTTCAATTGGGAAGCTGGGTAGAACAAAGGAAATGGTGCTTTTTTGCCATTGAGTTTGACAAATTTAACTCAGTCTTTGGGTATTTTCTAGAATGTTCGCAGAGGGAAGCTACAGATAGGTGGCTTGGGATGAAAACCTTGGTAATTTTCTCTCTTTATTGGTCCATTCTGTTGTCGACTAGGGCAAAAGACTGAATTTACTAACTTTGTAAGCGAAGTGCAAAGAAAATGAGCTTCAATTTAGCTCAACAGGCGAATTTGCAGAGGGCAACAAAGTTAACAGTTCTTCTTTTGAAAAATGGTTGAAACAGTGATGTTAATGAAGGAGTGTAGGAGAAGCACTATAATTTTGGGTCGAATTTTGGCTCTGCGGGCGATTTCTACAGAAAAAACTTGGAAAAAACGAGGTTTATGGATGAATTGCAGGTAAATACATGTTCTGTGGACGCCAGTCGCTAAATGCAGGTTGAGGAGCTCGGTGAGGGGCCAAGTTTGCGGACTGAACTCTTGTGGGTGGCGTACTAAAGCTATGGCGATCAAATCGTCGTAAACTGCATGCAAAGTCTCTATAGGCAAATGAATAAAAATATACAGAAAACCATCACTTTCGTGACTTTTGAACAAATTTGGGCTTTTTGGAATTTTTGGCGTTTTTTATGCTGATGTCATCATGACGTAGATTTTGTTGCGTAGCGGGTACAGAGGGTGACGTGGCAGCTGATGTGGGCACTAACATGGCCGGATGATTAGGCAGACACGTCGGACGGAACAGTGACATGGGGGCTGGCGTGGCGTATGACGTGGGCAGCGGGGACAGAAGGCAGTAAATGGTTTTTATCGGACCGCCTTTGGTACGGGGGTGGTATATGTTAGAGTAGGCCCGACGCAATAGGAATGGGACGTGCGTCCTTTTTACGACAGCAAAACCGCCGTTCTATCGGGCGCTAACTCCCGTACGTCGGGGTCGCTCCGAAATCGGCGAGGGCCATCGGATCTGGGAGGGCAGATCAGAGGGTTGACGGGATGCAAAGTTGCGGGTACCATACGGCGTGGGGACCCACCCATATATTAAATATTATATAAAATACCGCGGGGACAAAAATTTGGTTATGTGGGTTTTGGGCGTCGAGGGTTATGGTTTATCCATTTAATCAAATATCAAAATGAAACCCAAAGTATATATGAGCGCGGAGGGTAAACGCATTATGGTTTAGGAAGGGGTTAACATGGTTATTAATTTAACCAAATGTTAAATTAATCCCAAAGTAAATGGACGTGGAGGGGTTAATACAAGCCCCAAATGAACTTAGCATTTCCCCGAACTTAGGTTATATGGCTATAGTGCCAAGGGGTGGGAATATTTACTATTTTTGGGTTTTTATATAGTTTTTTGTATAATAGGGATAGGGAAGTGATTTAGGGAGTTAAATAATAGAGTTAGAAGTTAATATGGCTTTATGGATTGAAATTGTATGGGTGAATGCTGAGTATGTGGAGTGAGAACTAAGACATAAGAAGATGAAAGGAGTATGGAGTAATGATTTTTACACAAGAAATGTGGCTTCTTTCCACTAAGCAAACTGAGAGTTTAACTTAGTACTTCTCATGAAATGAAGTGGAACAGGACCCTTGGGCAGATCCCAAGCTCCTTGAGGAGATGTTAGTCACAGATTTATGGGGAAATGGAGGGGAATTAGTCATGCTTCCATTGTTCTAGAGTCCATCAACTGCCTTAGTGCTTATGTCACTGTTGATTTGAGTCTTTCTTGACAAGACAAAAATGAGCACCCACCTGCTTCTGCAACCTCAAACTACCTACCCAGCCTAATACACCTAGCATTTTTCTTCCTTTTGATTGGGTGCACTTGAACTAGAAAACCCTGATTGTCCTCTTTTTCTTTTGACTGTCCTCCTATCTAAATATACCCTTATTTCTTCCAAGGGCCCAGATTAAGCAGTTGGGCTCCTTAATTTCTCTGCCTATCTACTCATCTTCCAAGCTTGAATTGTTTGGACAGATATTCTTTCTCTAGTCTGCAACAACAAATTTAAACATGGCATGGTCTAGATTGAACTGTTGGGCCATTCATCATGTGTAATAAACAACAAGACTTTGCACATTGTGAACTTGCAAATCAGCTAGCAGTGGCATTTTGGCTGGCCACTTTCTTGGTCTTTCTTTGGGGTTCATTTCTATTATTTTTTCTGACCAATTTACTCTTTTCGCCCTTTGATTATTCTTTTAGGGCATACTTACATTTTTTAACTCTCTCTAACTCTTTACAAAATATGGAACCTTTGCAACATGAAAAGATGAACATATTTGGCACTTCCCTGGTCAATCATGAAAAATGAAACCTATTGGTATAGGAACCTAACACTGCCCATAATGGGAAACCAGTCTGAATCAAAAAACGATTTCAAACATTTAACTTGCTGCCCACGCAGGGGAAACCATCAATTACGCACACTTTTTTATCAGTTGTTCAAGGTGAAATAGAAACCAACTAAGGAACCTAAAACCATCAGTTTTTCCGGAACCCCCATTAAAGAAACTAGAAAGAAAAATTCCAAAAACCTGAGAAAAGCAGACATGTGGCAGGCTGTGTGGCAAACACGTGGTGGGCTGTGTGGCAAACACTCGGCAAGCAATGTGGCTGACTAGGAGCGAGGCAGAGACAACGAGTGTTCCTCCACGATGAAGCACCTGTAATCCTCCATGTCGACACCTGCCTATTGCGAGGCCTCCGTGTTGCCTGCCTGCTACGTCGGATGTTCCTCCTCAATGAAACAACGATAAGGGTCCACGACTTCTTCTTCATGCTAGTCCTGGTCTGCCTCCTTCCCCATTTGTCCCATCTCCTTCCTTGTTTGCCGCTTCCCTGCTCCGTGGGTGCTTGTCTGAGCCATGTTTGGTTCTTCTCTGGGGCATCCACCACCTTTAGTGGTCTGCTCCTCAATTGCTCTGGTGTGACCACCACTTTAGTGGCTTGTCCCTCAATTGCTTGCTCCGTCTCGTGAAAGAAAATGGAGATAGTGGCAGTGATGATGGGCCTGTTCATGGATGAACGAAAGGTGAATTGGGCAGACTGGAGATGTGGCTGTGGATGGGATGGAGTGCCTCTGGGAGGCAAAGCAGAAATGGAAGGAATGCTGCTGGGAGGCGAGGCAGGGGGCGTCGAATGGAGGTGGTAGGATTGAGAGCGGCCTCTTCCACTACGGGTGTTTGGGTAGCTCCCAGTAGTCTGCTGGGCCAGAGAGGAAGTGGAATCAGAAACTGGAGAATGATGGGGACGAGTCAGGCTTCCTCTGCTTCCTCCCCTATGACTGTGCATACGATGACGCATTCTCGGCATGTTGGCTCCAGAAGTTTGATAATTTCTTCCGGGATTAGGCTCAGAGTGATGCAGAGGCTTAGTAGAATTTACGAGCTGCTCAGAGGAGGGACTAGCTGCAGAGGCTAAGTGGAGGACGAAATGGCAAGCTAGGCTCTGTGTGAAGTGAATTCCCGGGCCTAAATCAATGCAGCAGAGGAGGTGGAAGCTTCTCCTGGTGGTAGTGCGAGAGCTGGGTGCTACAATGACTTGAGGGCAGAGGATGATGGACAGGTGCAGTGGTGAGATTATCACTGGAATTCATATTTGCGTAGAGCCGAGGTGGGTGGTTTCTTACAGGTTGGCGACAACG
Organism: Pinus tabuliformis; assembly: GCA_031772625.1. Lineage (NCBI taxonomy): Eukaryota > Viridiplantae > Streptophyta > Pinopsida > Pinales > Pinaceae > Pinus > Pinus tabuliformis. The sequence goes on from CM062819.1 coordinate 1,098,627,357, forward strand.
CCCCCTTAAATGCCATTTATGGCTATTGTTAATGCCAATTTTAGACCAGTGTGCCAGACTACAGAAGGCCATGTGGGCTAGCCACATGCCGTTTCGTTCGACTGCCACTTCACTGTCCTTGTTGAGCACCCGCATTCGGGAGCACTGGTGCTGGTATTATTTAAACACATTAGTGCACTTTGTTTTGATAAGCGCATCGGTCTTGTTTAAAAGTTATCTGAAATTTTGTTTTCACATAGAATAACATATTAATCTCAAATTATCCTTTAGGATGCATCCATATGAATTGTGGTAGTTCATAGTATACATTTTCTGCTTAAAGTTGCCTTATTCTTGAAAAATGGTTTGAAAACTATATTGAAATTCAAATTGTGGTTATATAGTTCTCGAGATTAATTTTAGATATGCACACAAAATTTTATTTCTGATTTATCTCAAATGACAAAATCTCAATAATATCAAATGGCCAATCCTTCAAATTCTAGCTCGTTCCATATTTTGGATCAAATTCCTTCACGGAGTTCTCCCTTTCCATCTCTAGTAAGTTCAAAATTTATTTATATCTCGATTATCTAATTGATTTTTTTTTTTTTTTACCAGATTTATATAAATATAGCACGTCTATTCGCAAACAAAATCAAGATTTTACAAAAAAAATTCAAGCCTTCTAAGGCCGATGATACATCATTTGGTTTGCAGTCCTGTTGTATAAGTGTTCTCTATACTTCACAAAAAAGTTCAGAAGTTTATAAACCTTCTCTCCAACAACAATCTTAAAATCAATTATATTCAAATAGATTTCCCTCTGTGGGTCTACTCTCAAATATTCCTCGAGGTTCTGGACCAGAACCCCCTCCCAATTCATCAAAATAACAACACCCAACCCAAGAATTACCCTCAGACCATCAACTGCATTCAGACATGTAGCTCCTTGAAGCTTCCCACTCGAAATCTTAGGCTCATCCGACGCCTTGAGTTTTTTCCCTTCAAGCTACACCCAAAAATTAACTCGCATCAACCTCAGCTTCAGCCGCCAGGCCTTCGTAGAGGCCACTTGAGCAAAAAAGAACCTTGAACCATGAAAACTGAACATACCGTTATTCCTTATATAGTAGCTGCAGGACTGTGTGATGATACAATACCATGTGAAGAAGTTGAGATCCCGATGTACCTCCATAAATTCCCAGCCGTCTACCATGATTTCCTTGTTCTGCTCCTGGTCCATCATTCCTATCCTAAGCTTCCTCCCATGAGTGATCATGGCCGTTCTATGCTGCAGAATTAAATCCTGCTCCAAAATCCCCATTATCCTGTAATCACCTGAGGTGGTGCACCGAACTTTGCACCCAAAACCAGGGTGTGGGTGTAACAACCCTTGTGAAAATTCCATGTAAAATATATATAAATACCAAGGATGATGGGACACATATTCCAAGCTGAATGGTGGGAAAGACATCCTAGTGTGTGTTCATTGGTTGTTTATGGCTAAGGAAACTGGTAAAGGCAATGGCTAAGGCATTAAAGAGGCAAAAAGGTATTTTGGCACATTTATTTATGAAAATATTTGAAATTAGGAGAAAAGGAAGGTGAAAGGTCACATGTTGCATGTGAGGAGGAAATTGAAGGAAAATAATGGAAATGGAGAAAATAGAGGCCTCATTAATAAAAAGGCGTCTGAGGATCAGTGGACAAAACTTGGTCAGTTCAGTTTTGGAGTTCTCTCATTATTCTCTCTCTCTCTCATACTCTTGGATACTTAGAGTTTCCTTGGAGAAATTTGGCATTGGAGCAAGAAAGGAAAAGAAGGCAAGAGGAAGAAAAGATCAAGCAGGGAAAGGCAGGATCAAGTAGCTACAACATGCTTCATTGCAGGTATCAACTTGCATGTGTATTTTCCTTGCTAGATTTGGCATGCATGGGATTGCATGTGTTTATTTTCTACCATGGCATGGGTTTTTCCAGGTTTGACAACATTTCAGCCTAGCCTTGCCATTTCCTGATAGCTTTGACGAGATGGGTTCTCTCATGCATTTTGTGGGGGATGACCGGATTGGATTCGAAGTTGAGTGGGGTGGATCTCCGAATTGACAAACACATGGTGGTAGTGGTCCTTGAACTAGACTGAGGATGCACAAAGCCACTGGCCTAGTAACCCCTGAACTAGACTGTGGGTTGTGGTAAAGCCATATTGTGTGCCTCGGTGGGCCTAGGAATCCTTGCTGGTGAATGGCGAGATATATGGTAAAGCCAAGAGGTGGATTTTCTCTCCATTGGGCCTAGTGATTCCAGGATGGAATGCACGGTAAAGCTTGGAGAGTATGTCTTGGTGTAGGGCCTAGTGATCCCTGGATCAGACTGTGGATGCACAGTAAATCCTGAGAGACTAGGAGGCACTCAAATTCCTCACGGTGTAGGCAGAGAACTCCGGTGGCATCCACATTGATTGGTGTTTTTGATGTGTTCTATGAGTCCCACATTCATGCTTGGAATATGGAATGGGGGTGATTGGCTGAAGAGAGACTTGGCTAAGCCAATCTATGGTCGGGTGGAACGTGGTAGTCCCATCACTGGTTGGTTCATTTCATTATTAATGAAAAATTCATTCCCTTGATTTTTATGTGGAAATGTACTGATGCATATATGGATTTTGATGGCTGATATGTTTATTGTATTTCTATTCCAATTATTATTGTTATATGCACATTTACCCTGGAGGGCATTATAGAGTGGTATCAGAGCTTCCAGGTTCAAACACTTGGACTGGATGGGCTCTATCATAGGTGAAATGAAGAACAAAGGTTAAATTTTAGACCTTTCTGTCATATCTATTATAACCTTTCTTCTGTGGAATATTAGAAGTTTAAACTTTTTCCATACTGAAGGTAACTCTCACTGATAATGTGGTGAAAAATTCAGATATTGGTTCACAATACTTTAGGAATTATGATCTAAGCAAGATGGCCTTCCTGAATGCACCTTTAAACATGCCATGTTGGAATTTATGTAATAACTTATCTTCTGTAGGCTTTCAGAAGCTGAAAAATATTCCACATTGAGGGGAAATACCAATGATTATGTGGTAGAAATTTCAGATATTGGGTCACAATATTTTAGGAGATATGAGCAGAGGGAGTCGAGACTTTTGAATGCTCCTAAAATCAGGCCTCAAACAGGTCATGCTGAAATTTTTGTTATAAATTTTCTTTTGGGCACTCTCCAGAGCTAAAATCTTTTCCACAATGAGGGGAAATCCCACTGATATTGTGATAAAAATTTCAGACATTCATTCGCTATATTTTAGGAGATATGACCAATGGAAGTTGAGCTTTCTGGATACTCCTAGAATTGTGCATCAAATATGATTGTGTTGGTATTTTCGTTATAAATTTTCATTTATGAAATCCCAGAAGTTGAAACTTGAATCATAGTGAGGGAAAATACCACTGATCATATAATTCAATTTCCATAACTTGTCCTACTACAGTTTAGGATATATGCATTGAACCATTCGCTATATTAGTTTGCATGCAAAGTGTTTGATGAAATGCTTAAATGGTTCAATGATTAATTGCATACAAACTGTTTGATAAAATGCCCCAATGAGTATGTTGTTTGTGGTTGGGGATAGTATTGATGTGTAATAGCATTTTTGTAGTTTATATATGCTTACTTTATGCAAATACTATGCTGTATTAGTTTGCATGTAAACTGTTTGAAGAAATGCTTACATGTAAATGTAATACTATAGTGGTTGTTCGAAGAAAATGTAAAAGTATGGTACATGTTTGAAGAAAATGTATTTTTTTTTTGGATGGGATAGTATTGTAGTATGATAATATGTATGTAGTTGATCTATTCCTATTTGCATACAAATAATTTGAAGAGTTGCATGTAAGGAATTTGAAAGGTTGCATGCAAGGAATTTGAAAAGTTGCATGTAAGGAAATGGAAAAGTGGCATGTTTTTAGTTATTATGTTACAAGTGGAATAAGTGCAATGTTTTGAATTAATCTCATACAAAATGTAGGAGAAATAAAAATCAATTTCTTTTCAAGTGTGGTTAAATTTAGTAGAGCTTTGGAGATCCCATTTCCATAATTGGACATTGGAGATCAGGACATTATAATAGCTTCCTCCTTCTACCTTAGTGTGGACCATGGATAGTAAGGGGGTATGCTTATAGGTTGTTTGAATTATTGATTAAATGTGTGATATGTGACTGACTGTGTATGAATTATATGTCGCTTACATTTTTATTTCATGATACCTACTTACATCCTTGTATGTTAGGTTACATTTTTGAATGTTTTGATTACATGTATCAGTCTTGTAGGTTGATTACAAGATTTGATCGCTTATGTTCGACTACATGCGTTTATGCGTAGGTGTAGTTGATTTGGCATTGCTTATGCATATTGTTGGTTGCATGTGGCAATGCGTACAATGGAGTAATGGTTGTTGTCATGCATGAGGTCATGGTTTGTGTAGTTGATATGGTCATGCATTGATGACTCGACTCTAGCTAGAATGATGTGTATATGGTTTTGTACTCATTTGTTGTCTGTGTATATGCAGTTGTTATGCATGTATGGTCGTGGCTATGACTATGCATGTATAGTAGGTAAAACGTGCCTTGTGAAGTCATTGTATGCAATTTAGGTCATCATGATGCTATTGGTTGTTAAGATGCTAATGTGTTGGCTGAGATAGAGTAGGAGATGCAGATCATCATAATGAGGTTGCAACATTAGACTTTGGGGTAAAAACTAATCATCATATAGGTATTGTATGTTTGATATGCAGGTATGTAAGTTAAGGATTTTTATATGCATTAGGTTTATGTACATGTCTTTTGATGTGATGGTTACATTCATGATAGGTGTTAGTTTATTAGTGTAGTTGTCGGATAGTCAAGAATGACAATAGCTTGTGGTTGTATGCATTTATTATGTTGTTTATGTTATACAGCTTGATGATTATGTTATATATTGTTGATGAGTATGTTATAGGATATTTAGCTTGATGATTAGGTTATATGTTGTTGACGAGCATGACATATAGCTTGTTGTTGTTTAACTTGATGATTAGGGTTATTTCATTGAGATCTTGATGTTGTGATTTGGATTAGTCATACGCGTGATGGTTATGTTCATTGCATAGAAGACCTTGATGTTATATGTATTGTGTTAACTTGGTTTGACCTATGCAGAGTGTTATGGTTGCGATATTCAGGTATGATCCGACATATTTGTGATATGGTGTTGTACTAATCTAGATTGATCGTACACGTGTGATTATTATGCATGCACATCAAATGCTTATGATCTTTCTTATGTCATCTATCTGGTGCTTGATTGTTTGATTATGACATCTAGTTGGTGTTTGAGTGTTTGGTGTCTAGATGATTTATTTAACATGGTATGTGTGCAAGTGGTTGAATGATTGATGAATTTATTAATATGCGTATATGTTCAAATGATTTTGTTTTAAGATGATTGTATTAACATGTATGTGTTGAGACAGTTGATATGTACTTGAATGTAGTTGATAGTTGTAGCATTATGTCTAATGACTATGGATTATGACATGATTGTTATAAAAGTGATTTCAAATTGATAAATATGATTGCCTTGATATTTGGAACATATGGTTGACATGTGTGAGAAGTTGCAGGAAACATGTCGGTATTAGCCTGAAAAGGTAGTAGTTGATGTGTTTATATCACTAACAGTTGGGTGATGTGATAGCGCATAGTAAGCCTCGATTGTAGCAAGGAAAAGGTCAAAGAAAGGAATTAGGCAAGAATTCCTTTACCCATGTTTGGAAACCCTAATTCCAAAAGAATGAGTTCTTTTCATAGAGGAAGCCTTCGTAACCTCGATTTTGTCTAAAATTATGTAGATATGTGCTATAGTCATGAACATGTACTTGACAAGTATATTCGCTAGTCTTTAGCTACAAGTGGATCTGCTAAAGGATTGGAGCCCCTTGAGAGATGACATGGATGTGTTCAGTTGCAAGAAACATTCTTGGCACAAAAAGATGAGGTAACTAGTGTATTGTTATGTTTATTTATTCACTAACAATTATGTGTTAACGATAGTATAATGCATGGAGTTTCATGGCAAGAGAGGTTGCCATGAATCGTGAAGAAGGCTTAAGTTGAGATTTCCCTTGGATGCACTGGGAACCATGGGGATTGAGTCATGGTGTTTGTCATTAGTCTTGTGCTTTTGGTCTTTTGTGATTTTCTTGTGCTTGATTTGCAGATTTGTTTATGTCTAGAGTATGGCCATACCACTTTGTTTGCAGAGTCATGTTGTTATTGGTTTTTATGGTCTTCTTCTTGTTTGTTTCTTGTCTTGCCCTTTATGTTTTGAGTCTTGGGAATTGGTTGGGAAAGAGTAAAGTTTATGGAAATCAGGAGAGATGTGTGGTACCCAACCAATGATATAAGACCCAGATGAAGCTTTGTGCATGAGTAAGCGCAACAGAAGGTAAGACTATGACAATTGGTTGGACTAGTTGGGTCCATTGTGGTAAATGGACGTTAGTAGTGTAGACACAAGAAATGTAACCAGAAAAGGTAAAGTAAATGGATCAGAGCTGTCATATGCTTAGGCTATGTTGGGAACTATTGCTCTCAATGCCTGTGCATGAATAAAGGAAGTTCTTTTAATCTAGACCTTATGTTATCTAGTAATTATTTTATGATCATGATTATGTTGAAGTTTATATATGTATAGATGTATGGATGTATGTCATTGTCTGACAAGATCACGATTGTTTTATGCTAAGGTTTATATATGTATGCATGTATCCATGTATCTATGTTAGTGTCTGAAAGGGTTGTCAGGGATTATTATTGTGGAGGAATGATTTCTTGTGCAGGAGAACAACATGAAGAGGTTCCTGGTCTTACGAGGAATAAATTGGGAAGAATAGTCACAACAAATATATGAGGTCAGTATCATGTGGATATGATTTGATATTGTATACTTTTATTATGCCTATGTCTATGTTATAATAGGTAATGTTGAAGGATATATCAATAAAGTGAAAGCAGTGTGGTCTGTGGCATGCTAGGATAAGCATGGATGAGATACCAGAAGCAAGGTTTCTTGTTAAGGACAGTGTGGTTTTGGATGTGTCATACTATTGTTGAGCATACATTGTATATGTTGTACATGTTGCATCTAGGATGTGTGCACTTGTGGTGTTGTGTATACATAGCATGTGTATATGTTATTTATGCAATGTTATGTACAAGATGGTACAAATAGGGTTGTGCGAATATTGCATATGGGGTGTCGTATACATATTGTACTGTCTTCATTACATATATGCAGTGTGTGCACATATGGTGCTATGTACATGTTGGATATGCAGTGCTGTGTACAGATGATGCTATGTGCATGTTGGATATGCAGTGCTATATACATATGGTGTTGTGTGCATGATTGTACAAGTGGTGCCATGTGTGTGTGGTGTTGTGCACACATTATACAAGTGGTACTGTGTGTATGTGGTGCTATGTACATGTTGTGCATATAGCGCTGTGTACATGTGGTGTCACGTACATGTCGTGCGTGTGGTACTGTATACATGTGGTATTGTGTACACATTGTATAGTGGTGTAGTGTACATGTGGCATTGTGTACATGTTGTGCAAGTGGCATTGTGTACATGTGATGTTGTGCACACGTTGTGTAGGTGGTGCGGTGTACTGGTGGTACTGTGTACATGTTGTACATATGGTATTGGTGCACGTGTGATATTGTGTACATGTCATACATGTTGTGTTGAGGGCATGTGGTATTATGTATGTGCATCATGTAGTCATGGTATTGTGGCATGTGTACTTGTTGTGTGGTACTCTGTGTAGGTACATGCATTGGGTGGAATTTCACATCAGGTATAGATGGATGCATTGTATTTGGGTGTAGGTGTATGCGTTGTATGTCAGGTGTAGATGCATGTATTTCATTGTGTGGTATGCCATGTGGTTGTATGTGTGTGATGCACACTATGTGTCTATCCACATGGTAGAGGAGAAGGCATTGGGTGTTTGCTAGGTGTGGCAACCAATCCAGTGTCTATACAAAAGACAAAGGTAGAAGCTAAGGATTGAGGAAAGGATAAGTATCATCATTTTATTTCAATTTTATTATGCATGTGATTTATGACTATGGTATATGATGATTAATGTGATCTATGATTCTGGTTTATGATGGTTAAATATAATTTATGATCTATGATGGTTGTGTTTTAGCTAACTTGATGTGATATATTTATATATGTTGATTTGGCCAAGTATGCTAGTTTGACTTGTTGTGACGGGAAGCGAACAAGATTTCAAATATACCTTAGTGATGAGCTACCAATGAGGTATGATGTGTATTTATTTCAATTTATTTTAAATCTAATGGAAGTTATGTGCTTGGTATAGGAATGCATGAACATGCCCAGTTGAGTGGTGACTGCAAGAATTAGTAGCAGCAACAAAGGAATTGAAACATGCAGCAGTATGTTGGTAAAGCACTTCCGGAATAAGGCCATTGTGGGACATTGGTAACCAATAGTGTCCATTGATTTCCATGAGCATGCTATGATTGTTATGATGTGTTGAGGCAGGTATATGCCTTAGGTTTTGTATCTTCCAATGTGAGGAAGCCTTGCCAAGGGATGGACTGCCCAAGATGGGGGTGCCAGTGGAACTTGGAAGGTGAGAGACTACATGGAAGGGGTGACCGGATTCCTGACAAACTGTGTAGCAGAGAAGGGAAGGCCACGAATAAATTCATTTTGGTCATTAGCATTTCCATATGGAATCAGATGCGCATTGGGAGTGCACCCTAGAACAATGAACCGGTAACTGTTCGCTGAGAGGACAAGTGGCGTAGGATTATAGCGTTGGACATTAGATGCAAATTTGACTTTGCAGTGGATTCTAGGCTTCCTAGGAAGGAGGTGGATCCTAGTATTCCTTTGAGGGTGGAGGTGTAAGCCTCTAGATTCCCTTGTTGTGCATTCATATTATTTTATTTTCTGGTTGAGAAAATGTGTATATGTGTATATGTATATGTGGTTATTGTAAATACCGTAATGAGCTATGTTATAAAGCTCCAATATGTAGTATGTTGTCATGTTGTCATGATGTTTTGATTTTGAGTAGATCTTTCGTTGTAAATACTGCAATGAGTTGTGTTATAAATCTCCATGGGAAGTATGTTTTGTTTTTAACAATCATGTTGGTTATAGGTGTCATTGAACACCGAGGACGGTGTTCCCCCAAGGGGGAGGGTTCTGTAACAACCCTTGTGAAAATTCCATGTAAAAATATATAAATACCATAGATGATGGGACATATATTCCAAGCTGAATGGTGGGCAAGACATACTAGTGTGTGTTCATTTGGTTGTTTATGGCTAAGGAAATTGGTAAAGGCAATGGCTAAGCCATTAAAGAGGCAAAAAAGGTATTTTCACACATTTATTTATGAAATTAATGGAAATTAGGAGGAAAGGAAGGTGAAAGGCCACATGTTGCATGTGAGGAAGAAATTGAAGGAAAATAATGGAAAATGAAGAAAATAGAGGCCTCATTAATAAAAAGGTGTCTGAGGATCAATGGGCAAGACTTGGTCAGTTCAGTTTTGGAGTTCTCTCATTATTCTCTCTCTATCATACTCTTTGATACTTAGAGTTTTCTTGGAGCACTTTGGCAAGGCAAAGAAGGCAAGAGGAAGCAAAGATCAAGCAGGGAAAGGCATGATCAAGCAGCTACAACATGCTTCATTGCAGGTATCAACTTGCATGTGTATTTTCCTTGCTATATTTGGCATGCATGGGATTGCATGTGTTTCTTTTCTACCATGGCATGGGTTTTGCCAGGTTTGACAACATTTTCAGCCTAGCCTTGCCATTTCCTGATAGCTTTGATGAGATGGGTTCTCTCATGCATTTTGTGGGGGATGACCGGATTTGATTCGAAGCTGAGTGGGGTGGATATTCGAATTAAAAAACACATGGTGGTAGTGGTCCCTGAACCAGATTGAGGATGCACGAAGCCACTAGCCTAGTAACCCCTGAACTAGACTGTGGGTTGCAGTAAAGCCAGATTGTATGCGTCGGTGGGCTTAGGAAATTTTACCGGTGAATGGCGGGATATACGGTAAAGCCAAGAGGTGGATTTTCTCTCCGTTGGGCCTAATGATTCCAGGATGGAATGAAAAATAAAGCTTAGAGAGTATGTCTCAATGTAGGGCCTAGTGATCCCTGGATCAGATTGTGGATGCATGGTAAAGCTTGAGAGACTAGGAGGCACTCAAATTCCTCATAGTGTAGGCAGAGAACTCCAGTGGCATCCACATTGATTGGTGTTTTTGATGTGTTATATGAGTCCCACATTCATACTTGGATTATGGCATGGGGGTGATTGGCTGAAGAGAGACTTGGCTCAACCAATCTATGGTCGGGTGGAACGTGGTAGTCCCATCACTGTTTGGTTCATTGCATTATTAATGAAAAATTCATTCCCTTGATTTTCATGTGGAAATGTACTGATGCATATATGGATTTTTATGGCTGATATGTTTATTGTATTTCTGTTCCGATTATTATTGTTATATGCACATTTACCTTGGAGGGTGTTACAAAGGGAACTGAATACACACCAAGAGGTCCCTTCCATGAACAAGTGTTGTACCAGGGTGATGATCATAGACACATTGCAGGTGTAAGCAAAGGATGCGCTTGCCACGAGGCTCCATGACAGGCTAGGGCTCGCATGGAGTAATGTGACAGGGCCCAAGTGGTAGGAGGATGAGGTGGGTAGGGGTCGGGAACATGACGAGAAGGAGGGGAGGTGGGGCGGAATGGGAGAGGGGAATGATGGGGAAAGAGATAGGCGAATGACAGAGGGAAGGGATTGGGGGATAAATAGGGAAGAGGGGTAATGAAGGGAAGGAGAGGGGAGGGGAAGGAAAGGGGAAGGGCTAAGGGGAGGAAGGAGAGGCCAATTAGCCACCCTAAGAAATCTAAAAGAAAAATCCCCAATTCTTAAGTTTGTTAACTTCCTTGCAAGGCTAAGAGAAACCTCCACAATCTAGAATTTGTATCTCATCAACACACTTATGGGATGCTAGTCGTGCCCACGACCTCATTCACAATGCTCCTTTCTTCTCTCAACTGGCATGCATGGTTAGCATGTTTTTCAACTTCGTGATTATTTCCTCTAAGAATATGGAAGAAATACACCAATTTGAAGGAGGGGATCAACCCCTGGGATCTCTTGATTATTTGGTTTAAGGTAGTGTTTTTAGCTGATGAAGCATAAATCATATGCCTAATAATTATCATGGAGTCCCCTAATACCTGTATTGTTTTTATGCCCTTCTTTTGAGCCAATGTGAGGCCCAGGAACAAGCCATACGCTTATGCTTGGTTGTTGGTTTTCCATCCAAGAGCCCAAGAATATCTATTTTCAATGATTCCTTTGGGATTAATGAGAATCCCTCCCCCTCCTACCACCCCATTTTTTTTAATCCATGTCAATTTGAATAAAAATGTATCCAAATTTGCAGGATCCTGATTCATAATCGAGTTCAGATGTAGAAAATATTCCTCCAATTTAAAAAACATCAGAAGCTCTTATTAGGAGCAACATAATGCAAGTAGTTTGTAGATGAAAATTGACAACCTCTTCACCCTGCCAATTGGAACATGTCATCTTCCAACCATAATCCTAGATCAATGATGGTAATAATTGTTTCGTATAATGTAATTTCAACAAAACAATTGCATTGACGTGCTTACTAATATCATTGATATTGTACTAATGACATTCAATATTTTTTTAAATTGGGGTTCTAGTGATGACGAGCGACCCACCTACCATCTTTTGTGCACCCCACTATAACGTCAACTTGATAGAATGCTGCATTAAGAGAAAGAATCAGAGAGGAAGCATACAAAGAATAGTTGAATCAACCACCTATTCAATTCCCACTACGTCCAGATTCACCAATTAGGAATGATTACAACAATAGTAGTTCTTCATCACAAGTTGGCAATGGAGGCAATCAAATAGAGGTTGGTATGGATGATTACTTATGGGATATGACTACCATGGAGGAAATGTTGTTAGATGCATTCTAGAATGATGAGCTAGGGGATGATTCTCATATCACTGATACCTTATTCAAAAGTTTGAAATCTACTTCCACCACCCCTCTCTTTGGACCTGGCAGAAAGTCAAAGTCTACTCAGTTGGGGACAATGATGTTGTTGTACAACTTGAAAGCAAAGTTTGGCATGTTGAATGCATGTTTCTCAACAATATTGAGGTAATTCACCTGCATGATTGATCAAGTCCTTTATATTTTGAGAAATATTCTCACACAATCAACATTAAAAATGGTTGATTTTACAAACGTTAAATATTGACATTCTACAATTATATTCCCCAACAATTGTAGGTTATTCAAAAATAAGGTTCTTTGAGTGATATTGTCGTTGGGTAGCTGTGAAGAGGCAAAGAAGTCGTTGAAAATGTTGGGTGTTGAGTGCATATCATATCATGCATGTCTGAATGATTGTATTCTATATAGAGGATAATATGCAGACAAAGAGATATGTCTGAAACGTTGGCATGAAAGGTACTGTAATTCAAAAAAATGGGTAAATCACATGGTCCTCCCCATAACATATTGAGTAACATGCCTATAATCTCAAGGATTCAGAGACTCTTTCGTTGCAAAGAATTAATTATGTTGTAGGGATGACATTCCTCACACAGACGTGAGTTAGGAGTTATGTGAATCCCAATAGATTCAATATCCATGAAGCATATAGAGGATACATGGCCTGAAAAATTCAAGGATGAAGTATGAAGTTCGTGACTCAACATATCCATGGATGGCGTCAACCCATATTCCCTCCAAACCACCAACTATTATGTTTGGCTTGTAGTAGTGATCAATAACAATATCCCCCCATGGTTGTCCGTGAAGAATAAACATCTTATGTTGGCTCTCATAGTCCCTGGTAGAAGACAAGTGAAGAATATGGATGTCTACTTAAAACCATTGGTAGATGAATTGAAGGAATTACGGGAAGGGATACGTGTGTACGATGTATCAAGACCCATCACAACAGAGAAGAGTTTTATGTTGTATGGTATATGTGCTTAAAAGACACATGATTATCCAGGCTTAGGAATTTTCTCTCGTAAAATTTATTTATTTATTTGTTTATATACGTAACAATATTGTTTTACATATTAATTTAATTCATTGCAATTGTTCTGATCTTCATGGTCGCTAATTTGTCAGCTTGTATACAATAATTTCACAGGTCCTGTAACAAAATGGTATCATGGATGTAAATGTTGTGGGCCTTCTCTAAAGGCTAGGTTGTCCAACCACCTACTAAAGCTAGTGTATGACTGCTCCAGGGTATTCCTCCTAGAAGAACACCTTTATAGAAGAGAAACATTCAATTTCAATTGTAAACTAGAGAGAACCAAAAGGCTTGCAATAATGACACCCGTTGAATGGCTTAGAGCATATGAGAGAAAGAAGGAGGAGTTTGCAAATGCTCGATTTAAATGGGGAGCATATGTTTAATGATCCAAAATTATTCAACACCTATGTTGAGAAATTGCCCATTGGGATGAAAATGAAATTTGTCTTTTATGAGCTCCCATATTGGGAGCATCTTAATATTAGTAAACACATACCATTTTTACATGATTAGACAACTTCCAAAGCCTCTCATGTTCTTTCAGATCCAGATTGAGTATGCCCAATTTACAAATTAAATTTGGGAGGATCCAAAGAAGATTCGTACTCCATTTTAACCTGCTTTACTGCAAATCAAAGATTGATTTGAATTTGGAGAGGGTGCTCCATATTGTTGTAAAAAACATGAGCATAGAGAACCTCGCAAGGAAAAAAAAAAGATCAACAAAATTGCAGCCTCCTAGACAGATCGAATTTGATTTGATCGCATTTATAATAATAGATCTATAAAAAAACATGAAGGAGGTTGCAACCAAGCTCTAATACAATGTAAAACTATTTGTATCACTCTCAATGCTCTAATACCATGTAAAACTATTTGTATTACTCACAACTACAAAAACACATAGAAGACCTCCATTTTATATCGATGGACTCAGGCTGAGGGTAGTTAAAGATAACTATGAAAACTCAGCCAATACAAATTTCTATGTGAGCTTACAACTCACAACTAGCTCATAGGAAAAGGAAGTTGGGGAAAATACCAACTCTAACACTAATTCAGGCTCTTGAAATATTAATAATGAATTTGAAATTGTGTCATTAAACTATATATTATATTAAATTTATTGTTAACTAAATTATTATAAATTTTAAAAATAAATATATATATATATATATATATATATATATATATATATATATATATATATATATATATATATTATATAATGTGTTTTTGAATAAATAAATAAATTCAAGTTTTTGAAAAACGTCTTTGATATTTAAATTATATAGGTTATAGAATTCAAATTTAATACTCTTTAACTACAAAAATGAGGGTTAAACTACACAGATACACTAAAGCCATACTAATTTTTTTACAAATACATATACACTCTTAATAGTTTTATTAGCACATATCACCTTACTAATTTTATTTGACATCTACAAACAAGGCATTTTGACTACTAATGATTTACAAACGAGTTATGAACAATGGAGTGATTTTCACGAGAATGACAGCCTAAATAAAATGGCAAGATTTATCCATCCTACTGTGTGACAATTAATGTGCAGGTGATGTATATGCCCATTGTTGGATAATCTACTTGCTTAAATTCAATGGTGGGCATATACAACCCCCACGCATTAACTACTGTGTTGTGCAGGCTGGATAAGTGTTGTCTAAATAAAAGTGCGTGTGCAATAAATACATATAACCAACAAAGACCTACTACCATGAAGTTTGAATACGTATATAAAAGGGGGCTTTCACAAAGTCAATTGTCAGGGTTTTCACCATCCAGATTTCCAATATATGGCAAAATCAATGGTCACAACTCTTTATGGATTACCTATGCTCATCTGTGTTTTCTCACTTTATGCTGCATCGTATATCTTTGATGCTATGGAAGTTGATGTTCATCTGTTGCTTTTCCTTTCCACAACAAAATGCCTTTTAATTACACTACAATCTTATATTACCTCAAGCTCTGAGCTCATTGTGTTTTAATTTGATTGCATTCGAGCACCATTTGGAGATTGGAACTGTGTATCTGCACAACTTCACTCTTTGATATATATATTTTTTGGAGAACAAAAATTAGGATAAATTATAATTTTGATGATTTATATATAATATATAAATATATTTAACAATATTTAAAATATTCAAATCATATAAATTACACATTTCAAATTTATAATTTCCTACGACATATGAAACAAAATTCATTGAAAGAAATCGATAAATAATTAAAATACGCGATTCAACAACTCTTTCAAATTGGGAGGACGTTGTTATGGTCTAACAATAATATTCAACAACTTTTTCGAATTTGGAGGACATCGTCGGTGTCACAATAATTTTATTTCAGGATTCCAAGTTGAAAATTAAACTTAAATTGATTTGAGCATTTAGAAAAAGTGTAATCAGATTTTTTAGGTTTTGATTTTTTTTTTTTTAAATATTTGTCAATTAGTACAATGAGTATTACTGCAATGCTAACAAGAATATATTATATACAAAAGTTTGGTAATAATAAGTGATAAGGCTACATAATAAGGTGTTGCGTGTGATATATTATTAAAATCTATCCTGCCCAAATGATCATTGAAGGTCATGCGCCCAAGCCATATCCATCATGTCATTGAAAGTCACGAGCCTAAGTAATATACATCACGTCGCCGGTTTGAAGGACATCAATTGTATGATATGGAAGTGGCTTGAAAGGCACGCCTGCAAGTTTTCTCCGTACCACTGCCTTCTCATTTCACTCTTATTTTACCATTTGAGCTGAAAACGTTTAACAAAGTATAAACTTTTCATAGTTCCATCTAGGAAATCCATGGCACCATGGCATTTTGTAGTAGGAACCTTTGAGATCCAGGTAAGACACCTAAAGTGTGTATTGTAGGACAAGAATTAAGTGTTCTCCCTCTCTATGGCCTCCCATGTTTGAATCATATTGTATTGTTAGCCATTTTCTCCTGCTCTTGTTGCTGCTGCCTCTGTTGACTTCTCTACTACATGATTGACATATAAAATACATCAGCCTCATACATAAAATACAATTTTTTTTTATTAAATGAAAAATGTTTTATAAATATGGAAACATAACTTTAAATAAATAAAAAAATCACCAGTGCACCCAAAACACAGTGATGCACCGGCTCTGATGCACTTTCAAACACAATCGCACCAGCAACGGTGTGCACATACGTATGACACACTGCTGTTGGTTCAAGAATTTAAATTTTCATCGCGGTGTGTCACACTTATGCATCGGTGTGCATGTATAACCTTTTCGCACTGGTATAGAATTTTCAAGTTATCAAACACACCGAGTTATAGATATATTTTTAAATATTATTTTTGTAGTGTGTTTAGTGAATATAAACACGCTGGGCGTAACACATGGATTTGCAATTTATAGATTCCCCAGTGCGTTTTCATTAATGAAATGCAACACAAAAATACGGTGCGTTATGTTCACACATCGAACTATGGTGCACCCTGTAAATTTACAGGGTGCACCACTATCGGTGTGAGCCAAACATATTGAGCGCACCACATAGGGATTTTTTTTTTCAAAAACAATGGAAATTTTAAGCTAATTTTCAATTCTAATCCACTAAAAAAATAAATTAGAGAGGAACATAGACATTACTTAGACATTTGGTCGTCGGGTAGGAGTTGTTGACACGTAATGGAGAAAAACAAATTTTAGCATGGTTTGAAAAAAAATGGAAAGTGAGGCAGTGAGCACATTACATAAGGATGGTGAACAAGAGAAGCACTGACATTAGGTTGTTTGCATGAGGCAAGAGTGGCATAGGTGCTTCAGATATCTCCAACACTATAGATGGTAAAAATGAAATTTTTGGCCAAGAGGTTTTTTTTTTAACCCTCATCTGGTGCATTACGATAACCGCACCGATGCGAAAGATCTCCAAGAGCACTGCGTTTTTTTTTTTAATTACAAAATATATGGTGGTGCTTTTGGTAAGACACCCTGAGCCGATGTAATACAATTAGTATGAAACTAGTGCTTTGTTTGACTATAACACTGCTCTTTTAAAAAAAATTAAAAACTGCCTAACAGTTCTCTTTAAACGACACCCTAGGGTGTTTTAGTACCATTACCGCACTAGTGCATCATTAGAAAATAACACTGTATTTTTTTGAAATTTAAAAAATATATGAGTGGTCATTATTGGTATGCATCGGGTCATTTTACTACATGAAGCACATTGGTGCTGTGGGTGTATATAGCACTGCCAATTTTTAAAATTTAAGTTTTTCCCGGTGTTATCGATTATTCAAGCTCTGGTGTGTTGTGTTATTTGGCGCACCGTGTTTTTTTATTTTATGACAATAATTTTTCCACAATGCACAATGTTATATACGACAACAATTCTTGTATGGATAGGAAAGCACTGGTGTTTGTATATTGTAGATGCACAATCTAAAAAACATCTTAAACATCTGCCTACCCACCTCCACTACAAACAATTTTTTGGGCTCTTTTTATAAGGGCTTCTGCAAAAACCTTCGCTAGAAGGTATTTTGTTGTAGTGAAATGTGATTTCTTCTAATCACAAATCCATTATTTGGGACACATTGTCTCAAAAGAGGAAGTAGTAGTTGATCTAGATAAGGTTAAGGCTATCATGGAGTGGCCAACACCTAAGAATGTGGCTGAAATTAGGTCATTTATGGGACTGGCAGGCTATTACAGGAGAATCATCAAGAACTTCTCCAAGATTGGCCACCCAATTACAAAATTACAAAAGAAAGAGAAGAAGTTTTAATTGTTAGTTGATTCTGTTGCAAGCTTCAATCAGTTGAAGCAATTCTTAACCAATGCACCAGTGCTAAAAATAACAAACCCTAAGAAGGATTTTGTGGTTTTCACAAATGCCTACATGAAGGGTCTCGGTGGAGTCTTGATGCAAGAAGGACAAGTGATTTGTTATGAATCTAAAAATTTAAATGCACATGAGAAAAATTATGTAACTCATGACTTGGAACTGGCTACCATCATCCATGCGTTGAAGATGTGGAGGAACTACCTCCTTTGTAGAAAATTTACTCTAAATACTGATCATGGAGGGCTAAAATATTTGTTTGATCAACCTAAATTAAATGCAAGGTAGGCGAGATGGCTGGCCACACTGAGGGAATTTTATTTTGAAAACAAGTATATAAAAGGCAAGTAGAAAAAATTGGTTGATGCACTCAATATGAGAGTGCAATGAAACCATATAGCAGTTGTAAATTCCTATGGAACCGATCTTGAAGAAAGGATCAAAGATGTTGGGAAGCAAGATGAAAAATAATAGCAGCTAAAGGATAAATTACAACAAGAGTTTGAGGGTGATCAGGACGAGGAATATTGCCTCTCATAAGGTGTGTTGATTAGATTCAAGAATAGAATCTATTTGTGAAATGGGGGAAATCTAAAGAAGCTGATATTAAAGGAGTTTCATGCAAATCCATACTCTAGTCATCCATGTTATCAAAAGACTCTTATAGTTGTATATAAATTTTACTATTGGCCTGGATTGAAAAGGGAGGTGGTTGATTTCATCTCCAAATGCATAGAATGCGAACAAACAAAGGTTGGATGAAAGCACCCAACTGGCTTATTGTATCTTGTTCCCATTTTGGAATGTAAGTGGGAGGTGATTGCTATGGAATTTATTATAGGGATGCCAAAGACTTCTAAAAACATGTTGTAATCATGGTAGTGGTTGAAATGTTGAGAAAAATGGCTCACTTTATGGCTGTTAAGTCTGCAATTTCAGCTAGCGAGGTGGTTCAAATCTTCGTAAAGGAAATTGGGAGATTGCATGGAGTGCCCACGAAGATTATCTCGGATATAGATGCAAAGTTCACTTAAAATTTCTAGAGAGAACTATTTGCAAGATTGCAAACTGAGTTGACATTTAACACAACTTAGCATCCACAGGTCGATAGGCAAAGAGAAAGAACTAACAAAATTCTTAAGGACATGGTAAGAATGTATGTAATGCACCAACCAAGGAAGTGGGAAGAATATTTTTTGCTTGTATAATTTGCATATAACAATGGGTATTAGGAATCAGTCAAAAGAGCCCATTTGAAGCACTTTATGGGAGGAGTTGTAATAGTCCTAACAAGTATAATGATCCTTATTGGGCCTA
Source organism: Pinus tabuliformis (assembly GCA_031772625.1). Taxonomy (NCBI): domain Eukaryota; kingdom Viridiplantae; phylum Streptophyta; class Pinopsida; order Pinales; family Pinaceae; genus Pinus; species Pinus tabuliformis. Next base: position 1,098,646,789 of record CM062819.1, read on the forward strand.
ATATGTTGAAGGACATGGGACAAGAAATGCAAACCATCAAAAGGAATTTAAAGGTGGCACAAGATAGGTAAAATAGCTACGCAAATCAACATAGAGTGCACAAAGAGTTACAAGTTGGGGAACATGTTTTCCTGAGGAATAGACCCAAGAGGAGTTCCTTAAATATTGGGTCATGTGCCAAGTTGGCACCATGATTTTGTGGGCCATTTGAAGTGTCGAAAAGGATAGGGCCAGTGGCCTATAAGCTAGCCTTGACACCATAAATGAGAGTTAATGATGTATTTCACATTTCATTACTTAAAGATATGTGCAAGACGCTAATCATGTAATTGATTAGTATATGTTATAGGTAGAACCAAAGGGAGAGTTACAATAGGAACCTCTATGAATATTGGATTAGAGGTAGCTCACATTTCGGAATCGAGCAATAAAGCAAGTCAAAGTGCAGTGGAGTTACTTTGGGTCCAAGGAAGCCACATGGAAACAACTGACCAAATGTGGGAAACATATCCTTTCTTATGTGTTGAGTAAAGAAAATTTAAATACATTGTAAATGATGTACAAATATGTATGTATAAATCTCCATATCAGTTGTGCTTGGTTTTAAGCATGTGTTAGTTGTATATGGTAATTGAAAACCGAGGATGGTGTTCCCATAAGGGGGATGGGACTTTGAGAACCCTTGGTTCATATTCTCTCATTGTAAATAATTGTAATTATTTAAAAAGGTTGAGAGAAAAGGGACACAAAGTCCAGTTGCTTGGGGAGGGATATTGCTTGAGGAATAAGTGAATTTAAAAACATCAACCAAGGGTTGGATGAGAAGCTTAAATAGGTTGATTGTGCAATAAATTATCTGAAAAATAAAAGGGTATTCCTAGGCGTCCTTTAGCTTTAACAAAAAAAAATAGGACAAAAATTAAAGAACATGAATGAGTTGTGTTGTCGAAGGCAATCGACTTGCATGGAGCCTCAAAAAAGGTAGACAATGAGTTTGTTGGTAGGGGGGCACAGAAAAATTCAATGAGGAGATTATATAACTCATTCAACACTTATGCAATGGAAGAACAAACAATGGTGAGCACTAGGTGAAATTCCTCAAAGGGTCGAAGGTGTAATGAGAGAGAAACAATAAAAATCACAGTGATCGAGCTCTGGGGAAAGCGAACTAGCTGAGGAACCCTCAAAGAGGCTTGCTAGGTGAAAATATTATAGAGAGTAGTGGCTTTTCTTAAGGCTAAAGAACCCAATGGAAGCTTGTGGATTGATGAACCTATTGAACTTGGAAGATATGCTCAGGTATTTGTGAGGGTTGATGAACTACCAGAGTTTCACTCATGCTGAAGCTCTGGTGCTTGACTCACTGATGAAGTACCTAGAGAGGTGATTTCTTTACCCATCAATAAATTATCCACTGATGAACCTTCCCTTGGTTTGGACTCTCTTCTCCTGAAAGTTAGTCGAGACTCTCTGTACCATGGTATCTTGGCAGACGTTAATCATGTCTAAAAATCCAGGAAAGACTAAGTGGAAGCTTGTATAGATGGTGGATGAAGGTAGGGTGGCCTTGCGATATCATATTTCATCTATCAATATTGGTGAAGTTTCCTCTCAAAATCACTCCACCTAAAGCACTAGAATTTGGGTCGGGGGTGACAACTACAAGAAAAAGTTGTTGTAGCTTGTCTAAAGTTGGGAGGAGAGTTAGATTCCCAATCTCAGTTGATAGATATCTTATAAGATAAGTATTATGTTATGTATTTTAGCATTTTATTATCATGTCTCTATTTATTGTGATGAAATCATGTCATGATAATGAGTGTTGTTTTCTTGCATGAATGAGGAATATCAATATCTTGTGTAAATATTTTAAGGAATGACCCATTTCCTGTGAATATTTCTGAGATGGAAAGTAACCTAGGAATACCTGACAATGAAGAGGTGGGAATCTATGTTAATGATTAAATACCTATACTGACATGTTTTGGTATCTAATCATCGTGTTGATAAATTTTTCCTGTTACTCATAAGAAATGTGATTTCCTACTTATAAGTGCTTCCTGAATATTTTCCTTGGAATTGGTTTATCCTCGTTTCAATAGTGAGCTTACAAATTGGTCTAAATGGCATATGTATGAAGATATGGATCAATCTTTGTTAATCAATGAATGCATGCATCAAAATGTTTTGGCTATTAGGCTGGTATTTACCCATAAGCTCAAGGCGAATAACATTCATATGTGTATATGTACATTATATGATATACATGTGTTTTTTTAGGATAGAAGCCAAGTTGGATGAGTACTCATATAAAGCTCATAAGCGTTAGCGTAATTACTTATATAGACATGCATAAGCATATATATATGTGTGTGTATACACGAAAGATCAAAGGCCATGGCCAAGTTATTGAGAAATCTAGGGGCAACTAGATTAGATGATTTATCTTGCTTTGATAACTGCTTGAGATGTATTTTTACTTAACTTGATTAGATTCTTATTTCACTTGATTATAATTAGTGTTCTTATCATAAAAAAACTACCAAACAATAAAGAACAATGAGACAAGAGGACACAAGATTTAGGCTATCATCCAGGGCCAAACCCTCTCCTCTTGAGAGGAAAACCCACAAGGACTCTTCTCTTCTTATAGAACTTCAAATGATGAATTCCAAGACCTTGACCCTTGGCCAAGACTCCTCCAAGACCAAGTCAAACTTTTCCTCTTCTAGAAAAGCCAAATCAAGTCAACCTTTCCTTGTAGCAATTGTAATTTCTCCTTTGACCTAAACTTCGTACCTGCAATCTTGGACTGCAATTTTGATCTGTGATTCTCAGACCCTGCAGCAAAACCTAGATGGAACGTGTGATATTTTTGTGGTGATTTTTACCTTTTATCTCCTTCTCTTGAGATGACTTATTCTTCTTGTAAATTTGTTTTGCAAGGGAGGCTTCTTTTAACCCAAAACTCAACTCTTAGTGATGACCTCAATCTGAACTTGTTGCAACTCTAGTGCGCCCTAGATTTCTTTCGCACATGTGGGAATGATGGTGCAAAAACAATCCCCAAAACTGAGATTCTTCTTCACTGATTTATATCTTCACTTGATCAAACTTTTTGTGAGGAGCTTGGATGGTCTCAAATGTGGTTGACTTCCCTCTTATATAAAGGCTCGTAAAGAGCCTCATCAGGTCGGCATGTCATTTCAAGAGGCTGACTTCACTTTTTGATAGGCTGACTCGTTGCTTGCAAGTTGACAATGTGTTGGAGGGTATTTGACTCTAATTTTTACACAAATAAATTTTTCTTTACAACATGTAACATGTCCAAAAGGGTCTTCCATACATGACAATGACCCTTATGACTTGTTGACTCAAATACAAGCCCTAGAAGCACTCAATGAGTGCTTGAACTTTAAATCAAATAACCTTGAGCATGAAACCCATGCTTTAAGAATGACAATAATTATTTTATTTTTCTCTTTACATCAAATATATAAAATCATGATTACATATGTCATTATGAAGATCAAACCTAGTTACATATTTCAACACTCCCTGTTAACTAGGGAGGTATTCATAATCCATACATGGTACTTAGACATTCTCAAACTGAAGAATTCTCATAAGAAGAGTCAGATTGGTAAGCCATCTCATAAAATATCTTATCAACTTATACCAGTGCATATCATCATACCGACCAACATTGTCACATAGAAAGGCATTGGCTAGCATCTCTATCTCTCCACAAGATCAGAGCATAATGCTGGTGAGACCATTGACTGATAGACACCATCATCATTGTCTCTTAAGGCACATGTCACACCTGGGTGTTCAAAGGGTATGTCCTCTTAGGACAATTCCTATATCAGAATAGCACTTCCTCAAGGAATTTCCTATTTGACTACTCTTTCCTATTAAATGGCCTACCACATCCTTAAAGAGTATCGAAATCAATCTCAGATTCTGTTGACGGTGCTGGACTTGCCAACATTCAGGGGATCTCCAAGGTATGAAGTCCCAACTAGACCTCACATCGTTTGGTGTAGGAGTCCCATCCGGTACTATGACCTGGTTTCCATTTTCTTAGAGATTTTCCTTGGCTCTTGTTGTTAAAAACATGAGAGTGTTATGCTTGTAACTTCAAGAAAGAGAGGTCAGTATGCCTGGTGAGTGCGTAATGTAACTTTGTGTTGGAGTTCTCTTATTTTAAGGGAGAGGGTAAAATAAACCCTCTATATGAGAGGTAGTAGTACCACCCAGGGAGAGACACATGTGAAAACAACAAGGGTCTGTCTAGCATCTAGTGGAATAGTCCACAACAGATGCGATAATCATTAAAACCAAAGTACAAGGGAAAACACGTACATCATCCAGCATAATAGTCCACCTGGGGGTGACGTTCGTTATAACCAAGAAAACATAAGGATGTTCTGTTTATTGTCTGGTGGAGTAGTCCACACAGACGAGAAAATATTGATAAACAATACAACACATCTTCAACAATGTAAGTACTAAAATAACCAAAGTAGTTCAACTATCTTAGTACAAGTTAAGCAGACATTTAAAGAATAGTCTTACAAATGGATACAAAACATGCGTTAAAATGTGTTGGCCTGAGACAGGCTTGTGAATTAAGCAAAAGTTCCAAGACACATCTATACACCATACATCACTAGCTCCAGTAGTGGGACATTGGAGCTACTCCTTGTTCCTCAAAGAACAAAATACAGACTGTCATGACTATGTGGGAGAAGCCAAGGTGAAAAGTCCTTTGCTTATACAATGAGGGGGTATATATAGCCAAGGGGGATAACTGACCATGTTACTCTTCGACTTCCCTCATGACCGTTTGACTTCTTGTGACTTTTTGAATTACATGACTCTTCAACTTCATATGTGCATCTCTTGGACTTTCACATTACATTACATTTGATTACAACAAGTATGGCCCATAGTAGTGATGTGGCAGAGACAACTCATGACACAACTCGTCATGACACTTACTGACATGTACTGGTTGCATGTGGTGTCCATGTCAAGCTGCTATTCTGTTGAGTGATGGGTGTGCTTTCGGTGTATCATGTCTTCACCTCTACATGGAAAAGTGTGCGGGGTCTTCGTTGGTCTTGGTATTTGGTTGATGGTGCTTGTGTATGTGTCCCTTTCACTTGTTGCTCGATGTGCTTCGTACGTTTGTTCAACTATGAGCAAGTATTATATCATGCACTCCTTATTCATCCCATCTGTCGTTGCACCATGTTTCAATAATGTACCTATTTCTACAATCACTCATGATGAGACGACATCAAATCCAAGAATATCCTAGTATAACATGATGCAGTGTTTTCTGTTTCGGGTGTAGGTGACCAGGAGAGAGGGCAAGGAACTGAAACTGCGTAGAGCACAACCCAAGCCAGGATGAGAGGCTCCAGAACACTGTCGGGAAAAACTGCGCAAATGTCATTGGGAGGAAAATTTGCACGATCTGGGACAAGAGTGACAGCTAGAAGTTAGAGCCCAGCTGGGCAGAACTGTGTAGTTCCTAGGATGAGGACTGGGCAGGTCATCTGGGGGTCCAGTTGAGAATATGCAAAATTTTTTGGAGGGAGACATAGTAAGCAGTAGGAGGCATTAACAACCATTTTTGCATAGTTTTCCAGAGCAAGGATGGATCAGGTTGCGGGCTGCTGTTGGTCATAAATGCGCATTTATAAGAGATAGTGTTAGATAGGAAGTTGTTGTGCAATTTCTGGGATGAGTGAAAAGTGGGGCAGTAGGAAGAGTGCCAGTAAAAATTACGCAATTTTTAGAGGGAGAGCAGGGAAAGCCAACAAGGGGCCTATCAGTAAAATATATACAATTCTCATAGGGAGAGTAGGGCAAGCTAACAAGGGGCTTTTCAGTCAAATCTGCACAATTCCTTGGTATAGTACAGTGACAAGCAGTTGGGGCCCGACCCACATGACTATGCAGTTTCTGTAGACAATGCCTAGTAGGCAGCTGAGCAATTCCTGTGCAGTTTTGGGGAATAGTGCATCCCCAGGTCATAGTGCAGTTCAAGTTTTCTGGTAGACTAGAGGGAGGCTTGATGAGTGATCTTGTGGGAAGTGCTGATTAGATCAGACTTGGGGACAACTTCTGTGGAGTTCTGGGAGACAATAGGCCTGCTCACTTCCAGGATTGCACAGTGTAGGCTCCCCCGGAGGACAACCTCAAGCTATGTGTAGTTCCGGGCAGCACAACAGGGTTATTAAGAGTTGAGACTGCACAATGCAACTCAATCGGGGTCCGGTTGAAGGGGGATTATCGGGTCGAAAAAGTTTTCAAGGAAAATGGCTAAGTGTGAGAGCAAGTGAACTTGTGCATACATGATCTTGTGATCACACACTTAGCATGACAAGACGATAAGACACCTCAAACCAACAAGACAAACATGTGCTTAGTGAGACCGCTTAAAGGTTAAGAGCGACAAGTGTGACACTTGAGATAGATCTTTGAACGACCATGACGACACTTGCACGACAATGCATGCAACTTTGTGTGTGAGTACGACTGATGTTCACAAAGAAAAAAAACTCATGCACACATAGACAAACCTTCAAAATCACTATAACAGACTCGCAAGCATGACATAACAATCAACATGCCAAAAGATGACCAATGTTCGATCAAGAAAAAAGGGTGTAAAGACTTGACAAGAGCTCATGGAATGAGCCCGAGTGTTTGCAACCATCAGGTGAAAAACCAAGGAAGGCTCTGAAATTTGGATGCTGGCCAAATTTTTGGAGGGAGTTGTAGCCACTACAACACTTGGTAACACACTGGTTGAATACCAACTTCTCTGATTCGGTTCATTTTTAGCACAGGGCCTTGGCCTTTCAGGGAGTATTGATTTCTTTTACATGTTACTTTGGCTTGCCCACTTACCCCATGGACAAACATGGTTCACCTTGTATCAACTTAGTTAAACACAACAAAATTTTCAGTTAGATCACATTGTTTCAAAATCGGGAAGGGTAGTTTGGCTTGCGAGCTTAAGATTTTCAGAGTATAATTTTTCATCTCTATTGTTGATACACTGCCAGCAGGCCTGAACAAAACCTCGACAGAGTCACGCAGGAATCTAAGCATTGATCCACTGCCAACGATCCTCGTCAGTACCCCGGTGGAGTTGCTTGCTTCACCTCTTTGCACAGAAAGCCTTTCTCTTCTTTCACCTTTGTATTTTTTTTTGAAAGAGAACTATGCATAGGCACATATTTTTGCGGTAGAAGAGGGATCCCAACTTATTGAGAGAAGAAGAGGTTTCTCCTTCAGAGAAACATGTAAGGCCTCTGATTTAGTTTTTCTCATTTAGATTTTTCCCCTTCTCCGTTTCTACTTGTTGGATAAGCTTGAAAACACAGAGCAAAAAACTGAGTACATGCATGGGGTTTTCCAGTTTGGACACAGGTTCATGGTTTGACCAGAGCTTCCCTTATTAATGGATCGTATTTTCCGTCCAGACTTCATCGACCAAAAGTTACAACCAAGCACAAAGAAGATGGACACAAGACTGGCCAAGTGCTGCAGTTTCAAAAGACTCTTTACTTCAGCCAAATACTTATTCAAAATCCAAAACACAGTATAGGAAAACACTTATTTACAAAACTAAAATGACAAGACATAAAAGCAAAGAAAAGCGAAGTGAAAACAACAAAGTAAAGCAACAAAACAAGCAATGAAAAGACTATGTACATAGGGTGGGGCGCGGCCCTAGATCATTGAAAATAACATTTTAAATCTTGGCCATTGACAGGAAGGTTGTCAATCCTCTTGTCAAGTGATTGTAAATGATACATGTGTTGGCCAAGTTTTTGTGGACCGCAAAAGGACCAATCCACAGGGACTGGAACTTCATGTGTTTGCCTTTGTCTTCGTGGGGTTTATCCCACTTCAAGACTAAGTCACCCACAACGAAGTTGGTGTTCCCTGCAGACTTTCGATCGAACCATCTCTTGATATGGTTCTGGTGGAGTGAATTTTTTTCTTTTTCTTTCATCCGTTCTTCCTATAACTTGTGTAATGTGTCCATCCTATGCTAAACTAATATACAGGACTTGCCTTGGGATTCTTGGGATAGCTGGAGGGCATGCAAGTAGAGATTTTGGTGGGAGGATGGTTTCTTTTCCATATAAAAGGAAGTATGGAGATATGTACAGAGAAGGATTGGGTGTAACTCAGTCAACACAAAGTGCATTCACCAGAGCAGAATGTCAGTTTTGCTGTTCAGAGTAAATGGTATTTTTTATGATGTGAATGAGATTCTTGTTTGTAGGTTCTGCAAGATCATTTCCCCGCGAGTAGTAGTTAGATGAATTCTTAAGCACAATACCATATTGCAATGCAAAATCATAAAGTTTCAACCGAAAGAAGTAAGTTGCATTGTCAAAAACCAGTGATACAGGAACGCCAAACCTCTAAGTGATGTTCTGCTAAAGGAAGCTGATGACTTCATGGTCATTCACTTGTTTGAGCGGAACTGCTTCCGTTCACCGCGTTAAGTAATCTGTAGCAATCAGGATGTAGTGGTGCTTCTTTGATGAATGTGGGAATATTTCCCCAATGATGTCTAAGCCCCATTGTTGGAATGGTTCTCCCACTACAACAGGCTATAGCAGGGCTGTTGACCTTCGAGTTCTGTCGGCCCATCGCTAAAAGATCGAGAACTTGCGGGCATAAGAGTTGCATCCTTGAACAATGTAAGCCAGTAGAAACCAACTCTTATGACTTTATGCACTATTGTGTTAACTGCGAAGTGACCCCTGACTAGTCCTTCATGCAGATAATGTAACACTCTCTCTAAGTCTTGTGCCTCCAGGCACCTGAGAAAAATTCCATTGTTGTGCTTTCTGTAAAGCACTTCGTGCACCAACTGGTAAGATAAGGCTTTGAGTTAGAGTTCCCTCTTCTACCGCATGGAAAAGTGAGAGGGCATGGTGTCGTGCTCAAGGTACTAGCACACTTCTTCATACCAAGAGTTTCCATGCGAAGTGGGTGGTGCTCGCTCTACATTATACATATCGATTTCTTGCTCCCATCCAATGAGCTCTTCTTCTTCCTCTTGTGCGTGTACCACTTCTGCTGCAAGTCTACAGAGACCGTGACCCTTGACAATGTGAACTAGCTTGATATCAATATCATACTCTTGTAGTCTTGTCATCTAGTTTGCACCTCTTTCACCCAGATGTTGTTGAACAAGTAATAATCTGACTACTGGGTGTGGCCCAAAGACTATGTAATGATTTTTCAGTAGGTAGGGTCTGAAGTGTTTCACTACCTTGTATACAACATATGCTTGTTTATCCATGGTGGGATAGTTGAGCTTGGGTCCTTGCATTCTCAAATTCATGAAGGAGATGGGATATTCATTGTTTAGCTCATCCTTCTTAGTGAGCACTGTAGCGAGTCAATTGCCGGAAGCGAATGTGTAAAGCAAGAAATATTGTTGAAATCTTGGTTGTATAATGCAGGTGCATCTACTATCACCTGCTTGATATGGGTGAACACATCCTTTTCATTCTTTCCCCAGCTATAGAATGCGTCCTTCTTGATCATCTCTTGTATAGGTTTGACAAACTGCACATAATCTGAGATGAACTTTCAGAGGAAGTTGATCTTCCCCAAGAAGGACTGCATAGCTTTCTTGTTTACTAGGTGATGAATCTGCATGTGAGTTTGAACTCGGTCTGGATCAACCTTGATCCAACTCTTGGAAATGATATGCCTAAGGAGGTTCCCCTCAGACACTGCAAAGAAGCTCTTCTTGGGATTCAAGTATATCCCATACTTTTGACATCGCTCAAAGATGTTGTTAAGATGATGCAAGTGGTCTGACCTATTTCTGGAAAAAAATTGTTACGTCATCAAGGTAAACCACCATGCTCTATCCATTGAGCCCACAAAAGGTAATGTCCATAGCACGCTGAAAAGTTGCGCCTGCGTTTACTAGCCCAAATGTTATCCTTCGATAAGTGAACGTACCCAACTTGGTATGGAATGTAGTTTTAAGCCCGTCAGGTTCTGCTACCAGAAAATGTTTACATTTGGAAAAACCATCAAGCAAAGAAAACATTTCTTCTCCGGATACTGTCAGTAAGATATGCTCCATAGATGACATAGGGTAATTGTCTTTGTCCGACGAATGATTAAGATTTCAGAAATATACGCACATGCGAATCTCCCGAAACTTCTTTCTCACATGAACTAAGTTTGAAACCCAAGTAGAATGAAGAACCTTGTAAATGATCCGAGCATCCAACAACTTAGTAAATTCTTTTTGTATGAGGGGTTCAAGTGATGGATGGAATTTTCTAAGCTTCTAATGAAACGACTTGGCCCCTTCTTTGATCTAAATGATGTGTTGGATTATTTCTGTGTCATATGTTTTCAAGTCATTGTATGTCCATTTGAACACATCACAGTACTGTCTAAATAGGTGAACAAAGGTTTTCCACTCTTCTAGTGTGCAACACATATCAAGATTTATGAACTTCGGATCTCTGTATGTTCCCAGGTTAATTTTTTTGTGCATCAATGGGGAACTGTGGGTTTTAGTGTTCCTGGGTCCCTTGAAGTAGTTCTACAAGTGTTGTTGGGAAAAGTAACCAATTCGGAATGCCCCTATCCCACTCTAAGGTGTGATAGTGCCTTAGCAACAAACAAGGTAAACTAATTGAGTATTCTTCTTTATGAAATGTAAATGAGGAGAAAGGATGTAACTAACCTGTGTCTTCCGCTAGTTTGTCGATCCAAATCACTCCTCTCTTCAGTAGCTCCCAGCTTCTTGCTCCTTCACCGGCCCAGCTTCACGGAATTCCTGCAAGATCACAAGAGAGAGAAACTATACGAAGATACAGATATACATTCATAAAAAGCTCAAGATCAGATTAAGCTAAACATGTAAGCATAACAAAACATCATTGGTACACAACATGTAGGAGAAACTCAAATAGTTTATTAATAGAATAAGAAAGTCCAAGAGGAGATACAACCAAGTGAGTTCCGATCCAGCATCTACCTCCCAGCAAAGGAATCCCTTCCTCTCCTCCAACAAAGCATAAATCACCCAATGTACTAATCTCAATCTCAAACCAACAACAATTCTCTGCAAAGTGAAAAATTCTAGCCTCCTGAACCTCTGGGTCAGAGATCCATATATAGATGTAAGCAGAGAGGATGAGTCAGCTTATGTTTTGACTTGTGGCTTCTCTCTGTCAGTTCTTGCTTCCACTTGGAGGTTGAGAGCCTCTTACTCATCACTAGTCGAATTCATTGAGGCAAGTGTCATTGGAGAAGATTCTGGAAGCTTCCAGGGTCTTTCCACCTCGTTGAATGAGCTTGCCATTTGTCATTTCTCGCTCAGCGCACCCTGGTAGTGCTTCCACCTGCGTTGCAGTGCACCTAGCCAGTGTAGTCTCTGCATTTCAACGCAGGCAGCTAGTGGAGCCTCTGAATTGATCCTGAATTGACTATTTCTGAGTGGTTTTTGGTGGAGAACTTCTGGGAGAAGTTGTCATTGGTTGACCTTGTTCCTTTAGGAGCTGTAACAACATCTTTAGGGACTTTGGATCCCTTGAATTATGGACATTTCATGCTTATAGCTGTAAGGCACAAAAATGTCTATAACAGTTGCCCCCTAAAGTATGAGGCCGTTTATCGGGTGAAATGCTTTATTAGGAGGATCCGAAGTTCATTCAATGCTGGGAGGAGACCTGTAATAAGATACAATACAATACATTATTTTTCATACTGTTTTCATGATCTAGCCGAGGCGGGAATTCCCATGCTCAGCTTTATAAATTCATTTTTATGTACATGGGACAGACAATTGTCTAATGATAGACTGATGATTCTGCCGAAATCATCATCCTTTGGTAGGATGATTGTCTGTGCTGCAATGCTGTACATGTCAATGTCTTTATTTTTCCTGAATATATATTGCAGCCCAGATGGATGAAACTAGATCCGGGGTCTTCAATCTCATCCGATCTTCACTCTAAGTACAAGTCGATCCATGTGAGAAATGTTCTGAAGTCGAACATGGAAAGACATCGCTTGATTACCGGTCAATGAGGTAAACCGTTAACAAGCGCGAGAGGAATCACCGATAATGATAATGACCCTCAAGGTACTACAGTACAATTCACGTGGTGTGAATAAAGGACTTGGCGTCGAACACCACGCAAAATCTTTCGGTCGAAGGTCATTGATGTATACCTGTCGCCGGAAGTGAGAAACTTGCCATTGAGGCATGCAAGCTTCAAAGTACTGAAGGGGGTGTACCTAGATCAACTTCTTGGATAATGAGCTGATGTCGACAAGAAGCGATCTGTCAAAGGAGGGCCTTAATGTATCCCACATCAGTGACACGGAACGGAGCAAATGATTTTGATGGAGGTGAAAACGATCTGATGATATATGATTCAGGGTGGCGGTCATGGAAGAATGAAGGATAATGTATGGTAGTGGACGGGACACGGTTGACTTCTATGGATGACTTCTCTTGAACATATCGGTGAAACTTATGTGATGGATTGGTAGCATTTACCCCAAAGACGGATGGTATGGCGAGACCATGGCGATGTGACCGATGAATGAAACAACCCAACCCGTCTCAGGCACGGAGTGGAAGTGTCATGTTCAAGAGCGACTTGCTACCAATAAAGTTCTTTGAGTTTCTTCCCAATTTTTCCCCAGTCATTGCTGACCAATACCTCTTTATTTTTGTCAAGCTTGAGGAGGATAACATATGCTTGTTCTATAATTTGCCCTTCGGGCAAACCCATCGCTATGTTTTAACGAGCCTAGCGATAGTGAAACTCGTTCTCGTCTAAAGACAAGTTTATCGCTATTTAATGTTTTTAACGAGTCTAACGACAAAGATAACTCGGTCCTTTTCATTTTTAGAGAGTCTGAAAGGTACGTAAAGTCAACTCCGAAATTCCTTTTTCGTCATCTAATCCCTTAAGTCCGAAAAAGTATAAAACAATACAGAAGGGATGAATTTTCGATAGTTTTAACGAGCTGAATAAAACAAGCGCTCGATCTTTTTGTGCAATAATCCCTCAGGTCCAAAAAGATTAAAATCTAGAGGAGGGATAGCACTTCTGGTCGCTTTAACGAGCTGGAAGGCCAAAACTCGACAATCTTTTCATATTTTACGAGTCAGATGAAAAGAGCTTAAAGAAGACTCGTCTTTTGAGGAACGAGTGATAAAACGGGTAGCAGCTGATTCCAGGTACGGGTTGGAATTTTCCAATCACGGCAGTGTCACAAGGATGGCTAGTGAAATCACTCTTCGCAGCTGTTCCTCAAAATGGGTAAACAATCAATATGGAGGTGAATGATTGGCCAATGGAAAAGTGGAGGTGACAGTGCAAACACGACCAAGGCTTTAATGGCTGATAATGTTACATTCACGGTGGTTATTTACCGGAGGGTAGTTCATTTTTTAACGAGCTTAAACGCGGAAAAACACTACTCGGTCTTATTTTTATTTTTTAACGAGCATGAACTATGTGCTGAAACTGCTCGATCTTTTTGTTTGCATGCCCCCAGCATAATAACGCAAATTGAGGTGCATGCCCCCCAAGCTTCATTGCATTCAACTCGGTGGCTGGAATGAAGGTTTACCTTTGAGATTTGAAAAGGGGATTTGTTTCATTTTTTAATGAGGTTGACACAGTAAAAGAACTATCCTCATGACTCCTTGTTTCATTTTTTAATGAGGTTGACACTAGATAAGAACCATCCTCGGAGCCCACTGTATTTACAGTATTTGATAGAAAATCGAAAACTGAAGGATGATAAAGGTCATCTTTGTATCTTCTCCACAATCCGGGAGAAGGGAACGATGGTGGGAATCATTCCATGGTGCCCCGTCAATTACCATTGATTGAATGATTCCTCCGTTTGTAGAATATACAAGTGATGAAGGATTTGAAGAGGTGCCATTTTCCTTAGACCTATCTATCCAAACACTTGATGAGTGTTGAATTTGTTTTGCCCCCCAGGCCAAGAAAATTGATTGCTACAATATTTCTATTAGGGCGATGATCCATGCTGACAAAATGTTTAGGAATCTTCCGAATCCATTAGATATAGAAGATTTCATATTGTAGGTTTCCACTGTGGCCACTTCTGCCAGATTACTCGCAGGCGGTAGGGCAAAAGTACCCATTAAGGCAGGGTCTTTTAGGAGACCTACTCCAATATTTTGAAGCGAATGATTGCTTCCATGGATCATTGGAATGCTTCCCGTAACTTGTGAACTGTCGGGGAGGAAAGTTTGTTGGTCGACGACTGTAATTCCTCCTTGAAAGGGAAATGCAATCTTCCTGAAGTAGGTCGACACAACTGCGGCCATGGCATATATCCAGGGCCTTCCCAGTAGGATGTTGTAATCGAGGTTTCCATCAATTACTTCAACATCAATTCCTACTGTTCTGCCCCCTAGTTCAACTTGCAAGTTACTTAAAATCCCGTATGGAGTGTACAATCGCCCATCAAATGTTTTTAACGTCGTTGACGATATCGACAAGGGTGGTGAGCCTAAATTCTTCCAGCAACTCATTGACATAATACACGTAGATGCCCCCTCATCAATAATTGTTCGATGAACAGTTTTGTTGAGGGATTTCACTTAAATAAGGAAAGCTAGTTGAGCTGGTAACTGAGGGTCATATCCTTTATGATCAAAGGCCACAAGATTGGAATCCCTTGGGCCAATCCCACCTATTGCTGATAATAAAGCTTGCTCTTGGGAGGGGCAATTTTCCGGTACCTCAAGTGTCGACATAACGGATGACGATTGGGCCAGGTCCTCTATTATATTATAATTCTGTGCTATTTTTGCACGAGGATTAAATGTTGATTTGTGTACTATTCCCTTTGGCGACTTTATTATTTGTTCAGGAATGATGGGTGGCACAACTTCGGTCAAAGTTGTTGTCGAAATACTAGGTTGTTCATTAGCCTTGTTATTCAACAACTGTGGATTCTCGTAATCTTTATTCCTTGTCAAAGCATCATTTTGCTGCTTTGAGATAGACAACATAAGCACTTGGGATCGGGAAGCATTTTGATTAGCAACCAGTTTGGTTCCTGGGTTTGGAAACGGATCAGATAAAACTGCTGAGGTTTTTGAACTCTTAAAGAGTTTCTTAACTTCAACTTTATGTGGACAATCTCTCGTCCAATGATCCTCATCACATATATGACACCCCGCAGGGGGTTTCCTTTGCCCCGAAGGGTTTGCAGAAGCTTTTTCAGGAGATGACTCATCCCGCTCCTTTTTTCTCCCTTTCTTTTTATTCTTCTTGCTTCCCGGTTGTTTGGTTTCTTTGCCCTTATCTGCTGATACGACATTTACTTTCGAAGCAAGAATTTCGTCCTTTGCATTTTGATCTGAAATCTTACGGGCTTTCTTGGAGACAACCTTTGTTGATTTCGCGTTTGTCGTGCCAATCACACCATCGCCGGCGTGAGAGTCATTGTTTGATTTAGGAGGAGGAGGAATTGAAAATTCCGGTCTAGGGGCGTCAGGTATTTTATCGTAGAGCATGCCAGACTGAGTATAGACCAAGTCTAGATATTATGCACGAGCGATAACTTGCTCTTCCGTTACGACTCCCCCCTTTGCCACATCTTCCGTTATGGCCTGGAGTAACGACTTGATAAACCATTCAGCTAATAGCTGATCGGGAACATACGTTTTTACCATCCTACGACGACGTCGCCACTCATGTATATGATCAGATATGTGAGTGGCCGTTGTCTGTTTGAAGTTGGTTAAGATTTTCGTTCCCGTTTCATACCTTATGGGTAATTGAAAATGGGTTAAGAAAGTCGTGGCTAAGGTGCTGAAATTGTCGAACGAAGCTCTAGGCAATTCGATATACCATTTTGCTGCCGGACCAGTTAACGTCCTCTAAAAAAGGCGAAGCCTAATCGAATCATCGTTTAGGGTGTTTGATGAACACCACAGATGAAATGTCATCACATGATTCGATGGATCTTCACCCGAATATCCATTAAATTTAGGAATATATGACGGAAGTTTATGCGGAATCGCTGGCCACCAAGGGGCATAAGCAATTGGATCATTCGTCAGCCGGTTTAGATCTGGTAATTCTAGAGTTGCTGGAATGGCGGTTGTTGAGATTGAACCAGCCCTGGTTGTTGGACCATTTGCTGTTGTCCAATGCTGGATGATTGACCAAGATGAGGAGTCATAGTACTTGTTTGAGCCTGAGTCACTCTAGATAAGGAGGCACTAACCTGAGGTTGTGATTGAGTTGTCGAGACAAGAGGTTGTTGTATTGCAACCTGAGAAACTTGGGGTTGACATACAACAGGTAGCGCTTGTACTTGCGACGCAATCACCATACCAGGTATAGTGGGAATATTCGACACAGGGTGGACTGGTTGCATTGAATATGCAACCCTTGGTTGCTGAGGCAGTATTGGTATCCAACCGATGGATGTAATTCCAGTTTGACCTGAACTTTGTTGTAAACTCCCATATGGTTGTTCTCCGGGAGGGAACAATGAAAAGGCATACTGCCCCCCATATGGTGGCAATCCAGTACTTAAAGGGTAGATTGGCCTTTGAAGACACATTGGATCAATTTGTTGAGTTTCAACATAAGAAATACCAGATGATAATCCGGATGAAGAAATAGGAACTAACCCTGTTGTCGAAGCAGTCCCTGATTGGACTCCGGCTTGTTGTTGATAACTTGCCGGGACAGATGGTATACCATCGAACATCGTTGGGGTAGCAGCAGGAGGCTCTGCCGTTGTTGTGACGGATGACACAGTCCTGGATGTCGACGGTTGTTCAGACATATCTAGTCTATCCAAAAGATTTTCTAGCGATTCTACAAGAACTTACGATGAAAAGAGACTAACTTTGAAGATCAACGAGGGAATGGTGATGATTATTCCATTTAAAATAAATTTTAACGACGCTTGGACACAACTTGCTTTTTCAATTTTAAAGAGTCGAGAAAAAGCAAAAGATGACTCTAGTCTCCTTCGATGTTTTAACGAGCCCGAAGTGACAAATGCTCGGATGGACTTTTTCCATTATAGAGTCTGAAAAAGGCCAAAAGGAACTGCTCTGGAGTTCTAGGTAGAGGGTGTGCCAAACTTTTCGCAAAACCGCAAAATACTTTTTAAGGTACGGGCGGTCAATCTTCCCGAATGCTGTGTTCAGTGCATTGCGATCAGTAGGGCGGCCGACACGGCTTCCTAAGGATAAAGGTTTTATTCCTATAGGGGTCTGCCAATATATACTCGATGGTACGTGGGAGCACAATCCGTACTGGCGCTATCGTCTCTCAGGAGGAATCACCTAACCATCAGCGAGATCGACAGTCACCAGGTTTTACGACGCCGGAACACGTCTCTAGTCTAGACCTCTATGTTGTGCGTTAATTAACAAAGCGTTGTTAAGTTCATTCAATTTATTTTAGGTTGATCTTTCTTAGAAGTTTGCCTTTTTGGATCACCACGAGACGTATGATACAATTCCTAAATGCAGTCTAAAGATGATAAGCAAGCTTTTATATCTTTTCAACAATGAAAATCCTAGCTACAAGGGGAAAAGAAAGACACAATCTTTTCTCAAAGAGCATAGAGCACACTGTAAATGCACTTTTCCTAAATCAAAGCATGCAAACTATCAAAATGCAAATGCACATATGCATGTATTTGTTTTCGCTTTCTTAATATTGATGCCTAAAAAGAAAGCTGTTGTACAAATTTGAATTCGATTTCAAGTGAAAACATAAACAAGTTCCTTTTTCGAAATCAAAAAGACGATTACGACACTTTATGATTTACTTGTTTCGACACTAGAAATGCATAAATTTAAACCAAACGACAAAAGTAAAAGCTCAATCAACTGTGAACAACAAACAAACTCACTCCTAAGATCAAAACGACACTTACGACAGGTCTAGATCTAAGGGCGACAGTATGACTAGTTTACTTTAGTAATGGGAAACTGCAAATGATGTAACAAATAAACAAAGAAAAAATACAGTTTCTTTATACAACTGAGGCAGAATTGAGGCAAAGAAAAGGGGTTTCAGATAGGTACACTGACTGATAACAGACTGCAAGAAACAGAGATAAAACTGAGCAAAAGGAAGCAGGGAACCACAGCTGCACAAGGCAAGGGCTGATCAGCGCACCCTCAGCACAGAGAAACTGAAATTCAGCGCAGGTATCCTTCACGGGACCTGCGTTGAAATGAAGAACCTCTTCACAAAGTCTGCGCTGAAGCAGAAACGAGAGTTGTTTCTGGGTTCTGGGTCACGGTTTGCAGTTTAATCTACAGTTTTTGGCCGGATAAAAGCTATCAATTAGGTACAATTAGGAGGATGATTTAAAGGAGGACTAAGATCTATCACAAAGGGCTGTTAGAGCACTTGTGGATCAGTTGTTCAGATCATAAAAACAGGCCCAGTGAGTGGACTAGAGTGGCAGATCTCTACTTTGCATTTGAAAATGGCAAATGCATTTCGATTCGGCACTCCTGAGTTTATGACAAAAACAACAATAGAAACACAAATAAACTAACAAGATACTCTCCCCAGCGGAGTCACCAATTTGTTGTTGGGAAAAGTATCCAATTCGGAATGCCCCTATCACACTCTAAGGTGTGATAGTGCCTTAGCAACAAACAAGGTAAACTAATTGAGTATTCTTCTTTATGAAATGTAAATGAGGAGAAAGGATGTAACTAACCTGTGTCTTCCGCTAGTTTGTTGATCCAAATCACTCCTCTCTTCAGTAGCTCCCAGCTTCTTGCTCCTTCACTGGCCCAGCTTCACCGAATTCCTGCAAGATCACAAGAGAGAGAAACTACAAGAAGATACAGATATACATTCATAAAAAGCTCAAGATTAGATTAAGCTAAACATGTAAGCATAACAAAACATCATTGATACACAACATGTAGGAGAAACTCAAATAGTTTATTAATAGAATAAGAAAGTCCAAGAGGAGATACAACCAAGTGAGTTTCGATCCAGCATCTACCTCCCAGCAAAGGAATCCCTTCCTCTCCTCCAACAAAGCAAATATCACCCAATGTACTAATCTCAATCTCAAACCAACAACAATTCTCTGCAAAGTGCAAAATTCCAGCCTCCTGAACCTCTGGGTGAGAGATCCATATATAGATGTAAGCAGAGAGGATGAGTCAACTTATGTTTTGACTTGTGGATTCTCTCTGTCAGTTCTTGCTTCCACTTGGAGGTTGAGAGCCTCTTACTCATCACTAGTCGAATTCATTGAGGCAAGTGTCATTGGAGAAGATTTTGGAAGCTTCCAGGGTCTTTCCACCTCGTTGAATGAGCTTGCCATTTGTCATTTCCTGCTCAGTGCACCCTGGTAGTGCTTCCACCTGCGTTGCAGTGCACCTAGCCAGTGTAGTCTCTGCATTTCAACATAGGCAGCTAGTGGAGCCTCTGAATTGATCCTGAATTGACTATTTCTGAGTGGTTTTTGGTGGAGAACTTCTGGGAGAAGTTGTCATTGGTTGACCTTGTTCCTTTAGGAGCTGTAACAACATCTTTAGGGACTTTGGATCCCTTGAATTATGGAAATTTCATGCTTATAGCTGTAAGGCACAAAAATATCTATAACAACAAGTCATATAGATTCTTGAGTGAAACCACACCCATGGGGATGATGTTTCCTTTATTGTCATCAACCGTGTCTTGTAGAGACTGCTCGTGCACATCTTCATCTATCACTTCATCCTTGCAGATGTCAACGTTGGCCATGAAATGCATTATCTATTCATCATCATCCAAAAAACACAAATTAGTTATGTTGTTAGGGATAGATGGCTTATACAAAATTTCAATAGAAAATCTATCCCTAAGCGGTGTCATCCTAGCAATTGCATTTTCCAAAGCATCTGCAGCTGCATTGTGCATTCTTGGTACATAGATGATATTAAAATCTTAGAAATTAGAGATAATTTTCCATACCTCTTGTTGGTAACTCTTAAGATGAGGTGATACACAATGTATGGTGTTATGTATCTGACGTACCACAATCTCTGAAGCACCTACCACTTTTAGCACAACAACATTGAGGCCGAGGGCTTTCTGTAAAACCAAAACGGGTGCTTCATATTCAACAGTATTGTTCGTGCACTCGAACTCCAAGTGACTTGAGACTAAGTGTTTCCTTTTCCTTTGGTCTATCAAAACACACTTGGCTCCAGAGCCATCTTGTGTTTTGGATCTGTCGAAATACAAGGTCCACAAGTCATCTTTACAAGGACTGCTTGCCATGTTACTATTGCTAACACTACTGCTACTATTGTTACAGTGTACTATACAAGTTTAATTTTTGCCAGTTGGGCAAGGAAGGAGACCCAATTTTGTATCTGGTGGGGTAGGGCTTGGTTGTGCAAGATAACACCCCATCTGCGTTTCTAGAAAGCAATTTCCGAATAGAAGTTTCGAAAAAGCCAATGGTTCATTCTGACCATCCATGGGAGTAACATTATGTTTCATATATCTCTCTAACAACACCTGTATCTAGTTAATTCTAGCCTTGTACGGAAACATAAGTGTGACCAGTCTATAGAAAAATATCCTTGCAACTTATTGACCAATCTCTGCTAAGAAATAGGCCATATGCTTTCGGGATGCCCACGATCACAATGTTAATGCAGTAGTGAACTTGTCCATAAGATGATAACCGGATGATCACATCCTGATGTTCACTAATGATTGGTACATATGTTTGGTCAAGTTGGATGATCTGCGTAGTTGTACTGCTCCATTGTGCATTGATTTGTTTAGAGATGGACAGTGGCATGACATTGAATGATGCACCAAAGTCAACCAAACAGTTGTGGACATTGAAGTTAAATATTTCAAATGATAACAAAAATGGTGGGAAGAGTGAGTTCGCTTCTTCCATATGAAGTGTGTTGAGCACAAATGCAAGTGATCCGGGAAACTTGCTTTGTCCCATGCAGGAAGATGCAACATTGTCTGTGGAGGTTTGCCTCAGTGCGCGCAAAATAATATCCTGCTGACCCATGCGTTTACTTAGCTCGTACAAAGAAATTTGCACGAGTCTTCTTCATATCTTCAACAATATTGTAATCCAAAGCGGGAAGACTCACCGAGTTGTCCAGGGGAAGCCTTGTGTTTGTACTGTCCAGTGGAGTGTTTGGAGTTTGCTTCTCATGGATGTATCTTTCACTGTAGCTATCTTCCCGGACTTTCTTTGTGTTTTTCGTGTTGAGGATGCTAGTGGATCAACTGTTATGAGCAGTTGTTTGAATTTTTCTTTTATTATCTCAATCACAGCAGGAGCCCCTTAACTTCTCAAGTTGTATCAACTATTATTCTTTGGGGGCTCCTTCTCGGTGGTTGTTTTATTCTGGGTAGAATTAAGACATTGATGCATGTTAAATACATGCCCAAAAATTGGAGCTTCATCAGATGCAACATCCTCTTCTTCATCTTCATCTTCTGGCTGAACCTACTTGCTTGGGTTTAAAATGATCATTCAACCTTGAAGCCATAGTGCCCATAACTTGGTTCCATTATGGATAATACTTCTTTGAATGTCATTCTTCGTGGATCGCAGAAGTTATCCTTCACAATTTGGTCCACTTGGAACACAACATTGGAGCTCTGTGCAGATTTAGACAAGTGGCTACTGTTGCTACCTGATGTCACATTCTTCATCTGCACAAATATGGGAGGTCTGTTGTTCACTGCTCTCTCGTTCATCTGTTATTAAGTTCATCTACTTCAGTTGTCAAGGATTTGAGGAGATGAGTAAGGGTCTCAATTTGACTTGTTTCCTTTTCCTTTACGTTACTCATAATAGTTTGAGACCTCCTGCCCGTGTCATTGGAGTCCTTAGCTGGTTCGTCATCTACAATGACTCCAATCGTGCGCAAGTCTTTCTCAACATCAATTGCTTCTTGGAAATTTTCTAAAAGTGTTGGTTTCATAGCTCACTTGATGAACTACACAATGCTGGTCAACAATGCAGACATGTAGTAGTCAACTGTGATAGAGTCATGAGGTTTAGTGTCTGCAATGAACTTGTTCAAGATACAGTTAAACCTCTTGTTAAAATATTTCACTTTTTATTTCTGATCCATCTTGAGACTACCCAACTCTTTTAACAACATGGCAGGGGTTTCATTCTCAACAAATTTCTCAAGGAAAATTCTCTTGAACATCCCCTAGTTCTAAATGGAGTTGACAGGAAGGTTATGGTACCATACAACTGCTCTACCATCCAAGGTACATGGAAAAAATCTACATGCAACATCGTCATAATGTACCTTGAGTGTCTGCAGATGTAGGTAGAACATGTCTAGATGGTCTTCTACCGTCATTGTTATTTCAGGGTCATACTTCATTAACAACTTCTCTACGTACCTTGGCATCTTGTGCAAGGCACCCGAGAGTGCTAATGGGCCCTGTGTCATCCATTCTAGATTTTTATCAGCCATATTGTCCTCTGCTTCGTCCTCCTCTTCTTCTAAATTTGACGGTTCAACCTCTGAATCTGTTGGTTTGTCTGCACCTTCGCCTCCTCCACTGCCTTGCCCTTTGCCGAAACCTAAACCCAAGAGTAAGTTCTTAACTTCTTCTCCTACTAGAAAAAAAATAGGTTCCTCTTTGTTCTCAATAACTTCTGCCAACTCTTCAAGAGTGGTGAGGGTTTCTTCTTCAACATATGAGACTACCACTCTTATGGGTGTATTATTTTGATTCCTCTACGAAGAGGGAAGAGTGTGTACTCTTGGAATCAGTCCAACAACTTTAGAAAATTGACGGGTGATGGGATGAACAACACAGATGTGATGATATGAAATTTCTTGTTTGGGTCTGAGAGGTGAGGAATAACCAACTTTAGAGTTGCATGTGGGAGAGAGGGAGTATGTGTTACTACCTTGACCAGATGATGGATAAGTGGGGTTGAGAGGACATTCAACCATAAACTACTGGCGACCCTCCTTCTAGCGCTAGAAATGTTGATGGTGCTGGACCTGCTAACATTCAGGGGATCTCCTCGGTATGAAGTCACAAATAGATCTCACACTGTTTGGTGTAGGAGTCCCATCCGGTATGATGGCCCAGTTTCCATTATCTTAGAGATTTTCCTTGGCTCTTGTTGTTCAACACACGAGAGTGTTATGCTTGTAACTTCAAGAAAGAGAGGTCAGTATGCCTGGTGAGTGCGTAATGTAACTTTGTGTCTAGGTTCTCTTACTGTAAGGGAGAGGATAAAAGCGAGCCTCTAGATGAGAGGTAGTGGTATCACCCAAGGAGAGACACACGCAAAAAAAGCAAGGGTCTGTCCAACATCCAGCGGAATAGTCCACAACGGATGCGACAATCATTAAAACAAAAGTACAAGGGAAAACACGTACGCCATCCAATGGAATAGTCCAGCTGGGGGTGACTGTCGTTATAGCCAAGAAAACACAAGGATGGTCTGTCTAATGTTCCAAGGAGTAGTCCACATGGACGAGACATCAGTGATAAGCAATACAACACATCTTCAACAATGTAAGTACTAAAATGACTGAAGTAGTTCAAATATCTTAGTACAGGTTAAGAAAAAATGCATTACAAACGTTTAAAGAATAGTCTTACAAACAAATAAAAAACATGCGTGAAAACGTGTTGGCTTGAGACATGCTTCTAAATTAAGAAAAGGTTCCAAGACACATCTATACACCATACATCACTAACCCTAGTAGTGGGACATTGGAGCCACTCCTTTCTCCTCAAAGAATAAACTACAAACTCTCAAGGCTATGTGGGAGGAGCCAAGGTGAAAAGTCATTTGCTTATAAAATGAGGGGGTATATATAGCCAAGGGGGATAACTGACCCTTGTGACTCTTCAACTTCCCTCATGATTGTTTTACTTTCTGTGACTTTTCAACTTACATGACTTTTAAACTTCATATGTGCGTCTCTTGGACTTTCACATTACATTATATTTGATTACAACAAGTATGGGCCATAGTAGTGATGTGGCCAAGACAAGTCATGACAAAAGTCGTCATGACACTGATGACATGTACTAGCTGAATATGGTGTTCGTGCTGAGCTGCTATGCTGTTGAGTGATGGGTGTGCTTTCAGTGTACCATGTCTTCACCTTTGCATGGCAAAGTGTGTGGGGTCTTCAATGGTCTTGGTCTTTACTTGATGGTTCTCGTGTATGTGTCCCTTTCACTTGTTGCTCGATGTGCTTCGTACGTTCATTAAACTGTGAACAAGTCTTCTAGCATGCACTCCTTCTTCATCTCATTTGTTGTCACACCATGTTTCAACAATGTACCTGTTTATGCAATCTCTCATGATGAGACGACATCAAATCCAAAAATCTCCTAGTCTAGCATGATGTAGTGTTTTCTGTTTCAGGTGCAGGTGACCGGAAGAGAGGACAAGGCACTGAAATTAGGCAGAGTACAACTCAGGCCGGGATGAGAGGCTCCGGAGCACTATCGGGAAAAACTACACAGATGTCACTGGGAGGTAGATTTGGACAATCTAGGACAATAGTGACAGCTGTAAGGTAGAACCTAGCTAGGCAAAACTATGCAGTTCCTAGGATGAGGACTGGGCCGGTCATCCGTGGGTCCAGCTGAGAATCTGCACAATTTTCAGGAGGGAGATAGAGTGGGCAATAGGTGGCACTAGCAAACATTTATGCGTAGTTTTCTAGAGCAAAGCTAGATCAGGTTGTAGGGAGCTGCTTGTCATAATTGCACATTTCTAAGAGACAGTGTCAGATAGGCAGTTGCTTTGTAGTTTCTAGGATGAGTGTAGAGCAGGGCAGCAGGGAGAGTGCCAGTCAAAACTGCGCAATTTTCAGAGGGAGAGCAGGGAAAGCCAACAAGGGGCTTATCAGTCAAATCTGTGCAATTCTTAGAGGGAGAGTAGGGAAAGGCAGTAAGGGTCCTTCCAGTCAAATCTGTGCAATTCCTTGGAAGAGTGCACTGATAGGTAGTAGGATCCTAACTCAAATGACTGCGTAGTTTCCGTAGACAATGCAGGGCAGGTAGGTGGGAAATTTTTGCGCATTTTTGGGGAACAGTGTAGCCCCAGGTCATAGTGCAGTTTAGGTTTTCCGATAGACCAAAGGCATGCTTGATGAGTGATCTTGCGGGAAGCGCAGATTGGATTGGACTTGGGAACGAATTTTGCGCAGTTCTGGGAGATAGTCGGCCTGCTCACTTCCATGATTGAGCAGTGCATGCTACCCTAGAGGAAAACCTCAAGCTCTGTGCAATAGAGAAGGGTCACTAAGAGTTGAGACTGCACAGTGCAACTTAGTCAGGGTCTGGTTGAAGGGGGTTTGTTCAATTTTTCAAGAAAAATGGCTCTATGAGAGCAAGTGAACTTGTGCATACATCACCTTGTGATCACACACTTAGCATGAATCGATAACAAGACACCTCAAACCAACAAGAAAAACATGTGCTAAGTGAGACCACCTTAAAGGTTAAGAGCGACAAGTGTGACACTTAAGATAGATCTTCGAACAACCGTGATGACACTTGCGTGACAATGTGTGCAACTTTGTGTGTGAGTACGACCGATGTTGATAGAGAAAAAACAACTCATGCACAAAAAGACAAACCTTGAAAATTTTTAAAACAAACTCTCAAGCATGACATGACAATCAACATGCCAAAAGATGACCGGTGGTCGATCAAGCAAAAAGGGTGTAAAGACTCTACAAGAGCCCATGGATTGAGCTCGAGTGTTTACAACCATCAAGGGAAAAACCAAGGAAGGTTTCAAAATTTGGATGTAGGCCAAAATTTTGGAGGGTGTTGCAGCCGCTACAACATATTCTTACCTATTCCTCCATTCTTTCTTCATAACATGAATACAAGAATGACATGTCTATCTCTCCCTCTCAACTAGTGAGGATATACTCATTTCTATAAAGGAATATACTCAAACTCCCTCTTAACCAAGGACTTACCCAAGTTCCCTCTAACCTAGGGACTTAATTCCAACAACAAACATATGCTCTTTGGTGGATATTATGGTAGTATCAGTTGCTATTAGGGCTCCTCCTTTCGATGTCATGAAATTCAACTTCTTCGTCACAAAGCCTTTATCTTTTTAGTCTTCTTCCTAGGGCATCGACCATTCATCATTTCCTTCAACGAACCACAACGTTGAACATACAGTCATGTCATCCTTCTTTTCATTGGAAAGTGTTCTTCTAGTCCACATCTGACTTTTCTTCATTTATAGCTACCTCTTCCAAGTTATGTTTCTTTTAGGATCTTCCATCCATTCCCATGAGTACTAGTTGTAGGTGACATATACATCTCTCTTTCGATAGCCCTGTTTCAACCCAGTCAGATGTTGTTCAAAAATCAAAATGAGCATTCAATTAGAGTTACATTTTATGATGATATTTCATCATGACATCTATTTCTTGCAACATCAACATCCTACACATTCATAAATACATCTCCAAGACTTTTAATGTCAAGGGTCTCCTTCCTTTACAAATTTTATCAAGGTCTTCATATATTCTCTATGGAGATGATCCAGATTTAAATAGGAACGCAACAAATTACATAGATAACCATAAATACAGAGATACAACATAAATAATACTTCATTTCATTAATTAAAAACACTGAAATATGCTTATAAACAGAAATGGAAATAAACTAGCTCGGGAGATGGTAGCTTATTTCTGAGGAGAGATGTGGTGGCTACATGCCTCTGAACTATCTTACAATGAGGCTCGAAGGCCTATTTATTGTTGAGAAACAATGGAAAACCTTAAACATCCAAAACCCTAACCCTAGGAGATGAAGCGCCAAACTATGGGCCCCGTTTTGGGTAAATTGGTACATCAACTTCCCAGGGTCGTAACTTTGGCATACGATCTCCGTTTGACGCGCACAATACCTTGTTAGAAATATCTATCCAAGGAATACAACTTTGGGAAGAGAAACATCGGTCCATGAACCCATGTTTCTCCCACTTTTCCCAAAAAACATCATTTAGGGCCTCAAAACGGCTCCGGAAGTCGAGGACCCGAAAAACTACCAAAAATAGTAAATTGTGCTACAAATGAGGAAATTGAACAACTAAAGGAAACAATGGTGGGGTCCAAGTGGAATTGGTGGGTGGCCACCAATATCCACCTTGATCATTCCTCCCCCCTTAGAAAGAAATGGTCCCCATTGCATTGAGTTCCTCCATGAGATGAGGAAACTTTTGCTGAACTTGGTCCCTGGTGAGCCACTTGCCCTGGTGAAGGAGTTGACTTGCTTTGATAGCTCGATACAGTTGGATCTTATGTTGGTGAGTGTGCTTGATCTGCATGTCCATGATCCGATCAATTGCAACTTGTTCCATGCAATCTGGATTTAAATTTGTTGGTGTGAGTTGTTCTGCAATGTCAGATGTGTCTAGTAATGGTGGAAAGTATGGTCGAAGGTGGTCCACATTAAACACTAGATGCAGGCCAAGGAATGGGGGAATGCTGAGCTAAAATTCATTGTCTCCCACAACCTTGGTAATGGTGTAAGGACCATATCAGAGTGGTCTAAGTTTCTGATAGGCTCTGGTAAGGCGTTCCTTTTGAAAATGCAACCATACTTTGTTGCCCACCTGAAACTTGTGTGGCACCTGATGTTGATAATGTCGCTGCTTGTACTTGGCATTTGATTTCTCCAGAATGTCATGGACCTGCCACTTCCACTTGGATCAAGAGATGTCATAGCTAATTCTTCTAGTTATCAGATGTTGATTGCTTATCTTATCTTACGTGACTATAGTTGCATCTTTCACGAACTTTTCTTCCTTTCTTCACATATTTCTTCCCCAAGAATTTCTATACATAGTTCCTTCATCTTGTCATCCACCTCATATTCCATAGCTAATTCTTCTAGTTATCAGATGTTGATTGCTTATCTTATCTTACGTGACTATAGTTGCATCTTTCACGAACTTTTCTTCCTTTCTTCACATATTTCTTCCCCAAGAATTTCTACACATAGTTCCTTCATCTTGTCATCCACCTCATATTCCATATGAGGTCATATTATGTTGATTTCATCTTATCAATATGTGAACTATTCCAAGGCATATGCTTTCATGCATATTTATAAAGGAAGAGATCCTTCTTCTTCGATCATGCTCATGAGATAGAACATTAAACCATGCTATCTGTAACTATATTATGACATGACTCAATACATCAAATATATACATACCTCTTTTCTCCTTTTGGTTATCTTTACTTCCTTTGACAACTTCCTTTTCTTGCTTGAAAGTGCTTCAACCATCTTGACATGCTCTACTCCTTTGTCATGATACCATAATCCTTCTAGACAATAGATCCCACACAAGGTGGAATGTAGACTATTAATGAGTCACTTTCTTCTTCCAAGTAGAGGTGAATCTTCTTATAAATATTGTAGTGAATGATCTTCGATGATCCTCATTCTGCAAATGTGCCTTAATAATGATGATGTATGATGAATTTTCTATCTTCTATCGTGCTCGATGACTTTATTCCAACCATATATACTACTATTTCGATGAGGATACATGAGCTACTTCCTTTATATGATTACTGTTACAACCATGTAGACTTCTACTTCAACTATCCTCTCATGCTTTCAATGAGGATACATGAGCTACTTCCTTTATATGATTACTGTTACAACCATGTAGACTTCTACTTCAACTATCCTCTCAAGCTTCTATAATGATATCATGATCTCTTTTTTTCTTCAATCATATGCTTCTAATATGATGCCATCTTCTAATATAATGCATCCTGTCATACTTACAATGCTTCTCATCTTGACTGCAATCTTTAACCATAGTAGAGGTATTTTCACCTCTTGCATCTCCTTTCTATGTACTTGAAGATAAAATGTGTGAGAGGCCTTAATGAATATCTATCCCTTCTTCCTTTCTATATTTCTTCTCACCAGGTTCTTCTATTTCTTCAGTGATATGGGATTCATTACTTTCTTTCATTTTCTTGTTGCCCTTCTTGACTTTATGACAAGCTATTTTGAAATGCCCATATTCCTGACATCCATACCATTGGATATTTTACATATCGATCTTCTTCTTTTTCTGAGGACCAAACTTCCCAAATATTCCTTTTCTCCTAGCCATGGCAAAAAATTCTTGAACTTATTCATTTGATCCAACATTGCTTTTTTCTTTCAATCTAGTTTCTTCAATCTTACATAATGACCAAAGTCACTGAATGAGGTGGCTTCCTTCTTTCCATAGATACTTGATATAAAGTTTCCCCATTGATTAGGTGTTGGGTGCAACCCAACTTGTCCTAGTTTTTGGAAAAGATTTCGTGTTTTGTAGAGCATAACATGCAACAGAGTGCGAAGTGGAGTGTTCAACGGAGAATTTTGAATATACCACGTGGTATAAGGGCTTCTCAATAGGGTGAAGCCCCTTATTTTTGTAATAATGTAAAAGATCAATTGGTTTTGGGACCATAGTTTCTTTTTTTAGGGAGTCCATGGTATTTGGAACATGGTATTGTATTGATGTAACCCTTGATGTAATAATATATATAGGGTCAAATAATAAGAAGAAAATCATCAGTTGTGATTCAGATTTGTGTTATGGTTGAACTTTTGTGGTTTGTTGTTTAGGAAAAGAAGGCGAGGCTTTGCAGCTGAGTGCACAGAGGCCTGAGTTTGCAGTTGAGTGCACAGACGACCTGCAGCTTAGTGCACAGGTCGAGAACTATTTGTTATACAAGGAATCATTATATTATCAACAATTCTTGTGGATGTAGCCCCACATTGGGGTGAACCATGGTAATTTGGTGTCCTCATGTGTATATTTACTTATTATCTGTTGTAGCATAATAGTTTATTACAGTTGCACTTTATTTCAGTAAAATGATGATTTATGGCTTTATATGATATGTTTAAGTGGTTAAATGAATGCAACTAAGTAATTTATGAAAGTTAGTAATAAGAAAACATAATAATACCACATCTCCACATACTTCACAACTGTAGAAACATGGTTCTGCATCCTCCCATAGTCACTTCGGGTGAGATTGGAATCTGCTTGTAGGTTGTTGCCGAAAGAGCCAGTGATTGAGGGTTTTGTTGGTGTGCGGTATAGATCAAACCTAGGTTAGACCAAATCATAACCAACAAATGGTTCCATTGCCAGGATCGAAATCTGTTTGAGGGATATGTGGATGTGGCACCCGTCGAAGAAGGAAATTCATGATTGTCTAGAATTGAAAGAACAAGAATGTGCAAATCAAGAAAACAAAAACCCTCGTATGACATCCGAAGCTTGGTTACATAAGTATATTTTTATAGATCAATACAAGATTTTCTTCGCATAATTTACTATTAAGTTGTACAAGTGGATATCGAGCTTGACCAAAAGAAATAATGGTTTTAAAGGTGGAGAACCTATGGTGTGGACTCCTGAACTAATACCACAACTCAAGAGCACTGACAATAAGATTTCAAGGGCTGTCGATTTCTAGATTGATAACATCTTGGGAGGATTTATTACTGAGTTTGCAGTAGACTCGACTGTGTCCTATAGTGAAGTAGAACGATGATTCTTCAAAGGAACGCGAGGTAAGTATTTGAAGTCTTTGAAACTTTGGATTAAGATGCTTCTGTGTGAAAATGGAGTTTTACGGATGCAGTCAGATTGCTAGTTTACTTATGTTTAGAAGAAAAGGGAATAAATATAAGCTTGAGATCATAGTAACACGAAGTGGAAAGAGATATAAAATAGATACCATAAAGAGAGCTAATGGACAAGACCCGAACACCTTTGTAGAGACTGAGTATAGTCCTCTTTTGAGTGAATCTGAAAGTGAAAGAGAAGATAACCACCCTGGTAAACCCCAGGTAACTTCACAATATTCACCTTCCTAGATTAAGAGTTCGCAGAAGCCAGAATCCAGTAATAGCAAGGGTGTTTTTGGATCTCCCCCTCCCCCTCCCCTGCACCCTTATCCCCCTAACCCCCATCCCTCTCCCCCTCCAAGAAGAAATATGGCTGATGATATTAAGATGCCTATTTTCAAAGGAACTGGATCAGAGGATCCATAATATTTTTGGTTTTTATGTGAAGTTGTATGGACCGCAAAGCAGATCAAATATGAAAATATAAAGAAAGAATAGCTCATTACAAAATTCTAAGATAGAGCACTAACATGGTATATGAAGTATTCAGATAATCAGATCAGAACATTTGCAGATATTAAAGCAGCGCTGATCAGAGAATTTAAGAAGCCGAAGTTTGAGTCGTAGTGCATCACTGAGTTGAAAGAAATTAAACAAAAACCTACTGAGTCTGTTCAACAATTTGATAAGAGAATTAAAGTATTGTTGGATCAAGTGAGCTTCGACATAGCTCCGCAGCAACATTGAGAATGGTTTATAGTTGTGTTGTTACCACATATCAGACTACCATTGGCGCAACAAAAGATAACAAGTCAAGCCGAAGCTCTACAGACTGCAATGAAGTTGGAAGCTTCACCTATATGAGATACTAATGAAGGTATGCAATAGATTTAGAGTTAGCTGGCAAACCTAACCCTGCAGATATAAGATATAAAGAAAAGCAAAGAAGTCACATAAAAAGTATGGTGTACGAAGTGCAGATCGAAGGGCCATTCTAAAGAACAATGTACTATATTTAGGGATTACATAGATAGTGGGGAACCGAATCCCTTAAATGCAGGATCCAACCTGTGGTGTGAGATATGTAAGACTAGATGCCAACATCGCTCAAATGTCTATTACCTATTATAGAAATATGTGTAGACTCCAAGGAACCTATATTGCGAATTTTGTAAATCAGTAGGACACGATGAGAATACTTGTTAAGCTTATGAACTAATGACGGAGCGCGGTACTGACACTTATAGAATGCAAGTAGAAGAACAAGGACATGAAGGCAGTGGACGACATGGCTGGTTGAGGACGTGGACAGATCATTTGCTATAAATGTGGCCAGGCAGGTCATTTTGGGAGAGATTGTCAGAACCCTACAATGACATGTAAGTATTGTAAATCCTTTGACCATGTAATTGAAGAATTCCACGTACTTATGGCAAAGATGCGAGAAAAAATGAATCAACAATTTACATAGAATATTCAAATGATGATTGCAGAAAGGAGGACCAATGAACCTCGAATTAGTATTGTCACTAGAAGTGGAGCTGCGACAAGAAGTGATAAAGCAGACGAGAAGAAATAATTTGAAAATACATGGGTTAGAAAACTATTGAGAAAGTTCCCATTTTTGATATTCGGAAAGAAAAAGAGGTATTTATGGAAGCAAAGCAAAATTTTATGGATGTTGGATCTTCGACATCTAGTGCACAGCCAAAGCCCAATTATAAAAGTAACTAGGACATGTCATCAAATTCGACACAGGATCGAGCTTCGACAAAGAATTGAGCTCTGACACAGGATCGAGCTTTGACAGAGGGCCAGGATTCAACAAATCAAGCAGGTATTCTAAAGTCTTTTCTGCAGACTTGTACGAAATTGTTAAGATATCAAAATGCTGTAGAAGGGCTTTAGGAGTTGATAAATTGCTGTGTATCCAAAGAAACATTATGAACTCAGATGTGCACAATCAATAATTTGCATTGATAAAAAATAACCGGGTGAGAGATGAGGGTTAGTGCGCAAATAGGAGTATATGAGATGGATCAAGTTATCCTCGATCTGGGATATGATGCTAATGTCTTAACAAAGCAGAAATGGGAGTTAATGGGTAAGCCGAAGCTACAATGGTCACCTATTCAGTTAAGGATGACAAATCAACAAAAGGTATTCCCCTTTAGAAGACTACCAGGTGTAACAGTGGACATTGAAGGAGTTTTTAGTACTGCTAATTTTGAGGTAATAGAGATCGTTGATGACAATAACCCCTATCTTGGATTGCTTAGACTTGATTGAGAATTTGACAATATGGCTATAATTAATATGAAGAAGAGACAAATGATATTTGAAGGGAATAATATGAGAGTAATTGTTCCCTTGGATCCATCAGAAGGAGTAAGATATACAGAACTAGTTAGAGAATAATATTGCACAACTGATATAGATAATATCTATCAAATGACAACAAAGGAACATGATTAGGTTAACCCTACTGTAGAAGGCAAGTTGACTTGGGAGCATGATAGTTCTTGTACCTCAGGCTCAGAAGAATAATTGGAAAACTGGCAAAATAGGATGCATGAAGTATCCACAAGGCACTGTGCAAGAATTACCAAATCAATTCGTTGTATGATATCTAAGGTATGTAATCTGCCTTCTTATGATGGCTTGGGTGATGTAAATACTTTT
Organism: Pinus tabuliformis; assembly: GCA_031772625.1. NCBI lineage: Eukaryota > Viridiplantae > Streptophyta > Pinopsida > Pinales > Pinaceae > Pinus > Pinus tabuliformis. Next base: position 1,098,680,235 of record CM062819.1, read on the forward strand.
CTTGATGATTATGAAGAACAGGTTCCAGAGAATCAAATGTTGTTAGCCTTGGATATATCCCTGAAATCTACCCCTACTAGATGGTGGGGTGCACATAAGAAGAATATAGAAGGCTGGTAGGAATGTCGAAGATTGATGTGGATAATGTTTGGACATATAGATATAGAAATAGAGATAAAATATGATGGTGAAACTAATCCTAGGAAGCATATCCAGTTATGCACTACAACATGGAAGGAGATTCCACAACAAGAATGGGTACATGGATTCATTCAAGCATTAGAGACAATCCCTAAGAATTGGTACTTAGAAATAGAGCTTCAACATGGTACATTCAACTAAGAAGACATGTTTGATGGCTTCATATTAACATTCAACTTTGATGATGATTGCCCATACATAGATTTGGCCCTTTAGAGAGTTAAGAAGAATATATTTGAGAATGTAACCCCACTAACATGGAAACAACCTAATTGGGATGTACAGATAGAAAATGCACTCGAATGATATAACCTTACTGCAGATGAAGAATAAGACCCTTGCAACATTGACATAGAAAAATTAGAAGGATACTGCGAAGTAACAAGACCTGAGCTAGAAATACCAGATATAACAAAGTCATTGAAGACCAAGAAGGTGAACATAGGATTAGAGAAGGAACCTAAGTTTGCAACAATAGGAGACTATTGGGATGAAGGGACAGTAAGTAAACTTATAGAGTTACTTCATGAATATCAAGAACTATTTCCCACCAAGTTTTCAGAGATGAAGGGTATACAAGGATATCTAGGGGTTATGAAGATTCCCCTTAAGACTGATGTGAAGCCATTCAAACAAAGACCTTACACACTGTACTCGAAGTATAAGGAGAAATTAAAGATATAGCTTGATAAGATGATAACAACAGGAATTATTGAACCAATAGAAGAATCAGAGTGGGTGAGTCCTATGGTGGTGCAAGAAAATAAGACTCAAGGAGAGATTAGGATCCGTGTGGATCTGAGAAAGTTAAATGATGCATGTTTACATGATCCCTTCCCTATCCCTTTCACAGATGAAGTGCCAGACAATGTAGGAGGTCAGGAATATTACTCATTTATAGATGGATTTTCAGGTTATCATTAGATTAGGATTACTGCAGATGAAGAATAAGACCCTTGCAACATTGACATTGAAAAATTAGAAGGATACTGCGAAGTAACGAGACCTGAGCTAGAAATACCAGATATAACAAAGTCATTGAAGACCAAGAAGGTGAACATAGGATTAGAGAAGGAACCTAAGTTTTCAATAATAGGAGACTTTTGGGATGAAGGGATAGTAAGTAAACTTATAGAGTTACTTCATGAATATCAAGAACTATTTCCCACCAAGTTTTCAGAGATGAAGGGTATACAAGGATATCTAGGGGTTATGAAGATTCCCCTTAAGACTGATGTGAAGCCATTCAAACAAAGACCTTACAGGTTGAACTCGAAGTATAAGGAGAAATTAAAGATATAGCTTGATAAAATGATAACAACAGGAATTATTGAACCAGTAGAAGAATCAGAGTGGGTGAGTCCTATGGTGGTGCAAGAAAATAAGACTCAAGGAGAGATTAGGATCCGTGTGGATCTGAGAAAGTTAAATGATGCATGTTTACATGATCCCTTCCCTATCCCTTTCATAGATGAAGTGCCAGACAATGTAGGAGGTAAGGAATATTACTCATTTACAGATGGATTTTCAGGTTATCATCAGATTAGGATTGCACTTGAAGATCGACATAAGACCACATTTGCTATAGAATGGGGTTCATATCAATATACAATAATGCCTTTTGGATTAAAGAATGCCCCTGCTCTATTTTCTAGAGTGGTGGTTGCAACTTTTAAGGAATATAGCCACAATTTTTTAGAGGTATATTTTGATGATTGGACATCATTTGGGTTGCTAAGAAAACATATTGGAAGTTTAAGACTTATGCTCAACACATGTAGACAATATCAGATCTCTTTGAATTTATAGAAGTGCAAATTTTGTGTACCCTTCAACATATTGTTGGGACATATTGTTTGCAAGAAAGGACTAATGGTGGACCCTACTAAGATTGCTATCATTGTGAATTTGCCTCCACCTAAGACAATAAGACAACTTCACACTACATTGGGACATACTGGGTATTACAGGAAATTCATCAAGGGGTATGCACAGATCACTGCACCTATAGAGAAATTGTTAAAGAAGGATGTAACTTTTCAGTGCAATGAAGAATGTTAGAAGAGCCTCAACATATTGAAAGAAAAAATGGTAACTGCGCCTATATTAGTGTTCCGTGATTGGAATAAGGAATTCCATGTCCATGTGGATGCCTCTTGTGAAGCTTTGGGATTAGTATTGGCACAACCTGGTGTAGGAGAAACTGATCATCATATAGCTTTTGCAAGTAGGAAGTTATCTAAAGAAGAAAAGAATTACACCTGTACAGAAAGGGAAGGATTGGCCATGGTATATGCTTTGTAGAAGTTTAGACATTATTTGTTTGGATTACACTTTAAAATATTTACAGATCATTCTGCACTGAAGTATTAGGTTAATAAGCCTATCTTAGGAGGAAAGCTTTGCATATGGTTACTGTTATTACAAGAATATGAATTTGAAATCATTGTTAAACCAGGAAGACTAAATGTAGGACTTGATCATCTATCAAGTTTGGAAATAGGGGAAGAACCAACTAGCATAAAGGATAATCTACCTGATGTGCAGTTATTTGAAATCACAATTGCAGATGACTGTTTTGCAGATATCATTCAATTTTTGACCAAAGGGATGACTCCTTCAAAGCATACTACGCAACAAAAGAAAGAATTAGTGGTTAAGGCAATTGACTTTTCATTAATAGTAAGACAATTATATAAGATGGGACCAGATGAAATATTGCGCATATATGTTCCTGAACATGAAAGACAGATGATTCTAGTAGAATCTCATGGTGGCGCAATTGGTGGACACTATGCAGGAAAAGCTACTGTGCAAAATATTTTGAGAGCAGGATTGTGGTGGCCTACACTACATAAAGATGCGAAGGAGTACTGCAGAGCATGTGATATGTGTCAAAGAACAAGAAAACCTTCAAGAAGAGATGAGATTCCATTGGTACCACAAGTTACATTGCAGGCCTTTGATAAGTGGGCTATTGATTTTATTGGACCCATCAACCCACCTGGAAAGAGGACTAGTGCAAGGTACATAATTACAACAACTGATTACTTAACAAGATGGAACAAAGCACAACCAGTAAGGGACTGCAACACAGAGACTATTGTGAAGTTTATTTTTGAGTATATAATGTTTAGATTTGGATGTCCAACAATTTTGATGAGTGACCAAGGTTCCCACTTCCTGAATTTAACTATTGAAGAATTGACTGAGGAATTCCAAGTTTATCATCAAAAGAGTACCCCTTATCACCCTCAAGCCAATGAAATAGTAGAAGCATTCAATAATATTTTGGAGAATGCACTGACTAAGGTATGCAATGTGAAGAGAGATGACTGGGACCTTAGAATCCAAACAGTTTTATGGGCTTATAGGACCACATGTAAAAAGTTGACAGGTCAGACACCCTTTTGGTTAGTTTATGGGCAAGAAGATGTGATTCCCATGGAGTACATCGTGCCTAGATTGCGGATTGTAGCTTTTACATATACAACAGACCTTGATATAATGGATGAAAGAATGTCACAGTTGATTACTTTGGAAGAAGACAAATTTATAGCAGGATTCCATCACCAGGTACAAAAAGTAAGAGAAAAGGCTTGGCATGATAGACATATTAAGCAAAATAAATTCCAGGTAGGAGACCTTGTTCTCCTCTATGACATTAAGTTTATGAAATTTCTAGGAAAATTTAAGATGCATTGGTTAGGACCCTACATTATCAAGCATATAATTGATGGAGGTGCCATTCAATTAGAAAAGTTAAATGGAGAATTGATCCAAGGAAGAGTAAATGGCAGCATGTTGAAGCTGTATAGGGACAACCATATCCCTACAACCTCGCTCTAAATAAGAAAGGAGAAGAGTCTTAGTGCCAACGACAGTTGAAAGTGGGCACTAGACTATAAACTACGTTGCAGAGAGCTTCGACGTAGGGAGTTTCTCTTCTACAATCTAGATTATGTCAAAGCACATAGGAGCTGCGGTGTAAGAAGCGTTGTTCACTACACCAACCTAGATCCATCTTAAATCCGGATCTATCAAGAGCTGAGAGGGATCAAATCTCTCAAGGTGCAAATCTCTTTTTTGAGTGCAAACTTGAGGAAAGGTTTGCACCTTGAGAGATTTGATCCCTCTCGGCGCTTGACAGATTTAGAGTTAAGATGGATCTAGGCTAGTTTCAGTCATGTGAGACCAAATAAAATATGATTATTTTGATAAAAAATATGTAAAATCATCTGATATTAATATAATCATTTTAAATATTCTAAATATGTCTCAGATTAATCTGGTCATTTTAATTTTAAATTTGCTTAGTTACCTCAATTTGTTGAGTGATAAATATTGTGAATAACTTTAATTATGAAAAATGATAAAATAAAAATTTTGAATGTAAAGTGACAATGTAATAGTGTTGAATGATAGAAAATGTGAATAATAAGAATATCGTAAATTACAAATAGTCTTCATTGTGATTAATCTCAAACTATTTTCTTCTACTATTCTTATTGTCACCCTTGTTACTTTTGTCGTCTTTTCATATCGATTATATGAAAGGATAGGTTAAACCATAAACCATTTAAATCTTTAGCTCAAGATATTGTAGTAAACATCATACCTTGTCTCTCTTTCTCTCCAATATTAATAGGTTGAATTACTATAACACAAAAATTAATGTACATTGTCAATAATTTTTTATGCTTACACTAAAATCAATGCACAATATTAATCCAATCACTTTAAAATTAATGCACCATCATACATCCAATTACATCAAATCAGAAATCAACATCTACATTGAAATCAATGCATCTAATGCAAGAAATCAAATAAGATTAGAAAACAACATTTACACTGAAAATCAATGCATCTAATGCAAGAAATCAAATATAATTAGAAATCAACATTTACACTCAAATAAATACATCTAGTGCAAGTAAGAAAATAGGATTATAAATCGACATCTACACTGAAATCAATGCATCTAGTGGAAAAAATCAAATAGGATTAGAAATCACCATCTACACTGAAATCAATGCATTTAGTGACGCAATAAAATAGGATTAGAAATCATATACATTGAAATCAGTGCATCTAGTGCAAGCAATCAAATATTATTAGAAATTAACATTTACATTGAAATCAATGCATCTAGTGCAAGCAATCAAATAGGATTAGAAATCACCATCTACACTAAAATCAATGTATTTAGTGAAAGCAATCAAATTTGATTAGAAATCATCTACATTGAAATCAATGCATCTAGTGCAAGCAATCAAATATCATTAGAAATCAACATGTACACTAAAATCAATGCATCTAGTGCAAGCAATGAAATAGGATTAAAAATCACCATCTAAACTGAAATCAATGCATTTAGTGAAAGCAATCAAATAGGATTAGAAATCATCTACATTTAAATCAATGCATCTAGTGCAAGCAATCAAATATCATTATAAATCAACATCTACACTAAAATCAATGCCTCTAGTGCAAGAAATGAAATAGGATTAGAAATCACCATCTAAACCGAAATCAATGCATGTAGTGCAATAAATATTGTTCCCTCTCTCCCCCCTCCATCTATGTCTATATCTCCCTCCATCTCTACATCTTTTTCTCTCTATATCAACCCCCCCAAACACACCCACTCTCTCACTCCATATCTATCAATCTCCTTGTCCCTCCCTCTCTCTCTCCATCTCTCTCTTCTTCCCTCTCTTCAATTTCCATATATATCTTTATCTCCCTTTGTCTCTCTATATCACACCCAAAACATACACTCTCTTTAACCAATATATTTATCGATTATATGAAAGGATAGGTTAAACTGTAAACCATTTAAATCTTTAGCTTGAGACATTGTAGTAAACATCATATCTTGTCTCTCTTTCTGTCCAATATTAATAGGTTGAATTACTATAACAATTACTATAACAAAAAAATCAATGTACATTGTCAATAATTGTTTGTGCTTACACTAAAATCAATGCACAATATTAATCCAATCACTTTTAAATTTAAAGCACCATCATACATCCAATTACATCAAATCAGAAATCAACATCTACACTGAAATCAATGCATCTAATGCAAGAAATCAAATAAGATTAGAAACAACATTTACATTGAAATCAATGCATCTAATGGAAGCAATCAAATATGATTAGAAATCAACGTTTACACTCAAATAAATGAATCTAGTGCAAGTAAGCAAATAGGTTTATAAACCAACATCTACACTGAAATCAATGCATCTAGTGCAAGTAAGAAAATAGGATTATAAACAACATCTACACTGAAATCGATGCATCTAGTGCAAGCAATCAAATAGGATTAGAAATCACCATCTACACTGAAATCAATGCATTTAGTGCAGGCAATAAAATAGTATTAGAAATCATATACATTGAAATCAGTGCATCTAGTGCAAGCAATCAAATATTATTAGAAATTAACAGCTACATTGAAATCAATGCATCTAGTGCAAGCAATCAAATAGGATTAGAAATCACCATCTACACTAAAATCAATGCATTTAGTGAAAGTAATAAAATAGGATTAGAATCATCTACATTGAAATCAATGCATCTAGTGAAAGCAATCAAATATCATTAAAATCAAAATCTACACTAAAATCAATGCATCTAGTGCAAGCAATGAAATAGGATTAGAAATCACCATGTAAACTAAAATCAATACATCTAGTGCAATAAATCTTCTTCCCCTCCCCCCCCCCCCATCTATATCTATATATCCCTCCATCTCTCCTTCTTTGTCTCTCTATCTCAACCCCCTAAACACACCCGCTCTCTCACTCCATATCTATCAATATCTTCGTCCCTCCCTCTCTCTCTCCATATCTCTCTTCTTCCCTCTTTTCACTTTCCATCTATATCTCTATCTCCCTTTGTCTCTCTATATCACCCCCAAAACATACACTCTCTTTCTCCAATATATCTATCTACCCCTCCCTCCTCTTGTCCCTATCTCTCTCTCTCTCTTCCCCTTCTCTCTCTCCCCTCTTCTTCTATCTCTCTTCCATCTTGTTGTCCTCTCTCCCTCTCTCTCCATCTTCCTTATCACTCCCTCTCTCTCCCCACATTTATCTCTATAATTATTTCTTCTTACCTCCCTCTCTCCCCCTCCAACTCTCTCTCTCTCTCTCTCTCTTTCTCTCTCTCGCTCCAACTCTGTTACTATATCCTTCCCTCTTCCCTCTCTCCTTCTCTCCCCCATTCTATCCATCTCTCCTTATTTGCCTCTTTATCTCACCCCCAAACTTACATATAGTCTCTCCATCTCACCGTTCTCACTCCCTCTCTCTCTCTCCACTTCTCACTCTCTATGTATTTCTTCTTCCCTCCCTCTCCCCTCCTCTCTCTCAAGTCTGCTCTCTTGTAATTCCTCTCTCTCCCTTTCTCTTCCCCCATCTCTCTCTCTCTCTCTCTCTTTTCCCTCCAATGCTCTCTCTTCCCCCATCACTCTCCTCCTCTCTCTCAACCCTTGTCTCTCATTCTCTCTTTCTCTGTCTCTCTCTTAGCCCTCCAATATTCTCTCTCTCCCTCTTTTCCCTCCAAGCCTCTCTCTCCCTCCCTCCCCCCCTCTCTCTCTCTATTTTCCCTCCAATCCTCTCTCTTCCCCCATCACTTTCTCTCTCTCTCTTTCTCTCTCTCTCTCCCCAACTATGTCCCTATATCCCTCCCTCTCTCCTTCTCTCTCCTTCTCTCCCCCCCTTCTCTCTATCTCTCTTTCTTTGTCTCTTTATCTCACCCCTAAACATACACTCTCTCTCTCCATATCTCCCTTGCAACTCCCTCTCTCTCCACTTCTCACTCTCTATGTCTTTCTTCTTCCTTCTCTCTCTCCTCCTCTCTTGAAAGTTCTCTCTCTCCCTTTCTCTCCTACCTTCCTCTCCCTTCCCCATCTCTCTCTCTGCCCTCCAATCCTCTCACTATCTCCCTCCCTCTCTCTTTCTCTCTCTCCCCCCTCCATATTTGTGTCTCCCTCTCCCTCTCTTACCCTTCTCTACCTCTCACACTCATCTCCCTCTCTCTCTCTCTTCATTCCTCCTCTCCCCTATCCTTAATTTTATCTCCATTTCTCCCTTGTGTATTATCCAAAGTTATTAATATTATAATATATTAATATGAATATTATATTTAATAATAATAATAATAATATTAATCTTTTAATATTATTATTAGGGTTAATATTTTTTTTTTTTGCATGGTATTAATATAATTTGGTCCATGGTATTTGTCCCATAGGCTTCACCTAAATAAAACATTTTTTTTAGTGTTAGTAAGTATAAAGAGGTTTATGGAGTAAATATAAAGATATGTTTGATTTATTTACCATACCTATCGTTTATTTATATTTATATTTATTTATCATATCTCTTTTATTTACCATTGTATTTGGCCCATAGGCTTGGTATATAATTAAATGTTGATTTCTAATCCTATTTGATATATTTTTATTTATTTGTCATACCTCTTTATACCTCTTTTATATTTATTTATTTACCATACCTCTTTTATAAATATGGTATTTGGCCCATGGTATTATTAATTATTTGTCCCATAGGCTTCACCTAAATAAAACATATTTTTTGATTTTTTGTAAATATAAAGAGGTTTATGGAATAAATATAAAAGGAGGTTTTATTTATTTACCATACCTCTAGTTTATTTATATTTTTATTTATTTACCATACATCTTTTTTGAGTGTTCCTAAACCTCTTTATATTTAAAATTTATATTGTGTTTATACATACTAATAATTAGATTGATTTTTAAATAGGGCAGACATTAGATTAGAAATGTTAAATGTTAAGCATTACGTTTACATTTAGGTTTACGTTTACATGTTTACGTTTTTATGTGAGATCTACCCCCATACTGTGTTGTTTACATTTACATATGTGAGATCTACCCCCATATTGTGTTGTTTACATTTACATTTATGTTTACATTTACATTTACATTTACATTTACATTTACATTTACGTTTACATTTACGTTTACGTTTACGTTTATGTTTTTATGTCTACCCCCATACCCGGCTGTAGAGCGCCTCTCGACACAAATATGGATGTGTCAAAGTTCACTGGAAAAACAAAAATATGACAGTTAAAAGGGAAAGTTAACGTAAAACACGTGGAAAGTTGCATTTATGAGGACAGATTGACAAGATCTAAGGATATATATGCAATTAATGAACACAATCTGAACACAATCTAGATAAAATCTAAGCTAATGATGGGGTTAGATATCCATAATTGTTATAAAAATCTGCGTCCCGCCCAGATGTGGAATTTTGATGAATTGAGAGTCCACGTGTTGATAGTGTGAAGAAGTTGCAGAACTTTTCCCTATTGAATGTCATCTCAGCGTTCTTGGGAAGAAATTGTTCATAGTTTTCGTGAGAAGGGCTTACTTGGAATAATGGAAGTAGTCGCATCAACCGATGGTACGCCTGCAACAACATCATCACAAAAATAACAGAGATATCCATGGAAGAAACCAACCAAGGAACAAAGAACAAAGAACAAAGAAGAAACAAGATAAGAAACTTGTCGAACCTCAACAAGAAGACGAGCAAGTCAAAGACAATGAGGGAGAAGCGGAGCACACAGAGCAGATGGAAACAGATGGCGCAACATTTCCATCACCTCTACCACCATACCTTCCACCATGTAAACCAATTGCTAAACCAGTGAAAGACTCAAAGGATGCAAATTTTGGCACCTTCACACCCCTATTGCTAGAGGAAGTACCATTTATTGGGGAATTACTTGGGAAAATACCGCAACTGAAGTTCGCAGACTACGACTTCAACGACAGGAAGAAATACCCATAGTTCGCACCAAATAGATATTTGAAACAAGTAAACTGCCCAGAGAGTGGTGTGATGAGGTTAGAGCCGCAACAGTGGCAAAATGGATTAGCTCAATCATGATTGATGAACATGCTAAATGTGCTGCACTTCAGCAGAAGTCCAGGGAGCATGACTTGTGTGCGACAGTTGCTCATGTTGGTGCATGATGGATGCTTATGTATTGGGAAACAAGATCCCTATAGATCCAATTTTGATATGGAGAATCACCAGACTTCCATATCAAGGGTGAAACCCCGCAAAATAATTCGTGGAAAATATCAGGACCACACCATAGCCGACAGCATGAAGAAGAAGTTCGGTCTTACAAAAGGAAAGAGGGGATATGATATAAACTCAATCAACGACCATGTAGTTTTCTTAACGCCACACATATTGGCTGGGAAGATCATGAGAAAGTGCTGAGATAATGAAGTCCCTATAATGGTAGTTTCATTAGCTATGCAGTGCATCAATGGGGTTCAATACAAGTGGGCTGAATACCTTTGCAAATAATTTATGGATGATTGCCATGAGGTTCAGGAAAAAGGTACAACATTCCATTATGCATGGTTGATATTGATCATTGTGATGCTGGCATGGAGAGAGTCGAAGGATTCGTAGTTCCCTTCGATAGCTTCATATGTCTATGAAGCCACATAGTATGCCTTGCTCTAGTATACCACTCAACCGTCGCGAGAAATGGCAAACATGATGTTTTTCATGTTATATCACATGAATTTACAATAGTTAGTGAACCAACATCCTCGCTTCTCGCTGAGCCTATACGAGCAGTATAGATTTGTTGCGAAGTTCAAAGATGATTTCCACAAAGTCTCTATACAGGCCCGTAGGGACACAAATAAGAAATGGCATCCACTTCCATACTTATTAACATAATATGATCTCCTCACACAGGTACAACAATGGCCCATAGAATGGATGAATACACTGGAGGTAGAGGCAGAAGATAGTGTGATAGAGGAAAAGATAAGGATGAGCAGGAATCAGAGGAAGAGGAGAAACATGACAAGGGTCACCAGGATCCTCCTGAAGGAGATGAGAAAAATAAGGAGTCTGAAAAGACAGAAATAGAACAAGCTGTCGTAGAAAAGTGGAAGGCACGTAGAGAAGTTTCCATGAAGTTCAAGAAGAAGCAGAGGACATATAAGATGAAGGATATCATGCCAATGGTCCTTACCGATGGGGACCTGGAGCAGATTAGGGATAAAATTCAGGAACCAACAATAAAGTCATGGAATAAGTAGGAAGATTGCTACGACACACTTCTCATAGGGGTGCAGGAGTAGATTTAAAAAATTAAAATTTTGGCGCAGACGGTCAGACATCAAGCGTAGATATAGGAAAGGATTGGAGAAGAAAGGAAAATAGAGCCTACACTTGTAGCAAGGTTAGCGCCAATACCTGCTAGAGCTCTACAGTGTGACTCCACTGAGGTACCACAACAAGCAAAAGGGTGGAAGCATTTCAATATGAACATTGTAGCAGTACCATTGTAGATATTACATAAGTTTCACTTGGAAATAATAGAGGAGTTGAAGCTACACGAACAACACACTTCGCAGCTGAACATTCAGGTAGAAAAAGAGTGGGCTTCGCTACAGCAGAAGCTCGACTAGATGATCCAGGAGAGGGATCAAGTAGTTCAGTAGCAATAGAAGATCAAGGAGGTGATTGAAGTGACATGCAGAGAGATTCCAGACCTTGATGTCTAAGAAGAAGAGCTAGTAGAGGACAAGGTTGCGAAGCTTGGCCTTGCAGTGAAAGGATATAAGGAAAAGATCACCGCAGTATAGTTTAAATATGAAATGCATATCAGTGAGATATAGATGAATCTACAACCAACAACGCCATAGGAAGTAAGGGAGTAGAGGGATACTGACCTAAAGGCTGCAATGGCCAACATCTTTGTAGTAGTGGCAGACTGTGGGAAACTTTTAGACGAGAGTTTACAGATTTGGACTTTGTTACAGGAAGATCCAAATGTACAGAAATTGCAGGAAGACATTCAGTAGAGGCAACAACAGTTGGAAGAGATTCAGGTAACTGCGAAGACCTTACCAATCTCGCAGAAGCTTGCTAAAATAAATGAGGGAAAGGCCCTTTAGAAGAATATTGAGGAACTAAAGAAGGAAGAACAAGTTTTAACAATGAGGACTCAACCATGGCAGGATGAGGCTATCCAACTATCGTAGGCAGTAGATGAGAAGCTTCAAGAGCTTCGATAGAGGGAGACAACGATGGTGCAGAAGGCTGCATAACATGTGATGGAAGCACTACTGGAAGAGGTGCACAACGAAGAAAAGAAATTCACAAAGACTATACAACAATTCACCAATACTTACAACAATATTGCAACAAAAATCAAAGGGAAAGTAGCTGAGTGACTCAGGATGAGTCACATGTGGGTGTTGGGGGCCTTTTGGGCGCAACCCAACTTGGCCTAGGTTTTGGTAAATACTCCACGTTTTGTGGAGAGGAGTGCGTAGTGGAGTTTGTAGTAGAGTGCGAAGTGGACCACACAATGGAGCAGTTTGAACATACCACGCAGTATAAGGGCTTCGGGATAGGGTGAAGCCCCTTCTTTTTGTAATAATGTAAAAGATCAATGGGTTTTGGGACCATAGCTTCTTGTTTTAGGGAGTCCATGGTATTTGGACCATGGTATTGTAACGATGTAACCCTTGATGTAATAGTATATATAGGGTCAAATAATAAGAATAAAATCATCAGTTGTGATCCATATCTGTGTTATGGTTGAAATTTTGTGATTTGTTGTTTGGGAAAAGAAGGCGAGGCTCTGCAATTGAGTGTGTAGAGGCCCGAGTCTACAGACGACCTGCAGATTAGTGCACAGGTCAAGAACTGTTTGTTGTACAAAGAATCATTATATTAGCAACAATTCTTGTGGATGTAGCCCCACATTGGGGTGAACCACGGTAATTTGGTGTCTTCATGTGTATATTTTCTTATTATCTGTTGTAGCGTAGCAGTTTATTACAGTTGCACTTTATTTCAGTACAATGATGATTTATGGATTTATATGATATGTTTAAGTGGTTAAATGAATGTGGTGAAGTAATTTAAGAATTTTAGTAATAAGAAAACATAATAATACCACATCTCCACATCCTTCACGGTTGTAGAAACCTGGTTCTTCATCCTCCCATAGTCACTTCGAGTAAGACTACGATTTGCTTGTAGGTCATTGCCGAAAGGGCCAGTGGTTGAGGGTTTTTTTGGTTCACAATATAGATCGAACCTGGGTCAACTCAAATCATAATCAACATCAGGTAATGAATTCAGTACAATGGTGGTCATTTCTTTATCGAACATTATTTCCCTTAATTATTGTAGTTGATCTCTTATTTGTGACACCCTCATAAGGTATGAGGCTATCCCTTCTTCTTTTGATACCTTCATCTTGTATAACTCAGTTCTCAAAGATATCACTTCTCCTCTAGTGCTTACAAAATACAATTCTACTAACTTATCATAGATTTGTTTTGATGTCTCCATTTTTGCTACATATGGGATGAGTGAATCCTTGATTGATTCTCTAAGGATTTTTTGAGCCCTTATTTCCCCTTTCATATACTTTGATAATTTTTGAGCTTGATGTTGAGATGGTTTCGAGATGGAGCCATTTACATATTATACAACTTCATTCTATATGAGGATCAAATCTGTCCTCTTCTTCCACACAAGGAAATTTGATGACCCAACCACTTTATTTCTTTCCTTGCATAATTTTGATAGTAGATTTAGACACAGATATAAAGATACTTACTTGTCAAGTGAAGATTCTCCTTTGACGATAATATCTTCAACTTTATTTCTTCATGTTTTGATGATGATTAATGATTTTTTCTTCCTTGAAGATGATAATTCTTATTTTTTCTAAAGATGTCCTTCTTCAAGTATGCTTGAGATGTGAACTTTTCTTCAACGAGAGGGAGATGACCTTGATTTCTTTGATGACGATAAAAATTATTCTTCTTGCTTACCTGGATTACAATATAGAATGTGGAGGCTTCAAGATGCTTCAAATGTGAAGTCGTTCTTTCTTTGAGTGGAGGTGGGTTATTGAGGTCTCCTTTGAGACGTGATGATTTGATCCTTGTGATGTGATGGACAGTCCTTCTATATGCTCCTTAGTTTGCTCGACCCTTATTTATCTTTCTTTAATTTGTCAATCTTCTTCAAGCTTCCTTTCCTTGTTGTAGTTACCTTACCTCTAATACCATGTTGAGAAATCTAGGGGAAGCTGGGTTAGATGATTTCTTTTACTTTGATAACTACTTGTGATGTATTTTTACTTAACTTGATTATCTTCTTCTTTCACTTGATTATACTTAATGTTCTTATCATAAAACAACTACCAAACAATAAAGAACAATGAGACAAGAGGACACAAGATATAGGCTATCATCCAAGGCCAAAACCTCTCCTCTTGAGAGGAAAACCCACAAGAACTCTTCTCTTCTTATAGAACTTCAAATGATGAATTCCAAGACCTTGACCCTTGACCAAGTCTCCTCCAAGACCAAGTCAAAATTTTCCTCTTCTAGCAAAGTCAAACCAATTCAACCTTGACTTGTAGCAACTGAAATCTCTCCTTCGACCTAGACTTCAAACCTACAATCTTAGACTACAATTTCAACTTGCAATCCTCGATCGCTTTAGCAGAAACCATAGATGACACGTGTGATATTTTTATTGCGATTTTTCCTCTTGTCTCCTTCACTTGAGATGACTTCTTCTTCTTGTAAATTTGGTTTGCAAGGGACACTTATTTTAACCCAAAACTTGACTCTTAGTGATGATTTCAATCTAAACTTCTTGTAACTCTAATGCACCCTAGTTTTCCTTCACATGTGTGGGAATGAAGGCCCAAAAACAATTTGCAAAACTTAGATTCTTCTTCTCTGGAATTTTCTTCTTCTTCACTGATTTAGATCTTCGCTTGATCGAACTTCTTATGAGGATCTTGGATTGTCTCATATGTGGTCGACTTCCCTCTTATATATATGCTTCTTGAGAGCCTCATTAGGCTGACATGTCATCCCAAGAGGTCAACTTCATTGTTTCATATTCTGACTTGTTGCTTGCACGTTGAAAGGGTCTTTGACTCAAATAATTTTTTCTTTACAATATGTAACATGCTCAAAAAGGCATTCCATACATGATAATGACTCTTATGACTTTTTAACTCAAAGACAATCCCTAGAAGCACTCATTGGGTGATTAACCTATAAATCAAATAATCTTGAGCATGGAAACCATGCCTAAAGTATGATAATAATAATTTTATTTTTCTCTTTACATCAAATATAGAAAATCATGATTACATATTTCATTATGAAGACCAAACCTAGTTACATATTTCAACACAAGTCTTAGTAAATCTCAGGAGGGATAGCCTCAGAGGGACTACTTATGCTATGGTAGACCTATAGACCATGCATTTAAGGCCTTGGCAAAGGCCCTTATATGTGCGTTAATAGTTACTAAGAATGGGGCTTAAATTATTAAGTACGAAGCATAATAATTCGAAAGGAAATGGCTTAATCCTCTTCAACCTAGTGACCAAGTGCGATGATCCAACACTTAGACATGAGAAATCTAGGCCGTTTATGGATAAGCACTCATTGCCTTTGGATGACCCCAAGACTTTTTTCGTGGAGGTTTGGTACCCTAGAGGTTTAAAAAGGAGGCCTAGGTAGAACCCTTGGGATCAAATCCCCATGATGATGTGGTAGTGGGGCTACTGTAAAGGCTTGGAGAAATACTATGGAAAATGTCACATTTCCCATACAATGACAAAATATGAAATTCACAAGGGGCCTAGATCCGTAAATGGACCCACAATAACATGACACATGACATGGAGGGAATGATGAAGGATGATGTCACCTCAACACTTAAGACCAGTGACATCACCCTAGACCCTGGACCCTATATATTTTGGACGAAGGGCATGGAATAACTCCCAAGATTTAGGTTTCGGGGTGACTTGGCATGTGGGGCCCATTCAGTGGGGAGAATTGTCGCGTGGCATAAATTATTTTAGGAATAGGTCAAGGGAGTGGCTAAGATTTACCGTGAGGCATATATCACCATGTAGCCCAGAAGGTTGTACCTAGCATTTTCAATGGGGAACATTATTGAAACCCATCAGGGTTCTATTCACGAAGTGACGTGCACATGGAGGGCCTACACCCACATACTTTGTCTAAATCACATATGTGTTATAGATTGGTCTGTGTGGACCATAGAAATGGAATTACACGTGACAAAGTGTGAATGGGTCGACAATGGTGTAAAACTATCACGTTGGTGGTGATGAGGCTAGGAATTGGATAGCCACATGGTAGGTTAGATGTCATGGCACTATATAATATGCCAATATTTAAACAAGAATATATTTTGATCTCGGAGTCAGATTGAGAAAAATTTATATCATTGGAAAGGTTTAAACGAGACAGATGCAAAGATATCATCTATTTTAAGTTTTGAAGAAGTTGTAAAAGGTAAAAAAATTTAGATTCCATTTCCATAACTAGACATTGGTAGTTGGGCCAGTTTCGTAACTGACTTCTTCTACCTTTAGTAGGGCC
The DNA here is from genome assembly GCA_031772625.1 of Pinus tabuliformis. Classification (NCBI taxonomy): domain Eukaryota; kingdom Viridiplantae; phylum Streptophyta; class Pinopsida; order Pinales; family Pinaceae; genus Pinus; species Pinus tabuliformis. The sequence goes on from CM062819.1 coordinate 1,098,696,957, forward strand.
AAGGGATAGTAGGGGGTATGTTATAGGGTGGTATTAGAGCTTCCAGGTTCAACACTTGGATTGGATGGGCTCTATAACATAATTAACAGAGTGAAGGTTCAACATTAGACTGTTGGAGATTAAGTGAGGCATCAAAGCCTTTTGAGAAGCGTTAGGGATGTGTTTGTTGTGTGGATTGATCGTATGTACTATTTGATTGTGTCATGTGAATACAACATGTTACTAATGCTTGGATATGCTCTTATTGTTATGGAGGTGCTAACCTTGGATGTAATTTTATAGCTAGATTTACAGCAAAAAATATCCAACAATAGGACAAGGTGATAATCTCTATTATGCATTTGAGACTTGTTAAAATCTAATAGTTATGTGTATCCATGAAAACACATGAAGGTTAAAGACTGCATGGATAGCAAGGGAGGTGTAGTATATAATTGAAGGACCAAGGAATGAATAGTAGAATGGTGCAATATAGCTCTGATAAATCACAACATGGATATGAAGAAGAAAGGGAAGTTGAAGAGGAAATATTAGTTGAGAAATGAGGAGGGGTAGACTCTCCTAATTTGATGGAAACATTGAGGAGATTGAGAGCTCAAATAAGGAATTGTAAGGATGACAATCAAAGGCTTTTCAAAGCACAAGAGAAACAAGAAAAAATCAATGCAGTCATACTACAAAGTCTATCAAACTTACAAAGGCAGAGGAAAAATGAGTTGGGGATTAGTCATAGAGACAAGAAGAGTCCCTTAGGACAAGAATAAATAACTAATGGTGAAAATGAGAGTAGATCTAGAAAGATGCACAGACTATCAAGCGAAGACACTGTGAAAGGAGGTACTCTACTAAGTACTCCTAAAAAGGATTCAAGCACTTAAGAACAACATTATGAGAACATTCATAGGAGGCCACATCATCATCATCACTATCACTATCATCATCATCATGAGAAAATAAGGGAGAGAGAATATGTACTAGAGGAGTTTAAGGAGGCAAAGCCTCCTACATTTGTTTGTGAAATAAAGAAACTAGAAGATGTTGAGGCATGGCTCTTTGGGATGAAGGAGTTCTTCAAAATTCATAGCTATTCAAAGAACATGAAAGTGAAGGTAGCTACTTTCAGCCTAAAAGTTAAAGTTGACATCTGGGGGGAAGATATAAAAAAGGTAAAAGGCATAAAGAAGAAGATTTGTATTGGAAATAATTTGAGGAACATTTCACAGACAAGTATCTATCGAAGAGATACTTCGGTAGCAAGACTAAGGAATTCTATGATCTGCTATTAGGACAAATTTCATATGAGGAGTATACCACAAAATTCTTAGAGCTCCTAAGATATTTTCCCTACCTTAAGGAATAAAAAGAAAAGAATTGGAAGTATGTTAGTGGACTACCACAGTCCTTCAAGGATAGAAATGAGTTCAATGAGCCCAAGACATTACAGGATGAAATTTGAAAATTGAAGCACTACTATGAGCAGCCTAGGTGTAGACCTGAGTATAAATCAAATTGAAAATTGAAAACCAATGCCAAGTTAAAAATAAAAATGAAGAAAGAAACCAAGGGAATGAATATGAATCTTGTTAATCAAGAACATCAATAGAGCTCCAACACTTCCAGCTGAGGCCTCTTTACTTAGTCTATGGGGGAGGAAGCTAAGAGTTATGAGAAGGGCCCATATAAATGATGGGATTGTGGAGGGAATCACTTGAGAAAGGAATTTCCCAAAACACAATCTCGCTAGCCTGAGACTGTAGAACACGTAGGAAGTAGAGGCAATCAAAGACGTGGTACAAAATATACCCATAATTTATGTAGAGATGGGTAGTTCTGAAGCTGATCACAAAAAAATGATTATAGAAATGGAAGGTATGCTTTGTGACCAAAAAATTTCATCTTTTATTGACCCTAGTTGAAATTTGAGCTATATCAGTCCCACCATTGTTAAAAAATATGCACTGAAAAATAAATCCCATGTTGAGCCTTGGCTAGTTTAGCTGGCCACGGGGACGAGAAGGAGAGTGGAGCACATAGTAAGGTAAGATAAATGACATGATGACTATTTTCAATTTCAATGTGCTACCACTTGGAGCATATGACACACTATCGGGGGTGGACTGGTTGTATACACATCGCACCAAGGTTGAAAATTTTGAGAAGACCATTGAAATTTCGAATGCCTCGATTAAGTTGGAGAGCGTAAAATATTGTGGGAAAAAAAACTAATTTTTTGAGATTGATTTCAACTATGCAAGCCAAGAGAAGCCACAAAAAATTATGTCTTTTATTTTTTGTTCAAATATGTAGCAACATTGAACCTAATTGCAACGTTGGGAATGGCGACAATGTCTTTCCTAGGGAGATGCCTGAGTTGCATCCTAATAGAGAGGTGGATTTCTCTATTGAATTGATTCCAGGAGTTGCTCTAGCATCAAAGGTTCCATATAGAATGAGTACTACAGAGTTGATTGAGTTGAAGTTACAACTTAATAAGATGCTTGACAAAGGCTACCAAAGGCCAAGTGTGTCTCCATGGAGAGCACCAGTTCTATTTGTGAAGAAAAAGGATGGAACACTTAGGTTATGCATTGACTATAGACAACTAAACAAGGTTACCATCAAGAATATGTATCATTTTCCATAGATTGATGACTCATTTGATTAGTTAAGGGGAATAGTAGTCTTCTCAAAGATTGACTTGAAATTAGGTTATCATCAAGTGTGTGTTAAAGACGAAGATATCCATAAGAAAACATTTATAACTAGGTATGGGAATTACGAGTTTGTGGTAGTAACCTTTGGGCTTACTAATGCCCTTACAATTTTCATGTGCTTGATGAATAATGTGTCATTCCCTTACCTAGACATATTTGTGGAAGTTTATGTTGTTGGAATTTTGGTCTATTCAAAGACCAAGGAAGAACATGAAGAGCATTTGGTCACAATACTATAATTGATAAGAGAGTATAATATTTATGAAAAACTTAGTAAATGTGGTTTCTTCCAATCATAGATCCATTATTAGGGACACATTGTCTCAAAAGAGGGAGTAGCAGTTGATCCAAAAAATGTTAAGGCCATCATGGAGTGTCCAACACCAAAGAATGTGGTTGAAATTATGTCCTTCATGGGATTGGTAGGCTATTTCAGGAGATTCATTAACAACTTCTCCAAGTTGGCCACCCAGTTACAAAATTACGAAAGAAAGGGAAAAGGTTTGAGTGGATAGTTGATTATGATAAAATCTTCGATCAACTGAAGCAATTGTTAACCAATGCACTAGTGCTAAAAATAACAAACCATGAGAAGGATTTTTTTGGTTTACACATATGCTTACAAGGAGGGCCTCGATGGAGTATTTATTTAGGAATTCCAAGTTATTTGTTATGAATATCGAAAGTTAAATGAACATGAGAAAAATTATGTAACTCATGATTTGGAATTGACTACCATCATCCATGTGTTGAAGATGTGGAGGCACTGCCTCCTCGGTAGAAAATTTACTCTAATACTGATCATGGAGGGCTGAAATTTTTGTTTGATCAACCTAAATTAAATGCAAGGTAAGGCAAATGGCTAGCCATAATAAGTGATTTTGATTTTGAAATCAAGTATATAAAAAGTAAGGAGAAAAGAATGGCAGATGCTCTCAATAGGAGAGTGAAAATAAACCATATAGCAGTCATAAGTTTCTATATAACTGATTTGGAAAAAAGGATCAAAGATGCTGGGAAGCAAGATGAAAAATATTAGCAGCTAAAGGGAAAATTACAACAAGATTTTGAGGGTGATTAGGACAAGGAATATTGCCTCTTAGAAGGTGCGCTGATTAGATTCAAGAATCAAATCTATGTGCCAAATGTGGGCAATCTAAAGAAGTTTATCTTGAAGGAGTTTCATGCAAAGCCATATTTAGGTCATCTAGGTTATAAAAGACTCCTAAAAATTTCAAGAAATTTTACTATTGGCCCGACTTGAAGAGGGAGGTGGCTGATTTCATCTACAAATGCATAAAATGCCAACAATAAATGGCTGAATGCAAGTACTCAACTGACTTATTGCATCCTATTCCCATTTTGGAATGGAAGTGGGAGGTGATTTCTATGGACTTTATTACAGGGATGCCAAATACTTCTAAGCAACATGATGTAATCATGGTAGTGGTTGACAAGTTGAGAAAATTGGTTCACTTCCTAGCTATTAAGTCTACAAATTTATCTAGCGAGGTGGTTGAAATCTTCAAAAGGAAATTGTGAGATTGCATGTGCTGCCCATTGTAGAGACCAACCCTATACAACCATGAGGAAATAGCATTGGGAACTCAAAATTTATTAATCACTATATAAAAAATCCCTAAATTTCACTTCATTGAACATATCATCTAATTTACATATTATTAACTAAATCCATAATAAAATCATACAAAAGAATATTATAACAACATAGGTATTGTTCACCAGAAGATGAGATTCAAACTTGACTTGCCGCTACTTGCTTCCTTTGTTGTCGGTCGCCTCTGAGTGTGAATATCGACGTGCTTATTCTAAATGCAGTGACCCACCGTTTGACCTCTCAGCCTAATCCTTGGGTACTCTCCTTCCTTGCAGAACCCCGAGCTACAATGGGGTTGTACAATGGAGGCATGTATTAGATGGTAGAGGAGAGCACTCTTTGGCTTAAGAGTCCCCTCTCTAAAGTCCTCTACCTCACCAAACTCACTATAGCTCGTAGTCACTACTCTAACATAGTCTCATCCATCCAACAATAGGGTAAAAAAAAGTCGCTTCACACATGGCCTGCCCCTTCTTTTATAGGAGTCCTCATAGGTGACACTTGGAATTTCATGCATAATTAATTATTTTTGTTAATCCAATAGTTTGATTATTCACCCACCTGTTATCACTCTAAAATTTCCCTAGGTTGTCATGAAATAAATAATAGAGGTAACCACAAACCTACTTTTGAGATTAGGATCTAGCCTTCCTAATGCTCAGAGAGGGCTCTCTCTTAATGATTTAACTTTATTGAGTTAATTGATTTTAGGCTAGTTATTTAAGCTTGATTGGGTTGGTTTTTGATTTGGTTTGGTGGTGGAATCATTGATTTAGATGGATAGATAGATGAAGTCCATTGGGCCATGGAGTCCAAATGTCAAGAAAACAGGACTGAATCAAGTTCTAAAGATAGTGTTCACAAGGCAAGGTAGCTGAGTAATTTCAGATCTTTTAGGCTAGATGGTGAAGTGGTTTTTCAATCGGGGTCAAGGAGCAGACAAGGATTCCTCAAACCGGATAATGAAGGAAATGAAAGAGGTCAATCAAAACTAGGGAGCAATGAAGAATTCCGTACTCTGGATTTCAGAAGAAAACATAAAAATGAATAACTATTCAAGACAAAGTGTACTTGAACAAATTTTGAAATAAAATTCCAATTATTTCATTCAAATTTGAAATCATGTATGTATGTGAAACATTTAAGAAGATAACAATTCAAAAAATGAAAGATACTTCACTGAAGTGGCCCAACACATGAATCCTGTAATGCAATGCCTTTATTACTCAGTCCAGTATGCTGACTTGAAAATGTTTACAATAAAACCTCAGGTTTTCAGATCAATGTAACTATAGAAATGTTCAACAATCCATCCTCTATACTTCTATTTATGAAGTATTTATACAAAAAACAGTTACAAAATATCCTAAACTGTTTTAGGAATTATTCAAGGAAAATAGATACCTTCATGCAAGAAGATAGAGACACCTAGAAAACTAAAAGGCTAGATGTCCCTTCCTTTATTGATTTTACTGTTTTATGCTTTGATCTTTTGCTGCTTTTTCTCCTTTGTTGTTGCTCTACATTAGCTGTCCTTTTACTCTTGGCTTTTGACTGATACTCTTTCATCTGATACTCTTTGACTTAGCTGATCTGCTGTTTTACTTTGATTGCTCTGTATTCACTGTTTACCTTGCATTTTTACAGTAAATCATTCAATTTTTCCCAAGTCTCTGCATTTGGTAATTTAATATTTACCATTCTCCTATAGACTTCATCAGTTTCTGTATATTTTGCAAAGGTGGGCTTGTTTACAAAAATATGTTTTACCTCATGCTGGAGGTAAAAGAGGTTCTCAAAATCCTGGTAAAGGACTTTTCCTGTAGGCATCCCTTTCATGGAGGAACTGTTGGCTTGTTCCTTTGCCACTTCTCTGATTCTCTTATCATAGTCTTCATGTGGCATTAATCTGTCATTAATTACCAGTGGATTAGGTAGACCTTTCTTCCTCAGAGCATCAAATTTCACCATGAACATTCCTATTGCCAGCTCCATTGTTTGGCACATGTCCTCAAGTTGTGTCATCAGGTTCCTCTAGGTGATTACCTTTTTAACCTCTAGTATGGTCACAGTTCTGTCAGCTATTCCAAGTTCTTGCAATTCATATTTATTCTTTGAGTTAAGGAACTGGATTATTCTTGAGGCTTCTTTTGGCATATTTCCAAGTTCGGCCCTAACCCTTTGAATTGCTTCACCAGCCTCCTTGACCAAATCATTCTGCTCAAATATCACCTGTATAGATGGCCAAATATCATTGATTGAGTCAATGATATTGGTCCATAAAATTTCTTTTGCTTGGGCTAGTGTCTCTTTCAGTGTTAATTCTTTCTCCAGCTTCCCAATCTTTTCATTCAACCTGTTTGTCTTCTGAACTTCATTCTTATACATAATCTGAGCCAATTTCTTCTCATCCTCTAGAATTTTCATTTGTTCCTTAAGTCTATTTATTTCACTGGTCTGGATGGAAATATCCTCCATGGCTCTGACCAGCTTAGCTGCTTTATCACTAGGATGAGCTGCTGCTGTTGTTGAACCTGTTGCTGATGTAGTGGCTGATGCAGTTGGAAGTGCTGTAGCTAGTGGTGCTGCTGGGACAAATGAAGCTGCCAAAGTTGAAGGAACTTATGTAGTAACTGTAGGAATAGCAGTGGCAGTAGATGTCTCAAGGCTTGCTTGTTTCAACTGTATTAAATTGTCCAATTCATTCTCCATTTCTTTTAATTGAGAATTTAGCTGGAGAATGAGGTCCATCATTTCATCTTTCTGGCTTTGGCTTTCTAGAACCTCCTTGGTCTGTGGATGTTCAGAAGGAGGCAACTTCAATTGCTTATTCAGTGCAACAATGTCTTAATTTTTCTTCTTTATGAGCTTTTCTGCAGCCTTGATGTCATTTGGATTATATCCAATCTCAATAACCAAGTCTTCCGGTGACTTTATTTTGTTGTCTTTTGCCTGTGAGGATGCTTTCTCTAGCTTAAACTATGCCGTGATGTTGTCTAGAGAATTTTGAAGTTTCTGAACACTCATGGCCTTGTTGGTCATTGTTGATTAGATCATTTCCCCTGCCTTCTTATGAAATTCGATTTGATCAATAGGGTGAACATCCCTGGCCAAAACTTCAAATTTCGTTTTCGTGTAATCTGTTGATGTCTTAGGCTGTTGAACTATAGGCTGCAAAAAGGTCATTTGCATTTTACTAGTTTTAATGTCAAAAGATGACATTAACCTATTCTGATTTCTGGGAGTCTGTTTGAAATACTGGGCATATTTTTTAGCTTTCAATACCTCATTTCTCAACTTGATCTCCTTATTCTTCTCCTTTATGTCTTTTTTCTTATCCACTTGTTTGCTTGATGATGAGGCCTCAATGCTAAGATGTTTCTAAATACTCTTGGTATTAGAGGTTGATGGCTGATATGTTTCCTCTAAAACTAATGGAGTTGTATTTTCTCTAACCCTTGTATCTGTATCCATGATTTGAAGTGTCTTTACTATTTCAATGACCTCTTCTTGCTCATTTACAGGATTTAGCTTGGGCTTTTTCCTATACATGATTTAAAATCTATCACCTGTTGTATCTATGCTTGAGCAAGAACCTTCTTCCATGGTCCTTTTTGTACTTTTGTCTTGTAGGGCTAGAGTATGCAGAATGGAACTAATATCCATCTGTTTCTCCATATCTATCAAGGTATTTTCCAACCACTCTGACTGGTTGGGATATTTTTCAATGTGTACCCTAGACTCATGCATAAAAGGGCTCAATTTGAATTTGAGCCTTAGCTTGTTTATGACTCCTAAAGGGTCATGCTGCCATTTAAAACTGCTACTGAACTTCATTTCCTGTAAACACTTCTCTGCTTCTTCTCCAACCTCCCTATTATTACAGATAAAAGAACCAAACTGGTTTATTTATTTATTTATTATTTTAATTATTTATTTATTTATCTTGAACTATGTTTTCTTACTCACTGATAGGAAATTCACATCATCTAAGTTTATAATCTGCCTTGTATATTCTAATGCAAATATCCTCATGGGAAGATATTTGGGCAACTTATAGGGAGTGAGATGGCATCCGTATATTCTAATTTCAGTGTGATCCTGGTATAGATACCAGTCTCCTATTCTATTGTTTTTAGACAACTATAAAACTCTTTTTATCTCATCACTGATCCTAGGTTGACTGCTACTGCTTATCATATTCACAACTGGATGAACAAAGGAATCAATGAACTCTTTGTAACTGAAAACAGTGGAATAATTTTGGATCAAGGGTGTCCAAAAGATCACTGATCTGGGATGGCCCTTAGTGTCTAGCTTTTGGATGTTAACTAGAATCTTGTCTGACTGGAAATATAGGAACATGTGGAACAATACAGAAGAGTATTTGAATACTCTTTCATTTGGCAGTCTGATTAATTGATCATGGATCCTGTCTACCAAGTACTGGATAAAATTGAAAATTGCAGCTGGAAGCTTGCCTGGGCAAAAAATAGAGAGGAAAGCAAGTATTGGCTCATCTACATGCTCATCAGTGGTATATACTAGGATACAAGAGGGCATGGTTACAATTTGTCTGGCCCTCTCAGAGAAAATGGTAGCAGAGTATGGGGGACTATTTGTAGGAGTATGAGATTCTTCTAGGATGAAAGTCTGAAAGATTTGAGTCCTCTTGGGAAGGTCCAGCTTCAAGTAGAGTTCAAGTAGGTTTTCAATTGAAAATGGAGTTTCATTTGGGTTTGGCTAGATCTGTAGCATTTGGTTTATTGATTCTACAATGATTGTAAACAAAATCTGCTGGCTGGGAGAGACTATGGCTCTTTGGCTTGGGATATAACAGTTTTGGCATAGATGGATGATCTCAGGGAACTGGTATACCTGTGGGAACAAGTATTTGGGCAAATTTGATACTCATAGATGAATGTCATCATTTTGGTTCAGGAATTTGTCTTTACTCCAGCAATGGAGTTTCAATAGATAGCTAGGGGAAATTGTGTCTTTAATTAGGAAATCTCTGTCAGCCAATGGGAGGTGGTCAACATCCAGGTGAGGAGTTTATAGGGGTTTCTCATTTAGAATGATTTGGGAAGCCATAATTTGGTTTATTTTATTGAATTACTCTTTGTTGGATTTAGGAGTAGGGTTAAGTGATCTAGAACAGTGGGAAGGGTTAACACAGTGTGCAAAAAAGGGATTTTGAATGCACAGTGGGTTTCTTTTAGCTTGGCATAGTTTTTAATTAATTCACTTAATTAACCTTTTATTAATTACTGTGCAAAGTTTAAGTAGAGGGCGGTTCTGGTTCTTTTAAGAATACCTGGAAAAATGAAGATTAGGTGTGAAAATAGGGTTTTGTGGTAGCAACAGAGGTTTATGAAGGTTGAATGGTCTTTCTGCTACTTCAAGTCGGAGTCTGCAACGTGTTCTAGTTGAAAATAGGCTAAACGGTTGAATAGAGTTCTCGGGGGTTAAAATTGGTTGACAAAGTCTCTTTGCAACGAATAACAACGAAAAGGGTGAAAAGGGTTTTTTTTTGGATTTTAACTAATAACGGTTAAATTTGGGTGCGGGATTGTTAAATGAACAGTGGGCGGTTTTCTTTTACGCGTGGAGGCGGTTTTATGGCATATCGCACCGCTTTTGAGTGAAGGGCGATATTTTTTTAGAGAATGCGATATAACATGGGGCTTCCACGTAGCAAAATAACGCTCGGGAAAAACTGTGAATCTCGCATGCTTTTGATATTTTAACTGTCAGACGATGGGAGCGCGCGATATGGATATGGGCCGTCGGATCTTAGAGTGTTTGATCGGAGGGCTATCGTGTGGGGGAGTTGCAAGGGTGGAGTTGGGGTGTGATTGGCAGGGCCCGTGGATAAAAATGCGACGGGTTACATATATTCAAAGGTTTAGTGAGGGTCGGGGATTTATACAGTGGGAGGTTAATATACATAACACATGACTATAGTTTAGAAAATAACATAAGGGTTGAGTTAAAAGGGTATCAGGGAGGGTTTTCATTGGGGCCCTATATATTTAACCTTTTAAACTTAGGATAAGGGGGTTTAGTGGGTTTTTAAGGGAAAAATGGAAATTAATAAGGGGAAAATGATTTTTAAAGGGTAATGTCTAGGGGAAAGGGGTGAAATTAAGGGGAAAAAGGGTTAAAATGAAGGGAAAGGGTTTTTACAAGGGAAAATGTGTTAGAATAGGAGGAAATGAAAGGGAAGGGTCCTTTGGAATCAAGAAGGGGAAATTAGTGAATGAAAAGTAATGAAGGGGTAATGGAGGGAAATTTAGACATTTAAGGGGTTGAGTGAAAGGAGGGGAAATTAGTAAATGAGCTTTAGTATTTAGGCCTAAAATCATATAGAACTTTCTAGGGTAAATACCCCAAGCAATACACAATTTTTGTGAATGTCCTCTTTCCTTTGATAGTTCTCCTGAATATGAAACACAGGATTAAACATAACGAAGGTGAATTTGAGCTTGCAACCTTGTGCACTCCAAAACTTCTTTTACCTACCCTTTATCTACCCTAGCATTTTCTCTTCATTCATTGGGTGCATTTGAGCTTGCTGACCCTCTATTTGTTTTTATTTGATAAGCAAACTATCTAATTCTAACCTTATAACTTCCAAGGGCTCATATTAAACTGATGAGCTCCTTATTATTCTCTACCTAACGACTGATATGCCAAGATTAAATAATTTGCATAGATCTTTATTTATCTATCTAACAACATGAAATTTAAAGCATGAGTGAATCAAGATTAAACTATTTGACCATCATGAATTGTGGCATTTTTGACAAGTTTCATACAATCTTATTTTTGAAAAACAAAGTAAAAGTAGTGGCATTTGAATTTGCATCACTTTCAAAATCTATTTTTATCTCTTTTTGGTGGGGTTCATATTTTCTTTTTTGATTCTTTTCTTTTAGCCCTTTGATTTTTCTTTTAGGACTTACCCTCTTTACATTTTTTATATTTTTAATATGGGAATTTTTTTGCAGAAAGCAAAAGTATGTACAATATTACAAGACTAATCATAGCCAATTCAAAATTATGAATCCTATTATTATAGGACCCTAACAGTGGCTCCACATGGGGATGGAATTTCCTAGTGAAATGTCAAAAACTTTAAGATCGGTAGCCTTTCGAAACTTTGATTGTGGTTGCCTTGTAACTGCTTCTCTATGATCTGTTTTATTCATACATATTATGGTACACTTTCAAAGCTCAAGGCCTTCTCTTCGGGCTTCAACTTCAAAGGATAATCATCCAATCCAATCTAAATTTTGCAATGTTATGTATAATGAGCAAATTAAACATCTGAACTAATATTAATCTGGGTATAAGTAATGCTTCAGCATTCTACCATTGATTGGTCCACCTGGTAGATCTGTTCTATCTAACTACTTCAGGAAAATGCTTTGTTACTTCTGTAACCATAAATGATGTAAGGGCCTTGCCATAGGAAATCAAATTTCCCATGTTTAACCTTTTCTTCTCTTATGAAATCCCATTTAAGTGGTCACCTATGTAAAAATCATCAACTTTAGTTTTCTTGTCAAAAATATTTTTGATTTTATCTCGGATCACTTGGGATTTGGCATAGACTTCTTCCCTGGTTTGTTGCAAATGTATTGTTTGATTTATCCTCATTTGGATATCATTTGATTCTACATGCAGATCTTGAATCATTTTCATCACTGGTACTTCTAAAGAGGATGGGAAAACAACATCCATTCCATATACTAGTTGATAAGGAGATGTACCAATGGAATTTTTTGTAGTTAGTCTCTCTGCCCATAAAGCATTAACCAACTTTTTGTTCCACGTCTTCTAACAATTTCTTGATGATATTAAAAAGGCTTTTGTTTGAGTATTCTGCAAGCCCATTGCCTTGAGGGTAATAGGTTGTGGAATGGCCAAGGGTAATGTGGTATTGGTTACAAAAGTCTACCATTTTCTTGGATTTGAATGCAGCTGCATTATCAATAATGAGCTTTTGTGGGCATCCAAATCTTGAAAGGATATTGTTTTCAAGGAATGAGATGATGACAAAATTAGTGGCTTGTCTAGAAGGGATGACTTTTATCCATTTAGTAAAGTAATCAGTGGCTATCAAAATCCATTTATGTTGGGCTGAGGAGGATGGGTGAATTTCACCAATGAAGTCTAGACCCCACTGCTGAAATGGGATTTCTGTGGAGATAGGTTTGAGGGGTAATGGTAAGAGTTTCCTCTTGCCTTCAAATATTTGGCACTTGTGACAGGAGGTCACATATTTTCTGACATCTGCAAAAAGGGTGGGCCAGTAAAAACCCACCCTTAAAATCTTATCAGCAGTTGTTTTCCAGTATAGGTGCCCTCCACAATCTCCTACATGAAATTCTTGCATAACTTTGTCAACTTCATCTTTTAATAAGAAATTTAACAAAATGCCACCATTATCTTTCCAAAATAAAGCATTGTCTATGACACAATATTTCATTGATTTCATTTTCAAGAATCTACCTTTAGTTCTAGATAAACCAGGAGGAGCTTGTAAATTTAGTAAAACAAATATGATATCTGTATACCAAGGTGAATCTAAAAAAGCTTCACTGATTTGTGAAGTCGCCATCTCTTTCGGATCATTTAGAGCACCAATGAAATTTATATCTAAGGTCGGAGAATTCGATTCAGCCATGAGTTTAGCTAAACCTTGGCCTTTGATTAGTTTTGTGGACTTTATTTCAACATCATATTCCAAAATAGTGGCAATCCATTTGCCTCTTTTTCCTTCAGGCCCATTCTGTGTTAGAATGTCCTTTACTACTAAATTTGGAACATATGCAATGATGTGTGAGTATAAGATGTACACTCTGAAATCTTTAATAGCCTTTACTAAAGAAAGTGCTTGTTTTTCCATTATATTATACTTTAGTGTAACATCTCTTAAATATTTGCTGAAAAATGCAACAGGCTGCTCATAACCTTGATCATTCTTTTGCAACAATACTGCTGCAATAGTATGTCTTGAAGCAAAAGAAAAAATTATAAAATCTTTTTTGAAATCATGACTTATGAGGACAGGTGTTTTAGTAATGGCTTCTTTGATTGCCTCAAAAGACTGCTTAGCTTCTACTGTCCACTTAGGTGTTGAATCTTTCTTTAACATGTTATTCAATTCTCTGATTAGTTCTGCTAAGTTAGAAATGAATCTTCTAAGAAAATTTATTTTACCTAAGAATTATTGTAATTATTTAATGTTCCTAGGGTGAGTGATGTTTAGGATTGCCTCTATTCTAGTTGGATCAAATCTAATGCCCTCTTTTGAAATTATGTGTCCTAAGAGTTTACCTTCTTCTAGACCAAAGAGTGTCTTTTTTGGATTCAAAGAAATGCCAAATTTTCTGCATTTTATGAATACTCTTCTTAGGTGATCTAGATTTTCATTAGTTGATTTGGAAAAGACTGTTATATCATCTTTGTAAACAACGAGAAATTCATGGATTTATTTTGCAAAATCTATGTCCATTGCTCTTTGGAATGTTTCTCCAACATTCATCAATCCAAAGGGCATCTTCAAATACATGAAAGTACCCCAAGGAGTGGTAAATGCAATCTTTGCTTGATCTTCTGGTTGAACTAAGATTTGGTTGTATCCATAGAATCCATCAAGTAATGAAATTATGGATGAGCCTACTACCGTCTAGAGAATGTGGTCGATTTTAGGGAGGGGATAGTTATCTTTTAGTGATACTTTGTTCAAGTTTCTGAAATAAACACAGAGTCTAATTTCTCCTGTTTTCTTTCTAGTAGTGACTAAAATAAAGACCCAATCCAAATATCTAATAGGTGATATGATTTGTGCCTCATACATCCTCTTTACTTCTTTTTCAATTAATGACATAAGAATTGGATTAATTCTCCTAAGCTTTTGTTTAAAGGGTTTCTGATCTTCTTTGATGGGTATTTTATGTTGAATAATGCTGGTGTCATAATAATTGAGGTCTTCATAACTCCAGGCAAAGACATCTTGAAATTCTTTAAACAGACTTATGTATTTTAGCTTTTTAGCTGGAGGTAATGCTTTGGATAACTTAACAAGTTTAGGTTTTTATTCTGTTCCTAGGTTGCATTTTTTGTCTAATCTTAAAGGCTCAATTTTTGGTTTCCTAGCTACATCATTTGAATCAAATAGATATTCTAATGGGACTAATCCCTTAGGAAAAAAGTTATTTTTCAGGTTTAAAATCTCAGAATCATCATTAACTAATTCTTCTATTTCTACTTTTTCTAAGTTATCTATTTCTACTTTAGTGAATTTAGTTGGTTTATTTACATCTACAATATTTACATCTATTTCACTATCCATGGTGTCATCTACTGTATAATCAGTATCTATGTTAAATTTTTGGAATTCTCCTTCAGCATTCATGAAATCATAGATTTGAGAATCTTGTGAAAAAATCTGCCAATATTTGAAATTATCAGGTATACCAAGCCACTGTCTCACCTCTGCAGTGTACTGGTGATTGGGATGAAAAGGGAATCTGCAAGTGCTAGCAAAAATGGCCAAACTGTGAGCTTGCATGTTCTGTTTCCTAGGAATAACAACAAAATCAGTTTCAAGAAGTTCTTTAATCAGATCTATAACAATTTCTCTGTGTTGGCTAAGTCTAGGATTATTCACAGAATACTCTCTAATTTGTTTTATGATCAATTCAGAGTCTCCCATGATAGAAACTCTCTTGGCTCCAAGATTTATTACAATTTGCAATCCTAAGATTAAAGTTTCATAGTTTGCCATGTTGTTTGTGCATTTAAAGTTTAATATAAAGACATGACCTTCAGAATGATTATTTTCCATATTATGAATCCAAACTCCTGCACTTGCTCCTAATCTGTTCACTGAACCATCAAAGTCTAAGTGCCACTTAGATTCATGAAACATATTTTCACTGCCAGGTTCTTTATGTTCTCATATGACAACTGTGTTATTGTCCTTTTCAGTGTCTGAATTACATAAAATGAAAGAACCCATATCAGAATGTACAAAATAAATATGATAGTTCTGTGGTTTATCTGTACTACTAACCATGTACTTCATCAAAGTTTCTCTATAAAGATTTTTGGGCTAACCAAATATTGAAATTGTGGCATAAGACATGTCTAATTGTAGAGATCCCTGCAATTTATCTCCCCATGAGCGAGACAATATCATTCCATACTTTGGAGGGATGTCAATGACTACAATATCCATGACTATACTCTTACCTGGATATTGAACTAAAGTGAAACAAAAGTCTTTTATTAGGCCCATGCATTTGACTTTACTAGAATCAAAAGAGAAAAGATCTTTTTATGGTCTGGTTGTATCTAAATCTAGTGTTTCCATGATTTCTTTTGGCATTAGATTGTGGGATGCTCCTGAATCTAACATATCATTGTGTAAGATTTGATCATGAATAGTCAAGCTAATGTTGAATGGAGGAACACCACTTTGTTCATGTTTTCCATTTATCTTAGGACCAAAGATTAATTCTGGTTGGTCATCATTTAGATTAACAGAGTCTTCTCCTTCATCTATATTCAATGTTTCAGTGATTTGGGATTTGTACGAATCATTTCTTATCAATTCTATTAAGGAACTGATATTTTTAATTTGGAAATTTCATTTTGGATATTAAATGGAGTCTATGTTTTGCCTAACTGAATGACTTCCTCCTTGGCTATTGGAGTTTGTGTAGTTTTTTCTCTTTTATCTTCAGTTGGTAATTCAGTTTGTGTTTGGGTGTCTACTGTTTTACTATTTTCAATTCTTTGATTTGGAATAGTTTGGGAAGCAGTTGAAATCTGAATAGCTTTTGAAGCTTGAGAATCAATTGATTTTTGGTCATCCTTTGAAGTTTTCATAACAGTTGATTTTTGAATATCAGCTGAAGTTTTAATAGTAGTATCTGTAATGTCTACAATTTTTGGACTGGATGAAATCTTTGGAGTGAAAGTTTTTTGGGTTTCCCTAGAGAGAATTTTCAACACTTTGGTTGTAGGAGCTCCCACTATTTTCTTGGTCTGAGTCTGGACAATTTTGTTAGTAGGGGCTTCTATGTTTTTCCTACTCCTAAGGTTATATTGCTTATGAAATTCATTAATGGAAAACTCATAACCTTGTTTATAATCAAAAGACTCTCCAGATTGTAAGTATAATTGTTGTAGCATGCATAATTCATGTTCTTTTTGGGTAAGAAAAATAGTATTACCATCATTTATCCCCATTAAGTTAATCTGAGTGTCTTCATGTTCTTCATTTTGGTGAGAAATTTCAGTATAGTTTTCTTGGAAAGGTGGTCTAATTTGTTGATCAGGTGGCCCTTGTGTAGGCTTACCAGTATTGGGATTCTTCCTAAAGTTTGGATTTCTTATTTGAGGATCTTGTTGTTGATTATCCCATTGTGGTTCTCTTTCCATAATTTCTAATCTATCCACTAACTTTTCTAAACTTTTAGCCAAAGTATCTATCTTAACATCTGAAGCGGATGGTTTCTCTTTAATGGTAACTCTCCTCTCATTCCTCATTTTAGCTCTTTTAGTCAATAAGTTAGCTTCTACACTAAATGCCTCACTTTGCATTTGTTCCAGAGTTGTAGGGTTTCTTTCTCTCATTTGGTAAGACATATCAGTGTCAAAACCATCAGGAAATTTAATTAGTGCTAAGTCTGGGGGAGGTTTGATATTTGCAGGGATTGCATTGTAAATACTGTTAAACCTAGTACAATAGTCCCGAACAGATTAATTAGGAGCTCTTCTAATGTTTTCATATTCAGATAATATTTGTAAAGGGTTTTTCTTCCTTTCCCATCTATTGATGAACAATCTAGGGAAAGCAGGTAAATTAGAAATATGACCAACAGGTAAACCTTTAAACCATTTCTTGACATCTCCTGCCAGTGTTTGTGCAAATAATATCATTTGTACATCTTCTTCATCAATTTCATGTAATTCAAAGTAATCATTCATTTTATTTACATGTTGTTGTGCAGTACATTGACCAGTACCATCAAACTGAAAGATTTTACTCTGATAGTCTTGGGGCATGGCATGTACTTGAGTTGGTAAGGTCAATGGTGCATATCTGGCAGCCATGGCTAAGATTCTAGCTTGGCTAGGAGGTAAAGTGGTAGCGCTTGAAGATGAACTCGAAGGGCTTACAACTGAACTTAAAGGGTTTACTGATGAACTTGAAGTATTTATAGATGGAAATAAAACTCTAGGTTGAAGAGGAAGCTTGGAGATGAATGATTCTATGGAATGAGGTGTAGTGGAAATAATAGATGAGGTGGTACTAAATAAAGATGAATTTACAGACTTTGAAGGAATGGTAGAAGGTTTAGGAGTAGCAACAATTAGGGCAGCTAATTCAACTGACTGTGAAAATAAGCTTCATCTATTTGTCTTATGAAATTTGAGGTCAAAGCATCAAGTTTGTCAAAAGTGTCTAGAACATGCTGATCTAAATCGGGATGTATAGTAGTCTTCTTTGATTCAATAACTTGAATAAAAGTAGGGCCTATTACATTATCATGGACTGAAGTTTCAGATTTGGTATGAAACAATGAATGATCAAATGATAAATCAAATTGAAGATCCTCTAAGTTTGATAACTCTTTAGGAAGTGAATTTGCTTTAGTTAGCTGACTAATTCTTTCTTGACTTTCTACTTTATTGTTTTTTCTTAAGATTTTGTCTGGATTATCGTTAATTATAATAGGGTTTGGATCTGGATGTGCCCTGGTATAGTATGTTCTTTTGGAAGCCAAAATATTGAAATTTTTAATTTTTTAATGAAACCTTTCAACAACCCTAAAATGGCCTTAAGGTGCAAAGATGATATTTAGGATTTCCTTTAAGGTTTATTAAACTGAGGACTCGTTCCCTAGTATGGTCGCCACTATGTTACCACTCTAAAATTTCCCTAGGGTTGTTATGAAATAAATAATAGAGGTAACCACAAACCTACTTTTGAGATTAGGATCTAGCCTTCCTAGTGCTCAGAGATGGCTCTCTCTTAATGATTTAACTTTGTTGAGTTAATTGATTTTGGGCTAGTAATTTAAGCTTGATTGGGTTGGTTTTTGATTTGGTTTGGTGGTGGAATCACTGATTTAGATGGATAGATAAATGTATTTTTACCATTGGAACATGGATTCCAAATGTCAATAAAACAGGGTTGAATCAAGTTCTAAAGATAGTGTTCACAGGGAAAGGTAGTTGAGTAATTTCAGATCTTTTAGGCTGGATGGTGAAGTGGTTTTTCAATCGGGGTCAAGGAGTAGTCAAGGATTCCTCAAACTGGATAATGAATGAAATGAAAGAGGTCAATCAAAACTAGGGAGCAATGAAGAATTACCTACTTTGGATATCAGAAGAAAACATAAAAATGAATAATTGTTCAAGACAGAGTGTACTTAAACAAATTCTGAAATAAAATTCCAGTTATTTCATTCAAATTTGAAAACATGTATGTATGTGAAACATTTAAGAAGATAAAAATTCAACAAATGAAAGATACTTCACTGAAGTGGCCCAACACATGAATCCTGTAATGCAATGTCTTTAGTACTCAGTCCATTCTGCTAACTTGAAAATGTTTACAATAAACCCTCAGGTTTTCAGATCAATGTAACTATAGAAATGTTCAGCAATCCATCCTCTATACTTCGATTTATGAAGTATTTATACAAAAAATAGTTACAAAATATCCTAAACTGTTTTAGGAATTATTCAAGGAAAATAAATATCTTCATGCAAGAAGATAGAGACACCTAGGAAACTAAAAGGCTAGCTGTCCCTTCTTTTACTGATTTTGCTATTTTATGCTTTGATATTTTGTTGCTTTTTCTCCTTTGCTGTTGCTCTACGTTGGCTGTCCTTTTACTCTTGGCTTTTGACTGATACTCTTTGACGTAGCTAATCTGCTATTTTACTTTGACAGCTCTGTATTCACTGTTTACCTTGTATTTTTACAGTAAATCATTCAATTTTTCCCAAGTCTCTGCATTTGGTAATTTAATATTTACCATTCTCCTATAGACTTCATCAGTTTCTGTATGTTTTGCAATGGTGGGCTTGTTTACAAAAAGATGTTTTACCTCATGCTGGAGGTAAAAGAGGTTCTCAAAAGCCTAGTAAAGGACATTTCCTGTAGGCATCCCTTTCATGGAGGAACTGCTGGCTTGTTCCTGTGCTACTTCTCTGATTCTCTTATCATAGTCTTCATGTGGCATTAATCTGTCATTAATTACCAATGGATTAGGTAGACCTTTCTACCTCAAAGCATCAAATTTCACGATGAACCTTCATATTGCCAGCTCCATTGTTTGGCACTTGTCCTCAAGTTGTGTCATCAGGTTCCTCTTGGTGATTACCTTTTTAACCTCTAGTATGGTCCCATTTCTATCAGCTATTCCAAGTTCCTGCAATTCATATTTACTCTTTGAGTTAAGGAACTGGATTATTCTTGAGGCTTCTTCTGGCATATTTCCAAGTTCGGCCCTAGCCCTTTGAATTGCTTCACCAGCCTCCTAGACCAAATCATTCTGCTCAAATATCACCTATATAGATGGCAAAATATCATTGACTGAGCCAATGATATTGGCCCATAAAAGTTGTTTTTCTTGGGCTAGTCGCTCTTTCAATGTTAATTCTTTCTCTAACTTCCCAATCTTTTCATTCAACCTGTTTGTCTTCTGAACTTCATTCTTATGCATAATCTGAGCCAATTTCTTCTCATCCTCTAGACTTTTCATTTGTTCCTTAAGTCTATTTATTTTAGTGGTCTGGATGGACATATCCTCCATGGCTTTGACCAGTTTAGCTGCTTCATCACTAGGATGAGCTACTGCTGTTGTTGAACCTGTTGCTGATGTAGTGGCTGATTGTTGAAATATGGCAACAAGAATATTCCAATTTAATTTTTCCTTGAGTTAAATTGTGAATTAAAATCAAATTTAGTCTTAATAGCTACTTGGAAATGATTAATTAATTTATTTTAAATTAATTAGTTGGAGAAATTCAAGTTAGAAGTCTTTCTGAAGTCATGCAAGAGTTATCCCTTAAATTAAGGAGATAAGATTGAGTTATATTTGAGTTGTAATTAGTTAACTCAGTTTACTGAGTTAATTCCAGTTAAATTAGTTCCAAACTATTTGAGGAACTAATAGTGAGTTAACAGTCAGTTGATGCATTAATGCACTCAACAAGTGCTACTCTAGTTAACTGAAGATTCCCTCATCAGAAACTCATGCATGTCTATTATGAGAAATACCTAGTTGAGATTAATGTTTAAGGACATTGTACTATCATTTGCATGTGTTTTCTCATGGAGAAAACTCATGCATGCAGTCAAGGATTCATCCTTGAGGATTGCGCAGTTTTGAAGGCTTGGTTTTCCACTTGGTAATAGGCTAACCATCCACAAGGAATAGCACAAGGAAATAGGAGGTTGGAGGCCAGAGAGGAAGGCTGGAGAGAAGCCAAGGTTGCCTAGGAGCATCTCTGAGGATTGTACTCAGAGCTGGCTAGCTGTGAGAGCTAAGGCATTGTATAATTCCTATGTATTTCCACCATGTATGATAATACAATAGTGTGGGGTTTTTATCTGAGACTTTCCCAAAAGTATTTTCATGTGTATTATGCCATTGATTCTTCTTCTTTTGGTTATATTTTTCAGCTCTATCTTTAAGCTTTCACAAATTGATAGTAGAAGTAGGTTATAGTATTCTGCTTTGATTTATATTGCATTATCGGGTTAACCTATCACAGATTTTCTACAGTGATGCAGTTGGAAGTGCTGTAGCTAGTGGTGCTGCTGGGACCAATGAAGCTTCAAAAGTTGAAGGAACTGCTGTAGTAACTGCAAGAATAGCAGTGGCAGTAGCTGTCTCAATGCTGGCTTGTTTCAGCTGTATTAAATTGTCCAATTCATTCTCCATTTCTTTTAATTGAGCATTTAGCTGGAGAATGAGGTCCATCATTTCATCTTTCTGGCTTTGGCTTTCTAGAACCTCCTTGGTCCGTGGATGTTTAGAAGGAGGAAACTTCAGTTGCTTATTTAGTGTAGCAACGTCTTCATTTTTCTTCTTTATGAGCTTTTCTGCAGCCTTGATGTCATTTGGATTATATCCAATCTCAATAACCAAGTCTTCCAGTGACTTGATTTTGTTTTCTTTTGCCTGTGAGGATGCTTTCTCTAGCTTAAACTGTGCTATGATGTTGTCTAGAGAATTTTGAAGTTTCTAAACACTTATTGCCTTGTTGGTCATTGTTGAGTAGATCATTTCCCCTGCCTGCTTATGAAATTCAATTTGATCAATAGGGTGAACATCCATGGCCAAAACTTCAAATTCTGTTTTCCTGTAATCTGCTGATGCCTTATGCTGCTGGACTGTAGGGTGCAAAAAGGTCATTTTCATTTTACCAGTTTTAATGTCAAAAGCTGACATTAACCTATTTTTATTGCTGGGAGTCTATTTGAAATACTGGGCATATGTTTGAGCTTTCAATGCCTCATTTCTCAACTTGATCTCCTTATACTTCTCCTTTATTTCATTTTTCTTATCCACTTGTTTGCTTGATGATGAGACCTCAATGCTAAGCTATTTTTGAATACTCTGGGTATTAGAGGTTGATGGATGATGTGTTTACTCTGAAACTAATGAAGTTGTATTTTCTCTGATCCCTGTATCTGTATCCATGATTTGAAGTGTCTTTACTATTTCAATGACCTATTCTTGCTCTTCTTGCTCATTTACAGGATTTAGCTTGGGCTTTTTCCTGTACATGATTTCAAATCTATCATGTGTTGTATCTATGCTTGAGAAAGAAACTTTTTCCTTGGTCCTTTTTGTACTTTTGTCCTGCAGGCTGGAGTATGTAGAATGGCACTAGTATCCATATGTTTCTCCATATCTATCAAGGTATTTTCCAACCACTCTGACTGGTTGGGATATTTTTCAATGTCTACCATGGACTCATGCATAAAAGGGCTCAATTTGAATTTGAGCCTTAGTTTGTTTATGACTCCTAAAGGGTCATATTGCCATTTAAAACTACTACTGAACTTCATTTCCTGTAAACACTTCTCTGCTTCTTCTCCAGCCTCCCTATTATTACAGATAAAAGGACCAAGCTGGTTTTTTTTAATCTTGAACTGTGTTTTCTTCCTAGCTGATAGGAAATTCACATCATCTGAGTTTATAATTTACCTTATATATTCTAATGCAATTATCCTCATGGGAAGATATTTGGGTAGCTTATAGGGAGTGACCTGACATCCATATATTCTGATTTAAGTATGATCCTGGTATAGGTACCAGTCTCCTATTCTACTATTTTTAGACGACTGCAAAACTTTTTTTATCTCATCACTGATCCTAGGTTGACTGCTACTGCTTAGCATATTCAAAACTGGATGAACAAAGGAATCAATGAACTCTTTGTAACTGAAAGCAATGGAATACTTTTGGATTAAGGGTGTCCAACAGATGATTGATCTGGGATGGCCCTTAGTGTCCAGCTTTTGGATGTTAACTGGAATATTTTCTGACTGGAAATATAGGAACACATGGAAAAATACAAAAGAGTATTTGAATACTCTTTCATTTGGTAGTCTGATTAATTAATCATGGATCCTGTCTGCCAAGTACTGGGTAAAATTGAAAATTGCAGCTGGAAGCTTGTCTGGGAAAAAAATAGAGAGGAAAGCAAGTATTGGCTCATCTACATGCTCATCAGTGGTATATCCTAGGATACAAGAGAGCATGGTTACAATTTGTCTGGCCCTCTCAGAGAAAATGGTAGCAGAGTATGGGGGACTGTCTATAGGAGTATGAGATTATTATAGGATGAAATTCTGAAAGATTTGAGTCCTCTTGGGAAGGTCCAGCTTCAAGTAGAGTTCAAGTAGGATTTCAATGGAAAATGGAGTTTCATTTGGGTTTGGATATATATGCAGCATTTGATTTATTGATTCTGCAATGATTGTAAACAAAATCTGCTGGCTGGGAGAGACTATGGCTCTTTGGCTTGGGATATAATAGTTTTGGCATAGATGGATGATCTCAGGGAACTGGTATACCTATGGGAACAAGTATTTGGGAAAATTTGATTCTCATAGATGGATGTCATCATTTTGGTTTAGGAATTTGTCTTTACTCCAGCAGTGGAGTTTCAATATATGGCTAGGGGAAACTGTGTCTTTAATTTGGAAATCTCTGTCAGCCAATGGGAGGTGGTCAACATCTAGGTGAGGGGTTTGCAGGGGTTTCTCATTTAGAATGCTTTGGGAAGCCATAATTTGGTTTATTCTATTGAATTACTCTTTGTATGGCTTTAGGAGTAGGGTTAGGAGCTATAGAACAGTGGGAAGGGTTAACACAGTGTGCAAAAAAAGGCTTTTGAATGCACAATGGGTTTCTTTTAGCTTGGCACAGTTTTTTAATTAATTCAATTAATTAACCTTTGATTAATTACTGTGCAGAGCTTAAGTAGAGGGTGGTTTTGGTTCTTTCAAGAATACCTGGAAAAATGATGATTAGGTGTGCAGACAGGGTTCTGGGGTAGCAGCGGAGGTTTCTGAAGGTTGAATGGTCTTTCTGCTACTTCAAGTTGGAGTCTGCAACGTGTTCTGGTTGAAAATAGGCTAAACGGTTGAACATAGTTCTCGATGTCAAAATTTGTTGAAAAAGGCTCTTTGCAACGAAATAACAATGAAAAGGGTGAAAAGGGGGGTTTTTTGGATTTTAACTAATAGCGGTTAAATTTGGGTGCGAGATTGCTAAATGAACAGTGGGCGGTTTTTTTTTACGCGAGGAGGCATTTTTATGGCATATCGCACCGCTTTTGAGTGAAGGGCAGTATTTTTTGAGAGCACGCGATATAACGTGGGGCTGCCATGTAGCAAAAGAATGCTCGGGAAAAACCGCGAATCTCACGTGCTTTTGAAATATTAATTGTCGGACGATGGGAGCGCACGATATGCATATGGGCCATCGGATCTGGGAGTGTTTGATCGGAGGGCTATCGCGTGGGGGTTGCAAGGGTGGAGTTGGGGTGTGATTGGCGGGGCCCAGGGATAAATAATGCGGCGGGTTACATATATTCAAAGGTTTAGTAAGGGTCTGGGATTTATATAGTAGGGGGTTAATATACATAACATAAGACTATAGTTTAGAAAATAACATAAGGGTTGAGTTAAAAGGGTATCGGGGAGGGTTTTCAATGGGGCCCGATATATTTAACCTTTTAAACTTAGGATAAGGGGGTTTAGTGGGTTTTTAAGTGAGAAAGGGAAATTAATAAGGGGAAAATGATTTTTAAAGGGAAATGTCTAGGGAAAAGGGGTGAAATTAAGGTGAAAAAGGGTTAAAATGAAGGGAACGGGTTTTTACAAGGGAAAATGCGTTAGAATAGGAGGAAATGAAAGGGAAGGGTCCTTTGGAATCAAGAAGGGGAAATTAGTGAATGAAAAATAATGAAGGGGTAATGGAGGGAAATTTAGACATGTAAGGGGTTGAGTGAAATGAGGGGAAATTAGTAAATTAGCTTTAGTATTTAGGCCTAAAATCATATATAACTTTTTAGGGTAAATACCCCAAGCAATACAAAATTTATTGAATGTCCTCTTTTCTTTGATAGTTCCTCTTACATATGAAACATAGGATTAAGCATAATGAAGGTGCATTTGAACTTGCAACCTTGTGCACTCCAAAACTTCTTTTACCTACCCTTTATTTACCCTAGCATTTTCTCTTCATTCATTGGATGCATTTGAGCTTGTTGACCCTCTATTTGTTTTTCTTTGATAAGCAAACTATCTAATTCTAACGTTATAACTTCCAAGGGCTCAGATTAAACTGATGAGCTCCTTATTATTCTCTACCTAACTATTGATCAACCAAGATTAAACAGTTTGCATAGATATTTATTTCTCTATCTATCAGCATGAAATTTAAAGCATGAATGAATCAAGATTAAACTATTTGACCATCATGGATTGTGACATTTTTGACAAGCTGCACACAATCTTATTTTTGCAAAACAAAGTAAAATTAGTGGCATTTGAATTTGCATCACTTTCAGAATCTAGTTTTATCTCTTTTTGGTGGGGTTCATATTTTTTTTTTTGATTCTTTTCTTTTAGTCCTTTGATTTTTCTTTTAGGACTTACCCTCTTTACATTTTTTATATTTTTAATATGGGAAAACATTTTGTAGATAGCAAATGTATATACAATATTACAAGACTAATCATAACCAATTCAAAATTATGAATCCTATTATTATAGGACCCTAACACTACTCATGTGTCACTCTCTCATCAAGGATCTCTAAAATTATTTACTTAAATTTTAATTTAAAAATAATATTTTTTCTCACCTCAACAAGATTCCTATTTCTTCTACTAGTTGTCTCTTGATCCCCCTTTCTACTCTTTAATTTGTTTTCATTACTAAATTCAATTGATAAGTCACATATTTGATCCCCTATCTACTCCTCAATTTAACTCAAGTTTTCTCTTAGATGGATATTCTTATGTTGGTTGTTGCCACATGGAGGTTCTCTAAATTTCTTTAAAATTTAATTTATTAATCTTATTTTAATTCACCACCCTCTTCTCTTAATTAGGTTTAATTATTTTAGGATTAATATTTATCCTTACATTTATGTCACTCTTTCCCCTTTTTACCTAATTAAGTTACATTATCTACCTAATATTTTCCAACATGGGAAGGGTAGAGTTTTTAAGGTCAAATATTTTATTTCTTCCTTTGATCCCCTTAACCCAAGTTTTATTCTTGATTTAATTACCTTGGTTATACCATCATTTACCACTTGATGTGAATTTACATGGTTTTCATATCTTGATTATATTTATTAATTTATTTATTTTTAATGATTCCAAGGATGCCAAGTTTTGTCGTGCCCTTCAATAACTTCCCTTGAAGTTCCAAGGGTGTCACACCTAACATTTTATTTGTGACGCCAAGGGTGCCAAGTTGGTCATGCCCTTCAAGAAATTCCCTTGAAGTTCCAAGGGTGTCATGCAACTTTCCCTTCAAGCATTCATTGGCTATGAGGGGAAAGTATAGGTGCAACAACGGAGACCGTTATCATCTCTTATGTTGCCTACTATAGTGAGATTAATGGTGTCAGGGATCAAGGAATCTGCCTTGATCCGTGCCCCCCAGTAAAATCCTCATGAGCGACCCAACTTTGGGACCTTCCCCCATGAAATCGTGATTTTCAAGGCGAAGGTGTTTCAACCTTTCCAGCCCAAGTCACAGTGGGAGTGCTAGTGGGTGAGATCAGGAACATTGTCCTACCCCTCCCATGTAGTTCCATCCAATTGTACAATCCTATCACCGATATGTGAGTCATTCGTCCAAGCAACTAATCTGTGCCTGCAACCACTAACATATCATTAGAATATAGATATACATATATAACAGGTTTCAAAATTGAATTATAATTTCAAAGACAAAATATAAATTTTCATCAAACCAGGTGTCGTCAACTCATGATATGTGAGTGCCTTTGGTGGTTTCCTGCGATCCTCAATAATTCATCAGTAACAAGGTTTTTGAGTCTTAGTCATTGTCATCATAGCATCATCAACACCACCTAGTCATTCACATCATTGTTCATTGTGAATCAGAGCTAATGCAAGTAGCTAACCTAGAGGACACATCCATCATGGCTATATCATCATAACATCAATGGAAACATACATATCCATCAAAGCTATCAACATCGTTACATCAATAGAAAACATACCTATCCATCAAATCTATCATCATCACGATATCAATAGAGAGCATACATATCCTTTACTGCTATCATCACCATAAATTCCATAGAGACCAAACATAACCATTTATGCTACAATCATCATAATATCAATAGAGAACATGCATAACGATTAATGCTACAATCATCGTAATAGAAATAGATAACATACATAACCATTAATTCTATCTTCATCATAATATCAATGGAGAACATACATAAACATCACACCCATTAATATCACAACCACTAATAATAGAGTCATGTGTCTGGATCCTCAACCTGAGGTCCTCAAAGAATAAAGTGTGGGCCTTAGAGCTAAATAAATTTTAATTTCATAGCACTGTCAGTCAACTAGAGTAGGGCACTACACCCACGAATATTATCTCAGATAAAGATGCCAATTTCACTTTAAAGTTCTCGAGAGAACTATTTGCAGGATTGGGAACTAAGTTGGTGATTAACACACCTTATTGTCCATAGATTTATGGGTAAACAGAAAGAATTAACAAAATTCTTGAGGACATGCTAAGAATGTACGTAATGCACCAACCAAGGAAGTGGAAAGAATATCTTCCACTTGTAGAATTTTCATATAACAATGGGTATCAGGAATCACTGAAAATGAGCCCATTTGAAGCACTTTATGGGAGGAGTTGTAATACTCCTATCAGTTAGAATGATCCAATGAATATGGTAATTATTGGGCCTAATATGTTGAAGGACATGGAACAATAAACTTAAACCATTAGAAGGAATTTAAAGGTGGCACAAGACAAGAAAAAGAGCTATGCAGATCAACATAGAGTGCACAAAGAGTTCCAAGTTGGGGAACATGTTTTCTTGAGGATCAGGCCCAAGAGGCATTCGCTAAAGATTAGGTCATGAGCCAAGTTGGAACCACGATTTTGTGGTCCATTTGAAGTGCTTGAAGGAAGGGCTAGCAGCCAATTGGCTAGTCTTGCCACCATCAGTGAGATTTCATGATGTATTTCATGTTTCATTACTTAAAAAATATGTGCAGGATGCTAATCATGTAATTGGTTGGTTTGTGTTACAGATAGAACTAGAGGGAGAGTCCCAACGAGAACCTCTATGCAATCCTGTATCAGAGGCAACTCACACTCTAGAATTGAGAAATAAAGCAAGTAAAAGTGTAGTGTAGGCACTTTGGGCCTGAGGAATCCATGTGGGAAATGGCTGACTAGATGTGAGAAACATATCTTTTCTTATTTATTGAGTAAACAAAATGTAAATACATTGTAAATGTTGTACAAAGTTGTATGTATAAAGCTCCATATCAGGTGTGCTTGGTTTTAAGCATGTGTTTGTTGAATATGGTAATTGAACACCGAGGACATTGTTCCCTCAAGGGGGAGGGGACTATGACAACCCGGTTAATATTCCCTCATTGTAAATGATTGTAATTATGTTAAAAGGATGAGAGAAACAGGACAAATTTGAGTTTCTTAGGGAGGGAGATTGCTTGAGGAATTGGTGAATTTAAATACATCATCCATGGGTTGGCTTAAAAGCTTAAATGGGTTGACTGTGTAATAAATTAACTGAAAAAGAAAAGGATAGGCCTAAGTGTCCTTTAACTCTAACATCAATAAAACATGATAAAACAATAAATAGCAAGAAAGGGTTGTGATGTCAAAGGTAGTTGACTTGCGTGGAGCCTCAAAAACGAAAAACGACTAGTCGGTTGGAGGGGGGGGGGGCATGAAACAAAGTCAACAAGGAGAGTAGAAAACTCATTTATCCCTTGTGTAGTGGAAGAACAGATCGTGGTGAATGTTGGGTGAAATTCCTCGAAGGGTCATATGTGTAATAAGAAAACAATTATCAAAATCACATTGATCGAGCTATGGAGAAAGCGAACTAGCTAAGGAACCCCCAAAGAGGCTTGTTGGGTGAAAACAATATAGAGAGCAGTGGATTGTGTGAAGGCTGAAGAACCCACTAGAAGCTTTTGGATTGATGAACCTGCTGAATTGGTAAGATATGCTCAAGTATTTGTGAGTGTTGATGAACCACCAGGAGTTTCCTTGGGGCTAAGCTTTAGCGCTTGACTCACTGATGAATTACTAGGAAAGGTGATCTCTTTACTGACTAGTAGCTTATCCATTTATTAACCGTCCCTTGATGTAAACTCTCTTCTCCTGAAAGTGAGTCGAGACTCTCTGTATAATGTTATCCTGACATGGACGTTAATCATGTCTAAAAAGTCAGGAAAGAATTGAGTGGGAGCTTGTGCATCTAGTGGATGAAGGTATAGTGACCTTGTGAAATCTTGTTTTAGCTGTCAATATTGGTGGAGTTTCCTCTCAAAATCACTCCACCTCAAGCACTAGAATTTGGCTTGGGGGCGACAAATTTTTGAAGGCCAGAAATTCTCCGCTTATAACACTATAAGGGAGACCACCCGGTTCGGATCTTAGAACAACTCCTTTTTCGTTGAAATGGTGGTTTCGACTGGTTAAACTAGGTCTAATTACCATCTCTCTATCTCTAATGGATTAAAATGTGACTTTCATCTACCAATAGAGAAGAGATATCAGATCAACCCTCTTGCTGATCAGGATGGAAAGTGATCCTTAAGCTGATCTGGGGCTCAACCAAGCCAAAAATAAAGTTTGCCTCTTTGGGAAGAGGACTTCTAGGAGTGCAAAATTAAATCTAAATGCTAATTAATTCTAAAATGCAAACAAAGGAAAAATATCCTAAGACTATCTTGATTAGGCAGATATAGATCTAACCCAACCAAGAGAAAAATATTTAAATTATAGGGATTTAAATATGTCTGGATTATACTGAAGATCAGCCAGGGGTAGGAAAACTTGAATTTTAATTTATTTATTTTTTTAAAATAATAATTATAAATTTTAACATTTTAAATTAAAAATTTGTAATTGTATAATTTTTTTTTAAATATTAATTATAAATTTTAAAATTTTAAATTAAAAACTTTTATACACGTAAAATTTTTTTAATGATTTTTTTTTTTAAATAACAAAAAAAATGTTTAATTTTTTTTTAATATAATAATTATTTTTTAAATAAAAAAATTGTTTAAAAAAAAATCCATAAAACAATTTTAAAATTTAATTTATTTTTATTTATTTATTTATTTATTTTTTTTCATAATTTTTAAATTTTTAATTAAAAATTTTAATTCGTCTAAAAAATTTATTTATTTTTTATTTTTTATTTTTTTAAATTTTTGTTAAAAAGAAAAGAGGTTAATAATAAGAATTTTTTTTAATAAAAAAAATTGTTTAAATATATATATATATATATATATATATATGGTTTTTAAAAAATTAATTTTCATATATATATATATATATTTGAGTTAATTTTTGTTTTTACTAGTTTTTTAATTTTTTTTCGTTAATTTTATTTTATTTTATTTATTTATTTACTTTTTAAAATTAGCTTGTTTTTTTATTTTATTTATTTTTCCCTAGTTTTTGCTAATGTTTGTTTGTTTTTTTTTTGCTCTCTATTTTTACTTATATGTATGTATGTATGTGTATATATATATATATATATATATATATATATATATATATATATATTCAAAATTCTTTTATGGTTTGTGAGATAATTTTTTTTAACATTTTTTATTTTTCATTTTTGTCTTTTTTATATATGTTTTTTTAGAGAAAATTATTTCATGTGGATTGAAAATTTAATTAACAATGTATAAATATGTAGAATATCAAAAATGCAAAATATCGACCTTCTTCTTTAAATATGCAAAACAATAAAAACCTCACTATATATATATATATATATATATATATATATATATATATATATATATATATATATATATATATGAAGAAGAAGACCACTTCCAAAGTTATTAAATTTACAAGATAATTATTTACATTTCATACATTAAAAAAAAAAAGAAAAAAAAAAAGGCATGGTGTAGAATTACCACTTTTTAAAATCAACATCAAAATCACTACCATTCTAAAACACAATGTACATAAAAAAATTTATAGTGCCAAAAACTATGCTCTAAAAAAAACATGTGTGTTCTGCATCACCCGTTTTCAAAATCGGGTCACTTTTTTGCTATCTCTACAAAACAGGTAACAGTATCAGTTCCCGTTTCAAAGTTTACGTTGTTAAACTGCTAAAAGGCGAATTCAATGAAACAAAATAGAAATCCGATGAAAAATGAAAAAAATGGAAAAATTGTAGGACAATTAATTTAATGAAAATCATAAAAGGTGTTTTAGCCAAAAATTAATGGAAAGGGTCCCCATCATTTAAAGTAAATGAATGAAAAATGGGGGGTGTTGGGTTTTCTTTACAACACAACTACAAGTGAAAGTGGTTGTAGCTTGTCTAAGGTTGGGTGGAGAGTTAGAGTCCTGGTATTAGTTTCTAGATCTCTTATAAGATAAGTATTCTCTTATGTCTTTGAGCATGTTCTTATCACGTCTCTGTTTATTGTGTCAAAATAATGTCATGATAATGTTGAGTAGTGTTGTTTTCCTTCATGAATAAGGAATATCAATATCTTATGTAAATATTTTATGGAATGACTCATTCCCTATGAATATTTATGAGTTGGAAATTAACCTAGGAATGCCTGAGCATGAAGAGTTGGGAACCTCTGTTAATGATTATATAAATGCACTGAAATGTTTGGGTATCTAATAACCGTATTGATAAATTATTCATGTTAATAATAAGGAATGTTATTTCCTATTTAGAAGTGCTTCCTGAATATTTTCCTAGGAATGGGTTTATCCCTGTTTCCATTCTGAGCTGGCAAATTGGTCTAAATGGCCTGTGTATGAAGAGATGGATCAATCTTTGTTAATCAATGAATGAATGCATTATAATGTTTTGGCTATTAGGTTGGTATTTACCCATAATCTCAGGAGCGATAACATTCGTATATGTATATGTACATTATATAAATATACATGTGTTTTTTCAAGCTATAGTCTGAGTTGGCTGAGTACTCAAATAAATCTTAAAAGAGATAGCGTAATTACTTATATACATATGAAGAAACTTATATATATACACACATGGTGTATTAAAGGCCATGGAAAAGTCTCAGTAAAGCTCAGGAGGGATAGACCTAGAAGGGATTTCTTATACCCTGGTGTGGCGACCATACTTGGGACTTCGATCCTCAGTCTCATAAAACTCTAAGGAAACCTTAAATTAAATCTTGAGCCCCTTAAGGTCATTACCTGAAGTAAGGTTTCAAAAAATTTCATAAAAACAATTTAAAAACTTAAAATTCTGGCTTCTAAAAAGATTCACTATACTAGGGCCAACCCAAATCCAACCCTGCAACTATAGTGGATGGCCCTGAGAGGATTTTAAGACAACATAAAACAACAGAAACTCAAGCTAGTAGTAGCAAGTTAGTTAGATCCAATTCACTCCTTGAGGAGTTGTCAATTTTAGAGGACATCCCTTTCGATTTTTCAAGTGACCTCTCCTTATTCAGAAGTAAATATGAGAATTCAATCCACGAAACAGTATTAGATACTGAGTTTTTTCAACTCATTGAATAAAAAAGGGTTATTCATTCAGATTTAGATAAATTAGTTGTTGAGACTTTTGACAAATTAGAAGCTTGGGCCTCTAAATTGATAAGTAATGTGGGTGATTCTTACATTTAACAATCTACTGAACTAGCTACCCTTACTACTGCTTCCCTTGGAGTTTCTTCACAAAATTCAGTCGCTGTAAATCCACCTTCATTTACCACCACTTCATCAATTGTATCTACCACAATCCAATCACCTAGACCATTTATTAATCAATCATCTTCATCTTCATCTAGTTCACCTCCATCAATTTCAAGCCCTTCTTCAACCACCACAACTTTACCCCCAAGTCAAACCAAAATCACAACAATGGCAAACATATATTCTCCTCTTGTTTTACCTGCCCAACTTCATGCCATGCCTGCAGATTATCAGAGTAAGATTTTCCTGTTTGATGCTACTGGTCATTACACTTCCCAACAACATGTAAACAAGATGTCTGACTTTTTTGAACTGCATGAAATAGATGAGGTAGATGTCCAAATGAGATTGTTTGCCCAAACTTTAATTGGTGATGTCAAGAAGTGGTTCAAAGCCTTTCCTGCCAACGATATTGCAGACTTAACAAATTTTAAAAGGTTATTCATTGATAGGTGGGAAATAAAGAAGAACCCATTGCAAATACTTTCTGAATATGACAATATTAGGAGAGCTCCCAATGAGTCAGTTCAAGACTATTGCACTAGGTTTAATAATATCTATAATGCAATTCCATCCAACATTAAGCCTCCACTTGACCTAGCATTAATTAAGTTCCCTGATGGTTTTGATGCTGACATGTCATACCAGCTAAGGGAGATAAATCCTAAAACACTTAAACAAATGCAGAGTAATGTTGTCAGTGTAGAGGCCAACCTATTAGCTAAGAAAGCACGAATGAGGAATGAAAAGAAAGTAGTTTTTAAAGAAGAAGCTTCAACTTTAGATGGAAAATTAGATGTTTTAGCTAAAAGTTTAGAAAGAACCATTGATAGGTTAGATAACATGGAGAGGAAGAATCAATGGGAGAATCAACAACAACAACCCCCAATGAGAAACCCAAATTTAAGGAAGAACCCTAATACTGCAAAAAATGCTAATCCAGACCAACAGATTAGGCCCCCCATCCAAGAAAACTATGTTGAGGATTCAAAAAACCATGAAGCAGAGGATGATACCTAGATTAACTTATTGGAAACTACAAAGGAAGACATTTTTTTTCTTACTCAAGAAGAACAAGAGTTATATATGCTTCAGCAGTTACATTTAGAATCTGGTGAATCTTTTGATTTTAAGCAGGGATATGGGTTAGCAATATATGAGGTACATGAACAATATAGCTTGAGAAGTAAGAAGAATAACGAGACTCCCATTAAAAGTCCATCCAAACCCAGACTAAGATAATAAAATAAGTTCCAGCTAACAAAGTATTGCAAATTTTCCCTAGGGGAACACCAGAGACTTCAACCCCTAGGATTGTAGATATAACCTCCACTGAAACCAAATAGAGCCAATTACTGAAAATAATCAAAATAAAAGAAATCAAGGAAAAACAGTAGAAACATAGACTGAAATTCATACCACTGAGAAACAGGATAAAGACACTCAAACTGCACACATTAAGGAAGATCTGAATCAAACAAATAAAATTCAGCTCCCTTTCAATATTAAAAATGAAATAGCTAAATTAAAGATATCAGTTCCTTTAGCCGAACTGGTAAAGAATGAAACTTATAGGTCATAGATAACTGAGACTTTGAACATAGGAGAGGGAGAGGATTCTGTTAATTTGAATGATGACCAACCTGAATTGTTGTTTGGCCCTGAGGCCAATGAAATTCATCAGCAAGGGGTAGTTCCTCCTTTTTACATCAGCATAAACTTTCATGATAAAATTTTGCATAACATTATGTTGGACTCAAGAACATCCCACAATCTCATGCCAAAGGCAATAATGGAAAGACTGAACCTAGACATTACCAGGTCTTATAAGGATTTATTTTCTTTTGATTCAAGCTAGGTTAAATGCCTTGGTTTAATCAAAGACTTACGTGTGACTCTTGTCCAGTGCCCTGCAAAGAGAATTCTAATGGACATTGTAGTTGCAGACAACCCACCAAAATATGGAATGCTACTATCTCACTCATGGGGAGAAAAACTGCAAGGATCTTTGCAGTTGGATATGTCTTATGCCACCATATCCATTTTTGTCCAACCAAGAAAATTATATAGGGAGACCTTAATGAAGTACACGGTCAGTATTGAGGAAAAGCCACAAAACTTTCCCATATACTCCATGCACTCAGATATGGACTCCTTCATCTTATACAATGCAGAAACTGATAAAAAGGAAATCACAGCCAAAGACCTTAAGTACAAAACAACTGACAGTGAGAACATATTCCATGAATCACTTTGGCATTTAGATTTGATGGGTCTGTAAATAGGTTGGGGGCTGGTGCAGGAGAATGGATCCATAATATGGAAAATAACCATGTTGAGGGACATGCTTTCAGATTGAACTTTAAATGTACCAATAACATGGCTGAATATGAAGCCCTGATTCTAGGGTTACAATTGGTTAGGAAATTGGGAGCCAAAAGAGTTTTCGTCATGGGAGACTCAGAGCTGATTATGAAACAGATTAGTGGTGAATATTTTGTCAACAACCCTAGGCTTGGTAGACATAGGGATACTGTTTTAGACTTGATCAAAGATCTCCTCGAATCAAACTTTGCTTCCATTCCTAGAAAACAAAACATGCAGGCCCATAGTCTGGCTACATTTGCTAATACTTGTAAATTTCCATTCCAACCAAACCACCGGTACACTGCAGAAGTCAAACAAAGGCCTGTTATACCAGAAAACCTTAAGTATTGGAAGATTTTCTCCCAAGACTCTTAGATCTATGATTTCATGAACAATGAAAGTGAATTTTAGAATTGAAAGATAGATACTGACTGTACAATAGATAATAAAAGAAAGTAGTTTAGATGTAAATATTTTTGAACTACATAAACCAACTAAATTTACTAAAGTAGAAATAGATAGTTTAGAAAATGTAGAGATAGATGAAATAACAGATGATGATCCAGAGATTCTTAATTTGAAAATAAACTTTTTTCCTAAAGGATTAGTACCTTTAGAGGATTTGTTTGACTCTAATGATGTAGCTAGGAAACCCAAGATGGAACCTCTAAGAGCTGACATAGAAGAGGTTAACATAAGAACTGAGGATAAACCAAAACTCATCAAGGTATCTAAAGCGTTACCCCTAGAGGAAAAGGTTAAATATATAGATCTGTTTAAGGAGTTCCAGGATGTATTTGCCTGGAGTTATGAAGACTTAAAATCTTATGACACTAGCATAATCCAACAAAAAATACCTCTAAAAAAAGATCATAAACCTTTCAAACAGAAACTTAGAAGGATAAACCCAGTTCTTATGCCATCCATAGAAAAAGAGGTTAAAAGAATGTTTGATGCCCAAATAATAGCCCACATTAGATACTCAGACTGGATTTCTAACTTAGTTACAACTAGGAGAAAGACAGGTGAAATTAGACTTTGTGTAGATTTTAGAAACTTAAACAAGGTCTCTTTAAAGGACAACTACCCCTTACCAAAAATGGACCATATATTGCAAAGGGCAGTGGGCTCATCTAGGATTTCACTGTTAGATGGATTCTCTGGGTATAACCAGATATTAGTCCAACCTGAGGACCAAGCCAAAACTGTGTTTACTACTCCTTGGGGTACCTTCATGTATTTGAAGATTCCCTTTGGATTAATGAATGCAGGTGCCACATTCCAAAGAGCTATGGATATAGATTTTTCCAAGGAAATCCATGATTTCTTAGTAGTATACCAGGATGACATCATAGTCTTCTCTAAATCTGACAATGAACACTTAGACCACCTCAGAAGAGTATTTATCAAATGCAGGAAATTTGGGATTTCTTTAAATCCTAAAAAGACACTTTTCAGTCTTGAAGAGGGAAATTTGTTAGGACACATCATATCTAAAGATGGGATTAGGATAGACCTTGCTAGAATAGAAGCCATTTTGACCATTTCCCATCCCTGAAACATAAAAGAGCTACAATCATTTCTAGGTAAAATTATTTTTCTTAGGAGATTCATCTCAAATCTAGCAGAATTAATTAGGGAATTAAATAACATGCTAAGAAAGGACTCAACAATTAAATGGACATTGGAGGCCAACCAATCCTTTGAAGCTATTAAGGAATCATTAACCAAGACTCTAGTCCTGATTAGTCCTAACTTTAACAAAGATTTTATCATTTTTTCTCTTGCTTTAAAACACACCATTGCAGTTGTCTTGCTGCAAAAGAACAATCAAGGATATGAGCAACCAATAGCATTCTTTATTAAATCATTAATAGATACCACACTCAAATACAATATCATGGAAAAATAGGCTTTGGCTTTGGTTAAGGCTATCAAAGATTTCAAAGTATACATTCTATACTCTCACATTATTGCTTACGTTCCAAACTCTGTAGTTAAGGACATTTTGACTCAAAATGGGCATGAAGGAAAAAGAGGCAAATGGATTGTCACAATATTGGAATATGACATAGAGATAAAACCCACCAAGCTCATCAAAGGCCAAGGTTTAGCCAAACTCATGGCTGAATCGAACTGTCAGGCCCTTGATGATCAGGAGGATATGGCGACTCCACAGATCAGTGAACCTTTTACTGATTCACCATGGTATGCAGATATTACATTTGTGTTACTAAATTTAGAAGCTCCTCCTGGGTTGACAAGAACTAAAGCTAGATTCTTATGAATGAAGTCATTGAGATTTTGTGTTATAGATAATGCATTGTTTTGGAAAGAAAATAGTGGTATTCTCTTAACATGTTTATTAAAAGATGACAAGATTTTGCAAGAGTTTCATGTAGGGGACTGTGGAGGACACTTGTACTGGAAGAGTACTGCTGACAAGATTCTGAGGGTTGGTCTTTACTGGCCTACTTTGTTTGCATATGTTAAAAAACATGTGACCTCCTCTCATAAATGCGATAATTTTGTGGGAAAGAGGAAACTTTTACCCTTTCCTCTTAAACCAATTTCTACTGAGATGCCATTTCAACAATGGGGGTTAGACTTCATTGGAGAAATACACCCCCCATCCTCAGCTTAACA
Source organism: Pinus tabuliformis (assembly GCA_031772625.1). Taxonomy (NCBI): domain Eukaryota; kingdom Viridiplantae; phylum Streptophyta; class Pinopsida; order Pinales; family Pinaceae; genus Pinus; species Pinus tabuliformis. The sequence goes on from CM062819.1 coordinate 1,098,734,878, forward strand.
CAAGTGGATTCTAACAACCACAAACTATTTTACCAAATGGATAGATGCCATACCTTCTAGGCAAGCCACAAACACTATCATAACAACCTTCCTAGAGAGTAATATCCTTTCAAGATTTGGGTGTCCCCAGAAGCTCATTACTGATAATGCAGTAGCTTTTAAATCCAAAAGAATGATAGATTTCTATAACAAGTACCATATCACCCTTGGCCATTCCACAACCTATTACCCTCAAAGTAATGGACTAGTAGATTCATCCAACAAAATCCTGGTCAATATTATCAAAAAGTTACTGGAGGATAACAAAAAGACATGGCACAAGAATTTAGTCAATGCCTTATGGGAAGATAGATTTACTACTAAGAAGTCCTTTGGAACATCACCCTATCAACTGGTTTATGGGATGGATGCAGTTTTCCCATCATCCTTGGGAGTGATAGTCATGAATATCCTCCAGGAACTATAGGTGGAACTGAATGAAATTCAGAGAAGAATAAACCAAACTACACACCTATAGCAAAACAGGGAAGAAGTATATGTAAAATCATAGGTAATCCAGGAAAAAATCAAGAAAGTCTTTAATAAAAAGACTAGAGAAGATGATTTTCAAATAGGAGACAAAGTCCTTAAGTGGGATTCAAGGAGAGAAGACAAAGGCAAGCATGGAAAGTTTGATTTTCTGTGGTAGGGGCCTTATGTCATTTATGGCTACAAATGAAACAATGCCTTTTTCTTGAGAAACATAGATGGCTCAGATCTACTAGGAGGACCTGTTAATGGTAGGATGTTGAAGCATTACTTTTCCACTAACTTAAAATAGTTCATTTTACTTTGCACCATTGTACATAACATTGCAGAGTGTAGATTGGATTGGATGGTAATCCTTTGAAGTTGAAACCCGGAGAGAAGGCCCTAAGCTTTGAAAGATTTATTGTCATAAGTATTAATAATGCAGATTCACAGAATGACACTTTGCAAGGTAACTTCAACCACAATTCAAAGGCTATTGATCTTTAGAGTTCTTGAAATTTCACTAAGAAATGCCATTCCCCATGTGGAGCCACTGTTAGAGTCATATAGTGATAGGATTCATAATTTTGAATTGGCTAAGGTTAAGCCTTGTAATATTGTACATACCTTTTCTTTCTGCAAATGTTTTCCATATTAAAAATTTTAAAAATGTAAAGAGAGTATGTCCTAAAATAATTATCAAAGGACAAAAAGAATATGAAAAGATAAAAAAAAATGAAAATATATGAACTCCAAAAACAAAAACAGATCATGAAAGTGTGCAAGTCCAAATGCCACTACTATTTTACTACTTTACTGTCTTAAATAATGGTTGTGTGCAGCTTGTCATACATGCCACAACCCATGGTAGTCAAACTGCCTAATCTTGACTATTTCATGCTTTGAATTTTATGTTTATAGTTAGAGAATAAAATCTGACCAAATAGCTTAATCTTGACAGATCATTAGATAGGTAGAGAAAATAAAAGGAGCTCATCAATTTAATCTGAGCCCTTGGAAGATATAAGGTTAGAATTAGATAGTTTACTTTTCAAAAGAAAAATGAATGATAAGGGTCTGCTAGCCTAAATGCACACAAATAAATGAAGAAAAAATGTTAGGGTAAGTAATGGGTAAGTAGAAGAAAGGTTGTTGAAGTATAAAGTTGATTGGATAAAAGCACATTTATCATGCTTAATCATATCTTTCAATGTGCATGAGCAGTTAAGAAAGAAAAAACAATGGTTTACAAGTTGATTTAATTAACTCCTCCTCATTCATTTCATCCCTATACTTATTATTTTCCCCATCTACAAGTATGCTATAGTACTAAAAATCCTTCAAGTCATAAAGGCTCAGAGAATTTCTCTGAGTTTTGGTGGGACCGGACCCTCGACTTAATGACTTATGGACATCAAGTGTTATAATTCCCTCCATAAAACTCATTTTCCTTCATTACCATAATAAAACCCCTTTTCCTAAGGTTAAACTCCATTTGCCTATGAAAATTAAACAATCCCATGTAAAATTCCGTTTCATTCAAAATACCCACAAAAAGATTTTATCCTAAGTATAAAGTGTATGTGAATAAAATGCACAAATATTACATTATGCTTAATGGTATGTTCACTCCGCTCATTTCATTTCATATTAATTTTTAACATAATACTATAGAACTTGATATACCTTTTCCCATATATAAATAAATCCCTTATGTAATACTCCAACCCTTAGTTTATTTATAAACTATATTTTATCCCATACCCCTGACAAAACCCTCTTAACTCACCAATTTTCAGTAAAGTTAAGATAATCCCATCATTAAACCCAGTCCGATCATTTAATCCTATGTTTAACTCGTAAATAATCCCAAACCACCATGGATTAAAGCCCCGGGGCCCCCTGAAACCTCTGCCCATTTCATCCATGCACATCTGTCACCCGACTACCATCCGATCATCAGTGCCCACATCCAACAGTTCACAGCCATATCGGGTTCACCTAATATATGACCTTTACCCATCTAACAAACTGGTTTTGCCCAGTCCCCCATTTGCCACGTGTCAAGCGCTAACATAGATCGGGTGACCCCTCCAAAATACCACCTCCTCCATAAAAGCAGTGCAATGGCTTGGGAAACCACCTCCCTGCCCAACCTGAAAAACCACCCACAATTCATTTGTAATTTACCTACCAAAAAGTTACCATTGTTCAATAAAAAGGCTGGCCTTATTTCGCCTTTTTCACTCATTTTCTTTGTGAACCTCTGCAAACCATTGCGACACCTTCAAATGCTGAAATCACCAATTGACCTCAATTTCACTCTTGAAGAAGTTGCAGAGACCCCAATCAAGCTCTCAGTCCGTACCAAAACCTATTCAACCTTCTGCAGTTGCCAAGAACACCAAATTTGAAGTTAATTCACCCAAATTCTAGGTATTTGAAGACAAATTACTAGACAACCCTTTCAATTTGAAAACGTTCAGTCTTTAAAGTGTTTTAATTAAGTAAAATTAATTGAAATTACTTTAAAATTAAAGTGTGTGCCTGATTAGAATACCCAAACCCTTCTGAAAGCTTCCAAGTTTCCTTCAAAACCTTTGAATAAACTTGTATTGTCAAATTCAAATCCACAAGAACTAAATTATGGCTGCCCCTGTCGCCATGGATGTCAGACTTGTCATGACCCCCCATTTGGACCTTGACCACTTTCCCTTGGCGGACAAGGATTTTCAAATCAAAGACATAAGTGCCTATACACTCCTGATCAAAATTCATTGTTTGAGTAAGGAAAAATATCTAAACCATACTGATGACATTGTCCTTTGGGACTCCAATTTTCCCAAATACCAGTTTCCACAAGTACATATCTTTCTTGAGATTGTCCGTATGTGCCATGCCTGTTAGATTCCCAGCCAGAGAGATGTAATATCCCCAGACCAAAAATTCTTGTTTACTATTACAACTGAGTCAATCAATCAAATGTTGCAAGTCCAACCAGGTCCAAACCTGACCCCACTTTCCATTGGGGATTTGTTAGACCAATACACCAAATTGAGTCCATCTAGACTGGCCCAAATATTCCAAACTTTCATTGTAGAAGAGTAGCACATTCCTAAAGATGCCCCTCCATATGTTTCTACCATTTTCTCTGAAAGGGGAAAGCAAATTGTAACTATGATATCATGTATTCTGGGCTATACCATAGATGAATTTGTTGATGAGCTCATCCTAGACTTCATGTCCATTTTCACCCCAGGAAAGCCTCTTGCTACTTTGTACAATTATGCCCAATTCATAGCTGAAAGGATGCATGAAAAATTTACCAGAATGCACAATGAAAGAGTATTCAAGTACTCATTTGCACTTTACCACATGTTTTTGTATTATCAGTTAGACAGATTTCCCTTCACCATCCAAAAGTTGGATACTAAAGGCCAACCCAGGTTGATCATATTTTGGACATCATTATTCCATAGGTATTCATCACCATACACCTACACAAACTTCATTGACTCTTTTTTCCATCCAATCATGACCATGCTGACAGGAAGCCCTCCACCTAGGATAAGTCAAGAAATCAAAAGAGTGCATTGTCCAAGCAAAGTAAGGTGGGAGATTGATACCTTTACCAAAATCACACCGAAATGAGAATCTATGTTTGCCAACTTGCCCTATACAAACTTTCCAAATACCTCCCTATGAGGTTATTTTCTCTAGAGTATTATAGGTAGATAATGAACTCTGATAATGTCAACTTTGTCTCAACCAAGAAAAGAACTAAGTTCAAGGTCAAAAATCAGTTAGGCCCTTTCATTTTCAATTCTAGAGAAGTAGGAGAGGAAGCAGATCAAATTATGAAACAAATGAAGTTTCAGAACAGTTTCATGTGGAGGTATGACCCTCAAGGGTTAATGAACAAACTAAGACAAAAGGCCAAATTGGGACCTTACATTCATCACCCCAACTAGAAATAGAGAGATATGCCAATTAATCTAAGTGGTTGGAAAACACTCTCATAGATAGAGATAGTACAAATGTAGATTTTGAAAATATTTTGTTTGATTTAGAGAGACAACTTGATGAAATCTCATTCCTACAGGTACTAGAGCAAGAAGGAACCATGAGTACCCTTACTATTTTGCAAACTCCTCAGAATGAGGAAAAGAATCCTAAAAGGAACAGAGAGGGACCCTCCAGTTCAGGTATGGACACATCCAATATACAATATGAAGCTAGCTAGAGCAAAAGGCCTAGGCTCAATCTTGTTTCAGAACATGAAGGCATAGAAGGTTCAGTAGAAATAACTAATACTGAGTTAGACATGAGAAAGGGCACAACTCCATCTGGAGAAACACATGAGCCATCTACATCACATATTGAAATTTTAGAAAGGAAACTCAGTGTAGAAGTCTCTTCATTCAATAAGCCTACTGATAGAGATAGGGACATTAAGGACAGGTTCAAGGAAATCAAAATGAGAAATGAGAAATTGAAGGCACAATCCTATGCACAGTATCTCAAACTTACACCCACCAATCAAACTAGGTTGATGTCAGCTTTTGACATCAAGGAAGGAAAGATGCAAATGTCCTTCATAAAGCCAACTGTACAACAACCAAGAACATTAGTAGGTTTCAAGAAGATAGACTTTGAAGTATTTGCAAGGGATATTCATCCCACTAACCAAATTGAATTTCACAAACAGGCTGTAGAAATGATTTACTCCACCCTTACAGGAAAAGCCATAGCTGCCCATCAGTTGCAAAATTCATTGAATAAAATCTCAACCCAATATCAGTTGGAAAAGGCCTCCTCACAGGCCAAAGACACCAGAATCAAGTCTTTGGAAGACTTGGTGATTGAATTGGGACATGACCCCAAAGATATCAAGGCTACTAAACAATTAATCAAAAGGAAGAATGATGACATTGCAACACTCAAGAAGCAGTTGAGGATACCTCAACTACAACACCCCCAAGACACAGGAAGTCTTGGAAAACCAAATGAGGCATGAATAATTGATGGACTTAGTCCTTAAACTAAATGATTAGTTGAGGGAGACAGAAAAGGAATTGGATAGCCTAATCCAATTAAAGCAAACTGATATTGGCACTACCTCGGTGAATGTCATCATAGCAGTTACCATGACTGTTCCTTCCACATTGGCAGCCTCATTGGCTCCCACAGCTCCAATGGCCACAACACAACCGGTTTCTACAACATCTATGTAGGCAACATGTACATCAGGTGAAGAAGCAACAAAGTTGGTTAAAGCTATGGAAGAAATGTCCATACAAAAAACAGAGATGAATAAGCTCAAAGAAAAGGTGACAAGCTTGGAAACTGATTACAAGCTTACCAAAATTATGCACAAAGAAGAAGTGAAAAAGGCTACCAGGTTGAGTGAAAGATTGAAAGCCTTGGAAAAGGACTTGACACTGAAAGAACCCTTGAGAAGGCTAAGGAACAACTATGGACCAATATCATTGACTTTGTCAATGATATTTGGCCATCTATTCAGGTGATTTTTGAGCAAGTAGATTTGATAAAGCTGGCTACAGAGGCCGTCCAGAAAGTAAATGAAGAATTAGGACAAATGCCAAAAAAGGATACCAGAATTATCCAATTCCTTAACAACAAGAATAAGTATGAGCTTTAGGAATTGGAAATAGAGGACAAAACAAAGACAATTTTGGAGGTCAGAAAGGTCCTCTCCAAGAGGAACTTAATGCAAAACTTGGAGGATAAGTGTCAAAATATGTAGATAGCCATTGACAGATTTATGGCTAAGTTCCAAATTTTGAGAGAGAAGGATTACCCAATCCCTTAGTGATAAATCACAAGCTCATGACATAGGAGGATTACAACAAGAAAATTAGAGAGGTAGCAAAGGATCAAGTAAATACATCATCAATAAAGGAATTTCCAACAAGAAAAGTACTCTATCAAACATTTGAAAACTTGTCTTACCTCCAGCATGAGGTAAAACACTTGTTTATCAAGAAGCCTGCTTTTTCCAAATACACAAAGGCAGATGAAATATATAGGAGGATGATAAAAATCCAATTACCTGATGCTGAAGCATGGGAGAAATTAAACGATTTATTGTAGAAATATGTAGTAAAAAGGTTAATGTATAGTAAAAGAAAACAACATGGTAAAAGGATGAAGACAGATCAGCAGGGTCAAAGTGTATTAGAGTGAAAGTGTATAAGATGAAAGGCTAAAGTAAACGAAGTATACAACATCAGAGATCAAACAACAAAGCAACATAAAGGGCTAAATATCAAAGCACAAAAACCAACCAAAATAAAAGGGAAACATGAAACAATTCAATAGCTGTCTCTATCTTCTTGCAAGAAGATGTTTTTCTTTCCTAGATTAAATCTCAAATCAGTTTGAGATATTTTGTAATAAACTTTTGTATAAATACTTCACAATTTGAAGTATGTGGGGTGGATTCTATTAGACATTTCTATAGACTTTTTGATCAAGAAGACTCAAAGGGTTATTGTATCAGTTGATGAGCCAACAAGCTGGATTGATAAATAAAGATCAAACTTTTCCAAGGATTCATGTGTTGAGCGAATTTCAGAGAAGTATTTTCATGCGTTATTTTAATTTTTCTCAAAGCTATTCATAATCTTATATGTGTTTCTCAATCTAAATGTTATAACTGGAATAATATTTTAGAATTTGTTTAATCACACTCTGTCTTAAGAGTTAGGACTTTGAATGTTTTCTTCTGATATTTAAATTAAAGAATTCTTAATTGCTCTTTGGTTTATATTGATTTCATGAATAATCCACATTAAAGGATTCTTAACTGCCATTTGATCTCAATTACCCCTTCCTTCCTCATTCATTATCCGGGTCTGAGAACCCTTAACTACTCTCTCACCTTGAGTGAAACCCTTTCACCCCTTTGTATCAAACATCTGAAATACACTCTGCTATCTTACCCTTGGAACATCCCCTTTAGTGAGTTAATCCAGTTTTTCTTCCTTGTTAGTTGAATCCATAGCCCAATGGTCTAAAAGACATCAATTTATCCATCTATCTAAACAGACCCACCACCCAATATCAAACACAAATCAAACACCCCTTGAACAATCATAGCTATCTTAAAAACATCTTAATGAAAAACAAAGTTAAATTTTAAAGAGAGAGCCCTCGCTGAGCATCAGGAAGGCTAGGTCCTGATCTCCAAAAGCGGTTTGTGGTTACCTTTGGTTTTTCTTTCTTAATACTTCAAAGGAATTATCAGAGTGATAACACCTGGTATATATATAAACCATGTGCTGAAGGCCTTGGTGAAGGCCCTTATATGTGTGTTAACATTTACTAAGTGCGGGGTTTGAATTATTAAGTACAAAGCACAAGAATTCAGAAGGAAATGGGTTAAATCTCTTCGATTTGGTGACCAAGTGTTGTGATCCAACAATTAGATAGGAGAAATCCGGGCCATCGATGGATACACACTTATGGTTGCTGGATGACCTTGGGACTTTTTCCGTGGAGTTTTGATACACCAAAGTTTTTGAAAGTAGGACAAAGTAGAACTCTCAAGATCAAATATCCACAATGATGTGTGTTATATACATATTTGGGCACTTCAACCCCAATATTATATGTCGATAAAATAGGGCTCTTTAACCCCTAAAAGTGTTGTTTCATACCCTAAAATATCATGGTCAACTGATTACATCATTCCCCAAAAGTTCCACCTGAAAAACCATCCAGAACTAGCCTAAACTGGACCATACTGAAAGCTCTACTGTCAGGGTGCGATGCATACTGACTTCTACACTAGCCAGGTGCGATGCATACTAAAGAGGCCTTCTGTGGGGTGCAATGAGCGATAATGGACAAATGTCCGAGACAATTTGCTAAGTGGATGCCCATGGAATCTTCTAGAAACTTCTCCTATGACACTTGCCTCTCTGAATTCACCCAGGAATGAGTAAGAGATCCAAGAAATCTCCAACTGGAACCAAAAACAACAAGTGGAATGACACTAATAAAAAACCCAGAGATGACCCACACCCTTGCATACATCTATAAATGCATCCCTCATCTAAGAGATCTAGAGGCTGGAATATTGTGAATTGCAAGTAGGTGCTGATAGTTTGTATTTGAGAAAGAGCATTTTATTATTGGGTGATCTTGCTATTTCATGAGGTGAAGAGGGCTTTGATGCTGGGAGGATGATCCTGGATTAGACAACCGGGTTGTAATTCTCCCTTCTACTTAATAAAGTTATTTGAGTTTTCTTCCATATAACTGTGCAATTGTGAATGTTATTATTTGTGAATGCCATTGTATGTTCATTATTTTTCTGATTCTGTAATGATTATGATATAATAGATCAAGATGCTTTAATGGTTCTTTGTTACTATGTTTCTACAAGTACTCTCCAAGCGGGATAAGTATGGAGAGGAGTTGCAAGTTCTGTCAAGGGGGAGAGAGATCAAGCAAGGAGTTAAGCAGAAGATCCAGGTTGGTTCCTTTGTCTTTCTCTTATCTATTATACATAGAAGATATCACGAATTGCTTTAAATTGTTGTTTCTAGGATAACTGCCAAACCTAGAGGGCTAGTCGATCAAAAAGACACTAGTTTTCCCAGAAACAAATTGGCGACTCTACTGGGGATCGAATACATGTTTGTTTGTTATTGTTTTTTTTTTTATAAACTATAGATGGAGTCTGAAGTTAGCCAGATAGCCTTCGAACTGCTCTTTCTCTGCAATTGCATAGTAGATGAATGCTGCTTCAGTCAATCTCCGGTTTAGTTTATGAATTGAACATCTGACTTACAAGCATTCTAGATGCCCTTTTGGTAGCTCAGTAACCTCTCAAGATCATACCTCTATACTTTTCTCTTTACTGTCCATCATAGATCAACTTAACTCACTAAAATCAGCTACAAATTTGAGCCAAAATCCATCTCAGTTGCACTCCCTGGACCATTGCACTATCTGTCACTGTCTGCCAGTATGCATCGCACCTCCCGAGTATGAAAAATGTGATGAATCCTTTCTTCTGTGAAGCCCAGGTGTGATGATTGACTGAGCCTATTTCCCTTCTTGAAATTTGGGGTTTTTGTCCTTGTTTTCAGCTCTATTTAGTTGTTTTGCTGCTTATGAACAATACCTCATTACTGAAGCCTCCTTGCATCAGATTGATCAGCCTCCATTGATTAGGATTAGTAAATGTTTTTATATATTTGTCCATCATTTACAATCCTTTGTCGAAAAGTTGCTTAAATCGATCTGACGTTTTGGTACAAAAAGTGTTGTAACTGTTGTTTTGTGTCAAAAAGAGAAGTGTCGTGGAGTCTTCCTTCCATGGATAGTCGATTGAACTTTTTGTCAAGTATTTGATTTGATTTTTTGATATTTAAAGTGTCGAAAACATTTTCTGTTTGAAATTGAAAAGTGTCGTTTAGTCTTCCTTTCTATTTTGAAAAAGAAATTGTCGAAAATGTCACTTTGAAAGAGATATTTCAGATCTTTGCTATACTTAGTTTTCCTTTTTGGAATTTTTCACATTAAGGGGAACGAAAAAAAATACATGCATTTGCATTTGCAATTAGACTGTGTGCGAAAAATGATTTAGAAAAAGTGCATTTAGTGTGTGCTCTTTGCTCTTTGTTTGAAAGAATCTTAATCTTCTTTCCTTAGTAGCTAGGATTTTCATTGCTCAAAATAAACACCGATTGTTTATCATTGTAGACTGCATATTTAGGAATTTTAAATCTACATCACGCGGTGAACCATTGAAAGGAAAAATTTTAAACAAGATCGACTCTATAATAAATTTCAATGAACTTAACAATGCTTTGGAACTTAATGCAACACATCTAGAGGTCTAGGCTAGAGACATGTTCTGGCATAATAAATCTAGTAACTATCTTTTTCATTGAAGGTTGGGTGATTCCTCCTCCTTGATACGACAAGTGCTAGCATAGATTTGTGCTTCCCGTACCGTTGCATATATATTGGGAGACCACAATAGGCTTATATCCTTTATCCATAGGAAGCCGTGTCTGCTGCCCTATCGATTGCAATGCATGGAACACAGTATTCGAGAAGATTGACTTCTGTACATAAGTCCTTGATAATTTCTCTTTAACTTATCACCAAGGTGTATTTTGCAGTTTTGTGATTGGTTTGGTAATCCCTTTGTCTAGATTTCCAGAGTAGTCACTTTCGTTCCTTTTCGACTGGTTAAAAGAAAAGGTCCATTTGAGCACTTGTCACTTTAGGTGCATTAAAAATCGAAGGGGACTAGAGTCATCTTTAGCTTTTTCTCGACTCGTAAAAACTGAAAAAGCAAAGTTGTGTCAAAGCGTCATTAAAATTTATTAAATTCGGAATAACATCCCTGTTCCTTCATTGGTCTTAGGTTGAGATAATGGAGTCCACCAATCGAGGAATCCCTGTTGAGGGGAATCCTAGTCCTTTTACTTCTTTGGGAAATATTGGTGCTCCTCATATGGCCACATTGTCTCTTTCGAGACTTACCATTGGCTTGCCAGTATGGCTGTTCTCAACCTCCGTGGTTCAAAATAACGTGATTCCTCAGTAATCCAATTAGCATCCAGTTGATACTAAAGTTGACCCTTTGCCTTCTTCTTCATTTGTTTCTCCCTCCCCTCCTTCCTCTTCTCTTGGTGAAAGTAGTGATTCTAATAACCAGGTGGCTAAGAAGAAGAGGAAAGGTAAGGAGAAGAAGAAGAAGCCAATTCAGCAAGCAGGCAACCAAGCAACCATAGATTTGGATGCATCAGCTGGTGAAAATCTGCACATTAAAGCTCCTAAACCAAGATTTCCATGCATAATCTATAGAGGAGACCATTTTCATCGAGATTGTCCGTGCATTCCTCAGATCTTGAGAGAATGGTCTCCCCGTTCGCACCGTCAGGTGTCATCAACCTCTGGTGATCATGTTGACAACACACCATCAACTAGTGATAATGAAGTTCATGGAGAGAAAGGAAAGGTCAAAGTTCCATGTGAGTTATGTTAAGGGAACCATACCCTTCCCCGTTGTCCTTTTTTGGGTGGGGCCAAAAGAGTCTTGCATAACCGTCCTGCTTACCGTAGTGAATTCCATATAGATACATGAAACTCTCCCTAAGTCCTTTACTAGTTGAAAATCTGACTGACTTAACTGAACTGTTGGTTGAAACACCTATCATCGAAAGAATCTTCTGAGTCCATACCAGACCAAATTCAATAGGTCGAGATGGCAGTCGACCCAGTTTTACCTTCAAAAGATCATATCCTTCCCGAAGAGAGTGAGAACGATATTGTTCAAATTATTTTTGTTACTTCAGAGTCTGATGAACTTAGGGGCAATCCGTCCGTTCCTTCACAACAGGAAGAGAACCCCCCAGTTCCCGCTACTCAAAGGGTTATTTCACCCGTTTATTCAGTAACCCCTCCAAGTAGTCTAATCACTTCCTTTGATTGGAATCGACTAGCGAGATATCTCCTTCCTTCTTATGTACCTTTCCAGATCATAGTACAAGTTTACAAAATGATCGTGTCAGGCACTATCATAGATGAGTGTGCGTCAGTGAGTATCCTTTCCTCAACTACTTGGAAAGTGCTTGGTTCGCCATCGCTTATGCCTATTACACAGAATTTGTCAGGCTTTAACAAAGGAACATGTCGATCGTTAGGGATCCTTCCTAAGTTACTGATAACTTTGGGACGGAAAACCATTCACCTGAACGTGATGGTAGTCCCAGGACTGTTAGGTTACAATCTACTCCTTGGACATGACTATGTTTATAACATGGAAGCTATTGTTTCAACACTCTTCCGAAAGATGTGTTTCCCGCTTGAAGGAAAAATTGTCACCATTGACCAGCTTTCATTTCCCGGTTCAAGAATAGCTCTAAGTTAATCATCATCCCTAAATGGTCCTTTTATATCCACAATGTCTCTTAAACCTTCATTTCATCCACCTAATTACCGCGAGTAGTCTAGTGAATGTAACGAAGCTTAGGGGGCATGCACCCTTGTCTATTTGGTGAACGAACCTGGCTGAAAAGATAAGTTTCCCTGTAGGTTATGTGATTGGTCTTAGACACCATTCAGCTTCATCTATTTGGCGGACGAAGCGAAGGAAGTATTTTGTCTATTTGGCAGACGAAACCGTCCTACCTAACCATAGTGATTTCCATATGGTTACTGGAGACTCTCTTTTTCACCATGCTGGGGGCATGCAAACTTTTCATTTATTTTTCATTCTCTAGTTTGTTTTAGCTTTCTAGCTGTTTAGCTTCTTAGGTTAGGTGATTGGTCTAACCACCATTCACCTTCTTCCACAGTGCGGACGAGGCAAAGGAAGTGTTTTGTCTAACGGCTAACGAAAACCACTTACCTAACCTCAGTAGTTCTTTAGCTTTTTTAGCTTTGTTGTTTCTAGATTTTTAGTTTTTAGTTTGCGTAGAAATGAAAAGATTATGGAGCATATGTTGTCGCATGTTTCAAGCTCATTAAAAAATAAACCTACCCCTGAGCATAGTTTCCGCAAGGTTCAAGCTCGTTAAAAAATGAACCTGCACCCACACTGAGCATAGTTTCTGCAAGGTTCAAGCTCGTTAAAAAGTGAACCCGCACCCTCACTGAGCATAGTTTCTGCAAGGTTCAAGCTCGTTAAAAAATGAACCCGCCTCCAGTAAATAACCTCTGTGATTGCCATGCTATCAACCTTTTGAGCCTCGGTTGTGTTCTTGCCATCACCTCCATTCTTTTGGCAGATCATATGCTTCCACTTGATTGTTTACCTTTTTGAGGAACAGTTGCGTGAGTGGTCCTCTTAGTCACCCTCTTCACATCACTATGTTTTGAGAAGTTCCAAACTTACCCAGAACCAGTTGCTACCCTAGATACCACTTGTTCCTAAAAAACAAGTCCTCTTTAAACCCTTTTCAGACTCGTTAAATATGAAAAGATTGTCGAGCAATTGGCCTTTCCAGCTCGTTAAAGTGATGGAAATGCCATCCCTCCTGTATATTTTAATATTGTTTGGACCTGAGGGATTATCTTACGAAAATTTCGAGTGCTTGTCTTTTTCGGCTCGCTAAAGTGATCGAAACGTCATCCCTTTTGAATTATTTTAATCTTTTTTGGACTTAAGGGATCATGCTACAAAAAAGAACTGCTGGAGTTTCCTTTTCATCCCTTTTCAAACTCTCTAAACATGAAAAGGACCAAGTTATCCTTGTCGTTAAACTCATTAAAAAAATAGCGACGAACTTGTCCACCAAGACAAGAACGAGTTTCACTGTCGCTAGACTCGCTAAGAACATAGCGACAGGTTTACCTAAAGGGCAAATTACAGAACAAGCATATGTTATCCTCCTCAAGCTTGACAAAAATAAATAGGCACTGGTCAGCAATGACTGGGGAAAAAGGGAAGAAAGCTTGAAGAATTTTATGGTAGCAGGTCGCTCTTGAACATGACACTTTCACTCCATCACCATGATTGAGTCGGGTTGGGTTATTCTGTTCACCGGTCATTTCACCATTGGTCTTTCACACCATCCATTTTTGGGGTTAACACTACCAATCCATCTCAGTGTCACCAATATGTTCAAGAGAAGTCATTCAGTTGAGAATTCACCATCCAGTTAATGCCTCATCCACTGCAATACCTTCAACCTCCATTTTCATGACCGCCATTCCTAAACCTTGTGTCGTCGATCGTTTTCACCTCCATAAAATCATTTGCTTCATTTTGTGTTGTAGATGTGGGATACATCAAGGCCTTCCTACGACAAGTCACTTCTTGTCGATATCAGCTCATTATCCAAGAAGTCGACTTAGAAACAACCCTTTCAGTACTTTGAAGCTTGCATGCCTTAATGGCAAGCTTCTCACTTCCGGCGACAGGTTGACATTAATGGCGTTTGGTCGAAAGATTTTGTGTGGTGTTAGACATCGGATCATATATTCACACCACGTGAATTGTATTGTAGTAACTTGAGGGTCATTATCATTATCGGTGATTCCTCTCACGTTTGTTAACAGCTCAAATTATTGGCTAGTAATCAGGTGATGTCTTTCCATGTTCGAATTCAAAACATCTTTTCACATGGATCGACTTGTACATCAGGCGAAGATTGAACAGGTTTGAAGACCCCGGATCTAGTTTCATCCATCCGGGCTACGATATATTCAGGGATATAAAGACATCAAATGTACACAGAAGCTGCACAGATGGTCATCCAAGCCAGGGAGGATGACTCTACATATGAAGAATCACTAGTCTGCAACCGCAGACGGTTATTTGTTCTACGTACATGAAATAAATTTATAAAAGCTGAGCATGGGAATGCCTGCCTCAGCTAGATCATGAAAATTATATATAATGATGTATTGTATTGTATCTTATATTGGTCACCTTCCAGTTTTCGAAAACCTCAGATCCTCATGATAAAGCATTTTACCCGACATCAAAGATTTACAACTTCATGCTTTAGGGGGAAACTGTTATAGACATATTTGGTCACTTCAACCCCAATCTTATATGTCGATAAAATAGGGCTCTTTAACCCCTAAAAGTGTTGTTTCATAGCCTAAAAGATCATGGTCAACTGATTACATCATTCCCCAAAAGTTCCACCTGAAAAACCATCCAGAACTGGCCTAAACTGGGCCATATTGAAAGCTCTATTGTCAGGGTGTGACACATACTGACTTCTACACTAGCCAGGTGTGATGCATACTGAAGATGCCTTCTGTGGGGTGTGATGAGTGAGAATGGACAAATGTCCGAGATAGTTTGCTAAGTGGATGCTCATGGAATCTTCTAGAAACTTCTCCTATGACACTTGCCTCTCTGAATTCGCCTATGAATGAGTAAGAGATCCAAGAAATCTCCAAGTGGAACCAAAAACAACAAGTGGAATGACACTAATCAAAAACCCAGAGATGACCCACACCCTTGCATACATCTATAAATGGATCCCTCATTTGAGAGATCTAGAGGCTGGAATATTGTGAATTGTAGGTAGGTGCTAATAATTTGTATTTGAGAAAAAGAATTGTATTGTTGGGTGATCTTGCTATTTCATGAGGTGAAGAAGGCTTTGATGCTGGGAGGATGATGTTGGATCAGACAACTGGGTTGTAATTCTCCCTTCTACTTAATAGCGTTCTTTGAGTTTTCTTCCATATAACTGTGTAATTGTGAATGTTATTATTTGTGAATGCCATTGTATGTTCATTATATTTCTAATTCCATAATGATTATGATATAATAGATCAAGATGCTTTGATGGTTCTTTGTTACTATGTTTCTACAGGTACTCTCCAAGCGGGATAAGTACGGAGAGGAGTTGCAAGTTCTATCAAACACCACGTGGTGTGAATATATGATCTGATGTCGAACACCACGCAAAATATTTCAGTCAAATGCCATTGATGTCGACCTGTCGCCGGAAGTGAGAAACTTGCCATTGAGGCATGCAAGCTTCAAAGTACTGAAAGGGTTGTTTCTACGTCGACTTCTTGGATAATGAGTTGATGTCGAAAAGAAGTAACTTATCGTAGGAGGGCCTTGATGTATCCCACATCTATGGCACAAAATGAAGCAAATGATTTTCTAGAGGTGAAAACGATAGACGACACAAGGTTCAGGAATGGCATTCGATTGAAAGATTTTTCGTGGTGTTCGGCATCGGAGCATATATTCACACCACGTGAATTGTAATGTAGTACCTTGAGGGTCATTATCATTATCGATGATTCCTCTCGCGTCTGTTAACAGCTTAAATTATTGGCTGGTAATCAGGCGATGTATTTCCATGTTTGACTTTAGAACATCTTTTCACATGGATCGACTTGTACATCGGGCGAAGATTGAATGAGTTTGAAGACCCCGGATCTAGTTTCATCCATCTGGGCTGTGATATATTCAAGGATATAAAGACATAAAATGTACACAGAAGCTACACAGATGGTCATCTAAGCTAGGGAGGATGACTCTACATATGAAGAATCACTAGTCTGCAACTGTAGACGATTATCTGTTCTATGTACATGAAATGAATTTATAAAATCTGAGCATGGGAATGCCCGCCTCAACTAGATCATGAAAATTATATATAATGATGTATTGTATTGTATCTTATACATTCCAATTTTTGAAAACCTCGGATCCTCATGATAAAGCATTTCACCCGACATCAAAGATTTACGACTTGGGGCAACTGTTATACACATATTTGGGCAGTTCAACCCCAATCTTATATGTCGATAAACTAGGGCTATTTAACCCGTAAAAGTGTTGTTTCATACCCTAAAAGATCATGGTCAACTGATTACATCATTCCCCAAAAGTTCCACCTGAAAAACCATCCAGAACTGGCCTAAACTGGGCCATATTGAAAGCTCTACTGTCAAGGTGCAATGCATATTGACTTCTACACTAGCTAGGTGCGATGCATACTAAAGAGGCCTTTTGTGGGGTGCGATGAGTGATAATGGAAAAATGTCCGAGACAGTTTGCTAAGTGGATGCTCATGGAATCTTCTAGAAACTTCTCCTATGACACTTGCCTCTCTAAAATCGCCCAGGAATTAGTAAGAGATCCAAGAAATCTCCAAGTGGAACAAAAAACAACTAGTGGAATGAAACTAATCAAAAACCTAGAGATGACCCACACCCTTGCATACTTCTATAAATGGATCCCTCATCTTAGAGATCTAGAGGATGGAATATTGTGAATTGCAAGTAGGTGCTAATAGTTTTGTTGGGTGTGGAGCATGATTATTTAGAGGTCTTTGTTTTAGCCAGATGTATACCCCAAGAAGTTTGTACACCCCTCCACGTGGGGGGGACTTGTCCCCCCTGCGGGGGTTTGGGGGGGCCGATCCCCCTCGGCTGGGGGGTCCGGGGGCCAACGGTCCCCTGGTGGGGGTTTCGGGGACAACGCCCCCGAAGCTAAAAACATATGTAAAATTGCCTTGTAAAAGTATAGTACTTTCTAGTCAATCTGGGCCGTTCATTAGGCGGGTGATCTGATGGTAGAACTTATGTTTAGTTTAGGGTTTTTTTTTGTCCTAGAAGGCAACCCCTCTCTTTGTATGAGGGCATTGTATTGAGGCTGTGTAATACATGTGTATTCTCTGAGCGAGAAATAGAGAGGTGAGACTGTGAGAGAAAACAGAGGATATTATAGCGGATCTGCTGTAGGTTGTGTCTCTTCATTTTGTTGGATAATAGAAAGGAAGGACTGGCTATTCGGGGTGGACGTAGCCCAAACTGTGTGAACCACGTATATCTGTGTCTCTCTGGTTTTATACTTTTTCTGTGATTAAATTTATGAAATATTCTATGTGTTCCATTGCTCTGTAATATATAATTTTCTAACAACTGGTATCAGAGCCAAAGGTCTATTTGGTTGAAAAACTCACAAGAGAGAAGGGTTCCTGGTTCAAGTGGGAGCAATGGCGGAAGATGGTAAGTTTAGGGTCGAGAAATTTAATGGAAAAAACTTCTCACCATGGAAGATGCAGATGGAAGATTATCTGTATCAGAAAGATCTGTACCTACCATTAGGTGAAAAAGCAAAGATGCCGACGGGTCTGACAGATGAAGAATGGAATCTTCTCGATAGAAAGGCACTCAGAACAGTACGGTTGTGCCTCGCAACATCGGTCGCCTTCAACATTTTGAAGGAAACAACGACTGGAGGGTTTGATTAAGGCGTTGGTGAAACTATATGAAAAACCCTCAGCCTCAAACAAGGTATTTCTTATGAAACGGTTATTTAATATGAAGATGTCGGAAGGTGGATCTGTTGCAGACCATTTAAATGATTTTAATACTGTTACAAGTCAGTTAAGTTCTGTAGGGGTAAACTTTGAAGATGAAGTTAGAGCTTTGTTATTCTTGTGCTCATTTCCAGAAAGTTGGAATGGTTTGGTAATGGCCATTAGTAACTCTGTTTTTGGATCTAGTACTTTAAAGTTTGATGATGTTGTCAGTGCTATCCTTAGCGAGGAAATGCAGTGGAAAAGCTCCGGTGAGACATCGGGTAATGCTTTAAGTGCAGAGTCTAGGGGAAGAAAAATGGAAAGAGGAAAGAGCTCAGGATATCGCAGTAAATCAAGGAAAGGTAGATCCAAATCCAAATAAGGGATAGCGTGCTGGAAGTGCGGAAAGAAAGGACACCAAAACAAGACTGTAGATCTTGGAAGGGAAAAGGAGATGCACAACAAGAAAACAATCATGAAGCAAATGTGACAGGTGAGGTGTTACAAGATGCTTTGATTCTTTCTTTTGAAAATATTACTAATTCTTGGGTGGTAGATTCAGGGGCCTCATTCCATGCCACACCTGATAAGAAATATTTTCATGACTATGTTTAAGGAGATTTTGGACAAGTCTGTTTGGGTGATGATAAACCCTATAAAATTGTTGGAATGGGTAAGGTTCTTGTAAAACAACATAATGGAAACCAATGGCTAGTAAAAGAGGTAAGGCATGTTCCAGATTTGAAGAAAAATCTGATTTCAACAGGGCAGTTAGGCGGTGAAGTTTGTGTGACAACTTTCACAGATAAAGCTTGGAAGGTCACCAAAGGAGCCTTGGTAATAACAAAAGGCGAAAAGGTTGGTACATTTTACTTATGCAATGGTATTTCTAACTCTGTTAATGATTTAACTTCCAAAGGAGCAGATGTAGCATTATGGCATCATAGGCTAGGACACATGAGTGAGAAGGGGATGAAGATTCTTCACTCAAGGAATTTGTTGCCGGGTTTGAAGAATGTTGATTTGGACTTCTATGAGAATTGCATTTATGGAAAACAGAAGAGAGTTAGATTTCTTAGAGTTGGGAAAGAAAAGAAGAGCGAAAAATTAGAGCTTGTGCATACAGATGTATGGGGACCTGCTGAGGTATCATCTCTTGGTGGCTCTCGTTATTATGTTACCTTTATTGATGATGCAACTAGAAAAACTTGGATTTATTGTATTGAGAATAAATCTGATGTATTTGATATTTTCAAGAAATGGAAAGATTTGGTTGAGATTGAGACAAGAAAGAAATTGAAGTGTCTTAGATCAGACAATAGAGGTGAATATTGCAGCAAAGAGTTTGATAGGTATTGTTCAGTGCATGGAATTCACAGAGAGAAGACAGTTCCAAGAACACCACAAGAAAATGGTGTGTCAGAAAGGATGAATAGAACAATCATGGAGCATGCAAAGTGCATGAGATTGCATGCAGGATTGCCTTTATAATTTTGGGCAAATGCTGTAGATACTATTGTTTATCTAATAAACAGAAGGTCTTCAAGTTCCTTGGGTGGTGGTGTTCCAGAGGAAGCATGGACTGGTAAAAAGGTAAACTACTCCTTTTTAAAGCCTTTTGGTTGTGAGGCCTTTGTCCATATTAATAAAGAAAATAGAACAAAGCTTGAGGCAAAATCAAAGAAATGTACCTTTATTGGATATGGTGTTAATTCTTTTGGTTATCACTTATATGAATATGAAAATCACAAAAGGAGCAGAGATGTAATATTCAATGAAAAGGTCTTGTATAAGAATCAGTTGCAGGAAAAGAAACAGGAAAAAGAAAACAAGGAATACACAGTTCTTGATGAGATCACGGAAAAAGTAAAGGTGCCTGAAAATAATAGTAATCAACAACCACAACAACAACAACCACCACAACTGCAACAGGCACCCCAAACACCTGAAAGTGGTGTTATAAGATCTACCAGGATAAGTATACCCCATGAACGATACTCTCCTTCATTATATTATTTATTGTTGACTGATTTTGGTGAACCGAATGTTATGAAGAAGCAATGCAGGTTGAAAGCAGGAAGAAGTGGGAGCTAGCCATGGAAGAAGAGATGGACTCCTTAATGCATAACTAGACTTGGGACTTAGTTAGGTTTCTTGCAGGAAAAACTACATTGAAGAATAAATGGGTTTACAGGCTGAAGGAAGAAGATGGAGGAAAACAAAGGTACAAATCTAGACTTGTGGTGAAGGGGTTTGCACAGAAGAAAGGTATTGATTTTGATGAGATATTTTCTCCTGTTGTTAAAATGAATTCAATTAGAACTATTTTAAGTCTAATAGAAGTTGAGGATTTGCATCTTGAGCAGTTAGATGTAAAGATAGCCTTTCTCCATGGGGATTTGGAAGAAGAGATATATATGCAGCAGCCACAAGGATATGAGGTGAAAGGGAAGGAGAAACTAGTGTGCAGGTTGAAGAAGAGCTTGTATGGCTTAAAACAGGCTTCAAGGCAGTGGTATCTAAAATTTGACAAGTTTATGTCTGAACAAGGTTATACTAGATGTCACTCTGATCATTGTGTTTATATGAAAAAGCAAAATGATGGGAGCTATATTATATTGTTATTGTATGTGGATGACATGCTTGTTGCAGGGTCTAACATGTAGGAAATAAATGTGCTCAAAAGAAAATTGGAAAATTCATTTGCAATGAAGGATTTGGGAGCTGCAAAACAAATCCTTGGTATGAGAATAACTAGAGACAAGAAAAACCGCAAATTAACATTATCTCAGAATGAATACATACAAAGGTGTTGAAAAGATTTAATATGCACAATGCAAAACTAGTTAGTACACGTTTTGCTAGCCATTTCAAACTTAGTAAGAAAATGTGCCCAAAGACTCAAGAAGACATGGATTATATGTCTAAAGTTACATATGCATCAGCAATTGGAAGCTTAATGTATGCAATGGTTTGCACAAGGCCTGATATTGTACATGTAGTGGGAGTTGTAAGTAGGTACATGAACAATCTAGGAAAGGAACATTGGATGACAGTGAAATGGATCCTCAGATATTTGAAAGGTACCACAAATCAAGCATTATGCTTTGGTGGTTCAAACATTTCTCTACAGGGATATGTTGATGCAGATATGGCAGGTGACAGAGATAACAGGAGGAGCACTACAGGATATGTATTTACTGTAGGTGGAACAACTTTCAGTTGGGTTTCAAAAATCCAGTGTTGTTGCACTTTCAACAACAGAAGCAAAGTATGTTGTTGCTACAGAGGCTAGTAAAGAAATGATTTGGTTACAAAGGTTTATGGGTGAATTGGGTAAGAAGCATGATATGGGCACGTTATACAGTGATAGCCAAAGTGCCATTCATCTTGCAAAGAACTCAACATTTCATTCTAGGACTAAACACATAAAACTCAAGTACCATTTCATATGATCAGTGTTGGAAGATGGAGAGTTGAAGCTGGAAAAGATACACACTACCCAGAATCCTGCAGATATGCTAACAAAAGTTGTAACTAGGGAGAAACTTAGAATATGCTCAGTTTTAATTGGTCTTCAAGGATGATGATGAAGATGAGAAACAACCAGGTCCAAAGAGGAGTCATTGTCTAGCAAATGAAGCAGTGGTGGAGTTGCTACAATCATTCTCCAAGTGGGAGATTGTTGGGTGTGGAGCATGATTATTTAGAGGTCTTTGTTTCAACCGGATGTATACCCCAAGAAGTTTGTACACCCCTCCACGCGAGGGGGAGCGGGGGGACTTGTCCCCTCCACGGGGGTTCGGGGGGGCTGATCCCCCCCGGCTGGGGGGTCTGGGGGCCAGCGGTCCCTCGGTGGGGGTTTCAGGGGCAGCGCCCCCGAAGCTAAAAACAGATGTAAAATTGCCTTGTAAAAGTATAGTAATTTCTAGTCAATCTGGGCTATTCATTAGGCAGATGATCTGACGGTAGAACTTATGTTTAGTTTAGGGTTTTTTTTTTGCCCTTGAAGGCAACCCCTCTCTTTGTATGAGGGCATTGTATTGAGGCTGTGTAATACATGTGTATTCTCTGAGCGAGAAATAGAGAGGTGAGACTGTGAGAGAAAACAGAGGATATTACAGTGGATCTACTGTAGGTTGTGTCTCTTAATTTTGCTGGATAATAGAAAGGAAGGACTAGCTGTTCGGGGTGGACGTAGCCCAAACTGGGTGAACCACGTATATCTATGTCTCTCTGGTTTTATGCGTTTTTCATGATTATATTTTTGCAATATTCTACGTGTTCCATTTCTCTCTAATATATAATTTTCTAACAAGTTTGTCTTTGAGAAAGAGCATTGTATTGTTGGGTGATCTTGCTATTTCATGAGGTGAAGAGGGCTTTGATGCTGGGAGGATGATGTTGGATAGACAACTGGGTTGTAATTCTCCCTTCTACTTAATAAAGTTCTTTGAGTTTTCTTCCATATAAATGTGCAATTGTGAATGTTATTATTTGTGAATGCCATTTTATGTTCAATATATTTCTGATTCCTTAATGATTATGATATAATAGATCAAGATGCTTTGACGGTTCTTTGTTACTGTGTTTCTACGGGTACTCTCCAAGCGGGATAAGTATGGAGAGGAGTTGCAAATTCTGTCAAGGGAGAGAGAGATCAAGCAAGGAGTTAAGTGGAAGATCTAGGTTGGTTCCTTTGTCTTTCTCTTATCTATTATACATAGAAGAAATCACGAATTGCTTTAAACTGTTGTTTCTAGGATAGATGCCAAACCTAAAGGGCTAGTCGATCGAAAAGACACTATTTTTCCCAGAAACAATGTGGTAGTGGGGCCATTGTCAATGGTTGCAGAAATATTATGGAAATGCCATGTTTTCCATACGAGGATAAATATGTGATTCACAAGCGGCCTAGATTAATAAGTGGAATCGACAGTCACGTGGCACATGACGTGGAGGGAGTGATGAAGGATGGAATCACCCCAACACTTAGGACTAGTAATGTCACCTTGAACCCTTGAACTTGGAGAATTTGGGTGGAGGGCATGGTAAAACTCCCAGGGTTTAGGTCCTGGGGTGACTTGGCACGTGGGGCTCATTCAATGGGGGAAATTTTTGTGTGGCGTAAATGCTTTCACGTATAGGTCAAGGAAGTGGTTAAGATTTATCGCAAGGCATATATCGCCATGTAACCTAGAAGGTTGTCCCCAACAGTTAATGGGGAGCGATATTGAAACCCACCTGGATTCTATTCACGGGGTGACGTGGCCTTAGAGAGCCCACACCCACGTACCTTGTCTAAATCACATATGTGTTATAGGTTGGTCCGTATGGACCATTGAAACAGAATTACATGAACGAGTCGATAACGGTATAGAATTGTCACGTGGGTGTTGATGAGGCCACAAATTAGACAACCATGTGGGTGACACATGGGAAGTTAGATGTTGTGTCACTATCTGATAAGGAAATCTTTAAAAGACCATATATTTTGATCCAGGAGTTGGATTGAGACAAATTTTATATCATTTGATAGGTCTCAATGAGAGATATGCAATGATGTCATCGATTTTAGGTTTTGAAGAAGTTGTAAAACTTCGAAAAATTTAGATCCCATTTCCACAACTGGACTTTGGAAGTTGGGTGAGCTTCATAACTGCCTTCTTCAACCCTTAGTAGGGGCAAAAGATAGTAGGGGGTGTTAGCCTTGCTGGCATTTGGCCCAAAAACTGGATCCAAAACACTCTTGAAGTCTTCAAAATTTGCTTAAGATCATCCAAATATCGAAACAATCACATGCCAAGAGCCCTTGGAAGGGCGCTAAAACACTATCGGGAGGCTAAAATACATGAAAAATAGTGAAAAACCATGTATTGAAGGCATACACAGTCCAACGCACAGTAGCCGTTAGATCTGGCCGATCAACGGCCCAGATCTAAGTGGCAAATCGCAATCGGCCTAGCATAGAGGACGACTTAAAGATTGGCGGAAGACACCCTTGATCAACGATCTCTGATGATCGGATCGGTGGGTCGCAATCGGCAGAGGCAAGCCGACGGATTAAAGGCGGACACGTGATAGAACTGGGCCGATGCGATATCGCGATCTCTGATATCGGTGGATCGTAATCAGCGGGGACATATGTTGTGCTATATGGAAAGACCTCTGGCTTGGGTGATATGCGATTGCAATAAGTTGCATCGCAATATTGCGTCGGAACATTGCGAAGGGGCGGGGCCTATGCACAGGTATATGTGCGACTTGATGAACTAGACCCAATTGAGTTCTGAATAATATTTCTTAATATTTGAGGTTCACGGAAGCCATTTTCAATGCATTTTTCGCGTATTTCGTTATTTAACGAAATACAAATGAAACCTTGGACTTGTAATATGCAACAAGATCCGGACCCGAAAGGGTTCGGGAAGGGAAATATATAGAATTTCAGGTCCGCAAAGTCAATTTTTCATGGTTTTTAGTGTTTTCTAACACATTCCAAAAATACAAAGGGAAGATTGTAACAGGCCATCAGCAACTTGCGATAGCGACCCAGAGAGCGGACCTGATGGGAGAATAGACTAGATCTAAGGAATTTTGAAGTCTGGAAGAACAGAGATGGGCGAGATTTTGCTGTGTGCAGCGTTTTCTATGTAAAAACAGGAAAACAATCATTATAAACATTTAAAGGGAAAACAGAGGCCCGATAGCCCTTCCATCACAACGCAGCTCACTCGAAACAAAAAGATCATGGAGTAGACAACGCAGCTTAGCCAAAAAAAACAAAAGTGATTGTGGGGCATCTCTGGCACGAGAGAGCTCCCAGACAATGCAACAAATTACTCGAATGCTGTTACTCTTCTGTCAGAAGAAGAAACCTCCGAGCCCATGCTTTCCTAGTAAGGGCATCAAATAGTTACAAAGGACAGAGAGGATAGATTAAGACTCCGAGCCTCTGAGAGCTCAGGAGCATTGTAAAAGGCCTATAAAAGGCTAAAAGCTAAATTTATGAAGGGTTCAACTTTTGGAGACTATGGAGACTCTACTCCTCTAGCTTCTCATCTTCATTCCAACAATATAAGCTTCTTTTGTTGTTATATGTTCAATGTCCATTTTCTCTTATGTTCTAAGCTTGCACTTGAATAGGCTGTTCATGTTTTCTTTTATGTTTAATGCCAGATAATTGTCATCTTATCTCTGCATTGATAAATTAGATTTGCAAGCTTCTTTTACTTCCTGTATCTGGTCATTCATATGTGTTTATATATGCATCTGCTGGTACAGTCGGTATTCTCCATCTATCCATTGAATCTATAAACTATTGAGCATTAGTGGTATAAAGCCTTTTATTGTTGAGGGTGTTCATGCATGTCTTGAGTGAGAATAAAGCTGAAATGGTTATCTGACTTGATCCAAACCATCATCCATTCCAATAGTTCATAGAACAATATTGAAGATTATATGTTACCAGGCATCTTCGAGCTGCAACCTAGGAGAGTTTCCTAGAGTGATAACATAATTGGCACCGTTGTCGGGGAGAGGAAACTGAAGCTCATCTTCCCTGGGAGACAACACAGATCCATCTTTGATGCTAGACAAAGTCTAGACACTTTTTTGGTTGTAATCATCTATCTGGCGACTCCACTGGAGGCCAAACCTCTTGGCGACTCCACTTCATAGTTCTGGCTCAGTTTGTGAAGCATACTCGGAGAAATCCTCAAAGGCTACAAGCTGATCCAGTACCTAATCCTGAAAAAATCATCAGAGAAAGAAAGGTATTGTAGAAAGGAGCATCAGGTTCAGGTAAACCTAAAAAATCTTCTATATCTCTTCAAGAAAATCTTGCAATAGAACAAATACATGTTGAGAGTATAGCATCTAATACTAGTAGTGAAGAAAAACTCTCAGAGATTCATAAAGCTCCTTGTTCTTTAGGTTCTGCTTTTGTGATAAGCCAAAAGGAAACCTCACCTCATATCCATCATACCCCTTTAGTCTTATCAGTCACTCCTTAGCCCTCTATCATTCAGACTGCTAGTACCCTTATAGCCACCACAACTATGGCAGGTCCACAAGCACCCACCAAAATGGAAAGAATCATAGCTGCTAGGTATGGGCCTCTAGTACTGCCCACTCCTTTGAATGCCATGCCTACTGGAGAATATTAGAAATATAGGCCTAAGTTCACAAGGACTGAAGGTGTTACAGCTGAAGAACATCTTGAGTCATTCTATAGCTATGCTGATAACCTGGACATTAGTGAAGATGATGTGTGGATGAAAGTCTTTGTCCAAAGCCTAGATGGAGAGGCTAGAAAATGGTTCAGAGAACTGACCCCAATATCTATAGCAGATATTGAGGCTTTAGATGATGCATTCCTAAAGCATTGGGGGGATAAGAAGGATCTCCTCTACTACTACACTGAGTTTGGGAACTTAAAAAGGGAAAATTTTGAGTTGTTGTCTGATTTTAGTAAGAGGTTTAACCACATGTACAACAAGATACCAGCTGAAGTAAAACCCACCACTACCTCTGCTAAAATCACCTATGCCAGTGCTTTTGATTATGACTTTTGCCTACTATTGAGGGAGAGGCGATGTTCTACTTTGGCTGATATGCAGGATGAAACCTTGGAAGTGGAATCAAACATCATGGCTGCAGAGAAGCTCAAGGGAGATGTTGATAGAAGAAGATAGAGGGGCGAGTCTTCATCACCTTCAGATCCCAAGATAGATAAAATGACCAAAATGATAGAGTCATTAGCCTCTAAAATCTCCAAATTAAAGGTTGAGCAGCACCCTAGGAAAGGAAGAGTTCCTAATACCTTTGCTCCTAGAAATCCAAATCCAAATCCATATGGAAGAGCTAATGAGCAATTGCAGAATTTGCAAAGAAGCAAAGATTCCAATGAATAACAAAGGGTGAAGACCCCTTTCCAGAATGTAGTCATGGAAGAAGAGAAATTTGAAGAAGATGAGAGATCCATTGTCTGGAAGACAAAGGCAATGGCTCCTTTTTGACCTTAGCTGTCTATGAAAAGTCATTAGTCAATGACCAGATTAACCAAGAATGGGATGGTGAAGCTGTTCTGCAAACTGAAGATCAGCACATATATAATATGAGGTCGAAGATGAATAATGCCAAGGAAACTCCTATTAAAAGAGCTGCTGTCCCTGCAATACAACAAGCTAAAATCTAGAAGCGACCAACAGTTGATCCTATCATCCTCAAAGCTCCAACTCATGAGGTAAGAGGCCTTGACAAGTCTCCTTCTCCTTTTAGTTTTCAATAAGAAATTCAGAAGCTAAGAATACCTATGCCTCTGATTGACCTAGTGAAGAATGACTCCTTAAAAAGATCCATCCTTGAGGCCCTTGAGCATAAAGCCATCCAAGCCTCCATTGAGTATGTAAATCTGCAAGATGACAAGCCAATTTTTATTCTCAGCCCAATGATTGAAAATTATAAGGACAACTCCCCATTGTTCTATGTCTCTCTGACTATTCATGATAAAATCCTTCACAACTGCCTTTTGGACAATGGAGGCAGCCATAATCTAATGCCCAAGGCTGTCATGGATGAGTTGGGTCTTGACATTAACAAGCCTTATCATGAACTGTTTTCTTTTGACTCTAGAAAAGTGAAATGTCTGGGATTAATCAAGGACTTAGCCATCACTTTGTCTCAGCTGCCCACGAAAAGCATGATGATGGATATTGTGGTAGCAGATGTACCCCCCAATTTTGGCATGTTACTTTCTAGAGGTTGTATCAAGATATTAGGTGGATCATTACAAAATGATCTGTCCTATGCCACTGTCCCATTTTTCGGAGGTGAGAGCAGGAGATTATACAAAGAAGCTCAGTTGGCTTATATTATCAACGATGAAAGGAATCCCACTAATCATCCCATCTATGCTATCGACACTGATTTTGGAGCTTGTATTCTTCAGATTGAAGAATCTCAGTTGGCCTCCAGGCAGCTTAAGAAACTAGTTTGCCAGATAACAGAGGAAGAAGGCCCACAAATTTGGGACATGTTCTATGATGGAGCTTGCTCTAAGGAAGCTGCAGGGGCAGGTGTAGTCGTTGTGTCCCCCACATAGGAATACATTCATTTATCTTTCAAATTAACTTTTCAGGTCACAAATAATATATCAGAGTACGAAGCCTTGATATTGGGCTTAAGCACTGCTAAAGAAATGGGCATCAAAGGCCTGAAAGTGTTTGGAGATGCAAACCTCATCATTCAGCAGGTCAATAAAACTTTCCAAGCAAAGCATCCAAGGCTGAAAGCATACAGAGATGAGGTATGGAGGCTCAAGGATTATTTTAATAATTTCAGCATTTCTTACATTCCGAGAATGAAGAACCAGCTTACCGACTCCCTTGTTGTGTCTACTAGCACATTTATTCCTCCTTTACCTTCTAAATTGATGTATGAAGTTTAGGTGAAATATAGACTATCTATGCCTGACAACATAAAATAATGGAAAGTTTCTGAAGACGATGATGAAATTACTAGGTTTTTATAAGTCGTTAAGGAATTTTTTGAAATGCACATCGACCAAGAAAATGAAACCATGGAAGAATGCGGTTAGTCCAAGCTAAAGGATGAGATCGGCCGAGGAAGCATTTTCCAGCTACCTAGTAATCATATACCCAAGGGATTGGTTCCTATAGAGAAGTTGTTCGATCATAACAATGTGCCTTATAAGCCTGCCAAAAAAGAAAATGAGTCTGTTGTTTGTAAACATAATATAGGGAGCCCAACCCATCCGAAATACATAAATCTGTCCACTCATTTGTCTTCTACCCAGAATTCTGAGTATTGCACCCTCATGAAGCAATTCGATGATATTTTTTCCTGGGAATACAGTGATCTTAAAGCCTATGACACAAACATCATTCAGCGTAAGATTCCATTGGAAAATAACACCATCCATTTTAAGCAGAAATTAAGACCTATCAGCCCTCTCTTATTGCCTTTGATTGAGAAAGAAATCAAGTAGCTGTTGGATTCCAAAATCATAGTTCCCCTAAGGTATTCAAAGTGGATAGCTAACCTTGTGGTAGTAAGAAAGAAAAATGGAGAAATCAGGCTTTGTGTTGACTTCAGAAATATGAACAAGTGCTCTAAAAAAGATAACTACCTCTTGCCTAAGATGTAACACTTGCTGCAAAGAGTTTCAGGGGCTACAGTCATGTCTTTCTTAGATGGTTTTTCAGGTTACAATCAGATTGCTATACATCTAGAAGATCAGGAAAAGACCGCCTTCACTACTCCTTGGGGCACTTTCATGTACTCCAAGATGCCTTTTGGGCTGATGAATGCTGGGGCTACTTTTCAGAGGGCCATGGACATAGCCTTTGTCAAAGAGAAGGACAAGTTTGTCCTTATTTATCTTGATGACATAATAGTCTTCTCCAATTGTCACAAGGACCATTTGAAGCATTTGAAGAAGGTCTTCTTAAATTGCAGACAGTTTGGAATTTTAGTGAACCCAAAGAAGTCACAGTTTGCTCTAGAAGAAGGCAAACTTCTGGGAAATATTGTTTCTGTTGAAGGTGTGAAGATTGATCCAACAAGAGTTCAAGCAATTCAAACATTGTCCATCCCAAGGTCAAAAAGGGACATTCAATCCTTCCTGGGTAAGATTAACTTTGTAAGGAGGTTCATTCCAAACTTTGCAGAGCTAGTGAAGCACATCACTTCCATGCTGAAGAAAGGATCAGAGATAAAATGGACAGGTGCTGCAAGAAGCTCTTTTGACTCCATCAAACAAGCTATCATGGAAGCTCCCACTCTAATCAGCCCATATTACACTAAGGAGTTTTGTATCTTCTCTTTTGCCTCTTATGATACACTTGCAGCAGTTCTGCTGCAGAAAAATGATGAAGGCATAGAGCACCCCGTAGCCTTTTTCAGCAAAAATCTAAGGGATGTTGAACTAAGGTATGACCTTATTGAAAAACAAGCTTATGATTTCATAAAATCTTTAAAGGCATTTAGAATTTATATTCTACATTCCAAAGTGGTTGCATATGTACCTTTAGTCTCAGTGAAAGATTTCTTAACTCAACCATATATTGATGGAAAGAGAGCTAAATGGATTGCAAAATTCATAGAGTTTAACATAGAGGTGAAGCCCACTAAGCTTGTCAAAGGCTAGGGCTTGGCTAAACTTATGGCTGAGGAAAATTGTAGTTTGTTAGACATAAATTGCATGGGTCCAAATTGATATGATGAGCAGACAGAGGAAGTAGCAGAAGAGAAAAAGTAGAATCAGTCTTTGGCTGAAAATCTAACCACCTGTGAGTGGTATTCCAACATAGTTCATTTTTTGTAGAAGCTAGAAGTCCCTCCAGGGCTTAGCTCAAGTCAAGCCTTGGCCATTAAACACAGATCAGCCAAATTATGCATTAATAAAAATCTGCTTTATTGGAAAGACCCATCAGGAATCCTCTTGAGATGTCTAGATAAAGGAAACTCTGTGGAAGTCATGCAACAGTTCCATTCTAGCATCTATGGAGGGCATCATTATTGGAAAACCACAGCCCACAAAATCCTGAGGTCTGGGTATTATTGGCCTACTCTGTTCTCTGATGTGTTTTCTTTTGTGAAATCTTGTGACAAATGCCAGAGGTTTTCAGGAAGACAACAACTAAAATCTCTGCCCTTGAAGCCAATACATGTCAATGGTCCCTTCCAGTAGTGGGGCTTGGACTTTATAGGTGAGATCAACCCACATTCCAGTGACCAATACAAATGGATCTTGGTAGCTACTGATTATTTCACCAAGTGGATTGAGGCCATACCCACTAAGAATGCCAATCATCAAGTTGTCATAAATTTTCTTGAATGAGAATATTTTCACGAGATTTGGTTGCCCAAATAAACTAGTCACTGATAATGTAGCAGCTTTCAAGGCAAAAGAATTGGCGGACATGAATGAATCCATGGGCATTCAATTGTTGCATTGTACCTCCTATTATCCTCAAGGCAATGGCCTGGCAGAATCATCTAACAAGAGTCTAATAAGGGTAATCAAAATACTATTAGAGGACAACAAAAAGAGCTGGGATTCCAAGTTGAAGTTTGCATTATGGGTTGATAGAGTTACCATCAAAAATTCCATAGGAAATTCTCCATTTAAGTTGGTTTATGGCACTGATGTTATTTTCCCTATCCAGCTGATCCTCCCTGTGGCCAAATTTTTGCAAGAAGTACAAGATGAAGAGAATGAAATTATAAGGAAAATGAATAACTTGGTTGAACTACAGTAGATTAGAGAGCAGCTGGTTGAGAAGTCAAAATCCCATCAGAAGAAAATCAAAGAAACCTTTGACAGGAAGGCAAAAGTCGACAATTTCCAAGTTGGTGACTGGGTTCTCAAATGGGATGCATTTAAGGAAAAGAAAGGTAATCATGGCAAGTTTGACTCCTTATGTACAGGTCCATTTGTCATCGCTCAAATTCAGCAGAACAATACCTTTATTCTGCATAGTCTGGAAGGAGGAGATGTTTTTGGTAGCCCAGTCAATGGGCGGTTCTTGAAACTATATTTCATTTAAGAATTTAAAGACTTGGTATTGTAAATATGTTTTTTCTAGTTTTTATTTTCATTGCAAAATAGACTCCATGCCCAATGGAACACTAGGAGGAAGACTTTATTTTGTTTTTATAGGAAACACATGTTCTGTGATTCTTGAAACCTCACAGGGAGGGTTTCATCGCCAGAAGGAGCCATTGTTAGCCTTGTTGGCATTTGGCCCAAAAATGGATCCAAAACACTCCTAAAGTCTTCAAAATTTGCTTAAGATCATCCAAAGATTGAAACAATGACATGCCAAGAGCCCTTGGAAGGGTAGAAAAACACTATTAGGAAGCTAAAACACATGAAAAATAGTGAAAAACCATGTATTGAAGGCATACACAGTCCAACGCACAACAGTCATTAGATCTGGTCGATCAACGGCCCAAATCTAAGTGGAAAATCGCAATCAGCCTAACACAGAGGACAACTTAAAGTTTGGTGGAAGACACCCCCGATCAGCAATCTCCGATGATCGGATCGACGGGTCGCAATTGGCGGAGGCAAGCCGGTGGATTAAAGGCAGACATACAATAGAACTGGGTCGATGCAATATCGCAATCTCCAATATCGGTGGATCGCAATCGGCGGGGACATATGTCATGTTATATGGAAAGACCTCTGTCTTGGGAGATATGCGATTGTGACAAGTCGCATCGCAATATCGCGTCAGAACATTGTGAAGGGGCGGGGCCTATGCACAGGTATATGTGCAACCCGATGAACCAGACCCGATAGAGTTCTAAATAATATTTCATAATATTTGATGTCTGTGGGAAAGCCATTTTCAATGCATTTTTTGTGTATTTCGTTATTTAATGAAATACAAAGGAAACCTTGGACTTGCGATATGTGACAAGACTCGGACCCGAAAAGGTTCAGGAAGGGAAATATATAGAATTTCAGGTTCGCCAAAGCCAATTTTTCATGGTTTTAGTGTGTTTTAACACATTCCAAAAATACAAAGGGAAGATTGTAACAGGCCATCAATGACTTGCGATAGTGACCTAGAGGGCAGACTCAAAGGGAGAATAGACCAGATCTAAGGACTTTTGAAGTTTGGAAGAAAAGAGATGGGCGGGATTTTGTTGTGTGCAGTGTTTTCTGTGTAAAAATAGGAAAATGATCATTATAAACATTTAAAAGGAAAACAGAGGCCCGATAGCCCTTCCATCACAGTGCAGCTCTCCTGAAATAGAAACGATCATGGAGCAGACAACGCATCTCATACGAAAACAACAGAAGTGATTGTGGGGAATCTCTGGCACAAGAGAGCTCCCAGACAGTGCAACAAATTACCCAAATGTGGTTACTCTTCTATCAGAAGAAGAAACCTCCAAGCCCATGCTTGCCTAGTAAGGGCATCAAATAGTTACAAAGGACAGAGAGGATAGATTAAGAATCCGAGCCTTTGAGAGCTCAGGAGCATTATAAAAGGCCTATAAAAGGCTGAAAGCTAAATGTATGAAGGGTTAAACTTTTGGAGACTATGGAGACTCTACTCCTCTAGCTTCTCATCTTCATTCCAACAATATAAGCTTCTTTTGCTGTTATATGTTCAATGTCGATTTTCTCTTCTGTTCTAAGCTTGCACTTGAATAGGTTTTTCATGTTTTCTTTTGTGTCTAATGCCAGATAATTGTCATCTTAAATCTATGTTGATAAATTAGATTTTCAAGCTTCTTTTACTTCTTGTAGCTAGTCATTCATGTGTGTTTATATATGCATCTGCTGGTATAGTCAATATTCTCCATCTATCCATTGAATATATAAACTATTGAGCATTAGTGGTGTAAAGCCTTGTATTGTTGAGGGTGTTCATGCATGTATTGAGTGCGAATAGAGCTGAAATGGTTATCTGACTTGATCCAAACCATCATCCATTCCAATAGTTCAGAGAACAATATTGAAGATTATATGTTACCAGGCATCTCTGAGCTGCAACATAGGAGAGTTTCCTGGAGTGATAACAGGGGGTATGTTACATTCTTATTAAACACCCATTTATTTTCAATGAGTTTCTTCAGCCGACAACTCTATTTGATCCCAAGCCTCATTTTTGTCCAAATTTTCCATTTCTTCAACCATTTCCTTCTTCTAGAGTCTACCATCCTCTAAATCCACTACCTCCCTGAGAGTTCTGTGATCATCATCAATAATGGATAAATATATATTTTTAATAAAAATAAGATGGAATATACCTCTTTGGTTGCCTTATTTATTTATTTGATCTCCTCAAAACCAGAGTGTGTGGTTCTTATTATTACACAGTATTTTTTCACACCTCCTACACTTCCCTGTGTCATACCCAGGAGTGCCCAAAAATTAACAACTGTGCAGTGTACCCATCCTAATATGAAGCCCAAATCCTCCTTGAAGAACTAATCGAAAGTTTCGTTGAGCATTTCATGAGAAAAATAAGCTCAAAACCCTAATTTCTGGGTCAATGCAATTGTGACACTGCCCTCTCGTGTTGATGGCAGGTTGCACCATGTGAGCCTCATGCTGCGAGTGCAGTTTTTGCCTGGGTACTCGCACTGAACCCTAAAAGGAAAGTTTTCCCAAAGTGGAGGAGAAGCATCGTGATCTGTAGGCATCCAGAACGATGAGATGGATGATGTTCATTGTGGATGTGGTCGAATTATCCCAATATTACCCTTTTATCTTATCTCTATGAGCTCTCTCTTTGAGATGAAGACCTTCCCCTATCTTTGGTGAGATCCTAACTCCCTCTCCGTGCCTATAAATTCATCCTCTTCCATTCCCAAATGGTTGTTCTCTGATTATTTGCACCCTTATGCTGAGATAATGCCTACATGCTATTCACTTTGGCTTGGAGAAGGAGTGCTTGGAGAGCTTGAGCTTGGACTTGGACATTCACTCAAGGAGGGCTACTAACATCAAGGCTTTGGTTGTATGATTCCTCTTTTGTTTATTAATATATACAAATGTTTGTTCACTTTCCATAAATGCTTGTGTCAATGCTTCATTTATCTCAATGCTCCTTGATCTGTTAAGTGGATTAAATTTGATTATGCTTGTTGCACTTTTATGCTTTGTTGTGTTTTTGGTCTCTTGTGAAGGTATTCAAACTCCATGAGAAGCGAGGATTGAGCCTAAGGGAGCAAGGGATCAAGATATTCAACAAAGGAGCACATTATAGCATAAGAGAAAGGTAGGTCCCCTTCCTCTTTTCTTATTTCGATTGTAATCTAGGAAGGTATCTTGTAGATTGTCTCGTTTGTTGCTAGACCCACTAATTGGGTTAGAGTGAGCGTCTCTTTCCGCAGAGAGGATTCACCTGCACAACAAAATGGCGACTTTGTTGGGGATGTTATAACCTTTCCATTCATTTCTTCAATTTGATCCTTTGATTATTTTGACCAATTGTCCAATTCTCAGTTAGATTGAGTCAGTATAGGTCTGCACAATCACTGATTACTCCCTTAGAGTGCTAAGTCTAGATTGTTTTTTGGATTTTTTTTTTTTTTTTTCCACATTCCTCTCTCAACGTGAGTTTTATCAGTGACATTCACATTGACAACACTTGTTTTTACCTGTATAGTCGCGCTGAAAACCTTGCTTTCCACTGTTTGCTCACACCGAAAATTAGCACGGTTTTTTCTATATAAAGTAGTGGTGATGACCTCGACTAGCATGGGTTTGGCTATGAAAAGTGGCGCTGATGACTCTGTCAGCATGGGTTTCGCTATCTAAAGTAGCGCTGATCTTTAATGTGAGAATTTTTAAGGTTTTTGCCTTAGAATCCAGAGTCTCTTGGCCCCTGATGTCTTTTTCCATCCTATATGCTTAGATTTGTCAGTGTTTTTGATTGATTGCCTTGATTAATTTGGAAAATTTGTCTCATTGGATTTGAAGTGAAATTTGATTGAGTTCTAGGGTTTCTAGTCAATTGGTCATCGCTTGCTTCTTATTGGTGTCATTGAGATGCTGGTTTTGCTGATTGATTGAGTGTTGTTTTATGTGGAAATCATTGAAAACATAGTTTTGCATTTGTTTTAGCTTGTCTTTCGAAATTTACTTTTTGTGAAAATGCATTAGATTAGTTGCATTGAAAAGTTATTTTTTGAGATTAATCATTGAAAATAGATCACATTTTTCAGTGATTGAAAGCTAAAGACTGTATTAGGTGCATCAAATAATTCAAAATGAAAAGAAAAGCATAAATCATATAAGTGCATCTTAGTAAAGTTAAAATAATTTTGCTTTCAAAGAGTTGCATTTAGGATAGTGGAAAGTGAAAATCATTTTTACTTTTGGCATTGCAGTTGGAAGATGAAAGTGAAAGTTAGTGGAAGGAATGTTAATTGATGCATTTTGTTTGACACATAATTGATTGAGTTTCTTCCCTTGGTTAGTCTAACTTTCATTGAAATGGAAAATTTTCCTTCTCTCATATAAGTGCATCTTAGGGATTTAGGTGACACCATTTTGAGCCCAAAACTAAAACATAATTGAAGATAAAAATTAAAATTTAACTCAATTAACCTAAGGAGCATTTGGAACTTAAAGCAAACATTTAGAGGTCTAGGCTAGAGACGTGTTTCAACATCTATAAACCTAGCAACTTTCGTTAACTGCCTGCATTGTATCTCGAGGGTGAAATCCAATTCAAATACGGAAGTATATCGAAGGTTCTCCAATACTTTTGGGTATATCAGAGGCACTTCAGTATGGCAAGTATATCAGAATTCTCTCACCGAGCGGTTATGCATTAGATAACGCTAACATAGACTTGTGCTCCCTGTACTGTCGAGTATATATTGGGAGACCCCACTAGGTTGTTATCTTTTAGCCACAGGTAACTGAGTTAGACGCCTTGTAAACATGATACACCGAACACAACATTCAGGGATATCATTCGTCATACATTAAGTCCTTGGTTTCGGCTAAGGTGTATATAACAATTCACAGATACTTGGTAAACCCTCTTGCCTATCTAACCCCTTTTTCATTTTATTTGTTCTTAATTTCTAAAATTGATTGACCGCGAAACAAATTCTTCCTATGGATATACTCCTTAGTACATTGTAGGTTGATATTGATGGAAAAATTTCCTGAGTCTACTAGTCAAGGAAACCCCTCTAATGGGAATCCTAGTTATTTTCCTTATTTTGTAAATACTAGTGCTCCCTATATGGTAACATTGTCCCTTCCTGGATTGACCATTAGTCTGCGAGTTTGGTTATTTTTTGCCTCAGTGATTCCGAGTGTCCAAACTACTTTTCAATCACATTCTCCTCCACCTGAACAACATTAACCTCATGTCAATCCTAAAGTTGACCCCTCACCTTCTTCACCTATTTCTTGACCTCGTTATTGCTTTCTGCCTTGTGAAAGCCTGGATTCTAGTAACCAGGAAGCTAAGAAGAAGAAGAAGAAGACAAAGAAGAAGAAGCAAAATAAGCAAGGGGGCAACCAAGAAGCCATTGCTTTGGATGCAATCGATGTAGAAAAATCTTCCAACCAACCCTAGAAAGTGAAATTCCCTTGCATGCTATGTAAGGGTGACCATCTTCTTAGGAATTGTCTTGGTATTCCCAAGGTCTTAGAAATGTGGTCCACAGATTCACATCGACCTTTCTCATCAGACCTTGGTGATCATGCTGATGATAACCCTTCAACTAGTAATAATAAAGTCCTTGGGAAAAAGGGAAAAGTAAAATTTCCTTGTAAGTTGTGTGAAGGTAATCATCCGATTCACCTTTGTCCTCTTTTGGATGAAGCTTACAAAGAGTTGGAAAACCTTACTACTTCCCAACCTCATCTTTCGAATGGTTATCAAAATATTTATCCTGATCCTCTACTAGTTGATCAAGTGATTGATCAAAAGTCATCTTTGGTCAACCCCACTCTCTTTGAAAGTAAGTCTTGTGAGTCCATTCTCAACCAACCCTTGGTTGAGAAAATGGTAGACCTGGCTCCACCTTCAGTTAACTGTACCTTTCTTGTAGAGAGTGAATCTCAGACTGTTAAGGTTCTTTTGGTTTCTTCAGTTTCAAATGAAATGGAGGGAAATCCTCCTGTTTCGAGGTGCATGAGAGAAGTTCTCCTGTTCCCATAGAGGAAGAGAGCAGCTCTCTCACTCCTATGATACACCCTCCGAGTAGTTTAGTCACTTCTTTTGATTGAATTCGACTAGTAGGGTATCATCTTCCATCTTATGTGCCTTTCCAGATTACAGTACAAGCTTACCAAATAGCTGTACCTAGCATAGTCATAAACGAGGATGCATCTATTAGCATACCGTCCTCAATTTCTTGGCAAGATTTAGGTTCTCCTAAGCTTGTCCCCATCATCCAGAATATGTTAGATTTTAACAAAGGAACTAGTCAACCATTACGGATCCTTCCTAAGTTACCTATTACTTTGGGAGGAAATACGTTTTATATAGACATGATGGTTGTCCAAGGCCCATTGGATTTTAATCTACTCCTTGGCCGTGACTATGTTTACGTCATTGGAGCTCTTGTCTCCTCCCTCTTTCGAATGATGTGTTTCCCACATGAAGGAAGAATTGTGATCATTGATCATCTTACATTCATTAGTCTTGAATTAAATTCCAATCAACCATCATCCCTAAATGGTTCGTATATGCAAGTGGTACCATCCCCACCACAGGTTAATTATGTAGCCACCTGTTCCATGACCACATATACTAATGATCTAGTAGGTGATGTAGTACACCATGTACTGGGGTCATTGGAGCCCGCTTTTTCCATTGGATCCATAGACATGTATTCCTTCCAGAGTGTTTTTCTCCCATCTGATGAGAACCTCTTGGAAGCCATGGCCTCTTTTGGTATGTGATCATGTCTTTGGAGCAGAGTTCCTTATCCAAGCTTGTTAAAAAATGAAACAAGGGCCATTAGAATGGTTCCTTTACTTTTGTCAAGCTTGGTAAAAAATGAAACAAGATGTCATGAGCATGGTTACTTTCATGTGTCAAGATCATTAAAAAATGAAACAAATCCCCTTCCAATTCGAGTCTTTGATTATATCTCGTAAAATCCCAGTCGAGTCTTTCGCTTGATCTCGTAAGAAGAACCTTCATTCCATCCACCTGTTAGTAACTAGTAGTCTACTTAGGTGAATGAAGTGAAGCTTGGGGGTGCATGTACCTTGAATTGAGTCATTCTGCTGGGGGCATGCAAACTTATCTCAAGAATAGTTTATCTTTGTTTCAAGCTTGTATAAAAATGAAACCAAACCCAAGCATAGTTTGTTTCCGTTTCAATATTGTAAAAAAATGAAACCATCTTCAACTATACTCAAGTATAGTTTCCAATGTTTCAAGCTTGAGTAAAAATTAAACCATTCTCACTTTACCTCTCGTGATTGTCATTTTTACCAGCCTATTTTTTCTAGATGAGCCTTGGTATTTTCATTCCATTGTCACCATCTCTTTGGACGATCATACACCTTCATTTGCTTGTTTCACCCTTATCTGAGGAACATATGTGATGAGTGGTCTTATTAGCCAGCCTCTTGACATTTACATGTTTTGAGTAGTTCCATCATCACCAGAACCGGTTGCTATCCTTTTATACCACACGTTCCTCCAGGTGGAGTCATCTTTAAGCTCTTTTTTGATTCTCGAAAGATGAAAAGATCACCGAGTACTTGTATTTTTGAACTCGTTAAATTAAATCAATTGACATTGTCTCAGTATACATTTACCCATTTTTCAGGCTGGGATTGACGATTTACAAAAAAGGAACACCTTGGTCAACATGGTTAAGAGGTTCTCTCGAATGTTGTTTTATACCTTTTTGGGTTTGAGAGACAAATTACAAAAAGGGAACTTATGGAGCTTTCTTTTTTGTCTCTTTTTCAAACTCTCTAAATATTAAAAAGACATCGAGTTACTCTTCTGTTGGACTCATAAAAAATTAAATGACGAAAGACTTGTCACCATGATGAGACCGAGTTTCTTCTTCCTAGGACTCGTAAAACTTATTAGGATGGATTAATTTGAAGAGTGGACTTATACGACAAGCATATGCTATCCCCTTCAAGCTTTTGATTAAAAATAATTGGGGTACTCACTAGAAATAATGAGGAAAAAGTGAAAGTTAAACATCTCTTGTATAGGCAGCGTGTCGCTCTTGAACATGACACTCATTTGTTTCTCGTGTCGGGTTTTGGATATCCTCACTCAGTCACTTGTCCTTCTGGGTTTGGGTGATCCATTTTGCCTCTCATTTGACTATTCCACTTCGTCGTCATGACCCTTGGTCCTATGTTGAGTCAAATGTTGCCACACTCTGGAGTCATGTCACCGATATGTTCAAGAGAAGTCATATCTGCAGTTTACTACCTATACATTGTCTGACTTTTTGCCACAATCCTAGATCATACTCATTTATTCCACTTTATTCCTTGTTTCGTGTCGATGATGAGGGAATCATTATGACCCTCCTTCGACGAGTCATTTTTTGTTGATTTTAGCTCATTATCTAGGAAAATGACTTAGAAACTCCCTTTCAGTACCTTAGAGCTTGCATGTATTAATGGAAAGTTATTCGCATTTGACGATGGGTTTTTGTCATTGACCTTCAATCGAATGATTCCATGAGTGTTCGACTTCAACTTCATTTTCACATTCACATATTGTACTATCGTACCCTGAGAGCCATTGTCATTATTGGTAGTTTCTTTCGTTCCCTGTTAACAATTCACATCATTGGCCGATAATTAGGTGGTTTTCTAGCATGTTCGAATTCAACACATTCATTTACATGTTAGAATTTGTATTTTGATCGGGTTGGGATGGAGCGTAAGACCTTGAGTTTTGTCTGATATAACTCATGTTGCTTGGAGTTATGTATTATTCATGATTATATACATGTTTCCTCTATATGGATGGCTGTGACCATACCGCGGGAATTTATATCTATGATGATGATGATCCTTCTATATCGGGTGTCTGCGTCTATACCGTGGATCTTAGACTTCCAGGCGATCCTTTTCATTCGGATGGATGTGCGCATACCGTGGATATTTTTACATGATCCTTTCTATTTGGATGGTTGCGTCCATACCGTGGATTCATGTTTTGATATATATGATAGAGGTATTAGATATGTATATGTATATGCACCCTTGATTTGTAGGTCTCTTGACGGTGTTTGTTCTAGTCCTTGCACTGGCTCGTAAAACATCTTAGCCATCACTCCCTATTTTGCCTTCATGCTTTAGGGGGCATCTATTACACAGTATTTTGTCACACCTCCTACACTTCCTTGTGTCATACCCCGGAGTGCCCAAAACTTGACAACTATGTAGTGTACCCATCCTAATATGCAACCCAGATCCTTCCTGAAGAACTAATGAAAAGTTTCCTTGAGCCTTTCCTAAGAAAATAAGCTAAAAACCCTAATTTTTGGATCAACGTGACTGTGACACTTCCCTCTCGTGCTGATGGTAGGTTGCACCATGTGAGCCTCACGCTGCCAGTGCAGTTTTTGCCTAGATACTAGCGCTGAACCCTAAAAGGCAAGTTTAAGTGGGGGAGAATCTAGATGATGTTCGTTGTGGATGTGGTCGAATTCTCCTAAGATTACCCTTTGATCTTATCCCTATGAGCTTCCTCCTTAAGATGAGGACCTTCCCCTATCTTTGGTGAGATCCTAACTCCCTCTCCCTTCCTATAAATTCATCCTCTTCCATTCCCAAATGGTTGGTCTTTGATTATTTGCACCCTTATGCTAAGATAGTGCCTACATGATATTCACTTTTCCTACATGATATTCACTTTGGCTTGGAGAAGGAGTGTTTGGAGAGCTTGAGCTTGGACTTGGAAATTCACTCAAGGAGGGCTACTAACATCAAGGTCTATGTTGTATGCTTCCTCTTTTGTTTATTAATATATACGACTGCTGGCTCACTTTCCATAAATGCTTGTGTCAATTCTTCATTTATCTTAATGCTCCTTGATTTGTTAAGTGAATTACATTTTATTATGCTTGTTTCACTTTTATGCTTTGTTGTATTTTTGGTCTCTTGTGTAGGTATTCAAATTCCATGAGCAGCAAGGACTGAGCCTGAGGGAGCAAGTGATCAAGATCTTCAACAAAGGAGTGCATTATAGCATTAGAGTGAGGTAGGTCCCCGTTATCTTCCCTTATTTCGATTATAATCTAGGAAAGTGTCTTGTAGATTGTCTTGTTTGTTGCTGGACCCACTCATTGGGCTAGAGGGATCATCTCTGTCTGAAGAGAGGATTTACCTACACAATACTTATTCTCATTCTATGTGGTTCTTCTTCTTCGGATTCTTGAATTTATCTTCTCAAAACAAGCTCTAACATTGCTTCTGCCCTTTTAGCACCAGAGGGAAAACTAACCCGATTCTTTTTCCCATTTACACAATGTTCACAAAAATCAAAATCCAAAGAGAAATTAGACATACCTTCTACCATACCATTACCATATAGTATATGAAGGCCCATCTCTCCAATATGTCTCAGTGTTTGATGACATATCATAGTCTTTTTGTTATGAAACCAGCTCAAGAAAAGATAGAAAAGACAGATCAACGCCTTAGAATTCATCCTCTTCGAGGGGGCAACCTCCTTTAAATTACATAAATGAACAATTCTTGGATGATTCAAATGAAAAAACCTCCTTTCTATATATACGAGTCTAAGGAGTCACAATATAATCCAGCCGACCTAACAATAATAATATAAAGCCACAAAAATAACAATAGAGGGATTCTATGGGGCACAGTAATAACAATATGGGGGCAATAGGGGCACAAAAATATTAATAAGGGGTATAACTACAATAGTAATGGGGTGATCGCTAGTATTATAGGGACCCAACATGCCCCTCGCCTTCAAAAAAATGTTGTCCTCAACGCTTGAGTAGTTCTGGATACTTTTGCATAAAATTCTCATCCTCCCATGTGGAATCTTCAGCGGATAAGTTCTTCCACTTGATAAGATACTCTGAAATTGATCGATTTTGTAGCTGCCGAATTCTTGTTTCTATGACTTCTTTTGGTTCCAATATAATTTTTCCTTCCTCGTCAAGTTCTGGCAATATTGTTTGAATTGGGAGCTTGTTGCCTATAACCTTCTTTAAACATGAAACATGGAAAACTGGGTGCAATCTAGAAGCTGTAGGAAGCTCCAATTTGTATGCCATAGTACCAATCTTTTGCAACACCTTGTATGGACCATAATACTTTGGTGATAATTTATTATCCTTCTTAGCTTGCTTGAGGGAAATTTTCTTATATGGTTGTAGCCGTAGGAATACCCAATCACCTACATCAAAACTTCTTTCACTACGATGTTGATCTGCCTATTGTTTCCTTTTATTCTGTGCCAACACGAGGTTATCCTTTAAGAGTTGTAGGACTTGTTGTTGATGTTTGATGTGATGTTCCACTGCCTGAACCTTAGAATTTTCTCTTAAATATGATGTGATGGATGGTGGTTGATACCCATAAAGTGCCATAAATGGGGTCATTTTTGTTGCTATATGGACGGAAGTGTTATACCACCATTCAGCCGGAGGCAACCATTTAACCCATTGTGTTTGTTTATTAGATACAAAGCAACGAAGATATCCTTCCAAACATTTGTTTACTATCTCAGTTTGCCCATCAGATTGAGGATGATAAGATGAGCTATGAGCTAACTGAGTACCAAGACAAGAAAATAATTCTGTCCAAAAATTTCCAGTGAAAATGGGATCTCTGTCACTTACAATAATCTTTGGGTTTCCATGTAGCTTTTGAATTGTTTCCATAAATGCAGTAGAAACTGTACTGGCTTTAAATGGATGTGATAATGCACAAAAGTGTGCATACTTGGTAAGTCTGTCAACTACCACCATTATGACACTCTTTCCCTCAGACTTGGGTAAACCTGTGATAAAATCCATTGAAACCTCCTCCCAAAATTGGCTTGGAATTGATAAAGGTTGTAATAGACCCGGTGTCTTAATTGTTTCAACTTTATTTTGTTGGCAAACCAAACATTCTGCCACAAACTTTTGAATATCTGATTTAAGGCCATCCCAAAAAAATTCCTTCTTAACCCTGTGGTAATTTTTTAGAAATCCTAAGTGCCCTCCTAAGGGAGAAGTGTGCAATTCCATAAGAATCTTTTGTTTTAGCTGGGAATTCTTACAGAGGTATAAGTGATCTTTGTACCATAACGAATCATTTTGCCAGCTAAATGTATCAGACGTACTAGAATATTGTTGTAGCTTTCGAATAAGTGCCCACACTTATTTGTCATTCTTCCATTCCTCCCTTGCTTCGTTTATCCAATCTGGTTGGATAATAGAAATGGCGCACAACAATGCTTCCACATCCTCATCCTTTCTTGAGAGTGCATCTGCCACCACATTTTGCTTCCCTTTTTTGTAGATGATTTCAAAGTCATAACCCAACAACTTTGTGACCCACTTTTGTTGCTCTTCAGAGGATAATCTTTGTTCTAAAAAGTCTCTAAGGCTATCATGATCCGTTTTTACCTTGAAGTGTCTTCCCATTAGGTAGGGTCGCCATTTCTTAAGTGCATGGAGTATTGCCAACACTCCCTTCTCATAAATAGCTTTACTTAAAAACTTTCCCTTGATTGGACGATTTTCAAAAGAAATGGGTCTTTCATCTTGCATTAAAACAACACCAATTC
This sequence comes from Pinus tabuliformis, assembly GCA_031772625.1. NCBI lineage: Eukaryota > Viridiplantae > Streptophyta > Pinopsida > Pinales > Pinaceae > Pinus > Pinus tabuliformis. The sequence continues at coordinate 1,098,779,441 of CM062819.1, forward strand.
CATTTCCTGAAGCATCACATTCCACAATAAAGGTTTTTGTGAAGTATGGTGTAGCTAAGACCAGTGCTTGGCACATTGCCTCTTTAAGATGTTCAAAGGCCTTTGTTGCTTCTGGAGTCCATGAAAATGCATCTTTCTTCAATAATGTTGTTAGCGGTGCTGCTATTCTCCCATAATTCTTAATAAACTTGCGATAATACCCTGTCAACCCAAGAAATCCTTGCAGATGCTTTATGGATGTGGGGATTTTCAATTCCTTAATGGCTTTAATTTTGCTAGGGTCTACCTTAACTCCTTCATGAGATACAATATGACCCAAATATTCCACCTCCTGGACTCCAAAGAAACATTTGGATCTTTTTGCATATAATTGTTTCTCCTCCAATAGTAGTAGCACCCTGTCAACATGTTCAACATGATCCTTCCAAGACTTGCTGTAGATTAGTATATCATAAAAAAATACTAACACAAATTTCCTAAGGAATGGTTTGAAAATTGAATTCATCAAACCTTGAAATGTTGAAGGTGCATTGGTAAGGCCAAAAGGCATGACCAAAAATTCATAATGACCCTCATGAGTTCTAAATGTTGTTTTCGGAATGTCTTCAATCTTCATTCTGATTTGATGATATCCTGAATGAAGATCCAACTTGGTGAAGTAAATTGATCCATGCAATTCATCCAGTAATTCATCAATGATAGGAATGGGGAACTTATCTTTAATAGTGAGCTTGTTGAGCTCCCTATAATCCAGAGACATGTGCCATGATCCATCCTTCTTGTGCACCAATACTACTGGGGCAGAGAAAGAACTTTGACATGGTTGAATTATACCAGCCTCTAGCATTTCTGCAACCATACATTCAATTTCACTCTTTTGGACATAGGGATATCTGTATGGCCTGATGTTTGGAGGAACACTTCCTGGAATCAGATGAATAGCATGATCATGATCACGCATAGGTGGGAGACCTTTGGGAGTCTCAAATACCTTGGAATGATTGTCCAGGACTTTTTGGAGATCTGGAGAAATAGATGATTCCGATGTGGAAACATCTAGCGAACATAATTGTGTAATTACACCTCTTTGCTCCTTTTTTAGAAGCTTTGTCATACCATTAGAGTTGATTATCTTTCCTGGTTTCCCTTCAATACCCCTTAATTCAACTTCCTTTCCTTCCATAGAAAATTTGATGAAAAGTTCTTGAAAATTAAAAGCTATTGTACCCAAGGATTGTAGCCATTGGACTCCTAGTATAACATCAACACCTCCCATTGGAATGGAAAGCATTGGGCTAGTCAATACATATTCTCCCTTGGATAGCTTGATATTATGGAACTTTCTAGAGAAATTTATTGTTCCTGCATTTGCAATCATCACTTGACACTCTGGTGCTGGATATAGGAAGCAATTCAATTCTTTTGCTACCCTACAATGAATAAAATTGTGGGTGCTTCCTGAATCAATCAACACTATTACCTTTTTCTTCTTGATTTGTCCTTCTATCTTGAAGGTTTGAGGAGTGGTAATTCCCGCCAATGCATTACAAGATATGGTCTGATTTATTTGTTCTTCATCTAGGCTTTGTTCCTGGAGTATATCCTCTTCTTTTGACCTTTCTCGCTCCTTTTCTTCTTCCTCTTCACAATCTATGTAGAATAATTTCTTCTCAGCACACTTATGACCTTTAGTGTATTTGCTATCACAACTGTAACAAAACCCTTTTTCTCTTTTTTCTTCCAATTGTTGTGGTGTCAACCTTATAGGTCGTGGAAGACTAGGGGAAACAACACTTCCGTCTTTATAGTTGTGAGTGGTATGCTTCCTGGTTGCCATAATTTTGCTTTCCATTTTTCTTGCTAACCTGAATTCCTTTTCTAATGAATCAGGTTCCCAAAGGCGAACATCATGTTGGATATTATCCTTTAAAGACCCTATGAACACATCAATCCTATGCTCCTCTGGAATATCTTTTACCCTTATGTTCAATTTTTGGAACTCCTCAATGTGCTCCATTATTGAACCCTTTTGTTTGAGACTTATCAATTGGCTAAAAAAAGTGTTGCTTTTTGTATCCTCATAATGTGCTATCAATTCTTCCGTAAAAATTTCCTATGTGATAAATTGTTTACGAGAGCAAAGCCATTGATACCATACAAACTGATTTGGTTCCAAATATAAAGTTGCCATACGTACCTTTTGTGTGTTTTGCACATTATTGAGATCGAAGAACTTCTCCATCTGTAATATCCATGTGGGGGGATCCTTGCCATCAAACTTCCTCTTATCGATTTTTGGAATATGGTGAGTCTTCGATCAAACATTAGAGTCTATGATATCATGATTAACATTTCTTTTGTTCACATCATGAGTTTCCTTTACTACCTTTTCACCATTAATAAGTATTTCTTGTAGAAAATTTGTTAAATCTGTCTTCATATCTGTCATGCCTGTCTTCAAGTTTGTGTTCAAATCTATCTTCAATTCTTCCATGTCTGTCTTCAAATCTATCTTCCAATCATCCATCTTAGCTTCCACACCCTTTATCTTAGATTCCATGCCATTTATCTTAGCTTCTGTTAGCTTTTGTGAGTGTGACATTTGTTGCACTTGTTCTTGTAATTTTGGTATATCATGTAGCATTTCTTCCTCTTCTTCATGAGTCATGCTAGAGATTTTAGGTTCGTTACTAGGTATTTGCATTTTCTTTCCTCGAGGCATCAGTTACCGCTAATAATGCTTTACTATGCCCTTTGAATTCCTTCAAACCAAGCTTACGCAAAAAATAAAAAAAAAACTACACACCTTTTTTCACTTTGTAGAAGCTTGATATTGAATCTGATGTATCTCTGTAATTTCAGATCCTCCAATTCAGAAATTGTGGCCTGTAGTAGCCTTCTATGTCCTCTTTCCAATGCCACAAGTCTGACCCAATTTGGATTCTCCAAGGAAGCGTTATGCGAAATCTCCCACAGTGACTTGATTATAGACTAGTTCAGTAGAGTGAAATTGCACGACGTGCCACGAGTCACTGTTTCGACCTTTGGATCTGAAAATTGCATACAAGAAACCAAAGTCCGTCCTCTTTCTTTACCTTTTGACGAAATTGTGATCCGATCCCTAGAGAGAAATTTATGACGATTTTCACCAGGTCACCTGTTTGGAATACAATTCAGAAATCTGCAAAAAGACCAACTTCCTCAGATCATATCTCCGCAAATTTAGTGCCAAACGCTCTGAAATTTGGACCCAAGGTTCAGCGTGATTTCTTCTCAAATGGGTTTTTTTTTCAGCTTCTGAAACATCACAAAAAAAAATTTATAGCGAAAATGCCACGATGACCTGTTTGGAGCAGCGAAACCCTAGAATCCAAAGCTCTGATACCTGTAGAAACTTTTTCTACAATTATCTGGCTCTGATACCATGTAGAAACTTTTTCTACAAATTATCTGGCTCCGATACCATGTAGAAATTTTGAATAATATGACACATATTCACAAAGATTATCCTGATCATACAATTATAAGCGGAACATGTATAATACATAATCTCCTCTACGTTGATCATCAATTTACAGAAGCAGAAACATTCACAGGCGCACATAGAAGCATCAATCAAACTCATAAACACAGTATGTATCCCGGGGAAAGCATCTCGCTAAAAACCCCACACTATCTGTATATTATATTGATTGAATCATGTAACAATACAAAGCATAATACTTCTCACAAGTATCTCCACCTCTGTTACACACAATACAGCTCAGATCTGATCTCCAAATCTCTTCCACTGCTTGCCTGCCTCCACTGCTCAATACCTGCTCAAGAACTGATGAGAATAGCTTCCCAAACTCGTTTTTCACCTGCAAAATAGTCACTCACTCTTTGTGGACGTGAGAAAAGGCTAAAATGTGGGCCAAATACGTGAACAAACTCATTGGCATACTCAATCCTTTGATTGTGCAAGATCTGGTGCACAACTATAGTCACAACTGATAGCAATCTGATTCTCTACCACCTGTCCCTGTTGAACTGAACATGCACTGACATGCAACTGAGTTAACTGATGTATTCTTTAGTTGTATTATGAGTTAATAATTAGTTTAACAACTCATCATTAGTCTATCTGCAGTTAGACTAACTACAACCAGTTTAACTAAGTTAAACTGAACACAACTCCATCAACTGTACCTCCAGTCCACTAAACTCAACTCACTTGAGTTCTAACTGAAGTCATGCATGCAACAACTCAACTGACTCATAAGAAAAACGAATTTCCTTCTGACAGCTGCATGTGCCACTTCTGTAGCTCAAACTGAAGTGCTCCAAGAGAATAAGATTAAGTTTATAGTCCAAATATTATTGTGAGATAATAATATTTGACTTTTCTATTTTTGACAGCCAGTCTAAAAATAGACTTGATCACTCACACTGTGATCACTCACACTTTCATCAAAAATAGAAGTCCATCTATTTTTCCCAACTTGATCAATCATCCATAAACATAGACATGATCCATATGTCTAAAAATAGACATAGTCTAAAAATAGACTTGCGCCAAAAATAGCCTGCGGGCCCACTTAGTGAAGGCGACTCTTTTCACTAAGCTCCATCATCTTGTTGCAATCTCAACACTCCCTCTCGACAAGATATGGATTATCAACAACCCCTATCCTGCCTCGGTGGTACTCGAATTTTCTCCTGGTGAGAGCCTTCGTCAAAATATCAGCATCCTGATCCTCCGTTGGAATGTACAAAAGTAACATGATCCTCCGCTGCACACAATCTCTGATATGATGGTACCTGATGTCAATATGTTTAGATCTATCATGAAATACAGGATTAGCTGAGAGTTTAATGCAACTCTGGTTATCACAGTAAATCACAGTAGGATCCAAATGAGAACCGAACAAACCAACCAGGATCTTCCTCATCCATATAGCCTCGCATGCAGCCAAACTTGCTGCCATATACTCGGCCTCCGCTGAACTGAGTGCCACGGATCTCTGCTTCCTGCTGTACCAAGAAACTGCTGTCGATCCGATACTGAAGACCCCTCCTGATGTGCTCTTTCTGTCTGTTGGGCTCCCTGCCCAATCTGCATCCGTGAAGCCACATAGCTTCACCTCATCCTCCTGTCTGTACCACAAACCATATCCCGATGTGCCTCTCAAGTAGCGCAATACATGCTTGCCCGCCTTCCAGAAGAGCTTGGTAGGCTTAACCATAGCTTGTGAAAGCTGGTTAACTGCATAGCATATATCAGGTCGTGTATTGACCAAATACATCAGCGACCCCACCAACTGTCGATAAACAGTGGCATCCACTTCTTCTCCCGAAGTGGCATCCTCCTTCCTCCAACCTCCAGGAAGAGGAGTATCAACAGGCTTGCAGCCATGCATGTTGAACTTCTCCAGTATCTCCCGAGCATACTTGCCCTGAGAAACAAACAGTCCACCACTGCGCTGCCATATTTCCAATCCTAGGAAATAGTGAAGGAGGCCCAAGTCCTTCATCTCAAACTTTGTAGCAAGATCCTTCTTGCATGACAGTATCAACAGCTCATCACCCGTTAGAATCAAATCATCAACATACAGTACAATGATAAGAAACTTACCCTCCACCACAATCTGGTATAGGTTCGGATCCGCCTCACTCTTGGAGAATCCAAGTCCTGTGAAATAGCTGTCTATCCGTGTGTACCAAGCACGTGGTGCTTGCTTCAACCCATACAGCGCTCTCTTGAGCCTGCACACATGCGACTCGCTGCTGAAGACTTCAAAGCCTTCGGGTTGCTCAATGTACACCTCCTCCTTAATGACTCCGTTGAGGAACGCAGTCTTCACATCCATCTAATGAATGTGCCATCCCATCTGCGCTGAGAGAGAAAGAATCGTCCATATGGAAGAATACCTTGCGACAGGTGCAAAGGTCTCCTCATAATCGATCCCCTCAATCTGTGAAAAGCCTCGGGCAACAAATCTTGCCTTGTACTTCTCCACACTCCCGTCAGCTGCCTGCTTAACTTTGTAGATCCATCTCGAACCTACCACTGATTTCCCTTCCGGTCTAGGAACAATCTCCCATGCACTGTTTCTGACAATAGAATCATACTCTTCCACCATGGCGTCTACCCATGCGGGATCCTCCACAGCTTCCTCGAAAGAGGATGGCTCATTCACAACACACTTGCTCATAAGAGCCATGTATCCAGTGTACCGATCAGGTGACTGTCTCTGCCTTCGTTGGGCTGTAGGTGGTCCTACAACTTTCTCTGCATCTTGAGCCAGTCGCTCAGCTTCTGTCAAGCGCTTTCGCCCTCTGATGGTTGGCGCTGCATGACTGGTCTCTTCCACTCCATGAACCTCGTCCTGTGGCTGATCCACGTCCTGAAGCTCATCCTTAGGAACTAATAGCTCCTCATCTGCATGCAAGTGTAGCTCCCTCTCAAGCGAACACTTCATGGCTTTCTCCTCCTGAAATTTTATATCCCGTCGCACAACAGTTTTACCACTGTCTGGCAAATACACACGATAGTTGTGGGGCGTATCAGTGTACCCCACAAATATCCCAACCTCTGCAGTCGGCTCCAACTTCTTTCTGGCATCCTTCGTCACATGCATGTAAACGTTAGCACCAAAAATCCTCAAATGAGAAAGATCAGGCTTCTTACCAGAATAAGCCTCCTCGGGTGTACTCATGCCAAGTATCCTATGAGGACAACGGTTCTGCACATAAACTGCTGTATTGCATGCTTCCACCCACAAGTGAAGGGGTAGGCCCTGATCATGCAACATTGCCCGTGCAGCACCCACAATCGTTCTGTTCTTCCGCTCAGCTACCCCGTTCTGCTGTGGGTTATGGGGAGCTATGAGCTCTCTACGAATCCCTTCTGCCTTGCAGAAATCCTTGAACTCGTCCGAGATGTATTCAACACCATTATCGCTCCTAAGAGCCTTCACCTTCTTCCCCGACTCCTTCTCGACCAGTGCTTTGAATTCACAGAACTTTGAATATGTCTCGCTCTTCTTCTGCATGAAGAAGATCCAGCACTTACGAGAGAAATCATCAACAAAAATCACATAATACCTGTGTTTTGCTGTCGAAGCAACTGAGAAAGGTCCACACACGTCTGTGTGAATTCTCTCAAGGATCGTCGTGGCGCGACTATCCTTCTCGTGAAAAGTGGCTTTCACAAACTTCCCCAAAGTACACCCCTTGCACTGATCTGACTGCGCAAGTGTGCCTTTAGGAAGCCCTGTAGTGATCTGCTGCAGTATCTTCAAGGCTCCATGGTGAAGGTGACCCAATCTCCTGTGCCACAACTCGCCATCATCCCGGCTCACCAATCCTTCTGCCTTGCCTGCCATTGCTGCGCATCCATCTACATGCAACTGATAAAGGTTCCTCACTCGAACCCCTATCTTCCGGGTCTCACCAGTTGTCTTGCTGCGCAGGAAGGCCTTTCCCTCGCTGAAAACAACATCATACCCCTTGTCTTCTAACATCGCCACTGAGATGAGATTCTTCTTCAATCCTGGAACATGCATGACTTCCTTCAATACAAAGGGTTTACCAGACTCCCTCTCAAAGGAAATGGTACCGATATCGGTCGCACTGTATCTACCATCATCGCCCATCTCGATGTGCACTCCAAGATCTTTGTCCTCCAGATCAGAGAACAAATCTCTATCTCCCGTCATGTGAAAAGACGCACCACTGTCCAGGAACCACACTGATCCCATCACACTTGAAACCAAGCATGCGATCAATGAAAAATCAAGCTCAAACTGAGAAGCTAAGGCCTCTCCCCCTGCAGATCCAGCAGCTTGCTTGTTCTTCTTCTTCTGCGGACAATTTGTGGCATAGTGTCCGTGCTGGTGACAGTGAAAACACTTCACCTTGGACATATCCTGCTTCTTGCCTTTCGCACCAGACTGAGAAGCTTTCTTGTTCTTCCCCTTCTTTGCTTTGGCAGCCAAAGCACAATTCTCTTCATCAGATACCTTTGATGAAGATCCATTCTCACCTTTATTGTTACTGAGTTTATCCTTGAGCGCCAGGTCGCTCTTGCTTTGGAATAACATTTGCAATCCGTTGAAAGACATTTCAACAGCACTACTGCAAATTCAATTTCCACCAGCTCCAAACTCAACTGCTTCCGATCAACCCTCGCTTGATATCCTGTAAAAATCTCTTCTACAAATCAAGCTGCTCCGATACCATGTAGAAACTTTTTCTACAATTATCTGGCTCTGATACCATGTAGAAACTTTGAATAATATGACACATATTCACAGAGATTATCCTGATCATACAATTATAAGCGGAACATGTATAATACATAATCTCCTCTACGTTGATCATCAATTTACAGAAGCAGAAACATTCACAGGCGCACATAGAAGCATCAATCAAACTCATAAACACAGTATGTATCCCGGGGAAAGCATCTCGCTAAAAACCCCACACTATCTGTATATTATATTGATTGAATCATGTAACAATACAAAGCATAATACTTCTCACAAGTATCTCCACCTCTGTTACACACAATACAGCTCAGATCTGATCTCCAAATCTCTTCCACTGCTTGCCTGCCTCCACTGCTCAATACCTGCTCAAGAATTGATGAGAATAGCTTCCCAAACTCGTTTTTCACCTGCAAAATAGTCACTCACTCTTTGTGGACGTGAGAAAAGGCTAAAATGTGGGCCAAATACGTGAACAAACTCATTGGCATACTCAATCCTTTGATTGTGCAAGATCTGGTGCACAACTATAGTCACAACTGATAGCAATCTGATTCTCTACCACCTGTCCCTGTTGAACTGAACATGCACTGACATGCAACTGAGTTAACTGATGTATTCTTTAGTTGTATTATGAGTTAATAATTAGTTTAACAACTCATCATTAGTCTATCTGCAGTTAGACTAACTACAACCAGTTTAACTAAGTTAAACTGAACACAACTCCATCAACTGTACCTCCAGTCCACTAAACTCAACTCACTTGAGTTCTAACTGAAGCCATGCATGCAACAACTCAACTGACTCATAAGAAAAACGAATTTCCTTCTGACAGCTGCATGTGCCACTTCCGTAGCTCAAACTGAAGTGCTCCAAGAGAATAAGATTAAGTTTATAGTCCAAATATTATTGTGAGATAATAATATTTGACTTTTCTATTTTTGACAGCCAGTCTAAAAATAGACTTGATCACTCACACTGTGATCACTCACACTTTCATCAAAAATAGAAGTCCATCTATTTTTCCCAACTTGATCAATCATCCATAAACATAGACATGATCCATATGTCTAAAAATAGACATAGTCTAAAAATAGACTTGCGCCAAAAATAGCCTGCAGGCCCACTTAGTGAAGGCGACTCTTTTCACTAAGCTCCATCATCTTGTTGCAATCTCAACAATACCAAATATTATGAAACCAGCTCAAGAAAATATAGAAAAGATAGATCAACGACTTAGAATTCAGCCTCTTCGAGGGGAAAACCTCCTTTACATTACATTATTGAACAATTCTTGGATGATTCAAATGACAAAACCTCCTTTCTATATATAGGAGTCTAAGGAGTCACAATATAATCCAGCCGACCTAACAATAATAATATAAAGCCACAAAAATAACAATAGAGGGATTATATGGGGCACAATAATAACAATATGGGGGCAATAGGGGCACAACAATATTAATAAGGGGTATAACTACAATAGTAATGGGGTAATCACTAGTATTATCTTTCTTGAACATTGTTTTTACACCTACATCATCCATCTTGCTTACATAAATTAGATTTCTAGCCAATCTAGGAATGTGCATAGCATAGGGAAGTGTTCTAATAGTTCCACCAATCATCTTTAGCTTGAATTTTCCTCCTCTTATGATTTTGGTTTTCTTGTCATCACCTAGGAAGACATCACAACCATCATACTTCTCATACTCGCAGAGCAAGTCCTTATGAGGAGTCATGTGGAAGGAGGCACCTGAGTCAATCAACCATACCTCATGATCTATGTGTGTACTTGAAGAAGAAGCCAAGTACACATCCCCTCCTTAATTTAAGGTGGTCTTCACCTATGTAAAAGGAGCATCGAAAGATCCCTTTCCTTTCTCAGTAGTTTTAGATCTACAGTCCCTTTTGTAGTTCCCTTCTTTTCCACATTTCTAGCATACCTTTACAACTTGGAGATTTAGATCTCACTCTAGATTAAAATATCCTACTAGAGGAATTATTTCTATTTATGTTATGGGATTTCCATATTACAAACAAGGAATATCCATATTTTTTAGTCTCATCTCCTTCAACAACAAATCTAAGACTATTTCATCAAATTTCAAGGTAGTTGTATTGCTACCTATGGCAACAACCAGACTATCACATGAGTACGGTAGAGCAGAAAACAAATTGATGCACTTATCGTTGTCTAAAATTTTAATATCAACATATAATAATTAACTTACCATAGTATTGAATACATTTATATGCTCTATCATCAAGTCTCCATCCCTATTTATTAGGTTATATAGTGTTTTGTGCAAGAACAATTTGTTCTCCAGGGACTAATATTGATATAAAGCCCCTGGCATGTCCCACAAATCCTTTGTTTTAGCTTCTTTTGAAACATTTAATAATACTGAATCGAAGACACACAATCATATTGTGATCTTTTCCTTTCGATCCAACTTGGTCCAATATTCTGTTGACATTGTCATTGGTTTAGTACCTGGATCAACCATGATCCACTAATACTTATCCACCAACAAATCCTTCATCTTGAGCTCCCACAACTCAAAACCCTTTATGCTGAATTTTTCAAGCTCTATATTTCAACTTTTCGCTATCTCCTTTCACCACAAGAATTGATAATGTAGATCTCTCATTGTAATAAGGTCCACCGCAGGCTCAAGAAAAACCCCTCAGCTACAAAAGCGTCCCCTTGAAGCTAAAACTACTATGATACCAAATGAAGGTGTTAACTCTGTACAAAAGTTACCTACAAATGAATTCTTAAAAAAAGTGGAAAATATACAATGGAGAGAACATAAAATAAGCACATAATTTTTTCTCGTGGAATCCAAAACCGGGAAAACTATATTAATTTTTCAATATTCCTTTCAATGTTTCAATACATTATATACATGTCGAAGCATTTATAAACTCTAATCCATTAACCCTAGATTGGAACATAACCGTAGTTCCCTTGACCGGATCTACAAAATAGCATGGAAAAAACCATTTTTCCAAAAACCATGTGCAAAACCATGGGTAGGTCTGTCCACCGTCCTTGGGTCCGCATAAAAAAATGTGGTGCTAACTTGAACCCCATGCAAGGGGGTCAATCGCCCCCTCCCCCCTATGCCCAACAAAATGTAACAACACGTACCACTAGTCATGCCAAGAATATAACACATACCTAATAGCGTGAAGGATTTAATTGCTTGGGTTTATGGGGATTTGCATGCCACAAAATGTCTAAGTTTGGAATTCTCCCCCACAGCACTTGCACACTCAAGTAACTAGCTTTTTCTTTTAGATTTCTTTTGTTTTGTCTTGTCTTGATGGTGTTCCATGTAAGGGTTCCAAATGGTGAATGTCAGGGGCTATGGGATCCTTATAGGTGTTTAACCAGGGGTTGGTATTAAGCAATCAATCTATAGCACTCAATTAACACTTCCCTTTGCCTCGAACTTGGGAGATGGGACAAGAGGTGACTGTAGTCTCAAAGTTTTTTTCAGAGTGTGAGAGAATGATGAGAAAGAGAACACGTGTCCACAAATGTACAATGAGAAAATGATCCTTGGGAGGTGGTCGCTTTCAACATGTCTTAACATGAGGTTAGATATTTTCGTTGAATTAGCCGAGTGCATTGTGAGCCCCTTCCAATCCATTGAGGTTGAGCAAAATTGTGGTCGTATGTTGGGAGGAAGCCCCAACATTTAAGAGGAAAATGTCTCCTCCCAGGTATCCATGCAACATTTATTTAGCTGATTGGAATAATAGTCTTTCAATGAATAAAATAAACTAAGGAGGAGCTGATAATGAGGTTGAACAAGTTGGAAGAGAGGGTCTCAACGCTGAGCAAGAAGCATGATATATATTTATATCAACTTCAAGTGTTAGTCCAAGATCTTAGAGAGGAACCTGATTTGGACGAGCCCACTCCTACTCCTCTCCAGGGAAATCCCTGTTAGATTGAAGGAAAGTAAGGATAATCTCATTAGTTATGTGTTTGTATTTTTTGTAATGTTCTATGCAAACATGGCCATGAAGCTAAAAACTAGAATCTCTATTGAGGGAGTTTTTAATCTATATAGAATAATGAAGAGACAAGACTATTTCTGAAATGTGTGGTATAAAGGCTTTAAGACTTATTTTTCTATATCCAATGATGGTTTCCCATAGGGAACCCTTGGTTGTTATCACTATACAATATGTATATTATGCTTACAAATATTATATAGTAAAGAACCTTACTAAAAAACGTAATATTGATGTGTATTTAAAAATATATTAATAAAAAGAATATTTTAATGTGGACAAGGTGGTCCATAATTTTTTTTTTAATTCCCATGTTAAATAAAATATTTAAATGTGAGATATGTATACATTATATATTTTTAAAACAAAAAAATTATGTACTTATTGTATAAAGCAGTTGAAAAATAGATAAATTCTTATTGTTACAACATTTCAAGTATTCTAATTATTTTTGTAATAGCCCTGGTGAAAATTCCATGTAATAAAATTAAATAAAGGCAAAATAATAACCATGGATGATGGGACACTTATTCCAAGCTGAATGTTGGGCATAATTCTAGTGATGGGAATCAATTGTGATTGGCTATGGCTAAGGAAATTGGCAAAGGCAATGACTAAGGCTTTGTGAAGGCAAAATGACATTTTTGGCACATTTCTTTATGAAAATAATGGAAATTAGGAGAAAAGGGAGGTGCAAGGTCACATGTTGCACGTGAGGAGGAAATTGAAGGAAAATAATGGAAAATGAAGAAAATAGAGGCCTCATTCATAAAAAGGCTTCATAGGATTAGTTGGTAACCTTTTGTCAGTTCAGTTTTGGAGCTTTCTCATTATTCTCTCTCTCTCTCTCTCATACTCTTGGAGACTTAGAGCTTTCTTGGAGCACTCTTGGAGGGTGTGACATACTTGGATTCTTAGAGCAAGAAGGCAAAGGAAGGATAGGAATATGCATGTGGATTTTTGGTTGTGATCTATCATTGGCATGGAGGATGGCCTGGATTGACAGTGTATTGCCTAGACTTGCCATTTCCTGGATATCTGTGGTGATTGTGGGTTTACTTCCATTGTTTTGTTTTGGTTGGTTCTCATGTTTCCTTAGCTTGGGTTGAGTTATTAGTCTTGGAAACCCTGGTTGGAAAAACGCTCTGGAAGCCTTGTAATAACTTGGGTTGAGGTACTAATCCTGGAAGCCTTGGTTGGAAAAACACTCTGGAATCCCTTGGTGGGTTGATTTACTAGTCCTGAAGCCCTGGTAGGATAAGCACTTTAGAATCCCTATATAAGTGTGAGTTGAGTTACTAGTCCTGGAAGAATTGGTTGGAAAAACGCTCTAGAAGCCTTGGAAGGCTTGGATTGAGACCAATCTAATGATGATTCTGTGATGTTCGACTAGGAGGTGGAATCACTGTTTGTACGGTCGAGTGGAACATGGAAGTCCCATCTCAGGTTTGGATTTTGAATCATTAATGAAATGTTATTTCTCCTTGTATTTCTATGAACATTTTGATGGATTGTATGTGGTCTATATGGTTGTACTTTCATGAGTATTTCTGTCCCTATTATGTTGGTTATGTATGTGTTTTATGACAACAACCATGTATGGATTTCCTCATGTTTTTACTTTTAATTGAATGATCAATGTATCTATGACCTAATGGATAGAATGGCAGTTGATTTGTTGAGGAATCAATGCTTCTTAGAGATTCTCAAATAAGTATGAGACCCCTGTGCTCAGAACTATTAATTAAACTTGTAGGTTAGACATTTGCAATATGTTTGACAAAATGCCTGTCATGGCTAGTGGGGGTCCAGTTAAGGTATTAAACAAGTATTTTCTTTAATACTATCATTTCCATGTTATTTTACTGATATGAAGAGATGGTTCAATTTTGGGTAGTGACTTGGGCTTTCGGCCTGAAAAAGTGGCTTAAATCCCGAAGTTGTTGTCATAGCACTGACAGTTTTGGTCTTTGGTCACTTGCAGGCAAGACCATGAGAGCGACTTTGGGTTGCTAGTTGCACTCATGCCTATAGCATGGTAGCGAATGAGCCTTAAATTATCCAAAATATCATTGGGACCACAAGGAAAGTTTTCTAAAGTATTGGATTGGTTCTTGAGGGTCTTGTGGCTGATGATTAATGTCTGTATGGTGTGTTTCCATTGGTTCCACTTCATTAACGTGACTTAGGAGGTCGAATCATATCATAGTAGACTCTTGTAGCATGTTTATCTTGGCTGTCTGATTGCTTGGGTAGATGTGGGAGGAGGGTGTTACAGAGTGGTATAAGAGCATGGTTCACCCCTCAGACTGAATGGACTATGTGTTGGTCATGCATGCATGTCAGTTGCATGTGTGTCTCTCACACTTGCATTCCATGTGCTTGTTGCATTTGCATGATGTTGATCATGGTCATAGTGATGTCGTGATGTGGAACTTGAGTTTGTTGTGGTGGAATGAAACATCGTGAGTGGATGACTGGTTATATGTCGATTTATGCCACTTACATGTATCATTGTAGTATGCTTGGTTACATTCTTGCATGTTTGGTTACATTCTTGTATGCTTGGTTACATGTATCATTCTTGCAGGTTTGATTTCAAGTATCATTAATTCATGCTTGATAATATGTGCTTATGTGTATGTGTGGATGGTTATGCATTTCTTATGCATGTTCATGTTTGTAGGTGGTCAAGTGTAAAGTGATGTAGTGGTGGTTGTCATGCATGAGGTTGTGGTGTGCGTCGTTGTTGAGGTCATGCATTGATGAATGGATCCTAGCTATAATGGCAGTTGCATGGTCATATGCTTATGTTTCATGTTTCTATATGATGTCATGATTATATTATATATGTATCATGCTGATTTATTGATCTTGTAGATAAGGTATCCTCCACGAGCTATACTAAGGTATGTTGGTTTATTGTGATTTGGTTTAGCTGACATGACATACCTTGCAGGAAGAAATATCAAATGGCTAGCAAGATGGTTGACTACAAAGAATCTCCCTATGAATCAGAAGAGCAGTATGGTGTTGGGAACTCTTCCGACTTGGCAGTGAAACTGTGAATTTTAAAGGAAGAAATAAGGAGTTGTAAGGTAGATAATGACATAATCATATAGGCACAGGAAAAGTTAGTAGAGGTAAATGCAGTCATACTTCAGAGCTTGTCAGATTTGCAGTGACAGGGACCACTTTGGATCAACCATGAGCAGGAGGATAGAACTAATGGGGCATATGGTAGTAGATCACATGGTGGTCACCAATCAGATAGAGATGACACAATCAGAGATGGAAAATTGTTGGACACTCTGGATAGGAGAAGGGATAGACACATGTATGATTCTAGTTCTGATTCAGATAAGCACTATGATCATCATCGGTATCATCCTTACAAGAGGAGTGATAAGGGGTATTTTCCACATGAGTTTAAGAAACAAAAGAAACCTACTTTTGATGGAGAGGTAAATAAATCGTAAGATGCAGAGGCGTGGTTGCTAGGCATGAAGAAGTTCTTCAGATTACATGACTATTCAGAGAACATGAAAGCTAGAGTGGCTACATTTAGTCTCAAAGGAAAATCAGACATTTGGTGGGAAGACGTGAAGAATGTTAGAGGTATAAATGAGGAAGATTTGACTTGGAGTGAGTTTGAGTAGCTATTCAAGAATAATTATTTGTCAGAAAGATACTTTGATGATAGGGTAAAAGAATTCTATGAGCTAAAGATGGGATCCATGACAGATGATGAGTACACTAGTATATTTTTGGAGTTGCTGAGGTATGTGCCTTACCTCAAGGAGGAGAAGGCTAATATTTAGAGATTCGTTAGTGGATTACCAATTGCATTCAAATATAGGATTGAGTTCGATGAGCCTAGATCATTGGAGGAGGCCATTCAAAAACTGAAGCATTGCTATGAACAATTGAAGCACAAAATTGAGACTAAGCTAGAATGGAAACGTAATGCAAAGAATAAAGGAAATGGGACAAGAATCAAGTACGACCACAGAACACAAGTAACCAAGAGAATTTTGCACCACCTAAGAAATTCAATACATCAGATAGAGGACAAGGATTCCAGTCAGGAGAACAAACCAAGGAAACAGGTTGGAAGCCTATAGAGTGTTGGACTTGTGGTAAAGATCATTGCAGGAGAGACTGTCCGCAAAATCAGTGTGGTAGACCTCAGATGTACAATGCATAGGAGGCACAGACCATTGGGGATGTTGGTCAGAGTGTTCCATGTATCTATGCAGTAGTGGACAACAGGCATGCAAAGGATCAGTCATCTATAATTGAGATGGATGGTAAGCTTTGTGATCAAGTTATTTCTATTTTGATTGAACTTGGATCTAATTATAGCTATGTTAGTCTTGACTTGGTGGATAAGTGTGGTTTGAGTAACAAATTTCATGTAGAGTCTTGGTTAGTACAGTTAGATACAGGTACTAAAAAACAAGTCCATCATTGGGTAAGAACTTGTGCATTTGACTTGAATGGTATGCCCACCACAACACATTTGAATGTATTACCGTTGGGATCATATAGTATGTTGTTGGGAATGGATTGGTTGTATCTTCATAGAACCAAGGTAGACTGTTATGACAAAGCCATTAACTGCGTTGATGACAATGGAGAACCAAGAGTCCTATAGGGAAAGAAGAAAGCCACATCAGTTAGGATGGTGACAACTATGCAAGAAGAGTGTAGCCGCAGGAAAGGGTGCAAGCCATTTACACTAAAAATTTCTAGTGATAAGGGTAAGGCGGTTGATGATGCAGATGCGTTGAGCAGGTACCCAGTTATACAACAGTTCAAGGATGTATTTACTAAAGATATTACATAATTTCCACCTCATAGGGAGGTTGAATTTTCTATCAAGTTAGTGCCAGGGGAAACTCCAGCATCAAAAGTACCTTACAGGATGAGTGCACCTGAGTTGGTTGAGTTAAAGTTACAGTTAAAGGAAATGTTGGATAAGGGATACATTAGGCCAAGTGTATCACCTTGGGGTGCATCGATCTTGTTTGTGAAGAAGAAAGATGGTACTCTCAGATTATGCATTGACTACAGGCAGTTGAACAAAGTGACTATCAAGAATAGGTACCCTTTGTCGAGGATTGATGACATGTTCGATCAGATGAAGGGAGCAACTATGTTCTTGAAGATTGATCTGAGATCTAGATACCATCATCTACACATCAAAGAAGAGGACATTTACAAGACTGCGTTTAGGACTAGGTATGGGCATTATGAGTTTGTTGTTATTCCATTTGGCTCAACTAATGCTCCAACTACATTCATGTGTTTGATGAATAATGTGTTGCATCCATATATGGATAAGTTTGTTATTGTGTTCATTGATGATATACTGGTATATTATAAAAATGAGGAAGATCATGCTGAGCATTTAGTAGCAGTGTTGAGATTGTTGAGGGAGCATCACTTGTATGCTAAGCTCAAAAAGTGTAGTTTCTTTCAGACTAAGGTACAATACTTGGGACATGTTGTATCCAAGGAAGGCATTGCAGTAGATCTAGAGAATATAAGGGCCATCATGGAGTGGGTAGCTCCTAAGAGTGCGGATTAGGTAAGATATTTCATGGGTCTGGAAGTATATTACAAGAGGTTCATCAGGAACTTCTCGTAGATTGCTTATCCCATTACATCATTGCAAAGGAAAGGTAAGAAGTTTGAATCGACTAAGTAGCGTGGGAATCGATTTGAGGAACTTAAGAAATTGTTGACACATGCACCAGTGTTACAGATTGCAAATCTGGACAACGAGTTTGTGGTATGCGCAGATGCTGGCAAGAGAGGGCTTAGTGGAGGCATTGTGTAAGATGGATAGGTAGTATGCTATGAGTCCCAGAAACTAAATGAGCACAAGCACAATTGCACGACACATGATATTGAGTTCGCAACATCATACATGCATTGAATATGTGGATACACTATCTTCTTAGCAAAAGATTTATATTTAAGAGCGATCACATTGGGTTGAAGTATTTGTTTGACCAACCGAATTTGAACACCAGGTAGGCTAGATGGTTAGACACGATCAACGAGTTTGATTTCGAGATCAAGAACATGAAAGGTAAAGAGAACAGGGTGGAAGATGCTCTTAGTAGACGAATATAGGTACATCAATTGGTAGCCATGAGCTCCTATGGGATTGATCAGGTGCTCAAAATTATGCTCAAAAATCAAAGTTATCAAAATGGTGTGGAACCTAAACGACCGCGTAGTGATCGTCATCTTGAATATGGCGCAAATCGTTTCGCATGAAACATACATCGTATGGCTTCAGAAACACATACTGTTCACTTTGGAAAATAGGTAAATTTTTTGAAAAAAAAGGGGACCACCGAGTCAGCAATTCGTACTGCTGACGAGACTATCGATTTGGCGCTGACTATGCAGCTGAGGTGGCACCGTAATCTCATTAACGAATGGTTGAGTTCCATGTGGCACATTTGTACAGGCATGAGTTGGTAGGATGCTATTAGTTGAAGGCTATACAGGTGAACCAATGAGAGGGTGACACGTGGAAAATCCGAAGGCCTCCACGTGCCCTCTCAAAGGTTGAATAAATTTTTCTGTGGGGAGGCCAAGGTCAAACCCATGACCTCACCCACAAAAACACCAAGATTTACCACCACGCCCACAGGTTGGTTCTTAACTAACATATTGCAGGCGGGTCGATGATTAAAGAATTGACCCCTAGCGTACCAGGTTGAAATGCGAAATCGCAATCACAGATCACAGTGTATTGGGTTGTGATGCGATATCACAATCACATATTGCACAATTCAAATTTATGTTATATGTTTTACCCTGGATCCACCGATTTCGATATTTTCCAGATACGATACAAGTTATACTATAGCTGATAGTCCACCAGGTCTACTGCTTATCGCAATCGCACATCGCCCATGACCGCGTTCAAAAACCATAAGACCCACTGATTCTCATCGATTGCGATTTGTGATGGGGATGTTGGTGCCGATAGTTAATGACCAGAACCATAGCCTTAATCACCGGACCTAACCCCCGTGCATATGACCACTCGACCTTAATCGCGATATAGGCAGGGAAGTTGGCGGGACCACCAATTTCAGCATAACTTCCAGAATTAACTCTAGAGAATGAATTTAACTGGTAGTTAGCTAGATTTGGAGGAGGAAATTGTGGAAAGACTGATAGAAGTGATAACTAAGGAAATTTTTGATCAAATTAGGAGAAAGAAGAGGCTAGGGTACCATTTTTGGATATTATAGACTCACTGGAGCAGGTTTTAGAAGCGTTTAAGCATTGCAAGCACATATTTTTACACTTTTGAGCATAATAGAGAGGCCCAAGCCATTGGAAGTTGGACCAAGGAGATGTAGCCTAGAAGGGGTGAACTCCTTTATCATGTTCCTATTGTAATTTATTTTTGATGATGTTCTGTACATGTTTATGCTGCTATTCAGTATCTTATTGATGTTAAAATGCTCATAAAATTAACATAAAAACTCATCATTTCACTTGCAAAAATTCATGAATCCTTAAGCACAATAAAAGGATTTTGTTTCCAATCTGAGGAGGATCTTAGCACAACAATATGATATTCTAAATTAGATCATTTTGGTAGAAGGGCTATAGGTTTTCTTTGTGGAATAAGGATTTAAATGTTTGCAAGTTTATGTCATGCTACAAGGTTAAAAATCAAAAGAAGAGAAGGGAAGCTGGTTGGAAGCCCTGAAGTTGGGTCAAGGGGAAGGAGGGAAAGGTTGCCACAATATCCAACACTAGTTTAGCCTCAAGTTGTAGTTGAGACTCCAGAGATCATGTCTCATGAAGGAGAACCTAAAAACATGACAGAAGATGAGAAGACCTTCAAAAATGCTTTATTTGATATGACAGAGATGGTGAGGGTCCTCTATGAAGAGAGGAATACCAGGTTGCAAGGGAAAGTTACAAACCTCCAAATGAGAAGGCTCTCCAGGAGGAGGTAATAGAAATGGAGACAAACCTCCACCCTATCCACCATCTTCTTCTTCACAAGCATATTCACCCTCTTCCACTAATACAACCCTTACTCATTCTCATCATCATACTTCAAAACGAACTGGTAAATCACCTTTTTTAAAAGTTGATGTTAGATTTTAGCTACCCATATATAATGGTGAAGTGAATGTAGAGAAGATTGATAATTGGATTCATTAGTTGGAGATCTATTTCATGATTCAAACCCGCAAGAGGATGACATAAAGAATCAGTTAGCTTCCTTGAGAACAGAGGGTGAAACACTAGTATGGTGGGAATCAAAGACCTAAGAGGAGATTAAAAAACATGGTAAGATCTCAATTTCTTGGAATGATTTCATTACTGCAATCAAAAGACAATTATACCCTCTAGCTTATATGTAGAAAGCCATCATGAATTGGCATAACTTTAGACATCTTAAATGTTAAAATGTGCAACATTACACCCAGGAATTCAGAAAAAGGTCTTTGATGTTAGGTGTAGATTTTCAATCACAGGACACATTGCTAAAGTACATAGGGGATTTATGCAGTTACCTTAGGCATACTATCTTAATGTTTAATCTCAATAATCTAGATGATGTGTGTGTGCAAGCCCCACATCTTGAGGAAAGAGGGAAAAAAACTCCAGAAGAAGGTAGTAAAAAGCAATTTACGGGTAAAGAGAAAGAAAAGGGTTTCAAGGGAAAGAAAAATGCATCCATTAAAAAGGGAGGAGAGAAAATAATATGTAAACATTGTTCTAGGGAGGGTCACGCTAAAGCTCATTATTGGAAGCTTCATCCCGAAATGAAACCAAAGAAATTCAACAAAGGAAAAGAAAAGATAACTGTCGTTATTCAAGAGGATTTGGGATCCGATTCGGGTGATGAAACAAAAATTACAACCATGGGTATAAAAGGAAAGAATCCATTGCTAGCACTAGTATATCAAATTGTCACACTAGTACTCCAAATGAAGAAACAAGGAATGAATTATTTCATGTGAGAGTAATCTCAAAACATACAAAAATTGACACACTTTTTGATAGTGGGTCTCAAGCTAATTTGATATCTGATGACTTAGTCAAGAAAATTAATCTTGATACCATTTTACATCCCAAGCCATATCCAATGGGTTGGATATGCAAGGAAACAAACTTACATGTTACAAGAAAATGTATTCTTCGATTTGCAATCACAACAAACTTCATTGATGAAGTTGAATTAGATGTTGTACCACTTGATATATTAGGAATTGTTTTGGGTAGTCCTTACCTTATGATGATAGAAAAGGAATCTTATATCATCATGAAAACAAGTACCACTTGTTCAAGGATGGTGTGGAGTATATTGTGAGAGATGATTGCAAGAAACTAAATATTTCATTAGTTAATGCAAGGAAATTGAAAATACTAGTGAATTCAAGCAAGAATTTAGTGCTTCTTATGATCAAACCCAATGTTGATATTGATTAGGAAGCGTTTCATGGTTGTAATTCGAATTCAAAAACTGATTTGGTTGATGTAGTTAACCATGATGATGAGGTGTTTCAGAAAGTAAAAGGATTTCCTCCCAAGAGGAGAATACAACATGTAATACAATTGCAACGAAAGTGTCTTCTTCCTAAAATTGACATGCACATGATGTTAGGAAGGGAAAGTGTATAAATAGAAAAACAAATCCAAGGATTGTTGAACAAAAGGATCATTCTACCTTCTCCTTTACCATGTGGTGCACCTCTTGTTTTGATGCCTAAGAAGAATGGTAAGCATTTCATTGAATGGGATTCAAGAAGTGGTTTTCATCAAAGTAGAGTTGTTGAAGGAAACATATGGAAGACGACATTCAAAAGCAAGCAAGGTTTGTTTGAATGGATTGTTATGCTTTTTGATATTTTCCATGATCCTACTACTTTCATGCATATGAAGCAAGATGTATTGCAACCATTTCTAGACATGATAGTCTACTTGGATGACATTTTCATTTTCAGAAAATTTCATTATGAACATGTCATGTATGAGAAATAAATATTTGATGTCTTATGTCAAAAACATTTGTTATTGAAGATGTCAAAGTATATGTTGGGATAAAACTTCTTTGATGTACTTGGGCCATGATATTGGTGAATATGAGCTGAAGTTAGTCTTCTCGAAGATTGGTACCATTATGGATTGGTCAATGCTCAAGATAGTCATTTGGATAAGAGGTTTTTTGGGAGCAGCCCAATGTTGGAAGATAATTTTTGTTAATTTTTCTTCTATTGTAGCTCATTTGCATTCTTTGGAAGTTGTGAAAAAGGTTTTCCAGTGGGGAGGAAAACAATAAGAGGAATTTTATGCTTGGCGACAAAAGATTAGTTCAACCTTTGTACTTGTTCTTCTGAACTTGAAAAAGTCATTTAAGTTTCAGGTTGATGTATGTGACTATGCCATGGGAGCAATTTTTATGCAATGTGTTAAGCTCATTTCTTTTCATTCAGAAATTTTAAATGGTGAAGTGTTTAAGTTGTAGAGACAAAGGCACTTCCGTTGGATGGGTTTTCTTCTACTATTCCACTCGGTCAAAAGGTATAAGAAAGGTATAAGTGACAAGTTTGTTGATGTAATTTCTAGGCCTATAGTTTGTATAACTACTTTCCTCAAACATCATGTTGTTTTACATGAAAGTTATGTTCAGAAAAATACATACTTTCAAGATGTATATTCAAGCTTGAGTCAAAGGAATCAAGTAGAGAAATTTGTGTACCATTTACATCATAATGTGTTGTATCATCTTGGTGAGAAGGATGTTGCTATTGATAGTAACATGGACAAAGACAAATAGTTCATTGAACGACTCCATATGGTAAATAAAATAGTGCAAGATCAACTTGAAAAGGGAAAAGGAAAGTACAAAGCAAGGCACAAAAAACATCGTTTAGATCAGAAGTTCCAAGTCAGTGATAAATGGATCGAGATTGGAAAGGTGAGGGAACTGTACCCTTAACTGCTGAACAACTGAAAGTGATATTTTGGGGTCGAAAAGGATTCCAGTGGGGAGGAGTGATCAGGTGCTCAAAAATAAAATTTGTTAGAATGGTGTGGAACCTAAACTATTGAAAAGTGTGCAACATGAAATGCTAAAAATAGAAATTGCTAAAAATATCACTACTATAAATAGCCGAGCTATAAATAGTAGTTTAGCCATTGGAGGTCTTAGCTACAATGGGTGAAAAGTGAAAGTGCTAAAAATAGCTTTTCTAAAAATAGCATTTCGGGATCCTTTCTTATTTTAGTCAGTCCCTGGACTCAACATAGGAAGTAAAATTCGAATTTGATATCAACAGTAGTTTGGAAATTTATTAATTAATTCATCTTAAGTTAATTAGTTAAGGAAAATCAAACTTGAAGTCTATGTGAGGACATGCAACCGTTTCTCCATCAATTGAGGAATTTAACCTTTAGTTAAAGAGATAAGGATGAGTTGTAATATTGAGTTGTAATTAGTTGACTTAGTTTAACTTAGTCAAGTCCAGTTAGATTAATTTAACAGTTTGTTAAACTAATGAGAGTTCAGTTAGTTAATGCTTGCATGCATGTAACTACTGTAATTCAGATAAATAAGTATTCACTCATGGATAACTCATGCATGTTAGTTCAGTCAGAGACCTAGTTGAGATTAGATGGAGGGACAATGTACTATTAGTTGCTAGGATATTCCTTGGTGAATATTCCTTGCATGTAGAAGGAATATTATTCCTTATGGATTGCGTAGTTGGACCTAAAGTTACAGTGAGTGTGATTAGGCCAATTCACACATGTGATATCATTGGAACGCAATCAAAACTGCGCAAGGAAATAGGAGGCTTGGAGGGCTTGAGGAAGATATATTCTATGTCTATTGAGTCTGTGAGCTGTATTATTTGAGTGTAGAGAGATCAGGATAACTTGAGAGCTAATTCTTTTTGTAACTTGAACAAGATTTCCACTTGTATGATAATACAAAGTTGGGGTTTTAGGCTGGTGCTTTCTCTAATGATATATCTTCTATGTTATGGTTGATTACTTCTCATTCTTAGTTATATCTGTTCATGCTTGATGTTGCTCATGTTCGATTAAGCTTCCGCTCAATTGTTTGTAGAAGTAGATCAAGTGTTTTTCTTTAGTACATTGCATTACCAGGTGATCTACAGTGTTATTTTCTACATGGTATCAGAGCAAAAGTGGTCAAGGAAGAAAAGTATACAAGCAGGAGAAGTACGAAGTTTGGTTTCTGAATATTGAATTGAGTTCTTTTGTGAGCGTGACATTTGTTGGACTTGTTCTTGTAATTTTGATACATCATGTAGCATTTCTTCCTCTTCTTCATGAGTCCTGCTAGAGCTTTCAGGTTCCTTACTAGGTATTTGCATTTTCTTTCCTCAAGGCATCAGTTACGCTAATAATGCTTTACTATGCCCTTTGAATTCCTTCAAACCAAGCTTATGCAAAAAATTAAAAAAAAACTACACACCTTTTTTCACTTTGTAGAAGCCTGATATTGAATCTGATGTATCTCTGTAATTTCAGATCCTCAAATTTTGAAATTGTGGCATGTAGTAGCCTTCTATGTCCTCTTTTCGATGCCACAAGTCTGACCCAATTTGGATTCTCCAAGGAAGAGTTATGCGAAATCTCCCACAGTGACTTGATTATAGACTAGTTCAATAGAGCGAAATTGTACGACGTGCCACGAGTCACTGTTTCGACCTTTGGATCTGAAAAATGCATACAAGAAACTAAAGTCCGTCCTCTTTCTGTACCTTCTGATGAAATTGCGATCCGATCCCCAGAGAGAAAGTTATGACGATTTTCCCCAGGTCACCTGTTTGGAATACAATTCAGTAGTCTGCAAAAAGACCAACTTCCTCAGATCATATCTCCACAAATATAGTGCGAAAAGCTCTGAAATTCGGACCCAAGGTTCAGCGCGATTTCTTCTCAAATGGGTTTTTTTTGCAACTTATGAAACATCGCAGAAAAAATTTATAGCGAAAATGCCACGATGACCTGTTTGGAGCAGCGAAACCTTAGAATCCAAAGCTCTAATACCAAATGTTATGAAACCAGCTCAAGAAAATATAGAAAAGATAGATCAACGCCTTAGAATTCAGCCTCTTCGAGGGGGAAACCTCCTTTACATTACATAAATGAACTATTCTTGGATGATTCAAATGACAAAACCTCCTTTCTATATATAGGAGTCTAAGGAGTCACAATATAATCTAGCCGACCTAACAATAATAATATAAAGCCACAAAAATAACAATGGAGGGATTCTATGGGGCACAGTAATAACAATATGGGGGAAATAGGGGCACAACAATATTAATAAGGGGTATACCTACAATATTAATGGGGTAATCACTAGTATTATAGGGACCCAACACTTTTCACCAAATATTACAAGATATTTTGCTCCACTTACAGGAATGACAAATTGTTTTACCCATCAATAATAGTATTTCCCAAAATCTTGTAAAAAGTTCCAATTCAAACTCTCCTCATCAATACTAGTGCTCCTCAAACCATCTTGTAGGTATCTTTCTTGAACATTTTTTTTACATCTACATCATCCATCTTGCTTACAAAAATTAGATTTCTAGCCAATCTAGGAATGTGCATAGCATAGGGAAGTGTTCTAATAGTTCCACCAATCATCTTTAGCTTGAATTTTCCTCCTCTTATGATTTTGGTTTTCTTGTCATCACCTAGGAAGACATCACAACCATCATACTTCTCATACTCGCAGACCAAGTCCTTATGAGGAGTCATGTGGAAGGAGGCACCTGAGTCAATCAACCATACCTCATGATCTATGTGTGTACTTGAAGAAGAAGCCAAGTACACATCCCCTCCTTAATTTAAGGTGGTCTTCACCTATGTAAAAGGAGCATCGAAAGATCCCTTTCCTTTCTCAGTAGTTTTAGATCTACAATCCCTTTTGTAGTTCCCTTCTTTTCCACATTTCTAGCATACCTTTACAACTTGGAGATTTAGATCTCACTCTAGATTAAAATATCCTACTATAGGACTTATTTCTATTTATGTTATGGGATTGCCATATTACAAACAAGGAATATACATATTTTATAGTCTCATCTCCTTCAACAACAAATCTAAGACTATTTCATCAAATTTCAAGGTAGTTGTATTGCTACCTATGGCAACAACCAGACTATCACATGAGTATGGTAGAGCAGAAAACAAATTGATGCACTTATCTTTGTCTAAAATTTTAATATCAACATATAATAATTAACTTACCATAGTATTGAATACGTTTATATGCTCTATCATCAAGTCTCCATCCCTATTTATTAGGTTATATAGTGTTTTGTGCAAGAACAATTTGTTCTCCAGGGACTAATATTGATATAAAGCCCCTGACATGTCCCACAAATCCTTTGTTTTAGCTTCTTTTGAAACATTTAATAATACTGAATCGAAGACACACAATCATATTGTGATATTTTCTTTTCGATCCAACTTGGTCCAGTATTTTTTTGACATTTTCATTGGTTTAGTACCTGGATCAACCATGATCCACTAATATTTATCCACCAACAAATCCTTCATCTTGAGCTCCCACAACTCAAAACCCTTTATGCTGAATTTTTCAAGCTCTATATTTCAACTTTTTTCTATCTCCTTTCACCACAAGAATTGATACTGTAGATCTCTCATTGTAATAAGGTCCACCACAGGCTCAAGAAAAACCCCTTGTTACAGGGAAAAGTGTCTATATAGAACTGTTGTATCCCACTAAGGTGTGACAGCTGCCTTAGAAACAAACAGAGAAAAACTAATTTTGTCTTTCCTTTATGAATTATAGATAGAGGGGAACAGAAGGACCAACCTCTGTCTTGCGCTAATCCTTCGATTCAATCCCTCTCTTCTTTGATAGTCCTCAGCTACCTGCTCCCTTGCACGCCCAGCTTCACAAAGTACCTGTAAGATCACAGAAGCATAGCACTATACAAAGACATGGATCTATATTCATAAACAATCTAGGATCAGATGTAAATTGACTATACAAATGTAACAAGCATCAATTATACAAAAGCATGGAGGAAAACTCAAATAGTTTTTATTGATAAACAAGAAAAGATCTAGGAGGAGTTACAACAAGTTGTTCCAACCCAGCATCAACCTCCCAGCAAAGAAGCCCCTCTTCACCTCAAACAAAGCATAGATCACCCAACAATCTGATGTTTGTCTAAAAAAACCAACAACAATTCCTTACAATATGCAAAATTCTAGCCTCTGGATCTCTGGGATTAGGGATCCATATATAGATATCTGTAAGGGGGATGAGTCAGCTTGTGATTTGATTAGTGTCTTCTCTCTGATAGTTCTTGCCTCCACTTGGAGACTGAAGGCCTCTTACTCATCCTTGGTCGAATTCAGTGAGGCAAGTGTCACATGAGAAGATTCTGGAAGCTTCCATTGTCTCTCCACCTTGCAGAATGACACTGCCATTTGTCATTTCTCACCCATCACACCCCACAGAAGGGGCTTTTGAAATGCAACGCACCCTCACAGTGTATTTAGGTGCAATGCAACGCACCTAGCCAGTGGAGCAGCTGAAATGATCCTGTTTTGACCAATTCTAAGCATTTTCTCATGGAAAACTTCTGGGAGAAGCTGTAATCTGTTGACCTTGTTCCTTTAGGGGTTAGAACAACACTTTTAGGGACTTAGGAGCCCTTGGTTTATGGACATTCCATGCTTGTGGTTGCAGGGCACAAAAATGTCTATAACAGTTGCCCCCTAATGTATGAGGCTGTTAACCTTTTTGGTGTCGGGTGAAATGCTTTATTATGAGGATCCGAAGTTCTTTCAATGCTGGGAGGAGACCTGTAATAAGATACAATACAATACATTATCTTCATACTATTTTCATGATCTAGCTGAGGCGGGCATTCCCATGCTCAGCTTTATAAATTCATTTTCATGTACATAGGATAGACAACCGTCTGAGTGTAGACTAATGATTCTGATAGAGCCATCATCCTTTTGAGTGGATGATTATCTGTGCAGCAATGATGTACATTTAATGCTTTTATTTCCCTGAATATATATCGCAGCCCGGATGGATGAAACTAGATCCGGGGTCTTCAATCTCGTCCGATCTTCACTCGGAGTACAAGTCGATCCATGTGAGAAATGTTCTGAAGTCGAACATGGAAAGACATCGCTTGATTACCAGTCAATGATGTAAACTGTTAACAAGCGCGAGAGGAATCACCGATAATGATAATGACCCTCAAGGTAATGCAGTACAATTCACGTGGTGTGAATAAAGGACTTGGCATCGAACACCACGCAAAATCTTTCGGTTGAAGGACATTGAGGTAAACCTGTCGCCGGAAGTGAGAAACTTGCCATTGAGGCATGCAAGCTTCAAAGTACTGAATGGGGTGTTCCTAGATCAACTTCTTGGATAATGAGCTGATGTCTACAAGAAGTGATCCGTCACAGGAGGGCCTTAATGAATCCCACATCAATGACATGGAACGGAGCAAATGATTTTAATGGAGGTGAAAACGATTTGGTGATATAAGGTTCAGGGTGGCGGTCATGAAAGAATGGAGTATAATGTATTGTAGTGGGTGAGACACAGGTGAATTCTCTGAATGACTTCTCTTGAACATATCGGCGACACTGATGTGATGGATTGGTAGCATTAACCCCAAATGTGGATGGTATGGCGTAACCATGGTGATGTGACCGGTGAATGAAACAACCCAACCCGACTCGGACACGGAGTGGAAGTGTCATGTTCAAGAGCGACTTGCTACCAATAAAGTTTCTTTGAGTTTTCTTCCCAATTTTCCCCAGTCATTGCTGACCAATACCTCTTTATTTTTGTCAAGCTTGAGGAGGATAACGTGTGCTTGTTCTATAATTTTCCCTTCGGGCAAACCCATCGCTTTGTTTTAATGAGCCTAGCGATAGTGAAACTTGTTCTCGTCTATAGACAAGTTTGTCGCTATTAATCTTTTTAACGAGGTTAACGACAAAGATAACTCGATCCTTTTCAATTTTAGAGAGTCTAAAAAGGAACGTAAAGGTAACTCCAAAATTCCTTTTTCTTCATCTAATCCCTTAAGTCCGAAAAAGTATAAAACAATACAGAAGAGATGAATTTTCGATACTTTTAACGAGCCGAACAAAACAAGTGCTCGATATTTTTGTGTAATAATCCCTCAGGTCCAAAAAGATTAAAATCTAGAGGAGGGATAACACTTCCTGTCCCTTTAACAAGCTGGAAAGGCCAATGGCTCGGCAATCTTTTCATATTTTACGAGTCAGTTGAAAAGAGCTTAAAGGAGACTCGTCTTTTGAGGAACGAGTGATAACATGGGTAGTAGTTGATTCCAGGTAAGGTTTGGAATTTTCCAATCACGGCAGTGTCACAAGGATGGCTAGTGAGATCACTCTTCGCAGCTGTTCCTCAAAATGGGTAAACAATCAAATGGAGGTGAATGATTGGCCAATGAAAAAGTGGAGGTGACGGTGCAAACACGACCAAGGCTTTAATGGTTGAAGTACTACATTCACGATGGTTATTTACCGGGGAATAGTTCATTTTTTAACGAGCTTAAACGCGGGTGGAAACATTTGCTCATGTCTTATGTTTATTTTTTAACGAGCTTGAACTATGTGCTAAAACTGCTCGATTGAATGGTCCCTTTTTTATTTTACCATAAATAGCTTAGTTCTTTCAAAGATTGTACTGTATTTTCAACCGCTTCATCAAACTAGTCAGAAATGAACAATATATGCTTGAAAACGAGTTAGAACACTAATATTTTACTTTGAACTACGTAAAAAGTAATGAAAAAGTGTTTTTACCTCTCATTTTACCATTTCATTTGAACTTTGGTTTGTTGGAGCTTTGGAGGTGCTTTTTCCCCTTGATTTTCATCAGCTGATTTCGGGAGATTCTGTGGACAATTCTCGGCGCCATCTGGACCAGGTAGGAGCTAAACCTGAGCTCTTTCATTTCATGGTTTCCATTTTGCATTCTGAGCTTGATTCCTAGTTTTTCTGAGCCCCTGGGGTTTAAAAAACTCGTTCTGCCTTCAGTGCACCCTCTGTGTATCGAAAGGTGCGTTGAATGCTAGCTAGTATAAAGGCCATCTGACATGCAACGCACCCAGAGTACTGCTGCAGGTGCGATGGGCGCAGAGAAGGAATTCTGTGCACAATTTTTAATGGAAATTTTGCCTGTTTCTTACCAAAATCAGGATCTAACTCTTCTCTTGTTTGTTTTTCAAAGATCTTTGGAGTAAGATGACCATTACATGGCGAGAACATGAGCATGAAGAAGAGGACATGCTTGCCCTTCATGATCCAGTTACAGTAAACGCATTGCGGAACTGTGGCTTGCTGAAGTTTTTCCGCATTTCTAGCATGAGACAACAGATTAACTTACTGCAGTATTTTCTCGATGCTTGGGATCCTACCAACCAGGTTTTCCAGATCAGGGGCAAATCTATCCCCTTGACTGTAGTAGACATCTATTTCTTGATTGGCTTGTCGAGGCGGGGTGCCCCCATCTCTTTATCAAGTTCGACCCGAGGAGGTGACTTGGTGAGAGATTATGTTCGCCAGTACTGTAGAGAAGGATCTCAGCCGAGTAAAGATGGTAAGATCATCATCCGTGATGTCACTGACAGGTCCCTTAGGACTATTCTATTTACTTTTGGTAGGATGGCCAGTGGTGCGACTCTTCATGTAGCCAACCGATCTTATATGCAGTATGCCTTGGAATGCCTTCAACTGAAGGTGTTCAACTGGTGCGATGCAGTACTTCTTGTGATGAAAGAACAGTTGACCAAGATAAAGAGCGGGAGGTTGAAGAACTTTGGGTATGGTTCTATTTTGACCACCTTTGCCTTGGAGAAGATACCACTGATGCAACCCCAGTACATTGCACTCGATTTACCTTCTCCTACTGAACCACGTATGCAGAGATGGGTTGACCATATGTCTAGGCATGCTGGCCAGTCTCAGATTTCATTTTCTGGTACCTTCTTCAGGTGGTTTGATCGCCAGGAGATGGTTTATTCCGAGTATCCATACGCTGGCATGGACTTTCGGGGTGATCCAGATTTGGTACTGCCGGATGGTGAACAGTGGGGCGCCATTGGTAAAATTTTTGACCATATTCCTGTTTATCGTTTTTTATTTAGAATGTCCTTGTGCTTTGTTCTATCAAGACTTTAATCAAACTCATGTGTACAAGCAGATTTTGGTCCTGTCTGTCCAGCAGTTCGCCTGAGAGTACCAACTGCTGCCCCAACAGGAGAGGCCATCGGAAGGGCTATCCTTCATGACCTCGACGTGGCCGAGACTCTCACAGCATTACAGGAGCAGGTTGAGGGCCTCACTCTTGGTATTCCCGATGTGAGGACTGACGAGCTACCTTTGAGGTTACAGCGGCATACTACTGGTGTGCCCAGACGATGGACTCATCTCTTACGCATGATTGCACAGGCTGTGACTTGCTATCACGAGCATCATTAGAATAGGGTGCCCCCTAGCATTTTGATTTTTTTGGTCATTTGACTGATTTTGTCTTGGTTACAGAACATTATGTGTAAACCATAAACAGTTATATATATTTTTGATTTTCGGAGTTTTATTTTGGTTATGTTACATGATCCAAATGCAAACATTGATGGTATGTTTCTTTTTATAAATGTTGCAAATGTCTATCTAATACATAATTTGCTAATGAGTCAGTTAATGTGTTTAAGTTTATGGAAATATGTTGATATTGAATAAAATCAAATTGTCTTTCCAAAATCTTAACCCTTAGGAACATGCGATAAATAGCTGGATTTCGGATAGAGTAGATACCAGTGAGTTGTAGTATTACGAGTTGTGAGTCTAGCCTGACAATTAGTCGGCGTATACCATGTGTGATGGCATCAAAGAGAAGTTCTATCAACGCGCTATATTTAGCGATGTTATTTGTTGATCGACCAATACATACCCCTCTGAAACTTACTAACTCGTTGCTTGGATTAAAAATAGCCCAGGCTGCGGAAGATAGTTTCCGCGAACTACGACTCGCTCCGTCGGCATATCCAACACATGACTCCAATAGGTTTGACATCTGCAAAAAATGTAAAAAGTGGATTACTTGACCAAAATAAACACTTTAGCGAAAACAAAAACATAACAAAAGCATACAGGTTACCATTACGCATAGTAACGCTTGAGGTACAACCCATTACGAGGTTGCGCCAGTGGAATTCCGTCATAATCCATTAACTCGTAGGCTCCTTTTGCTAACACTTGTTTAACAATATAGGGGCCCATCCATAAAGACTTAAATTTTCCTGCTCCCAGTTTATCGGATTCTTGGTCATAAAGTAAGACCAAGTCACCTTCTGAGAAGACACGGGGTTTGACATTTTTGTCGAACTGCGCCTTGACTCGTTTCTTATGGGCTTCGTTAGCCAAAGCGGCATCACGACGGGTTTCATCCAATTGGATTAATTCCAAGAAACGAGCTTCTTCTTCTGAAGTTCCGGGGAGGAGATCAATTGCGACTTTGAGAGACGAGATTTCACACTGGATTGGTAAGACCGCTTCCAGACCATATACCAGTTGGAAAGGTGTGAACCCGGTTGTATTCCTTACCGATGTTCGGTAAGCCCACAAAGATGAGTACAGGATTAGGTGCCATCTTCTTTTGTGAACTCCAATCATCCTTTGCAGCATGCGTTTCAGGACCTCGTTGATTGCTTCAACTTGTCCGTTGGCTTGCGGATAATATGGAGTAGAGCTGTCATGAGACAACCCTAGTTTGGCAGCTAATTCGACCATCATGTGATTGCAAAAATGCGATCCATGATTTGTGACTATAGCCTGTGGCACGCCAAATCTGGTGACTACATGATTGAAAAATAAGAGGGTAGCTGTTTCACCAATATTATCTAATGTAGGCATCGCCTCGGTCCATTTGGTAAAATAGTCAACCGCGACTATGATATACCCATGCCCCCTGGTCGAGGTGGGTTTACATGTCATGAAATCGATGCCCTATTTGGCGAATGGCCCAACAACAACTATTGGCTGCAGAGGTGCGGGTGGTCTTCTGGTTTTGCTATCGAAAATTTGACAAGCATGGCAACTTTTGACTGCGGTTATGCAATTTTTGAACATTGTTGGCCAGAAGTATCCTGCTCGTAAGATTTTTTGCGCTGTAGCATATCCAGATTGATGCCCCCCACACGCACCTGAATGACAATCATTCAGGACTTTTTCGGCCTCCTCATGAGTGAGGCACCTTCTCAGAACTGTATTGATACCCCGACGGTAAAGTGTATCACCGACGATCATGTAGTCTTTTGCTTGGTATCGAATACGTTTTTGTTCAGAGTGGGAGGTTTTTGGCCGATATTTCTAGGTTTGGAGGTAAATGATTATATCCCCATACCACTCATTGCTTGTAGATATCAGAAACAAATTTTCGTCCACGATTGTTTCTTCGGATGTGTCATCGTTGGACGATGATGGGAGATCGCACAATAATTCTGCGAAAACTAGAGCTTTCTTTGACTTGGATTTTACAAATTCCAGATCAAACTCTTGTAGGATTGCTATCCATTTTGAGTATTTGCCCCCCAGCAACTGTCACAACAATATATAAGTCATGGGGTTGCAATCTGACAGAATGGTAGTTTTCCGAAAGAGGACATAGTGTCGAAATCTCTGTATCGCTTGAACAGCTGCAAGTGCTAGCTTTTCAACGTAAGAATATTTGCTTTCTGTATCATTTAAGTTTTTACTTAAATAATATATGGGATGTTCAATTCCATCGACTTCTTGAACTAAAACCATTGCGATGGTCGTATTTGCTGCAGCCAGATACAGGTTAAAATCTTTTTGATAATTAGGAGCGTAAATTAATGATGCTTTCATTAGGGATTCTTTTAAAGCATCAAAGGAAGCTTGCGCAACCTGATCCCAGACAAAGGGTACTTCCTTTTTCAAAAGACATGTATAACCTTTAGCAAGTTCGGCTTAATTTGGAATGAACCTCCTTAGAAAGTTTGCTTTCCCTTGGAGTTTCTGAATCTGAAGCAAATTCGAAGGTGGAGGCAAATTTATGATTGCCTGGACCTTACATGGGTCGAGATGAATCCAGTCCTTGGAGACTACAAAGCCAAGTAAACAACCAGAACTGACGCAAAATACACATTTGTGTGGATTGAGTCGTATCTTGTAGTGTCGACAACGTAGAAATATTGCTCTTAAATGCTACGGATGATCAGTCCGCTTTCGCGAATGAGCCGGAAGGTCGTCGAGGTATGGTTGAATGATGTTTTTTATGTCATGGAAGTCATAATTCATTTCCCTCTGAAACGTCGCCCCTACGTTCTTTAAACCAAAGGGTAATTTTCGATATGTGAATGTGCCCCACAGACAAATAAATGCAGTCTTTGACTGGTACTGTGGGCGGATATTTATTTGATTATACCCGGAGAATCCATCCATGAATGAAAAGATTTCGCATCCGGCGCATTCATCAATTATCTGGTCAATGAAGGGTGTAGGGTAGTTGTCTTTTGGACAAGCTTGATTTACATCCCTATAATCGACGCACACTCTAATTGTTCCTTGTTTTTTCATAACAGGGACAATATTCGATACCCAATCGGTTAGAGGAACCGAGTAGATGAAACCAGCATGGAGAAGTTTTTCAACTTCTGCCTTAATGGCAACGACTTTCTTGGGGTGCACCTGCCTTAGCCATTGTCGTACTGGTTTGACATCTGGATACATCTTAATTTCGTGTTCAACGATACTCGAGTCAATGCCTGGCATTTCACTGTATGACCAGGCAATGACATCTCTGAATTCGCGAAAAAGAGCGTTATGTATTTCCAGTTCTGAAGGAGAACAACATTTGCCAACATAAATATTCTCTACAATATCTGTTTTGGTCGAGATATTTATGGCTATAGTGTCTTCAATGTTGGACAAGTTTCGCTTGGAATCCACCGTGTTTACAGTATTTGATAGGAAATCAAAGACTGAAGGATGATAAAGGTCATCTTGAGTATCTTCTCCATAATCTGGGAGAAGGGAATGATGGTGGGAATCATTCCATGGTGCTCCTTCAATTACCATTGATTGGACAATTCCTTCGTCGGTGACATGCACTCGCGACCAAGGATCTGAAGGGGTACCATATTATTTAGACCTATCTATCCAAACACCTGATGAGCATTGATTTGGGTTTGCTTCCCATGCTAGGAACATTGATTGCTACAATATTTCCGTTGGGCTTGGGGGCAAAACCATTGCATGATCCATGTCGATATCATTTTTTGAGATCTTTGTAGAAGATATCATGTTGCAGGTTCCTATCGACGCTACTTCCGCCAAGTTGATTGGAGGTGGAAGGGTGAAAGTTCCCATTAGTATAGGATCTTTTAATAGGCCTACTCCGATATTTTGAAGTGAATGAGGGCTTTCATGGATCATGGGGATGCTTCCTGTAACTTGAGAACCATTGGGGAGGAATTTTTGTTGATCGACGATTGTAATCCCTCCTTGAAATGCAATCTTCCTAAAATAGGTCGACACAACAGCCGCCATAGCATAAATCCATGGCCTTCCTAGTAGGATGTTGTAATCAAGATTTCCATCGATTACTTCAACATCTATTTCTACCGTTTTCCCTCCTAGTTCAACTTTCAAGTTACTTAGAATACCATATGGGGTATATGTCCTTCCGTCGAATGCTTTTAATGTCGTCGAAGATCGCGACAAGGTTGGAGATCCTAAAGTTTTCCAGCAACTCATCGGCATAATGCATGTAGATTCCCCCTCATCAATAATTGTTCGATGAACAGTTTTGTTGAGGGCTTTCACTTGAATAAGGAAAGCTAGTTGAGCTGGTAATTGAGGATCGTATCCTTTATGATCGAAGGATACAAGATTGGAATCTTTTGGGTCTATCCCACCAATAGCTGATAATAAAGCCTGCCTTTGGGATGGGCAATTCTATAGTACTTCAAGAGTCGAGATAGCGGATGGAGATTGGGCCAAATCTTCCAATATATTATAATGTTGTGCCGCTCTAGCGCGGGGATTAAATGTCGACTTGTGTACTACTCCTTTTGGCGGTTTTATTGTCAATTCAGGAATGGTAGGCGGCGCAACTTCTGTCGAAGTTGTTGTCGAACTACTAGGTTGATCTTTATCCTTGTTGTTCGACAGCTGTGGATTCCCATAATCTTTGTTCCTAGTTGATATCAAAGCATCATTTTGCTGTTTTGAAATCAATAACATCAGCACTTGAGACGGGGAAACATTTTCACTTTCAACCAGATTTGTTCCTGGATTTGGAAACGGATCAGTTAACACTGCGGAGGTTTTCGAATTCTTGAAGAATTTTTTAACCTCAGCTCTATGTGGACAATTTACGGTCCAATGATCTTCATCGCATATGAGACATGGATTTTTTGGTTTCCTATCTCCAGGAGGGTTTGAAGAAGATTTTTTAGGCGATGACTCCTCCTGTTTCTTCTTCTTCCCTTTGCCTTTCTTCTTGCTCCCTGGTTGTTTGGTTTCTTTGCCTTTATCTGTCGATACAACATTTACTTCCAAAGCAAGAAGTTCTTCTTTTGCATTTTGACCTGAAATCTTACGGGCCTTTTTGGATGTAGCCTTTGTCGATTTCGTGTATGTTGTGCCAATCACGCCATCGCCGGCATGAGAGTCATTGTTTGATTTAGGAGGAGGAGGAATTGAGAATTCCGGTCTAGGGGCATCAGGTATTTTATCGTAGAGCATGCAAGACTGAGTGTAAATCAAGTCCAGATATTGCGCATGAGTGATAACTTGCTCTTCTGTTACGACTCCCCCCTTTGCCACATCTTCCGTGATGGAAGGCAATAATGACTTGATAAACCATTCAGCTAATAGCTGATCGGGGACGTATGTTTTTACCATTCTACGACGACGTCGCCACTCATGTATATGATCAGATATGTGAGTGCCCGTTGTCTGTTTGAAGTTGGAAAGAAGTTTTGTTCCCATTTCGTACCTTATTGGTAATTGAAAATGGGTTAAAAAGGTTGTGGCTAAGGTACCGAAGTTGTCGAACGGAGCTCTAGGCAATTTGATGTACCATTTTGCTGTCGGACCCGTTAACGTCCTCTGAAAGAGGTGAAGTATTATCGAATCATCATTTAAGGTGTTTGATGAACACCATAGATGAAAGGTGATCACGTGATTCGATGGATCTTCACCCAGATTTCCATTAAATTTAGGAATATCTGATGGAAGTTTATGCGGAATCGCTGGCCACCAAGGGGCATAAGCGATTGGATCGTTTGTTAACCGATTTAAATCAGGTAACTCTAAAGTTGCCACAAAGGGTAACTGTTGATTCAGGTTAGGTGAAGCATACCCAGGATAAGATGGGATTGCCTGAGTAGTTGGTCTTTGCATACCGGCATAATGCATTTGATGCTGGTAACTTTGGTAAGGTTGGTGGGCATGACCATTGTAAAATGGTTGATTTTGACCATTTTGAATGTACGGCTGCCCACTATTAGCAAAGATTTGTTGCTCAGAACCTTGGTATACTTGTTGGAATTGCGGTTGTTGGTATTGTACTAGCCATGGTTGTGAAGCCATGTGCTGTTGACCGATACTAACAGTTTGACCAAGATGAGGGGTAATTGTACCCGTCTGAACTTGTGTCATTCCACCAGTCGGCGATTGTGGTTGAGTCGCAGGGTCAAGGGGATGTTGCATTACAACCTGAGAAACCTGAGGTTGGCATGCAACAGGCAGCGCTTGAACTTGCGACACCGTCACAATAGCTGGCGTAGTCGGTATATTTGACATAGGTAAGCATTGTTGCATCGAATATACAACTCTTGGTTGTTGAGGTAGTATTGGTACCCAACCGCTTGAGGTAATTCTAGTATAACCTGAATGTTGTTGTGAACTCCCGTATGGATATCCCCCTGGAGGGGATAATGAAAGGGTATACTGCCCCCCATACGGTGGTAATCCAGAACTCAAGGGAATTGTCTTCCCTTGGGGGCCGGACTGCCCAAATTGACCTCCAAATGGATCAATCTGTTGATACTCAACATAAGAGTTTCCAGATATTATTCCGGATGAACAAACAGGAACAGACGATACTGTCGAAGTAGCCCCTGAATGGGCTCCTTCTAGCGGTTGAGAGCTAGTCGGGACAGATGGTATACCGGTGAACATTGTCGGAGTGATAGCAGGATGTTCTACCGTCGCTATGTCAGACGACACAGTCCTAGATGTTGACGGTTGTTCAGACATTTGTAGTCTATCCAAAAGATTACCTAGCGATTCTACAGGAGCTTCCGCTGGTGGTAGACTAACTTCTGATGAAGAAGGATATAGAGTGATCCCGACTCCAAATTGTGTTGGAGTATTTGTTGGAGGATCTTCTACAATTTCTTCTATGGCAATCAGGCCAGGTGGAAGGGGAAGACTGTCAGGTCCGTAGAATATTTCTGGTGCCGAAGAAGGTGTGAAATCGGCAGCGACAGATGTTTGAAGAGTAAGACTTTCCGAACTGGTTGTAGATGGAACTGGTTCGGTGACATAAGTGTTTACTCTCAGACTAGGATCAGTATCACTGTCCTTCTGTGGCTGCTGAACTTCTTCTGTAGAGGCAGGGATTCCAGAAATGTTTGGAGTAACCGGAGTCTCTGATGTCGTTGGAACACTTGTTATAACTTTAATAGGAGATTTCAAACCGGTTAAACGAGTTCGCTTTGTCCGTACTGGCTTCGATTCCGGAGACAAAGATGGTTGACTCGTAAGCCTCCGCGAACGACGGGGTTTCAATTGAATTTCTTCCACGATTGCGGATTACTCGATCAACTAAAATAAAGGGGAAGTATGTTTCCGAATTAAATGAATTTTAGATGCTTTGACACAACTTGTTTTTTCAGTTTTTAAGAGTCGAGAAAAAAAAAAAGATGACTCTAGTCTCCTTCAATTTTTAATGAGCCTGAAGTGACAAGTGCTCAGATGGATCTTTTCTGTTAAGGAGTCTGAAAAGGAACGAAAGGGACATCTCTGGAAGTCTAGGTAGAGGGAGTACCAAACCAATCGCAAAACTACAGAATACTTTTTACGGTACGGCAGTCAATCTTCCCAAATGCTGTGTTCAGTGCATTGCGATCGATAGGGCGGCACACACGGCTTCCTATGGATAAAGGATTTAAGCCTATAGGGGTCTCCCAAAATATACTCGACGGTACGTGGGGGCACAAGTCCGTACTGGCACTTATCGTCTCAAAGTGGAGGAATCACCCAACCATCAGTGAGAAAAACAGTTACCAGGCTTTACGACGCCAGAATACGTCTCTAGCCTAGACC
Source organism: Pinus tabuliformis (assembly GCA_031772625.1). Classification (NCBI taxonomy): domain Eukaryota; kingdom Viridiplantae; phylum Streptophyta; class Pinopsida; order Pinales; family Pinaceae; genus Pinus; species Pinus tabuliformis. The sequence continues at coordinate 1,098,819,175 of CM062819.1, forward strand.
TCTAAATGTTGTGCGTTAAGTTCCAAAGTGTTGTTAGATTCATTGAATTTATTTTAAGTTGATCTTGCTTATGAAGCTTGCCTTTTGGGTTCACCAGAAGATGTAGATGTAATTCCTAAAATGCAATCTAAGATGATAAACAAACTTTTTATCTCTTTTATGCAATGAAAATCCTAGCTACTAGGGAAAAGAAAGACAGAATCTTTTCACAAAGAGCAAAGAGCACACTGTAAATGCACTTTCCTAAATCAAGACAAACAGACTGTCTATATGCAAATGCACGTGCATGTATTTGTTTTCGACTTTCTTAGTATATGGATGCTAAAAAGAAAGTTGATGCACAAATCTGAATTTCTTTTCAAGCGACAAATATAAACAAGTCTCTTTCCGAAATCAAAAAATGGAGACGATCACAACACCTTACGATTTTGAAATGAATACTCGTTTTTTGGCACTAGAAAATCACAAATTCAGACCAAAAGCAAAAGTAACAGGATAATCAACCATCAACAGCAATCAAACTCTTTCCTACAATTGAAATCGACACTTGCGATAGATTCAAATCAAAGGACGACAGTATGATTATGCTACTTTTGCAAAGGAGAACTGTAAATGACTCAACAAACACACAAAAACATCTACAGTTCTTTTGTACAAAGGAGGCAGAATAACAACAAGGAAAAGGAGTTTCAAACAGACATATACTGATCACAGGTAGCAAAATTCAGGAATAGAACTGGAAAGAATGAACCACAGAAGCCACAACTGCACAGAGCTAGTCTGATCAGCGCACCTGTAACACAGAGAATCTGAAATGCAGCACAGGTTGTCCACTCGGGAAGTGCACTGAAATTCAGAATCTCTAAACAGTACCTGCGCTGGGTCAGAAACAAGACTCTGTTCGGGTTCCGGGTCACAATTTGCAGTTTAGTTCTTGGTTTTTGGCCGAGTAAAAAGCAATCAGTAATTCAACAATCAGGGGTAGATCTAAGGAGGATCTAAGAGCTATCACAAGGGCAATCAGATAGTTTGTGAATCAGTTGTTTAAATCATAAACAGATCCAGTGAAAGGATTGAAGCAACAGTTGTCTACTTTGCATTTGTTATGGCAAATGCAGTTCGAATGCTACTTATAAGTTTATGAAACAAACAAACAAAGAATGATAAACAAACAAACTAATTAGCTCCCCAGCGGAGTCGCCATTTTGTTACAGGGAAAAGTGTCTATATAGAACTGCTCTATCCCACTAAGGTGTGACAACTGCCTTGGAAACAAACAGAGAAAAACTACTTTTGTCTTTCCTTTATGAATTATGGATAGAGGGGAACAGAAGGACCAACCTCTGTCTTGCGCTAATCCTTCGATTCGATCCCTCTCTTCTTTGATAGTCCTCAGCTACCTGCTCCCTTGCACGCCCAGCTTCACAAAGTACCTGTAAGATCACAGAAGCATAGCACTATACAAAGACATGGATCTATATTCATAAATAATCTAGGATCAGATGTAAATTTACCATACAAATGTAACAAGCATCAATGATACAAAAGCATGGAGGAAAACTCAAATAGTTTTTATTGATAAACAAGAAAAGATCCAGGAGGAGTTACAACCAGTTGTTCTGACCCAGCATCAACCTCCCGGCAAAGAAGCCCCTCTTCACCTCAAACAAAGCATAGATCACCCAACAATCTGATGTTTGTCTCAAAAGACCAACAACAATTCCTTACAATATGCAAAATTCCAGCCTCTGGATCTCTGGGATGAGGGATACATATATAGATATCTGTAAGCGGGATGAGTCAGCTTGTGATTTGATTAGTGTCTTCTCTCTGATAGTTCTTGCTTCCACTTGGAGACTGAAGGCCTCTTACTCATCCTTGGTCGAATTCAGTGAGGCAAGTGTCACAGGAGAAGATTCAGGAAGCTTCCATTGTCTCTCCACCTTGCGGAATGACACTGCCATTTGTCATTTCTCGCCCATCGCACCCCACATAAGGGAATTTTGAAATGCAACGCACCCTCATAGTGTATTTAGGTGCAATGCAACGCACCTAGCCAGTGGAGCAGCTGAAATGATCCTGTTTTGACCAATTCTGAGCATTTTCTCATGGAAAACTTCTGGGAGAAGCTGTAATCTGTTGACCTTGTTCCTTTAGGGGTTAGAACAACACTTTTAGGGACTTAGGAGCCCTTGGTTTATGGACATTCCATGCTTGTGGTTGCAGGGCACAAAAATGTCTATAACACCCCTCAGCTACAAATGCGTCCCCTTGAAGCTAAAACTACTATGATACCAAATGAAGGTGTTAACTCTGTAAAAAAGTTACCTACAAATGAATTCTTAAAAAAAGTAGAAAATATACAATGGCGAGAACATAAAATAAACACATAATTTTTTCTCGTGGAATCCAAAACCGGGAAAACTAGATTAATTTTTCATCATATTCCTTTCAATGTTTCAATACATTATATACATGTCGAAGCATTTATAAACCCTAATCCATTAACCCTAGATTGGAACATAACCATAGTTCCCTTGACCGGATCTACAAAATAGCATGGAAAAAACCATTTTTCCAAAAACCATGTGCAAAACCATGGGTAGGTCTATCCACCGTCCTTGGGTCCGCATAAAAAAATGTGGTGCTAACTTGAACCCCGTGCAAGGGGGTCAATCACCCCCTCCCCCCTATGCCCAACAAAATGTAACAACACGTACCACTAGCCATGCCAAGAATATAACACATACCTAATAGCGTGAAGGATTTAATTGCTTGGGTTTATGGGGATTTGCATGCCACAAAATGTCTAATTTTGGAGTTCTCCCCCTCAGCACTTGCACACTCAAGTAACTAGCTTTTTCTTTTAGATTTCTTTTGTTTTGTCTTGTCTTGATGGTCTTCCACGTAAGGGTTCCAAATGGTGAATGTCAGGGGCTATGGGATCCTTCTAGGTGTTTAACCAGGGGTTGGTATTAAGCAATCAATCCATAACACTCAATTAACACTTCCCTTTGCCTCGAACTTGGGAGATGGGACAAGAGGTGACTATAGTCTCGAAGTTTTTTTCAGAGTGTGAGAGAATGATGAGAAAGAGAACACGTGTCGACAAATGTACAATGAGAAAATGATCCTTGGGAGGTGGTCGATTTCAACATGTCTTAACATGAGGTTAGATATTTTCCTTGAAGTAGCCGAGTGCATTGTGAGCCCCTTCCAATCCATTGAGGTTGAGCAAAATTGTGGTCGTATGTTGGGAGGAAGCCCCAACATTTAAGAGGAAAATGTCTCCTCCCAGGTATCCATGCAACATTTATTTAGCTGATTGGAATAATAGTCTTTCAATGAATAAAATAAACTAAGGAGGAGCTGATAACGAGGTTGAACAAGTTGGAAGAGAGGGTCTAAACCCTGAGCAAGAAGCATGATATATATTTATATCAACTTCAAGTGTTAGTCCAAGATCTTAGAGAGGAACCTGATTTGGATGAGCTCACTCCTATTCCTCTCCAGGGAAATCCCAGTTAGATTGAAGGAAAGTAAGGATAATCTCATCAGTTATGTATTTGTATTTTTTGTAATGTTCTATGCAAACATGGCCATGAAGCTAAAAACTAGAATCTCTATTGAGGGAGTTTTTAATCTATATAGAATAATGAAGAGACAAGACTATTTCTAAAATGTGTGGTATAAAGGCTTTAAGACTTGTTTTTCTATATCCAATGATGGTTTCCCATAGGGAACCCTTGGTTGTTATGACTATATAATATGTATATTATGCTTACAAATATTATATAGTAAAGAACCTTACTAAAAAACGTAATATTGATGTGTATTTAAAAATATATTAATAAAAAGAATATTTTAATATGGACAAGGTGGTCCATATTTTTTTTTTTAATTCCCATGTTAAATAAAATATTTAAATGTGAGATATGTATACATTATATATTTTTAAAACAAAAAAATTATGTACTTATTGTATAAAGCAGTTGAAAAATAGATAAATTCTTATTGTTACAACATTTCAAGTATTCTAATTATTTTTGTAATAGCCCTAGTGAAAATTCCATGTAATAAAATTAAATAAAGGCAAAATAATAACCATGGATGATGGGACACTTATTCCAAGCTGAATGTTGGGCATAATTCTAGTGATGGGAATCAATTGTGATTGGCTATGGCTAAGGAAATTGGCAAAGGCAATGACTAAGGCTTTGTGAAGGCAAAATGACATTTTTGGCACATTTCTTTATGAAAATAATGGAAATTAGGAGAAAAGGGAGGTGCAAGGTCACATGTTGCATGTGAGGAGGAAATTGAAGGAAAATAATGGAAAATGAAGAAAATAGAGGCCTCGTTCATAAAAAGGCTTCATAGGATTAGTTGGTAACCTTTTGTCAATTCAGTTTTGGAGCTTTCTCATTATTCTCTTTCTCTCTCATACTCTTGGAGACTTAGAGTTTTCTTGGAGCACTCTTGGAGGGTGTGACATACTTGGATTCTTAGAGCAAGAAGGCAAAGGAAGAATAGGAATGCGCAAGAGGGCATCAGGATCAACAACTAGACCAGATTTTCTTGCACGTACTGAGTTGCATGTATGTTTCCTTCACTATTTTTTGTATGCATGGAATATGCATGTGGATTTTTGGTTGTGATCTATCATTGGCATGGAGGATGGCCTGGATTGACAGTGTATTGCCTAGACTTGCCATTTCCTAGATATCTGTGGTGATTGTGGGTTTACTTCCATTGTTTTGTTTTGGTTGGTTCTCATGTTTCCTTAGCTTGGGTTGAGTTATTAGTCTTGGAAACCCTAGTTGGACAAATGCTCTGGAAGCCTTGTAATAACTTGGGTTGAGGTACTAATCCTAGAACCCTTGGTTGGAAAAACACTCTGGAAGCCCTTGGTGGGTTGATTTACTAGTCCTGAAGCCCTGGTAAGATAAACACTCTAGAATCCCTATATAAGTGTGAGTTGAGTTACTAGTCCTGGAAGAATTGGTTGGAAAAACGCACTAGAAGCCTTGGAAGGCTTGGATTGAGACCAATCTAATGATGGTTTTGTGATGTTCAACCAGGAGGTGGAATCACTGTTTGTACGGTCGAGTGGAACATGGAAGTCCCATCTCAGGTTAATGAAATGTTATTTCTCCTTGTATTTCTATGAACATTTTGATGGATTGTATGTGGTCTAAATGCTTCTCTTAACAAAGGTATGGATGTCTTTAACTATATCTGTTCTATTTATGTTCATATTCCTTGCTCCAAAGATATGAAATGGATCAAATATATGGAAATAAAAAAAATGGATAATACATAGGAATCTCACAATTACAAAAGTAGATATCGCATCAGAGATAATGAAACACGTAAAATAGAGACAACAAACATAGATAAAAAACTAGTTTTGTCCAAGTTTACCTAGTTAGATATCAGTATCCTTTTCTTTTCAAGAATTTATTTCAATCCAATGCTTATGACTAAGCAAAAAAATGTTCCAACCTATACATATATATATTGAATATATTAGTACCAATATAAAAATAGACATTTTCCATGGGGATGTGCCCATTACATATAGAACTTTTTTGGACAAAGAAAATACTGCAAGACCAATACTTTGTGCATATTTCATAAATAAGAACGGTCAAATGACATTAACATTTCTTGTGCTTACATAACTTACAAAACACCATGAGAAAAATAATTGTTGTAGATGCTTATATTTCAATTACAAATTTTGAAATAATTTCAAAGAATTGACTATTAGAAAACAATCTCACCAACTAATTCCAGCACTGTAGAAAACATTCTTCCTGTTTACACATACTTTCCTCCAAATACGACTATTGCAAATCTATTGTGTAATCTAGATATGTAACAACCCTGGTGAAAAGTTCATGTAATAAAAGTTAATAAAGGAAAAATAAGAGCACAGTTAAGAGACACTTATTACAAGCTGAATGTTGGGCAAACATATCCTAGTGGGCATCACTGGATGTGTGTTTTGGCTAAGGAAAATTGGCAAACGTTAAGGCAAAGTCATTAAAAGGAAAAAAGGCATTTTGGCACATTTAGTTATGAAATAAAGGAAATTAGGAGAAAAATAAGGTGAAAGGTTACAGGTTGCATGTGAGGAGGAAATTAAAGGAAAATAATGGAAAATGAAGAAAATATAGGCCTCATTAATAACAAGGCTTCCGAGGATCAGTGGGAAATATTTTACTAACCTTTTGTCAGTTAAATTTTAGAGCTCTCTCATTATTCTCTCTCTCTCTCTCACTCTTTGTCACTTAGAGTTTTTTTGGAGCATTATAGCTTTATATCAAGGAAGGAAAAGCAAGCAAAGGGAAAGGAAGGGAAGCTAGGATCAAGGAAGAAGAGCAGGATCAGGAAGCTTCAGCAGGAATACTTGCAGGTAAACTTTTGCATGTGTGATTTCCTAGCTGGTTTGGACATGCATGGCTTTTAATGTTGTTGTATGATTCTCTTGTTGTCAGTGGCATGGTTTTGTCGAGTTATGATAGTGGTTTTAAGCCTAGCCTTAACTTTTTCCGGATGCCATGGTGTGTTGGCATGTTTATCTTAGTTTTGAGATTTGGTTTGCAAGATTGATTTCAGAATCCGAGGTGGAGGTGGTCTCAAGGTTCATTCCCAAAGGCCTAGGAATCCCTTGAATGGTTTTGGCAGGATACACGGTAAAGCCCAAGGGATAAGTCTCAGTTTAGGGCCTAGGAATCCGATTTTGGATTGTGGTAAAGCCTGAGAGATTGGTCTTGGTTTAGGGCCCAGTGATCTGGGGTTGGCTTTCTATAAATCCTGAGAGACAAGGAGACAAAAAATTCCTCAAGGATAGTTATGGATTCCAGATAGAATTCCAAGTTCGATTTGGTTGTGATTGGAGCACTGATTTTAGTGTGATCACAGTTTGGTGAGGGTGGAGGTGGTTTAACCTATAGATTCTCTTGGTTGTTCTTGGATTGGTTATTCTATGAGATCCCACATTCATGCTTAGAATATGGCACCAGGGTGATTGGCTAAAAGAGAGATTTGGTTCAGCCATGTCTACAGTCGGGTGGTACATGGAAGTCTTGAACCTTGTCAGATTTACCTATGACTAATAAAAGCTAAGTTATCTTACTTTTGCATTGGTTTATATGTGGATTTAATGGCTGTCATATCTATAATATTTGTATGGTTTTATGTTGGTTATACGTATGGTTAAATGACTGGTTCATGTCATGGTTATTTCATGTATTTACTTGTAATTGTTAGATGGATGGATGCAAGACCTAATTGATGATATAATAGTTCAATGGAGAAGGAGGTGATCCTTCTGGTTATGTTTCATAAGCTCTTTCAGTAATTTATGCTCTGTCTTATATCCTAGACCTGTAGGTTGCATTGATGCCAAGTGTTCGACAAAATGTTAGTCCTAGTTGGGGATGCTTAGGCCTACTCTTGAGGTTTATTTTTGATTTATTAGAATTTTTATCATGTCTTTAATAGATTCTAAAGGTTGTAGCACGTTTAGGGTAGAGGTGGGGACTATGGGCTAGAAAGGTGGCTCAAATCTTGGGTTCACTGGCACAAGTCTACTGAGAAAAGTCCACAGTCACTGGCACATAAGCCTATGAGAGTGACTTTGGGTTGCTGGTCACTGTCTTACCTATAGCATGAGACCAACTTTGGGTTAAAAGGCTTAAATCAACATTGGGACTCTGGGACCAGATGTTTGAGTGGCTGACATGTCCCTTGAGTGTGTTGTTTCTGATGTGGATGGGTTTGTTTTATATGCTACGTTGATTCCATTTCCTTAAGGTTACCAAGGAGATCAATCCCTTATAGTGACTTCTCTCATCACATGTTTACCCTGGCTGGCATGTTGCTTGGGTGGACCTGGGATGAGGGGGTGTTATAGATTGGTATCAAAGCGTGGTTGCACTCTCCTTAGGTGAAGGCGCTTGGTAATGCTTGCATGTCAATTGTGTGTGTGCCTCTTACACTTGCATTCCATGTGCTTGTTACATTGCATCATGTTGATCATGATTGTAGTAAGGTTGTCATGAGGAACTTGATGTGATTTTGTGGGATGCATTGTCGGAAGTATATGACTAGTTGCATAAGGTTATATGTCGGTTACATGTTGATTATATGTCGCTTGACTACATCCTTATATGTTAGGTGCATTCTTGAATGTTTTTATTACATGTATCAATCTTGTAGGTTGATTACAAGAATTGATTGCTTATGCTCGACTACATGCGTTCATACGTATGTGTAGTTGATTAGGCATTTCTTATGCATGTTGATAGTTGCATGTGGCAATGTGTGTAATGGATTAATGGTTGTTTTCATGCATGAGGTCATATCATGCATTGTTGATATGGCCTGCATTGGCGACTGGACCCTAACTAGAAGAGTGTTTATGTGTTGATACACTTAATAAATATATTTCTATATGTTGTTATGATTATGTTACACATGTATCACACTGATTTGATGATATTGCAGACAATGTATCCTCTCCAAATTATGCTAAGGTATGTTGGTTTATTGTGATTTGGTTTAGTTGACATAGTATGCATTACAGGAAAGAGATCAGATGGCTAGAAAGGTGTAGACTACATAGAATCTACCTATGCATCAGATGGGAAACGTGGTGTGGGGCACTCTTATGACTTGGCAGACACATTGAGAAGACTAAAGGAAGAAATAAGGAGTTTCAAAGAAGACAATGACAAAATCATGTAGGCACAAGAGAAACAAGAAGAGGTGAATGCGATACTACTTCAGAGTTTGTCAAATTTGCAGCAACAGGGACCACTTCGGATCAACCATGGAAATGAGGACAAAAATAATGGGGCATATGGCAGTAGATCTCCTAGTAGACATAGGTTAGATAGATATGGCATGATCAGAAATGGTAGGTTGTTGGACACTCCAGATAGGAAAGGTGATCGACATAGGTACTATTCCAGTTCTGGTTCTGATAGGCATCATGACCATCACCGTTATGATCCTTATATGAGGAGTGATAGGGGATACTTTCCGAATGAGCTTAAGAAAGCGAATCCACCTACCTTTGATGGAGAGATGAAGAAATCATAAGATGCAGAAGCATGGTTGTTGGGTATGAGGAAATTCTTCAAATTGCATGATTTTTCAGAAAACATGAAAGAAAAGATAACCACTTTTAGTCTTAAAGGTAAATCTAATATTTGGTGGGAAGACATGAAGAATATCAAAGGTATACATGGGGAATATTTGACTTCGCATGTGTTTGAAAGGATCTTCAAGAATAAGTAATTGTTTGAGAGGTACTATGATGACAAAGCTAAGGAGTTATGTGAGTTGTGGATGGGTTCTATGACAGATGATGAGTATACTAGCAAATTTTTGGAGCTGTTGAGGTATGTGCCTTACCTCAAGGAGGAGAAGGCCAAGGTTCACGGATTCATTAGTGGACTGACAATTGCATACAGATACTAGATTGAGTTTGATGAGCCTAGATCATTGGAGGAGGCCATTTGAAATTTGAAGTAATGTTATGAGTAGTCAAAGATAAAAGTTAAGACTAAGCATGAATTGAAAAGAAATGAGAAAGCTAAAGGAAAATGGCCACCAAAGAGAGGAAGACCTCAAGATGCAACTAAGAAATAAAATGCAATTCCTTACAAGATATTCAATACAACTAATAAGGGACGTGGAGAGCAGCAAACTAGAGGTGGTGGTAGGGAACCATTGCAACATTGGATATGTGGTAAGGATCATCATAAGAGGGATTGTCCGTAGTATCAGAGTGGTGGTAGACCCTAAATCTACAGTGTTTAGGAGGCATATAAAATTGGTGATTTTGGTCAAAACATTCCTCGGATCTATGCAGCCATGGAAAATAGGCAGGCAAATCATTAAGCATCGATCAAGTTGTTTCTATTTTGATTGATTCTGGATCTAACTATAATTATATTAATCCTGACTTGGTGGATAAGTGTGGTTTGAGAAAAGAAGTGCATGTAGAATCTTGGTTGGTAGAATTGGCTACAAGTACAAAGAAGCGAGTTCACCATTGGGTAAGAGCTTGTGCATTTGAGTTAAATGATATTCCCACAATAACAAATTTGAATGTATTTCCATTGGGATCATATAATATGCTTTTGGGTATGGATTGGCTATACCTTCATAGAATCAAAGTGGATTGCTTTGACAAGGCCATTGAGTGTGTGAATGATAGTGGAGAAAAGAGGACTTTGTAGGGGAAGAAGAAGCCTACATCAGTGAGGATGGTTACCACTATGCAAGCTAAGCATAGTTGCAGAAAACATTGCTTGATGTTTGCAGTACACATTTCTAGTGACAAGGGTAATGAGGTTGAGGATGCCAAAGTGTTGAGTAGGTACCCAGTTTTGCATCAGTTTCAGGATGTATTTCATGAGGACATTACAGATTTTCCACATCACAGGTAGGTATACCTTTCTATTGAGTTGGTGCTAGGGGAAGCCCCAACATCAAAAGCACCTTACGGGATGAACACACCTGAGTTGGTTGAGTTAAAGTTGTAGCTGAAGGAAATTCTATACAAGGGATACATTAGGTCAAGTGTATCACCTTGGGGTGCACCAGTGTTTTTCTTGAAGAAGAAAGATGGTACTCTTAGATTGTGCATTGAATACAGGTAGTTGAACAAAGTAACCATCAAGAACAGGTACCCATTGCCGAGTATTGATGATTTGTTTGATAAGTTGAAGGGAACAAAAATGTTCTCTAAGATCGACTTGAGATCAGGATACCATCAGGTACGCATCAAGGAAGATGATATCTTCAAGACCGCGTTTAGGATCAGGTATGGGCATTATGAGTTTATTGTTGTTCCATTCATTTTGACTAATTATCTAGTTACATTTATGTGTTTGATGAATAATGTGTTGTGTTATCACTTCGAAATATCCAGGGGCTGTTTAATGCGTTAAAAGGAAATATCAGAGGTAACTACAAACCTACTTTGGAGCTTAGGATCCAGCCTTCCTAAACTCAGAGAGGGCTCTCTCTATATGATTTAACTTTGTTTATTTAATGGATTTTAGGCTAGTTATGTATGTTTAATTGGATTGGTGTTGGTTGGTTGGTGGAATTAATGATTTAGATGAATAGGTGCTTTTCCATTTCCATTGGGCTATGGAGTCAATATGTTTTGAAAACAAAACAACAAAAAACTATAAAGAGAGTTTTACAGGGCAAGATAGGTGAGCAATATCAGATCTCAAGGCTGAATGGTGAAATGATTTTTTAATCGGGATCAAGGAGAAATTAAGAATTCCTTAAACCAGATACTGAAGAAGGATGAAGAAAATCAATCAGGATCAGAGGGAAATTAAGAATTCTCTAAACCAAATATCATAAGAAAACATAGAAATGTATAATATTTAAAAGAAGAGTGTAATGTTTAAGCAAGTTCTGCAATAAAAATCCTGTTATAACATTCAAATTTAAAACACATGAGAGTTTATGGAATACTTAGAAATAAAACATGAACAATTGAAATTTATACTTCACTGAGATAGCTCAACACATGAATCCTGTAAAGAAGTCTCTTTATAACTTGTTCTATATGTCAACTGGAAGTTGGTACAATAACCCTCAGGTAATAGATCAATCAGCTATAGAAATATTTAGAAATCCACACCCTTGATACTTCGAATGATGAAGTATTTATACAAAACTTTTACAAAAATATCCTATCAACTGACTAGGATTTATTTAAGGAAAATAAATATCTTTATGCAAAAATATAGTGACACATGTTTAACTGACTGAGATCTATCCCTTTTTATTTGATTGTTGTTACTTGACTGCTTCTTTCATATGCTTTTCTTATCCGCTGTCTGGTCCTTTCACCCTGTTTTTGCCTTTCACCCTTCTAGTAAATCACACCATTTTCCCCATGTTTCTTCCTCTGGAAGTTTGATTTTCATCATCCTTCGGTAAATCTCATATGCTTCTATATATTTGGGAAATGTAGGCTTATTCACAGAAAGGTGATTTACCTCATGCTGGAGGTAAAAGAAGTTTTCTAAACTCTGGAGGAGCACTTTTCCTGTGGGTACACCTTTCATGGATGAAATGTTGGAAGTCTCTTTGGCTACTTCCCTCATCTTTTTATCATAGTCTTCATGTCTCATTAGTTTATCATTGATTACTAAAGGATTAGGTAGACCCTTTTGTCTCAATACACCAAACTTGTCAAAAAACATGTTTACTGCGAGTTTCATGTTTTGACATTTCTCCTCAAGCTGTATCATCAGATTTTTGTTCGAAATAACTTTCTTCACTTCTAGTATAGTCTTTGTTCTGTCAGTTATCCCGAGATCTTCTAATTCATACTTGTTTTTAAAGTTTATGAATTTGACTATTTGGGAGGCTTCCTCTAGTTTCTTTCCAAGATCTGCTTTTACCTTTTGAATTGCATCATGTTATGAAACCAGCTCACAAAAAGATAGAAAAGATAGTTGAACGCCTTAGAATTCAGCCTCTTCGAGGGGGCAACCTCCTTTACATTACACAAATGAACAATTCTTGGATGATACAAATGACAAAACCTCCTTTCTATATATAGGAGTCTAAGGAGTCACAATATAACCCAACCGACCTAACAATAATAATATAAAGCCACAAAAATAACAATAGAGGGATTCTATGGGGCACAGTAATAACAATATGGGGACAATAGGGGCACAACAATATTAATAAGGGTTACAACTACAATAGTAATGGGGTAATCAGTAGTATTATAGGGACCCAACTTGCCCCTCTCCTTCGAAAAAGTGTTTTCCTCAACGCTTGAGTAGTTTTGGATGCTTCTGTATAAAATTCTCATCCTCCCATGTGGAATCTTCAGCGGATAAGTTCTTCCACTTGATAAGATACTCCGAAATTGATCGATTTCGCAGCTGTCGAGTTCTTGTTTCTGTGACTACTTTCAGTTCCAATATAATTTTTACTTCCTCGTCAAGTTCTGGAAATATTGTTTGAACTAGAAGCTTGTCGCCTATAACCTTCTTTAAACATGAAACATGGAAAACTGGGTGTAATCGAGAAGCTGCAGGAAGCTCTAATTTGTATGCCATAGTACCAATCTTTGCAACACCTTATACGGACCATAATACTTTGGTGATAATTTATTATCCTTCTTAGCTTGCATGAGGGAAATTTGCGTATATGGTTGTAGCAATAGGAATACCCAATCATCTGCATCAAAACTCCTTTCGCTGCGATGTTGATTTGCCTGTTGTTTCATTCTATTTTGTGCCAACACAAGGTTATCCTTTAAGAGTTGGAGGACTTTTTGTTGATGTTCGATGTGATGTTCCACTGCTTGAACCTTAAAATTTTCTCTTAAATATGATGTAATGGATGGTGGCTGATACCCATAAAGTGCCATAAATGGGGTCATTTTTGTTGCTGTATGGAAGGATGTGTTATACCACCATTCAGCCAGAGGCAACCATTTGACCCATTGTGTTTGTTTATTAGATACAAAGCAATGAAGATATCCTTCCAAACATTTGTTTACTATCTCAGTTTGCCCATCAGATTGAGGATGATAAGATGAGCTATGAGCTAACTGAGTACCAAGACAAAAAAATAATTCTGTCCAAAAATTTCTAGTGAAAATGGGATCTCTATCACTTACAATAATATTTGGGTTTCCATGTAGCTTTTGAATTGTTTCCATAAATGCATTAGAAACTATACTGGCTTTAAATGGATGTGATAATGCACAAAAGTGTGCATACTTGGTAAGTCTATCAACTACCACCATGAAGACATTATTTTCCTTAGACTTGGGTAAACCTGTGATAAAATCCATTGAAACCTCCTCCCAACATTGGCTTGGAATGGATAAAGGTTGTAATAGACCCGATGTCTTAATTGTTTGGACTTTATTTTGTTGGCAAACCAAACATTCTGCCACAAACTTTTGAATATTTGATTTAAGGCCATCCCAAAAAAATTCCTTCTTAATCCTGTGGTAAGTTTTTAAAAATCCCGAGTTCCCTCCTAAGGGAGAAGTGTGCAATTCCATAAGAATATTTTGTTTTAGCTGGGAATTCTTACAGAGGTATAAGCGATATTTGTACCATAACGAATCATTTTTCCAGCTAAATGTATCAGATGTATTGGGATCTTGTTGTAACTTTCGAATAAGTGCCCACACTTCTTCGTCATTCTTCCATTCCTCCCTTGCTTCATTTATCCAATCTAGTTGGATAATAGAAATGGCGCACAACAATGCTTCCACATCCTCATCCTTTCTTGAGAGTGCATCTGCCACCACATTTTGCTTCCCTTTTTTGTAGATGATTTCAAAGTCATAACCCAACATCTTTGTGACCCACTTTTGTTGCTCTTCAGAGGATAATCTTTGTTCTAAAAAGTATTTAAGGCTATCATGATCCGCTTTTACCTTGAAGTGTCTTCCCATTAGGTAGGGTCGCCATTTCTTAAGTGCATGGAGTATTGCCAACATTCTTCTCATAAATAGCTTTGTGTAAAAACTTTCCCTTGATTGGACAACTTTCAAAAGCAATGGATCTTTCATCTTGCATTAAAAAAACACCAATTCCATTTCCTGAAGCATCACATTCCACAATAAAGGTTTTTGTGAAGTCTGGTGTAGCTAAGACCGGTGCTTGGCACATTGCCTCTTTAAGATGTTCGAAGGCCTTTTTTGCTTCTGGAGTCCATGAAAATGCATCTTTCTTCAATAATGTTGTTAGAGGTGCTACTATTCTCCCATAATTCTTAACAAACTTGCAATAATACCCTGTCAACCCGAGAAATCCTCGCAGATGCTTTATGGATGTGGGGATTTTCCATTCCTTAATGGCTTTAATTTTGCTAGGGTCTACCTTAACTCCTTCATGAGATACAATATGACCCAGATATTCCACCTCTTGTACTCCAAAGAAACATTTGGATCTTTTTGCATATAATTGTTTCTCCTCCAATAGTTGTAGCACCCTGTCAACATGTTCAACATGATCCTTCCAAGACTTGCTGTAGATTAGTATATCATCAAAAAATACTAACACAAATTTTCTAAGGAATGGTTTGAAAATTGAATTCATAAAACCTTGAAATGTTGAAGGTGCATTGGTAAGGCCAAAAGGCATGACCAAAAATTCATAATGCCCTCATGAGTTCTAAATGTTGTTTTCAGAATGTCTTTAGTCTTCATTCTGATTTGATGATATCTTGAACGAAGATCCAACTTGGTAAAGTAAATTGATCCATGCAATTCATCCAGTAATTCATCAATGACAGGAATGGGAAACTTATCTTTAATAGTGAGCTTGTTGAGCTCCCTATAATCTGGACACATGCGCCATGATCCATCCTTCTTGTGCACCAATACTACTGGAGCAGAGAAAGAACTTTGACTCGGTTGAATTATACCAGCCTCTAGCATTTCTGCAACCATACGTTCAATTTCACTCTTTTGGGACTAGGGATATCTGTATGGCCTGATGTTTGGAGGAACACTTCCTGGAATCAGTTGAATAGCATGATCATGATCACGAATAGGTGGGAGGCCTTTGGGAGTCTCAAATACCTTGGAATGATTGTCCAAGATGTTTTGGAGATTTGGAGAAATAGATGATTCCAATGTGGAAACATCTAGTGAACATAATTGTGCAATTACACCTCTTTGTTCCTTTTTATGAAGCTTTGTCGTACCGTTAGAGCTGATTATCTTTCCCAGTTTCCCTGCAATACCCCTTAATTCAAATTCCTTTCCTTCCACAGAAAATTTCATGAAAAGTTCTTGAAAATTAAAAGCTATTGTACCCAGGGATTGTAGCCATTGGACTCCTAGTACAACATCAACACCTCCCATTGAAATAGAAAGCATTGGGCTAGTCAATACATATTCTCCCATGGATAGCTTGATATTATGGCACTTTCTAGAGAAATTTATTGTTCCTCCATTTGCAACCATCACTTGACACTTTGGTGCTGGATATAAGAAGCAGTTCAATTCTTTTGCTACCTTACAATGAATAAAATTGTGGGTACTTCCTAAATCAATCAACACTATTACCTTTTTCTTCTTGATTTGTCCTTCTATCTTGATGGTTTGAGGAGTGGTAATTCCCACCAATGCATTACAAGATATGGTCGGACTGATTTTTTCTTTATCTAGGCTTTGTTCCTGGAGTATATCCTCTTCTTTTGACCTTTCTTGCTCCTTTTCTTCTTCCTCTTCACAATCTATGTAGAATAATTTCTTCTCAGCACACTTATGACCTTTAGTGTATTTGCTATCACAACTGTAACAAAGCCGTTTTTCTCTTTTTTCTTCCAATTTCTGTGGTGTCAACCTTATAGGTTGTGGAAGACTAGGGGCAACAACACTTCCATCTTTATAGTTGTGAGTGGTATGCTTCCTGGTTGCCATAATTTTGCTTTCCATTTTTCTTGCTAACCTGAATGCCTTCTCTAATGAATCAGGTTCCCAAAGGCGAACATCATGTTGGATATTATCCTTTAAAGTCCCTATGAAGACATCAATCCTATGCTCCTCTGGAATACTTTTTACCCTTATGTTCAATTTTTGGAACTCCTCAATGTGCTTCATTATTGAACCCTTTTGTTTGAGACTTATCAATTGGCTAAAAAAAGTGTTGCTTTTTGTATCCTCATAATGTGCTATCAATTTTTACGTAAAAATTGCCCAAGTGATAATTTGTTTACGAGAGCAAAGCCATTGATACCATACAAACTGATTTGGTTCCAAATATAAAGTTGCAATACGTACCTTTTGTGTGTTTTGCACATTATTGAGATCGAAAAATTGCTCCATTTGTAATATCCATGTTGCAGGATCCTTGCCATCAAACTTCTTCATATCGATTTTTGGAATATGGTGGGTCTTGGGTCCAACATTAGAGTCTATGAAATCATGATTAACATTTCTTTTTTTCTCATCACGAGTTTCCTTTACTACCCTTTCACCATTAGTAAGCATTTCTTGTAGAAACGTTGTCAAATCTGTCTTCAAATCTTCCATGCCTGTCTTCAATTCTATCTTCAAATCGTCCATCTTAGCTTCCATGCCATTCATCTTAGCTTCCACGCCCTTTATCTTAGATTCCACGCCACTTGTCTTAGGTTTTGTTAGCTTTTGTGAGAGTGACATTTGTTGCACTTGGTCTTGTAATTTTGATATATCATGTAGCATTTCTTCCTCTTCTTCATGAGTCATACTAGGGCTTTCAGGTTGCTTACCAGGTGTTTTCATTTTCTTTCCTCGGGGCATCAGTTACCGATAATAATGCTCTACTATTCCGTTTGAATTCTTCAAAATAATTTTTCAAACCAAGCTTAAGAAAAAATTTTAAAAAATCTACACATCTTTTTTTCACTTTGTAGGATCTCAATATTGCCTCTGATGTATCTCTGTAATTTCGGATCATCCAGTTCTAAAATTTCAATCTGCATTAGTCCTCTGTGTCCTTTTTCTAATGCCACCAGTCTGATCCAAATTAGATTCTCCAAGGAAGAGTTATGCGAAATCTCCCACAATGACCTGATTATAGACTAGTTCAGTAGAGCGAACTTGTACGACGTGTCACAAGTCACTGTTTCGACCTTTGGCACTAAAAAATATATACAAGAAATTACAGTCCATCCTATTTTTGTACCTTCTTATGAAATTTCAATCCGATGCTCAAAGAGAAAGTTATGACAATTTTCCCCAGGTCACCTGTTTGGAATGTAATTCAGGAGTCTGCAAAAAGACTAACTTCCTCAGATCATATCTCCACAAATATAATGCAAAAAGCTTTGAAATTCGGACCTGAGATTCAGTGTCATGTATTCTCAAATGGTTTTTTTTTTTTAGCTTCTGACACATTGCAGAAAAAAAGTTATAGGGAAAATTCCACGATGACCTGTTTGGAGCAGCGAAACCCTAGAATCCAAAGCTCTGATACCAAATGTTATGAAACCAGCTCACAAAAAGATAGAAAAGATAATTGAATGCCTTAGAATTCAGCCTCTTCGAGGGGAAAACCTCCTTTACATTACACAAATAAACAATTCTTGGATGATACAAACGACAAAACCTCCTTTCTATATATAGGAGTCTAAGGAGTCACAATATAACCCAACCGACCTAACAATAATAATATAAAGCCACAAAAATAACAATAGAGGGATTCTATGGGGCATAGTAATAACAATATGGGGACAATAGGGGCACAACAATATTAATAAGGGGTACAATTACAATAGTAATGGGGTAATCACTAGTATTATAGGGACCCAACACATCACCAACTTCCTTCACCAAATCATTCTGCTCAAATATTACCTGTATAAAAGGCCAAATATCATTAACTGAGTTAATGCTAATAGCCCACAAATATTTCTTTGCTTGGGCTAAAGGCTCTTTTAGTGACAACTCTTTTTCTAGCTTGTGGATTCTTTCCCTCGGTCTATTGGCTTTTTGTTTTTCAGCTTGATGCATTACTTTTGCTAATTTCTTTTCCTCTTGTAAGCTCTTTACTTGTTCCTTGAGCTTATTAATATGTGTTGTTTGAATGGACATATCTTCCATTACCTTAATCAATTTTTTGTCCTCATTAGTGGGGTGGGTTGTTGGTCTTGTTGACGCTGTTGCTGCTGTAGTTTTTGGAATTGATGTTGATGCAGGTGCTGATGTAGATACAGGTGTTGATGTAGATCTTATGGTAATAAAAGTAATGGGAACTGCTTCTCTTCTAGCTTGTTTTTTTTGTACAAGTTTATCCATTTCTATCTCCATTTCCTTTAGTTGAGTTGTCAACTGGATGATTAAATTAATCATCTCATCCTTTTGATTAAATATTTCTAAAACCTCCTTGGTTTATGGATGCTCAGTGGTTGGTAGCTTTAGTTGTTTCTTTAGTGCATCTATGTCTGCATTTTTATTTTTTATAAGTCCTTCTACTGTCTTGATGTTAGTTGGATAATAGACAATTTCAATTACCAAATCTTCCAGTGACTTAATCCTATTGTCTTTTGCTTGTGATGAGGCCCTTTCCAGCTTTAACTGTGACTGTATATTTTCAAGAGAATTCTTTAATTTATGGACACTTAGAGATTTATGTGTCATGGCTGAATATAACATCTCTCCTATCTGTTTGTGAAATTTAATTTGGTCGATTGGATGCGCATCCTTGGCATGAATTTCAAAGGTTGTTTTCTTATAATATTATGAAGTTCTTGGGGCATTTACCTCTAGATGTAGGAGGGTCATCTGCATTTTCCTTGTTTTGAGGTCAAAAGCTAAAAGCAACCTACTCTGATCACTGGGAATTTGATTCTAGTATTGTGTACATATAGCAACCTTTAATGCTTCATTTCTGATTTTAATCTCTTCATACTTTCCCATGATATCTTTCTCTTTCTCAACTGGTTTTCTAGATTATGAAACTTCTGCATTATTTTGATTTTGAATGATTTGTGCACTCGAAGATGATGGCAGAGGTGTTTATTCTATATGTGTTGAGGGTGCATCACCCCTGATAATAATCTCTTTTTCTATTTCAATTGTCTTTTCCTGCTCTATTACTAGATTTAGCTTGGTTTTCTTTCTACTCACAAGCTTGATTTTAGTATCAGAAATAGTTTCTACTGAGTAGGATCCTTCTTCTCTAGCCCTTTTTGAATTTTTGTCCTGTGGGCTCGGATTATGTAGGATGGAGCTAGTATCAAGTTGCTTATCCACCTCCAGTAGAGTGTTTTACAACCACTATGACTGATTGGAATGCTTTTCAATTTCAGGATTTGACTCATGAACGAAAGGGGTCAATTTGAATTTGAACCTTAACTTACTTATGACACCCAAAGGTTCATAAGGCCATTTGAAACTACTCCTAGACTTGAAACCTTATAAACATTTGTCTCCTTTCTTTCCAACATTTCTATTATTTCATACAAAAGGCCCTATTTGGTTTTTAATCTTGAATTGGGTTTTCTTTTTAGTTGAAAGGAAATGGATCTCATCAGAATTCAAGATTTGTCTAATGTATTCCAAAGCAAATATCCTCATTGGGAGGTATTTGGGAAGATTGTATGGAACAAGTTGGCTTCCATACACTCTAATCTCTATATAATTTTGGTATAAATACCAGTCTCCTATTTTACTTTGATCTCACAATTATAACACCTTCTTTATCTCTTCATTGATTCTAGGCTGAATGCTACTACTTAGCATATTAACAACTGGATAAACAAATGAATCAATGAAGTCTTTATAGCTATATTCTATGGAATCCTTTTTGATCAAGGATGTCCAAAAGACAATAGATTGGGGATTACCCTCTGTGTCCAGTTTTTGGAGGCTAACTGCAAACCTTTCTGATTGGAAATATAAAAACATATGGAACAAAAATGAGGAGTATTTGAACACTCCTTCTTCTGGCAGCTTGACTAGCTGATCATGGATTGCATCCACTAGGTATTGGGCAAAATTGAAGGTGGAAGCTGCAGGCTGACCTAGGCAAAATATGGATAGGAAACCAAGGATAGATGCATCCACATATTCATCAGTGAAATATCCTAAAAAATATGATAGCATGGTGACAATTTGTCTAGTTCTCTCTAAAAAAATGGATGTTGAGTATGGAGGATTATATTTTGGGGTCTCCACTGATGGTGGAAGGAAATTCTAGAATGTTGGGAATATTTTTGGAAAGTCCAGCTTCAAGTAGAGTTCGGTAAGGGTTTCAATGGATATTGGTAGTTCATTAGGCTGTGGTTGAATCTGTAGCATCTGATTGATGGATTGAGCAGTGATTGGGAAAAGGATCTCTTGGTTTAGGGTAACTAAAACTCTTTCATTATGAAAATAGCTAATCTGACAGAGTCTAATAAGTTTAGGGAATTGAAAGCTCTGTGGGAATATGTATTTAGGAAAATTTGAATCCCACAGATGGATGTCATCAGCCTAGTTAATGAATATGTCATGGCTCTAGCAGTGGAGCTCCAAAAGGTTGGAATATATCACAACATCAATGATTTTAAATTCTTTATCAGCCCAGGGAATGTGTTCGACATCTGACACTAGAGGTTGAAGAGGGTTTACATTCTGAATGCTCTGGGAAGCCATTAAATTTGATTATTTTATCAATTCCTGTATGTAATTGATGGAGAAGAGCATTTAGGATTACCTATGGCAAGGTCTAGGTGGCAGCAGGGGTTGAAATTCCAATTAGCAAGGTCTTTGGGTCTTTTTCCACAACAGCAATGGTGAAATAATGAAATATTGGGGTTTTTTGTATTTTCTTTGGGAATTGGAAATTTAACGCACATGGGTGTTTTATGATGTGGGTGATTTAGCACATGGGTGGTTTATCGCATAACCTTTTGTTACACTAAAAAATGTCACCTTGACTACTTACAGTTAGTATGGCTCAAATCAACAGTCATGCTTCCCTCTTAGGCAAGTCTATGCCTCTGTTATCCATCTCAAACTCAAAGAAGAGAGAAAGTCTTGTAAAAACTATGTTTATCTCTGGGGTCGCAGGTTCTCTCTAGCCTTACCTGCGGGGACGCTGACCATGTTCACAAAATCTGCGTCCATGGACGCTCTGTATGTTAAGGGACAGGTGCGTCCCTCTGTAAAAGGCAAAATGCGCGAGTTTTATCTTGAAAAAGTTACTTGTGGTTACTTCTAGAACATTCTAGAGGTCGGTTTGATGAAATGGATGCGCCTCCAGTTGGTTCATGTATCTCTATTAAGAGGGAACTTATCCCATCAATAAGGGAGCTATCCCACCCAAAGAGGGGGATGATCCCATTGATAGTGGACCTGAATAACCTCTTTACAGCACTATAAATAAAGACATTGAGCCAGAGGGAGAAGAGGTTGAAGCTATACATTTTCTTTGGGTAAATGCTGCAGGATTTAGGTCTTCCATTAGAACCTTTGTGAGGAGAGATTGTCTTTACATGATTCTACTTGGAAGTGGGTGAGCTTTGTCAAAGTAGAGGAAAACACTTGATGGACCCTGGGAGGAACTCGCACAACACCAAGGCCAGGTTGTAAAAGTTTCTTTGTTTCGTTATTAATACAAACTGGTTTATTTTTCTCAATAGCTTATGTTAATGAGTTATTTCATGTGTTCCTTGGTCTGCATGTTGAATGTATGTTTTATTATATGAAATACAAGTGCTTGGTAATTGTTTGATTGTTTGTGGTTGCAGGAATTGACTTGAAGGAGGAGCTCATCCGGATCGGCAAGGACGGACTACAACAACAACGTTTTGGAATAAGGTAAGCCTAAACACTTGTAGTTTTCATGTTGTAAAAGGTGTATTTAGAGAAAGATCACTCCATTTTGTCTTGTTTGTCATTAGAACGTCTTAGACTTCTAGGAAGGTTAGTCGTGTCCGCACCCTTGACCAATTCCGTGTGACAAATTGGCGACTCAACTGGAGGAGGATTTGTTTCATTTTTTAACGAGCTTGACACAGGAAAAGAACTATGCTCGGATTCGGTTTCATGTTTACGCAAGCTTGAAATGAAAAACTATGCTTGTTATAAGTTCACATGCCCCCAGCATAATGACGCAAAACGAGGTACATGAGGTTAAGTAGGTAGATTGTAGAGAGTAGTCATGAGCATAGTTCCTTGTCTTGTGTCAAGCTCATTAAAAAATGAATCAAGGTTTTTAGAGCATAGTTCCTTGTCTTGTGTCAAGCTCATTAAAAAATGAATCAAGGTTTTTAGAGTAGATTTTTTGTTAGGTAGATTGTAGAGTAGTTATGAGCATAGTTCCTTATCTTGTGTCAAGCTCGTTTAAAAAATGAAACAACTCCCTCAAATCTTTCCAAGATCTTGAAAGTAAAGGAGACTCCACGTTGAACTTTTTCGTATATTTGTGTCCCTCAAGCCCGAAAAAGTATAAAATAATACCTGGGGGAACCGCTTGATCTTGCGACCAAGGAGTACTTTCATAATAGTGTCGTCAACCTGAAAAGTAAAAAGCGATCAAGGACACGTCGTTTTATTTCCGTATCGAGTTTGAAACGACAAAAACCCGGCAATCTTTTCCTGTTTTTACGGTCAGAAAAGAGCTATAAGGGGACCGTCTTTTAGTTCCGTTTTAACGAGTGTAAAAGAAAAGCTCGGCAATCTTTTCATATTTTAGGAGTCTGAAAAGGGCTTAAAAGAGAACTCCA
Organism: Pinus tabuliformis; assembly: GCA_031772625.1. Classification (NCBI taxonomy): domain Eukaryota; kingdom Viridiplantae; phylum Streptophyta; class Pinopsida; order Pinales; family Pinaceae; genus Pinus; species Pinus tabuliformis. Next base: position 1,098,842,410 of record CM062819.1, read on the forward strand.
AGGTTTCACTTTTTCTTAAGTTTTAACGAGTTCGAAAAACGGATAAAAATGTACTCATGGTTTTCACTTTTTCGTAAGTTTTAACGAGTTCGAAAAAATGATAAAAATGTACTCACATGGCCGACTTTCAATTTAATTTACGAGCAGGAAAAGACGGAAAGATATCGGCATTTTCATTTGTTTTACGAGAATGAAAGATAGCAAAATAATCTCGGTATTTTCATGAGTTTAACGAGTCTTGAAAATAACTGAAATTGACTCGAGATAGGTTTCATTTTTACAAAAGCTTGAAACAGATAAAAACTATGCTTCAAAGTAGTTTCATTTTTTCACAAGCTTGAAAAAGAGAGAAAACTGTGCTTGATGCCCCCTAAGCATAACTGCTAGAGCGCATGCCCCCCTAGCTTCATTTCATTCAACTACGATGGATGAAATGAAGGTTCAAGTACGAGATCATTTGAAAGACCCGACCTAAAATAAAAAACTGAAATAACTAACCTAAATACACAACTTAACATCTATGAGATCTGGTCAAATTCTCGACTCAATTAGAGGAGGATTTGTTTCATTTTTTAACGAGCTTGACACAGGAAAAGAACTATGCTCGGATTCGGTTTCATGTTTACGCAAGCTTGAAATGAAAAACTATGCTTGTTATAAGTTCACATGCCCCCAGCATAATGACGCAAAACGAGGTACATGCCCCCCAAGCTTCATTGCATTCAATGAGGTGGATGGAATGAAGCTTTACTTTCAAGATCTTGGAAAGATTTGAGGGAGTTGTTTCATTTTTTAAACGAGCTTGACACAAGATAAGGAACTATGCTCATAACTACTCTACAATCTACCTAACAAAAAATCTACTCTAAAAACCTTGATTCATTTTTTAACGAGCTTGACACAAGACAAGGAACTATGCTCTAAAAACCTTGATTCATTTTTTAATGAGCTTGACACAAGACAAGGAACTATGCTCATGACTACTCTCTACAATCTACCTACTTAACCTACCCTTGTTTCATTTGTTAACGAGCTTGACACAAGACAAGGAACTATGCTCAAAAAATTCGCATGCCCCCGGCATAATGATGCAGATCAAGGTACATGCCCCCCAAGCTTCATTGCATTCAACCGGCTGGATGAAATGAAGGTTTACTTTCAATATTTAACTTGAAAAGGGAGTTGTTTCATTTTTAAAGAGGTTGACACAAGAAAAGAACTATCCTCATACCTGATTCATTTTTTAACGAGGTCGACTCAGTAACAGGAACTATCCTCAAACCTGATTCATTTTTTAACGAGGTCGACTCAGTAACAGGAACTATCCTCAAACCTGATTCATTTTTTAACGAGGTCGACTCAGTAATAGAAACTATCCTCAAACCTGATTCATTTTTTAACGAGGTCAACTCAGTAACAGGAACTATCCTCAAAACCCTACTTTTTACAGTCTACCTACATAACCTAAAATCTACCTGATTCATTTTTTAATGAGGTTGACTCAGTAAAAGAACTATCCTCATTACAGCCTATTTCATTTTTTAACGAGGTTGATACAGGAAAAAACTATCCTCGTACTCACTGATTCATTTTTTAATGAGGTTGACACAGTAAAAGGAACTTTCCTCATGCTAGCCTGTTTCATTTTTTAACGAGGTTGATACAGGAAAAAAACTATCCTCGTACTCACTGATTCATTTTTTAACGAGGTCGACACAGTAAAAGGAACTTTCCTCGTTACATCCAGTTTCATTTTTTAACGAGGTTGAGAGAGGAACAAACTATCCTCGTTCACACTGATTCATTTTTTAATGAGGTTGACTCAGTAAAAGAACTGTCCTCATGCTAGATTTTAGGATATGTAGGTAGATTGTAGAAAGTAGGATTGTGGGGCATGTACCTCGTTTTGCGTCATTATGCTGGGGGCATGTGAACTTATAACAAGCATAGTTTTTCATTTCAAGCTTGCGTAAACATGAAACCGAATCCGAGCATAGTTCTTTTCCTGTGTCAAGCTCGTTAAAAAATGAAACAAATCCTCCTCTAATTGAGTCGAGAATTTGACCAGATCTCATAGATGTTAAGTTGTGTATTTAGGTTAGTTATTTCAGTTTTTTATTTTAGGTCGGGTCTTTCAAATGATCTCGTACTTGAACCTTCATTTCATCCATCGTAGTTGAATGAAATGAAGCTAGGGGGGCATGCGCTCTAGCAGTTATGCTTAGGGGGCATCAAGCACAGTTTTCTCTCTTTTTCAAGCTTGTGAAAAAATGAAACTACTTTGAAGCATAGTTTTTATCTGTTTCAAGCTTTTGTAAAAATGAAACCTATCTCGAGTCAATTTCAGTTATTTTCAAGACTTGTTAAACTCATGAAAATACCGAGATTATTTTGCTATCTTTCATTCTCGTAAAACAAATGAAAATGCCGAGATCTTTCCGTCTTTTCCTGCTCGTAAATTAAATTGAAAGTCGGCCATATGAGTACATTTTTATCATTTTTTCGAACTCGTTAAAACTTACGAAAAAGTGAAAACCATGAGTACATTTTTATCCGTTTTTCGAACTCGTTAAAACTTAAGAAAAAGTGAAACCTTGGAGTTCTCTTTTAAGCCCTTTTCAGACTCCTAAAATATGAAAAGATTGCCGAGCTTTTCTTTTACACTCGTTAAAACGGAACTAAAAGACGGTCCCCTTATAGCTCTTTTCTGACCGTAAAAACAGGAAAAGATTGCCGGGTTTTTGTCGTTTCAAACTCGATACGGAAATAAAACGACGTGTCCTTGATCGCTTTTTACTTTTCAGGTTGACGACACTATTATGAAAGTACTCCTTGGTCGCAAGATCAAGCGGTTCCCCCAGGTATTATTTTATACTTTTTCGGGCTTGAGGGACACAAATATACGAAAAAGTTCAACGTGGAGTCTCCTTTACTTTCAAGATCTTGGAAAGATTTGAGGGAGTTGTTTCATTTTTTAAACGAGCTTGACACAAGATAAGGAACTATGCTCATAACTACTCTACAATCTACCTAACAAAAAATCTACTCTAAAAACCTTGATTCATTTTTTAATGAGCTTGACACAAGACAAGGAACTATGCTCTAAAAACCTTGATTCATTTTTTAATGAGCTTGACACAAGACAAGGAACTATGCTCATGACTACTCTCTACAATCTACCTACTTAACCTCATGTACCTCGTTTTGCGTCATTATGCTGGGGGCATGTGAACTTATAACAAGCATAGTTTTTCATTTCAAGCTTGCGTAAACATGAAACCGAATCCGAGCATAGTTCTTTTCCTGTGTCAAGCTCGTTAAAAAATGAAACAAATCCTCCTCCAGTTGAGTCGCCAATTTGTCACACGGAATTGGTCAAGGGTGCGGACACGACTAACCTTCCTAGAAGTCTAAGAGTTAGTCGTGTCCGCACCCTTGAAGGAAGGTTAGTCGTGTCCGCACCCTTGACCAATTCCGTGTGACAAATTGGCGACTCAACTGGAGGAGGATTTGTTTCATTTTTTAACGAGCTTGACACAGGAAAAGAACTATGCTCGGATTCGGTTTCATGTTTACGCAAGCTTGAAATGAAAAACTATGCTTGTTATAAGTTCACATGCCCCCAGCATAATGACGCAAAACGAGGTACATGAGGTTAAGTAGGTAGATTGTAGAGAGTAGTCATGAGCATAGTTCCTTGTCTTGTGTCAAGCTCATTAAAAAATGAATCAAGGTTTTTAGAGTAGATTTTTTGTTAGGTAGATTGTAGAGTAGTTATGAGCATAGTTCCTTATCTTGTGTCAAGCTCGTTTAAAAAATGAAACAACTCCCTCAAATCTTTCCAAGATCTTGAAAGTAAAGGAGACTCCACGTTGAACTTTTTCGTATATTTGTGTCCCTCAAGCCCGAAAAAGTATAAAATAATACCTGGGGGAACCGCTTGATCTTGCGACCAAGGAGTACTTTCATAATAGTGTCGTCAACCTGAAAAGTAAAAAGCGATCAAGGACACGTCGTTTTATTTCCGTATCGAGTTTGAAACGACAAAAACCCGGCAATCTTTTCCTGTTTTTACGGTCAGAAAAGAGCTATAAGGGGACCGTCTTTTAGTTCCGTTTTAACGAGTGTAAAAGAAAAGCTCGGCAATCTTTTCATATTTTAGGAGTCTGAAAAGGGCTTAAAAGAGAACTCCAAGGTTTCACTTTTTCTTAAGTTTTAACGAGTTCGAAAAACGGATAAAAATGTACTCATGGTTTTCACTTTTTCGTAAGTTTTAACGAGTTCGAAAAAATGATAAAAATGTACTCATATGGCCGACTTTCAATTTAATTTACGAGCAGGAAAAGACGGAAAGATCTCGGCATTTTCATTTGTTTTACGAGAATGAAAGATAGCAAAATAATCTCGGTATTTTCATGAGTTTAACAAGTCTTGAAAATAACTGAAATTGACTCGAGATAGGTTTCATTTTTACAAAAGCTTGAAACAGATAAAAACTATGCTTCAAAGTAGTTTCATTTTTTCACAAGCTTGAAAAAGAGAGAAAACTGTGCTTGATGCCCCCTAAGCATAACTGCTAGAGCGCATGCCCCCCTAGCTTCATTTCATTCAACTACGATGGATGAAATGAAGGTTCAAGTACGAGATCATTTGAAAGACCCGACCTAAAATAAAAAACTGAAATAACTAACCTAAATACACAACTTAACATCTATGAGATCTGGTCAAATTCTCGACTCAATTAGAGGAGGATTTGTTTCATTTTTTAACGAGCTTGACACAGGAAAAGAACTATGCTCGGATTTGGTTTCATGTTTACGCAAGCTTGAAATGAAAAACTATGCTTGTTATAAGTTCACATGCCCCCAGCATAATGACGCAAAACGAGGTACATGCCCCACAATCCTACTTTCTACAATCTACCTACATATCCTAAAATCTAGCATGAGGACAGTTCTTTTACTGAGTCAACCTCATTAAAAAATGAATCAGTGTGAACGAGGATAGTTTGTTCCTCTCTCAACCTCGTTAAAAAATGAAACTGGATGTAACGAGGAAAGTTCCTTTTACTGTGTCGACCTCGTTAAAAAATGAATCAGTGAGTACGAGGATAGTTTTTTTCCTGTATCAACCTCGTTAAAAAATGAAACAGGCTAGCATGAGGAAAGTTCCTTTTACTGTGTCAACCTCATTAAAAAATGAATCAGTGAGTACGAGGATAGTTTTTTCCTGTATCAACCTCGTTAAAAAATGAAATAGGCTGTAATGAGGATAGTTCTTTTACTGAGTCAACCTCATTAAAAAATGAATCAGGTAGATTTTAGGTTATGTAGGTAGACTGTAAAAAGTAGGGTTTTGAGGATAGTTCCTGTTACTGAGTTGACCTCGTTAAAAAATGAATCAGGTTTGAGGATAGTTTCTATTACTGAGTCGACCTCGTTAAAAAATGAATCAGGTTTGAGGATAGTTCCTGTTACTGAGTCGACCTCGTTAAAAAATGAATCAGGTTTGAGGATAGTTCCTGTTACTGAGTCGACCTCGTTAAAAAATGAATCAGGTATGAGGATAGTTCTTTTCTTGTGTCAACCTCTTTAAAAATGAAACAACTCCCTTTTCAAGTTAAATATTGAAAGTAAACCTTCATTTCATCCAGCCGGTTGAATGCAATGAAGCTTGGGGGGCATGTACCTTGATCTGCATCATTATGCCGGGGGGCATGCGAATTTTTTGAGCATAGTTCCTTGTCTTGTGTCAAGCTCGTTAACAAATGAAACAAGGGTAGGTTAAGTAGGTAGATTGTAGAGAGTAGTCATGAGCATAGTTCCTTGTCTTGTGTCAAGCTCATTAAAAAATGAATCAAGGTTTTTAGAGCATAGTTCCTTGTCTTGTGTCAAGCTCGTTAAAAAATGAATCAAGGTTTTTAGAGTAGATTTTTTGTTAGGTAGATTGTAGAGTAGTTATGAGCATAGTTCCTTATCTTGTGTCAAGCTCGTTTAAAAAATGAAACAACTCCCTCAAATCTTTCCAAGATCTTGAAAGTAAAGCTTCATTCCATCCACCTCATTGAATGCAATGAAGCTTGGGGGGCATGTACCTCGTTTTGCGTCATTATGCTAGGGGCATGTGAACTTATAACAAGCATAGTTTTTCATTTCAAGCTTGCGTAAACATGAAACCGAATCCGAGCATAGTTCTTTTCCTGTGTCAAGCTCGTTAAAAAATGAAACAAATCCTCCTCTAATTGAGTCGAGAATTTGACCAGATCTCATAGATGTTAAGTTGTGTATTTAGGTTAGTTATTTCAGTTTTTTATTTTAGGTCGGGTCTTTCAAATGATCTCGTACTTGAACCTTCATTTCATCCATCGTAGTTGAATGAAATGAAGCTAGGGGGGCATGCACTCTAGCAGTTATGCTTAGGGGGCATCAAGCACAGTTTTCTCTCTTTTTCAAGCTTGTGAAAAAATGAAACTACTTTGAAGCATAGTTTTTATCTGTTTCAAGCTTTTGTAAAAATGAAACCTATCTCGAGTCAATTTCAGTTATTTTCAAGACTCGTTAAACTCATGAAAATACCGAGATTATTTTGCTATCTTTCATTCTCGTAAAACAAATGAAAATGCCGAGATCTTTCCGTCTTTTCCTGCTCGTAAATTAAATTGAAAGTCGGCCATGTGAGTACATTTTTATCATTTTTTTGAACTCGTTAAAACTTACGAAAAAGTGAAAACCATGAGTACATTTTTATCCGTTTTTCGAACTCGTTAAAACTTAAGAAAAAGTGAAACCTTGGAGTTCTCTTTTAAGCCCTTTTCAGACTCCTAAAATATGAAAAGATTGCCGAGCTTTTCTTTTACACTCGTTAAAACGGAACTAAAAGACGGTCCCCTTATAGCTCTTTTCTGACCGTAAAAACAGGAAAAGATTGCCGGGTTTTTGTCGTTTCAAACTCGATACGGAAATAAAACGACGTGTCCTTGATCGCTTTTTACTTTTCAGGTTGACGACACTATTATGAAAGTACTCCTTGGTCGCAAGATCAAGCGGTTCCCCCAGGTATTATTTTATACTTTTTCGGGCTTGAGGGACACAAATATACGAAAAAGTTCAACGTGGAGTCTCCTTTAGTTTTTTCAGACTCTCTAAAATTGAAAAACGCCGAGTTTCTCCTATACTGGGCTCGTTAAACTTTTACAGTAGAGGACCTGTTCAATTACAAACAGGAACGAACCACTCCTTCCTAGGGTTCGAATTTAAACTAGGTTGGACTCGTCCGAAGGATGAGCTTATAATCAAGCATATGTTATCCTCCTCAAGCTTGTTAAAAATAAAGAGGTACTTGCCAGAAATGGTGGGGGAAAAGAGAGAAGAATGAACCTGTTTGTCACCTTTTGTCTCAAAAGAAACTTTATTACCGCTCTTGAACACGACACTTTTTATTCACCTGGGTTGGGAAATCTTTTACCTCACAGTTGACCAAATCACATTGAAAGTCTTTAACCGGGTTCCGGGGATTAACTTTGAGTTATTCGTCACCAAGCCATCTGTCGTGTCGTTATGTGTTCAAGAGGTCTGCAAGCAAAACTTTCATCTGCAAAATACTTGTCATCCATTTGACCATCCCTGAGTCAGTCCTTACAGCAACATTTCTTCAACTTGAACAATGATTTCGTGTTGCAGGCTTGCCTGCAACGGGTCGCTTTCTATCGACATCGACACATTATCTAGAAAGATGACTTAGGAATCGATAGTACCTTGAAGTCTGCATGCATCAATGGCAGGTTTCTCGCCTTTGACGTCAGTTTACATCATTGACTTTCGATCAAAGGATTCCGTGAAGTGTTCGACATCAAAAAATTTATTCACATTTCACGGGTTGTGCTTGGTACTTTGAGAACCATTGACATTACTGGTGGTTTCTCTCACGCTTGTTAACAGTTTGCATCATCGACTGGTAATCAAGTGGTTTCTAACACGTTCGACATCGAATCATTTAATCACATGGCTAGAATCGTACCAATTCGGGAAGTAGAAGTGAAGACCCTGGATCTAGTTTCTACCATCCAGGCTGTGAGGAGTTTTGTATTCATTATCTATGTAGACTAATCATAAACAGATGGCTGCGTCCATACTGTGTCTACAAAAGTCTATAAAAATGATGTACTGCAAGATCATTCCTGTATCAGAATAGTTAGTCCATTAGTTAAAGTTTTGAATCTGAGTATGGGAATGCCTACCTCAGTGATGATATAATCTTATCCATGTATTTTGTGTTGAAAATTGCAGGTTCCAACCAGGCCATCCACAAGACAATCCTTGAAATGATAAAGCGCTTCACCCTTCCTAGAATTACAAAACCCTACTCTATTCCAGGCTTCGCACTTTAGGGGGCAATCTGTTACACTAAAAAATGTCACCTTGACTACTTACAGTTAGTATGGCTCAAATCAACAGTCATGCTTCCCTCTTAGGCAAGTCTATGCCTCTGTTATCCATCTCAAACTCAAAGAAGAGAGAAAGTCTTGTAAAAACTATGTTTATCTCTGGGGTCGCAGGTTCTCTCTAGCCTTACCTGTGGGGACGCTGACCATGTTCACAAAATCTGCGTCCATGGACGCTTTGTATGTTAAGGGACAGGTGCGTCCCTCTGTAAAAGGCAAAATGCGCGAGTTTTATCTTGAAAAAGTTACTTGTGGTTACTTCTAGAACATTCTAGAGGTCGGTTTGATGAAATGGATGCGCCTCCAGTTGGTTCATGTATCTCTATTAAGAGGGAACTTATCCCATCAATAAGGGAGCTATCCCACCCAAAGAGGGGGATAATCCCATTGATAGTGGACCTGAATAACCTCTTTACAGCACTATAAATAAAGACATTGAGCCAGAGGGAGAAGAGGTTGAAGCTATACATTTTCTTTGGGTAAATGCTGCAGGATTTAGGTCTTCCATTAGAACCTTTGTGAGGAGAGATTGTCTTTACATGATTCTACTTGGAAGTGGGTGAGCTTTGTCAAAGTAGAGGAAAACACTTGATGGACCCTGGGAGGAACTCGCACAACACTAAGGCCAGGTTGTAAAAGTTTCTTTGTTTCGTTATTAATACAAACTGGTTTATTTTTCTCAATAGCTTATGTTAATGAGTTATTTCATGTGTTCCTTGGTCTGCATGTTGAATGTATGTTTTATTATATGAAATACAAGTGCTTGGTAATTGTTTGATTGTTTGTGGTTGCAGGAATTGACTTGAAGGAGGAGCTCATCCGGATTGGCAAGGACGGACTACAACAACAGCGTTTTGGAATAAGGTAAGCCTAAACACTTGTAGTTTTCATGTTGTAAAAGGTGTATTTAGAGAAAGATCACTCCATTTTGTCTTGTTTGTCATTAGAACGTCTTAGACTTCTAGGAAGGTCAGTCGTGTCCGCACCCTTGACCAATTCCGTGTGACACCTTTGGAAGCAGTTTGGTGGATTATCGCACACCGAAAGGTGGTATGGCTGTTTGGGACTGGGGGGATGCGATGAAATGTAGTGGTGATGCATGGTAGGTGAGGGGGTGAGTGAAACCACCCGTTTCGCAACCCCCCATTAGTTTTAAACATCAGAAGTTGCGGGATGTGATAATGTGTGTGGACCATTGGATTTGATGAAAGATTAGACGATGGACGGGGTTTTTTAAAGATGTGGGGCCGAGTATTAAATTTAATTAAAAACTAGGCTTTTAATTCAATTTATTAAGTGAAGATTAATATGAAATGGGTTAGGGATTAATACAGTGGGGGGGTTAATAATATAAGGTGGGGAAATGTGTTAGGATAAGGGGAAAGGGATTTTTTCAAAGGGGAATGGATTTTACAAGGGGAAATGGTTTCCAAGGGTGGAAACAGGATTTTTAGGAAGAGAAAAGGGATTTTAAAAAACGGAAGGGGAATTTCACCTAGGAAGGGTTAAGATGATATTTTTTGATAAGCATAATGATGCTTATGATTTTTTGGAAAGTATTCTACCTACCCTTCAATTTATTCTAACATTTTTTCTTTCCTTTATTATGGGTGCATTTGAGCTTGCTGACCCTTTTATTTTCTTTTGATAAGCAAACTAACTTATTTCTGACCTTCTATCTTCCAATGGCTAAGATTAAACTTATGAGCTCATTTTTATTCTCTACCTAACTAATGATCTGCCAAGATTAAATGGTTTTGTCAGATCTTTATTCACTAACTATCATGACATGAAATTTAAAAGCATGAATAATCAAGATTAAACTGTATGATCATCGTGAATTGTGGAATTTTGGACAAGATGCACACAATATTATTTTCAAAAGAAAAGTAAACTAAGAGTAGTGGCATTTGAATGTGCAACACTTTCAAAATTTATTTTTGTTTCTTTTTATAGGGTTCATATTTTATATCTTTTCTGATCTTTCTTTATTTTGGTCCTTTGATTATTCTTTTAAGACATACCCTCTTTTCATTTTTTAATATGGAAAACATTTGCAAAAAAACAAAGGTATGTACAATATTACAAGACTCAACATAGTCAATTCAAAATTATTATCCCTATTATTATAGGAACCTAAAAGTGGATCCACTTGGGGATGGCATCTCCATGTGAGATGTCAAGAACTTTTTGATCAGTGGCCTTGGAACCTTGACCATGCTTTACGTGGAACTGCTTTCTGTGATCTCCTTTATTCAAACATATGATGTTATATCTTTTTAAAGCTTAAGATTTCCTCTCCAGGCTTCAACTTTACAAGATAATCATCCACTCTAATCTAAACTTTGTTATGTATTTACAATGAGTAAAATAGAACAAATGAACTACTGATTATTCTGGTGAAAAATAGTGCTTCAACATTCGACCATTGATTGGTCCACTTTGCAAGTCTGTCCCATCTTATTCTTTCAAGAAAAATCCATTGTTGCCTCTGTAACCATAAATAATATATGGGCATTTCCAAAGAAAGTCAAATTTCCCATGTTTTCCTTTGTCTTCCCTTTTGGAATCCCATTTTAGTACTTGATCACCAATGAAGAAATCCTCTGCTTTAGTTTTCTTATCAAAGATCTTCTTGATGTTTTCTCGAATTACTTGGGATTTGATATAAACTTCTTCCTTGGTTTGTTGCACACGAATTTTTTGGTTTATCCTCCTTTGGATGTCATTTGGTTCTACTTGCAGCTCTTGAATCATTTTCATTACTGGCACTCCTAACGAGGCTAGAAAAAAAACATCCATCCCATATACCAATTGATAAGGGGATGTACCAATATATTTCTTAGTAGTAAGTCTATCTGCCCATAGGGCATTCACCAACCTTTTATTCCATATTTTCTTGTTATCTTCTAATAGCTTCTTGATGATGTTGACTAGGCTTTTGTTTGAAGATTCTACTAGTCCATTACCTTGAGGGTAATAGGCAGTGGAATGGCCTAGGGTGATATGGTATCGGTTACAAAAATCTACCATTTTATTGGATTTGAAGGCAACAACATTATCAGTGATGAGTTTTTGTGGGCATCCAATCTAGAAAGGATGTTGTTCTCAAGAAATGAAATAATGATAGAGACTGTGGCTTGTCTAGAAGGGATGGCTTCTATCCACAAGGTAAAGTAGTCAGTGGCTGTCAAAATCCATTTATGTTAGGCAGAGGAGGGTGGGTGAATTTCCCCAATAAATTCTAAACCCCATTGTTGAAAAGGAATTTCTACTGAGATTTGTTTGAGGGGTAATGGTAAGAGTTTCTTCTTCCCTTGAAATATTTGGCATTTGTGACAAGAGGTCACATATTTTCGGACATCTGCAAAAATGGTGGGCCAGTAAAAACCTCCCCTCAAAATCTTATCATTGGTTATTTTCCAGTAGAGGTGTCCCCCACAATCTCCTGCATGATTTCCTGCATGACTTTGTCAGCTTCATATTTTAATAAACAATTTAATAGGATGCCACTATGATCTTTCCAAAATAAAACATTGTCTCAGATACAATATTTCGTTGCTTTCATTTTTAGGAATCTACTTTTAGTTCTAGATAAACCAGGAGGAGCTTGTAGGTATAGTAAAACGAATATAATGTCTGCATTCCAGGGTGAATCTATGAAAGCTTCACTGATTTGTGGAGTTGCCATCTCTTCCTGATCATCTATGGCAGCAATGAAATTTATGTCTAAGGCTCGATAGTTCAATTCAGCCATGAGTTTGGTTAAACCTTGGCCTTTAATCAATTTTGTAGGCTTGATATCAATGTCATATTATAGTATGGTGGCAATCCATTAGCCTCTTTTTCCGTCAAGCCCATTCTAAGTTAGAATGTCCTTTACCACTGAGTTTGGAACATATGCTATTATGTGAGAGTATAGAATATATACTCTGAAATATTTTATGGCTTTCACTAAAGCAATAACTTGTTTTTCCATTATATTATACTTTAGTGTAACATCTCTCAAAGTTTTACTGAAGAAAGCGATGGGTTGTTCATAACCCTCATCATTCTTTTGCAACAACACTGCTGAAATGGTGTGCTCTGAAGCAAATGAAAAAATTATGAAATATTTGTTAAAATTAGGACTTATGAGGACAGGTGTTTTAGTAAGGGATTCTTTGATTGCTTCAAAATTCTGCTTAGCCTCTACTATCTACTTAAGTGTTGAATCATTTTTTAACATGTTATTGAAATCTCTAATAAGTTCTGCTAAGTTAGAAATTAATATTTTAAGAAAACTTATTTTACTGAAGAATGCTTGTAATTCTTTAATGTTCCTAGGATGACTGATGTTTAGGATTTCTTCTATTCTAGCTAGATCAATTCTAATTCCCTCTTTTGAAATTATGTTTCCCGGAAGTTTTCCTTCTTCTAATCCAAAAAGTGATTTTTTAGGATTTAGGGATATGCCAAACTTTCTACATTTTATGAATACTCTTCTTAGATGATCTAGATGTTCATTATCTGACTTGGAAAACACTATGATATTATCTAGGTAGATGACTAAAAAGTCATGGATTTCCTTTACAAAGGCTATGTCCATAGCTCAAATGTTACTCCAGCATTCATCAATCCAAAGGGCATTTTCAAGTACATGAAAGTTCCCCAGGGAGTGGTGAATGCAGTCTTTGCTTGATCTCCAGGTTGGAATAGGATTTGATTGTATCCAGAAAATCCATCAAGTAATGAAATTCTGGATGACCCTAATACCCTTTGGAGAATGTGATCCATTTTAGGGATGGGATAGTTATCCTTCAATGATACTTTGTTCAAGTTTCTGAAATCAACACAGAGTCTGATTTCTCCTGTTTTCTTTCTAGTGGGGACTAAATTAGAGACCCAATCAGAATATCTAATGGGCTCCATGATTTGAGCATCATAAGTCCTTTTAACTTCTTTCTCTATTAATGGCACAAGAATAGGGTTAAGTCTCCTTAGTTTTTGCTTAAAGGGCTTCTGATTTTCTTTAATTGGTATCTTATGCTGGATAATTCTGGTATCATAAGACTTGAGGTCTTCATAACTCTAGGCAAAGATGTCTTGGAATTCTTTAAACAAGCTTATATACTTCAGCTTTTCAGTTGGGGGCAGTGTCTTAGATATCTTCATAAGCTTAGGATTTTCTTTTGTTGCTATGTTGCATTCTGTTAACACTCAGGTTGTTCCCAAAAGTTGTAAGAAAGGGAATACAACTGAGGTAACCACAAACCAATTATTTTAGATACAGATTCTAGCCTACCTACATCCAGAGAGGGCTCTCTCTTTATTGTTTAGCTTTATTTTGAAATGTGTTAGGCTAGTTATGAGGTTCTAGGGTTTTGTTTTGGTTTTGGATGGTAAGATTCAATAGAACAGTGAGATATGCTGAATAGTTCAGTCCATTGGGCACAATGGAGTCAAAAGGAGGTAGCTTCCTGGATCAGGTTTCTTAACAGAGGATGGTATCACAGAGCAAGGTAGTCAAACATGGAACAATTTAAAGGCTCGAATCAGATTGAATGGAATCAAATGGGTGAAGGGCAGTTCAGAATCCTTCATCATATTGATAGAGGGAAAATGGATGATTACTGTTCAGGAGCAACTAAGAATTCCTTAAAAAATACTCAGTAGGAAAGAATTAGGAGAAACAGGAGCAATTGAGAATTCACTGTTTATTCTAATTCTGAAGAAAACACAGAAAATAATAAAGACTGAAAACAGAGTGCAGTCAAGCAAATTCTAAATTATTCTTTTTCTTTATTATTGAGATCATGAAACATAGATGATATAATAAACGTAGAAAACTGTAAAACACAAGTTAGAAGGGACTTATTGATCCATAAGTTGATTCAAGAATTCTGTAACAAGTCCTCAGCACCAATTCCTCATCCAGTGAGCCAGACGACAGATGGTTCCAATAGCTTTTTATTCCAGAAGTTTCAGTATTACAGTCAAAATCTATGAATACCCACCAACCCCAAATACTTTGTTTTGGTGGGTATTTATACAAAATATCAAAATATCTTACAAAATATTTGATGGAGATAATATTTAGTGATGACTAATCCCTTTTTTACAAAAGATAGAGACAAATAGTCTGGTAAACAGGGAAACAATAAATTGATGATGCGTTGGTTGTTCCATCTTTATCGAATGTAACAGAGGTAGGTCTTGTGAGTCGGTCGGTTTACAACTTTCTCCCACTGATACTCTGTGCTGGCTACTCAGTCATTGCCGGACATTCTTTGACCTTGATCAGATATACTTTGACATGCTTGAGCCTCACTCATTGTTGTTTATTTTGTCACGGAAAAATTGCCCAAAATCTACGTTTTAGCCAAGAGAAATTTACAGAATTCCCAACATGTCTTCCCACCATTGTTAATCTAGCAATTTATGCCTCTGAAGTTTCCTCAGGGTTTCATCAGTTTCTGTATATCTGAAGAAATTGGGCTGGAGCTGAAACAGATGTTTTACCTCATGCTCAATATAAAATAAATTTTCTAAGTTGTCATAGAGGATTTGGCATGTAGGGAGTGCTTTTACTCTTGAAGCACTTGTTGATGAACTGACTTGATCAAGAGCATATTTATTCAACTTATGTACATAATTGGTGTGTTTCATAAGCCAGTCATTATTTCCTAAAAGACTTGGTAGTCCTTTATCCTGCAAAACTATAAACCTTTGTATGAAAGAATTAATTTCTACTTGCATATCCTGGCATCTTTTTTCCAAATTCTGCATTAAAGTTTTCTTTGTTAGAACTCTTTTGATATCCAAAATGGTGCTTGTCCTGTCTGGGATGCCAAGTTGTTCCAACTGTTCCCTATTTCAGCTATTCAGAAGGTGTATGAGTCGGTTGGCTTGATCAGGAATTTGTCCTAATAAAGCTCTTACTTTTTGAATTTCTCCATGTGCTGCATTTACTAAGTCAATTTGCTCATAAATAGCTTGGATAGATGGGCAAACATTACTTAGGGATTGATTGATGTTGGTCCAAAGAATTACTTTGATTTCTGTTAGAGGCTTGTCCATAGTGAGATCCTTTTCTAATGTTCTCACTTTATTCTCTAATGCTTTAACTTCTCTTATTTTCTCTACAACATTCATCTTGGATTTGTCATAATTCTTTTCTATTTTGCCAATTTTTTCTTTACTTGCTTCAGCTATGTTACTTGGATTCAAATATCTACCATGGTACTTGTGATAACAGTAAGATGAACATCTTGAGAGACAAAAATCAATTGGAAATATGCTTTTGCATCACCAAAACTGCCTACCCAGCCTACTGTATCTAACATTTTTTCTTCCTTTTCCATGGGTGCACTTGGACTGGTAGACCCTCATCAATTTTCTTTTCTTTAGATTGTAAGCCTACCTAAATCTGCCCTTATTTCTTCCAAGGGCTCAGTTTAAACAGTTGAGCTCCTTTTCTTCTCTACCTATCTACTTATCTGCCAAGTTTAAACAGTTTGGACAGATTTTTATTCTCTATCTCTAAAACAGGAAATTTAAACATGAAATAGCTAAGATTAAGCTATTTGGCCATTCATTAATTGTGGAAAAAGGCTCAACAAGCTGTACATGATACTTTATTTACAGAAAAATGACATAGTAGTGGCATTTGGACTTGCACACTTTCTTGGTCCTTTATTTGGGGTTCATCTCTTTCACTTTTTTGACCATTTTATTCTTTTTACCCTTTGATTTTTCTTTTAGGGCATACCCTCTTTACATTTTTTCAAATTTTTTATTCTTTTGCAATATGGAAAACGTTTGCTACCAAAAAAAGGTATGAACATATTACAGAGCCAATCAAGTCAATCATGAAATATGACACCTATTGGTATAGGAGCATAACAGTGGCTCCACTTGGGGATGGCTTTCCCTGGTGGAAAGTCAAGAACAACAGGTCAGATGGCCTTGTCCATAATTTTGACTTTGCTCTGAAATCTCATTTGCTGAAAGTGAAAACTGTACAAAAGGATTATGTAAAATATATACATTATTCTTGAGCCGATTCAATAACTGTACATCTGTTTTGGATAGTTTGCTTGGATCTCTTGTTCTTATGTTTTCTACTCACAAGTCTTCTTCTGCAATCTCTGATAAACATAAATGAGGCAAAACAAGAAATGGTAAAGTTCCTTCGCTGTCTTTCAATTTTTTTTTCACATTCCTCATTCTTATTGATGTAATAAACAAGCCAAACACTATTTTCAAGTTGCAGAAACTGAACTTCCTTATGTACATGCTAGAGTCAGGATATATCAACAATCTGGATCAAAATAGTGTTTCAGCATTCGACCATTCACTGGTCCATCTTCTGCTTCTTTGTACCATCCAGGCTTTTGAGAAAGTAAGTATTGTTGCCTTGTGAAGCCTGGATAATAAAAGGTCCTTTCCATAGGAAGTCAAACTTCCCATGTTTTCCTTTGTCTTCTCTCCTGGAATCCCATTTTAAAGATTTGTCCCCCAGGTAAAAATCTTCTGCCTCGGTCCTCTTATCAAATATTTTCTTGAGTTTTTCTTGTAATACTTGGGATCTTTGGTATACCTGTTCTCTGGTCTACTGCAAATGGATGGTCTGATTTATTCTTCTTTGAATGTCATTAGGCTCCACCTGAGATTCTTGCAGTAATTTCATTACAGGGACACCTAAGGATGAAGGGAACACAACCTCCATTCCATAAACCAATTCATAGGGACTGGTCCCAATGGATCTCTTGGTAGTTAATATGTCTGCCCAAGGTGCATTGGTAAGTTTTTTGTGCCAACTTTTCTTGTTCTCTTCCAATACTTTCTTAATAATATTAATCAGGCTTTTATTGGAGGACTCTGCTAGACCATTATCTTGAGGGTAATAAGCTGTAGAATGGCCTAAGGTGATGTGGTACTTGTGACATAAACTTATCATTTTATTAGATTTGAAAGCGGAAACATTGTCAGTTATTATCTTTTCAGGACAACCAAATCTAGACAAGATGTTGGTTTCTAGGAATCCTATGATCACTGAATCATTGGCTTGTCTACAAGGGATGGCTTCTATCCATTTGGTGAAATAATCTATGGTAGCGAGGATCCATTTGTGTTGGCCAGAAGAGGGAGGATGAATTTCTCCAATGAAGTCTAAACCCCATTGCTGAAATGGTCTTTCAGTGGAAATTGGTCTAAAGGGTAGAGGTAAAAGTTTCCTCTTGCCTTCAAAAATTTGGCATTTGTGGCAAGTGGTGACAAACTTCTTGACATCAGCAAACAAGGTTGGCCAGTAAAATCCAGCCCTTAGGATTTTGTCTGCAGTTGATTTCCAGTAAAATGTCCACCACAGTCCCCTGCATGAAACTTTTTGAGTACCTTGTCAGCTTCATCTTTTATTAAAAAATTTAATAGAATACCTTCGTGATTTTTCCAAAAAAGAGTACCATCTAAAATATAGAATTTTGAAGCTTTTATTTTTAAAAACCTTTTCTTTGTTCTGGATAACCCTGGAGGAGCCTGCAGGTTTAATAATACATGAGTTATATCATCATACCAAGCTAATTCTAAGAAGGCCTGGCTGATTTGTGGAGTCGCCATCTCCTGTTGATTATCCAGTTCATTAATATCCAAGGCTTGGAAATTGGTTTCAGTCATGAGTTTAGCCAATCCCTGTCCCTTTATAAGCTTTGTAGGCTTTATTTCAATCTCGTACTCCAATATATTAGCTATCCATTTACCTCTCTTGCCTTCAATCCCTTCTTGGGTCAGGATATCTTTGACAATAGCACTTGGTACATAAGCTATTACATGGGAGTACAATATGTAGACTCTGAAGTCTTTAATATCTTTCACAAGTGCATAAGCATGTTTTTCCATGATTGGGTATTTTAGTGGTGCATATCTAAGTGTTTTACTAAAAAAGGCTATGGGTTTTTCACATCCTTGATCATCTTTTTGTAGTAAAACATCAGCAATGATGTGTTGTGATGCAAATGAAAATATTATGAAGTCTCTGTCAAAGTTTGGGCTTGTAAGGACTGGTGTTTTGGTTAAAGCCATTTTTATTTCTTCAAATGCTTGTTTAGCTTCTAATGTCCATTTAACCTTGGAATCCTTTTTCAACATGTTTTTCAAAAATCTAATTAATTCAGCCATATTAGCAATGAATCTTCTTAAAAAGTTAATTTTTCCTAGGAAAGCTTGAAGTTCTTTGACATTTCTGGGGTGAGGTATTTGTAAAATGGCTTCTATTCTATCAGGATCAATTTTGATGCCATCTTTGGAGATGATATGGCCTAACAATTTGCCTTCCTTTAGACCGAAAAACGACTTCTTAGGATTTAAGGAAATACCATACTTCCTGCATTTTAAAAAGACTTGTCTTAAATGATCTAAATGTTGCTGATCTGATTTGGAGAATACAGTAAGATCATCTAGGTATATGACTAGAAAATCATGAATTTCTTTTG
This sequence comes from Pinus tabuliformis, assembly GCA_031772625.1. Taxonomy (NCBI): domain Eukaryota; kingdom Viridiplantae; phylum Streptophyta; class Pinopsida; order Pinales; family Pinaceae; genus Pinus; species Pinus tabuliformis. The sequence continues at coordinate 1,098,861,322 of CM062819.1, forward strand.
CAAAAGCTATGTACATTGCTCGTTGAAAGGTTTCCCCTGCATTCTTAATTCCAAATGGCATTTTAACATATTTGAAGGTTCCCCATGGTGTTTTAAAAGCAGTCTTTTCCTCGTCATCAGGATGGACTAGAATCTGGTTAAAGCCTGAGAACCCATCCAAGAGTGAAATCCTAGAGGCACCTACTACCCTCTGTAAAATGTGGTCCATCTTAGGTAATGGGTAGTGGTCATTTAAAGAAACCTTATTTACATTCCTTAAATCAAAACACAATCTGACTTCTCTTGTTTTCTTCCTAGTGGGCACTAAATTAGACACCCACTTTGAAAACCTGATAGGTGCAATTATCCCTGCTTCGTACATTATTTTGATTTCTTTTTCAATTAAGGGGTGTAGTACATGATTAACTCTTCTGAGCTTTTGCTTAAATGGTTTTTGATTTTCCTTGAGGGGTATTGTATGTTGAATTACATAGGTGTCGTAGGATTTCAGATATTCATAGCTCCAAGCAAAAACATCTTGGAATTCTTTGATGAGTTCAACATATTTAAGCTTTTGATCAGGGGGTAAAGTTTTGGATAATTTTATCATTTTAGGATTTTCTTCAGTTCCTATGTTAGAGTCTTTAATGTCTGCATTTAGAGGTTGCATCTTGGGTTTCTTTGGGATATCATTAGAATCAAAGAAATCTTCCAAAGGAGTTAATCCTGTGGGCAAATAATTGTCTCTTAAATTAATAACTTCAGATTCTCCTCCGATAATCTCATCAATGTCCACTTCTTTAAGATCTTGAAACTTTTCATTGGTAAAATTTGTTGGGTGCAGCATTTGAGTTGCACTCTCAACTGAAATGTTTGTTTCAATTTGGTCTATTTGATCAACCTCACTAACAGTATCTGTGTCTATATTAGTGCTAGAAAATTCTTCTTTTAGGGTCAGGAAATTGTTAATCTGAATATCATTGTCAAACACTTGCCAATTCTTTACATTGTTGGGTATGGTTGGCCTGTGTCTAGTCTTAGCTGTAAATTGATGATTAGGTTCAAATGGTAATTTACAAGTGCTCACAAATGTTGCCAAACTATGAGCATCCAAATTATGTTTTCTTGGAATTTTGGCCAGTTGTATCTCCAGAAATGTATTAAAGATATCAATCGTTGTTCCTCTGTAAGATCTTAATCTAGGATCATTTGTGAGGAAGTTCCCTTTTATCTGTTGAATGAACAAATAAGAGTCTCCTAAAACTGATACCCTGATTGCCCCTAAACTTTTGATCAATTTAAGTCCTAGCAACAGGGTTTCATATTCAGCCATATTATTGGTGCATCTGAAGTTTAATCTGTAAGTGTGCCCTTCAGCATGATCATTTTCTAGGTTATGCACCAAAATCATTGCTCTTTCCCCTAATTTATTGACTGAACCATCAAATTCTAACTACCAAAGGATATCATGTTCATAGTTAGTATTAGGAGTCTCAGAAATTTGTTTACTAGGGAAATCTAGCTTTTTAGTTTCATCTGGTTTCTCTTGAGTGGCTGATATATCATTGTTCTCAGAAATTTCTTGAATTTCAACACTAGATTTTTGGTGTATAATTTCTTCTTGTTCAAGTGCTAAAACCTTGACATCAGTTGGTGGATTAACTTCATCATTGTATAGAATGAAGGAGTCCATGTCGGAGTGTATGGAATAGATGGGAAAATTCTGGGGTTTTTCCTGACTGCTTACCACATATTTCAGTAAAGTTTCTCGGTACAATCTCTTTGGTTGACCAAATACTGAAACAGTAGCATAGGACATGTCCGACTATAAAGATACATGGAACTTTGCACCCCAAGATCTAGACAACAACATGCCATATTTCGGCGGAATATCAGCTACCACTATGTCCATTAAAATGGTCTTGGCGGGGTATTGGACTAATGATACACATAAATCTTTGATCAATCCTAGACATTTGACCTGGTTTGAGTCAAAAGAGAATAAGTCTTTGTATGGCCTGGTAATATCTAGGTCCAAATTCTCCATTACGGATTTAGGCATTAATTTATGAGAAGCACCAGAATCAAACATGGCATTATGAAGTATTTTATCATGTATGTTCAGACTTACATAGAAAGGAGGGACCCCTCCATTTATTGATTTTCCGTTTACCTTAGGGCCAAAAATTAATTCAATTTGGTCATCAAAGAGATTTGTTGAATCTTTGTTCTCTGAAATTTGGAGTGATCTGTTGATTTGAGCTCTGTAGAAATCATGTTTAGCCAATTCTATCAATGGAATGGCTATCTTTAATTTGCTTATTTCAGTCTCAAGATTGAAATATTTTTCAGTTTGAATTTTTGTATTTGGGACAGTGAGATTGTCCTTTTCTGCTGTTTTTTCAGAGTTTTTCTCTTTTTCAGGAGTGGTGTCATAGGCTGAAGTTGCTTCTATGTCAATTTCTAGAGGTTCTTCTACCTTTCCTTTGGGTGGAGTGGAAGTGGAAGGTTGTTTGTTATGTTGTTGATTGTTTGATACATCTTCAACTATTGGAGTATTTGGGCTAGGACTTGTTCTAGGAAGGGCTTGTATAGGTGGGTTCTTGATCTTAGCTTTGTTAGATTTCTTGGTATCTTTCTGTTTATTGGTTTCAGGGACATCTATCCTTCTACTCCTTAGATTGTATTGCTTGTGGACTTCGTAGATTGTTGTATCATATCCCTCCCTAAAATCAAATGATTCACCTGATTGAGTTTGGAATTGATTAAGAGTGTGAGCTTCTTGGTTCTCTTGGGTCAAGAAAATTTGTTGTTCACTATTGAGACCCATTAAATTAATTTGAGTATCTTCTGTTGGTTCACTAGAAGTTGAAGCTTCAACATTTCCTGGAACGGGGGCCTAATGTTTTGGTTAGGCCCAGCCTTTCCAGAATTAGGGTTTTGGTTTTTCTGAAATTTGGATTTCTCCCAGTATTGCTCGGTTGACCATCCCAAGGGGATTTCCTCTCAATTGTTTCTACTCTATCACCAAGTCTATCCATTCCTTTAATAATAGCGTCTAATTTCTGTTCAAAGGCAGAAGGTTCTTCTTTAAAAGGTGTCCTCCTTTCAGCTCTGGCTTGAGCTCATTTAGAAATTAGGTTGGCCTCAACGCTAACAGCTATGCTCTGCATCTCTTCTAAGTTTCGAGGAGCTCTTTCCCTAAGTTGGTATGCCATATCAGAGTCAAATGCATCAGGGAATTTCATCAAGGCCAAATCTGGAGGGGGTCTGAGATTCTGAGGAATAGCATTGTATACATTATTAAATTTGGTACAGTAATCTTGGACAGTTTCTTGTGGGCCTCTTTTCAAGTTTTCATATTCTGATAAAATGTGGAGAGGATCTTTCTTATTTTCCCATTTGTTCAAGAAAGTCTGATAAAGGGCTTCTGGGTCATTGATAGTGTTTGCAGGGAGTGCTCTAAACCAGGTCCTGACATCTCCAGTTAAACTTTGAACAAATACTTTCATTCTAACATCATCATCATCAATTTCATAGTTCTCAAAATAGTCTGTCATTTTCTTGGTATGTTGTTGAGCTGTGTAAGTACCAGTACCGTCAAAATAGGTGATTTTGCTTTGATAATCTTGAGGCATAGCCCTTGGATTTGCAGGTAATTGCAGGGGAGCATATCGGTTTGCCATGATTGCAGAGATGAGTGTGGCAACTGGAAGAGCAGGGATAACAGTGGAAACATATGTTGTAGATGGAGGAGTGGGAAGGATGGTTTGACGTGCTGATGGAGAACTTGAAGAAGCTGCAACAATGACAAAAAGATTTGATGTTTTCGCAGAGGTAAGCTCAGATTGGGTAGAGTTCTGTAGATTTTTGTCAAGGTGTGAACTGGTAGAATGTTCTTGGCTCTCTTGTGTTCTAAGGATCCTGGGAATCTGATTTGGATTTTCAAACACAGGTGGGGGATTTGGATCAGGATTTGATCTGGTGTAATAGATCTTTTTCTTTGGAGCTAGTTTCTGAGTATGTTTTTTGGTTTTTTGTTGGAATAGTTTTAACAATACAACTTTAACAATATCTTTTAAGAAATTTTAGATGAGGGGATTATGAACGTTCCTAAAGATCTATTGAAACAAGGAACTGATCAAGTATTTGAGTTAACTGTTCAATACATAAACTAGATTGGGGATAGACTGAAGTAACATTTATTTACTTCTGCAATTGCAAAGCAAAGCAGTTTGAAAGGCTACCTGACTAACTTTAGGCTCCATCTGTAGCTTATGAAATAAAAAATAGTAAGAAACAATTATTCAGATCCCCAAGGGAGTCGTCAATGATGTTAACACTCAAGTTGTTCCCAAAAGTTGTAAGAAAGGGAATAGGGTCGAGGTAAGCACAAACCAATTCTTTTAGATACAGATTCTAGCCTATCTGCATCCAGAGAGGGCTCTCTCTTTATGATTTAGCTTTATTTTGAAATGTGTTAGGCTAGTTATGAGGTTCTTGGGCTTTGTTTTTGTTTTGGATGGTAAGATTCAATAGAACAGTGAGATATACTGAATAGTTCAGTCCATTGGGCACGATGGAGTCAAAAGGAGGTAGCTTCCTGGATCAGGTTTCTTAATAGAGGATGGTATCACAGAGCAAGGTAGTCAAACATGGAACAATTTAAAGGCTGGAATCAGATGGAATGGAATCAAATGGGTGAAGGGAAGTTAAGAATCCTTCATCATATTGATAGAGGGAAAATGGATGATTACTGTTAAGGAGAAATTAAGAATTCCTTAGCAAATACTCAATAGGAAAGAATTAGGGGAAACAGGAGCAATTAAGAATTCACTGTTTATTCTAATTCTGAAGAAAACACATAAAATAATAAAGACTAAAAATAGAGTGCAGTCAAGCAAATTCTAAATTATTCTTTTTCTTTATTATTGAGATCATGAAACATAGATGATATAATAAACGTAGAAACTGTAAAACACAAGTTAGAAGGGACTTATTGATCCATAAGTTGATTCAAGAATTCTGTAACAAGTCCTCAGCACCAATTCCTCATCCAGTGATCCAAACGAAAATGGTTCTAATAGATTTTTATTCCAGAAGTTTCAGTATTATAGTCAAAATCTATGAATATCCACCAACCCCAAATACTTTGTTTTGGGGGGTATTTATACAAAATATCAAAATATCTTACAAAATATCTGATGGAGATAATATTTAGTGATGACTAATCCATTTTTTACAAAAGATAGAGACAAACAGTCTCGTAAATAGGGAAACAATAAATTGATGCTATGTTGGTTGTTACACCTTTATCAGATGTCAAGGAGGTAGGTCCTGTGAGTCGGTTTACAGTTGTCTCCCACTAATACTCTGTGCTGGCTACTACGTCATTGCCGGACATTCTTTGACCTTGATCAGATATACTTTGACATGCTTGAGCCTCACTCATCGCTGTTTATTTTGTCACGGAAAAAATAGCCCGAAATCTACGTTTTAGCCAAGAGAAATTTATAGAATTCCCAACATGTCTTCCCACCATTGTTGATCTGGAAGTTTATGCCTCTGAAGTTTCCTCAGGGTTTCATTAGTTTCTGTATATCTGAAGAAATTGGGCTAGATCTGAAACATATGTTTTACCTCATGCTCAATATAAAATAAATTTTCTAAGTTGTCATAGAGGATTTGGCCTGTAGGGAGTGCTTTTACTCCTGAAGCACTTGTTGATGAACTGACTTGACCAAGAGCATATTTATTCAACTTATGTACATAATTTGTGTGTTTCATAAGTTGGTCATTATTTCCTAAAAGGCTTGGTAGTCCTTTATCCTGCAAAATTGTAAACCTTTGTATGAAAGAATTAATTTCTACTTGCATATCCTGGCATCTTTTTTCCAAATTCTGCATTAAAGTTTTCTTTGTTAGAACTCTTTTGATATCCAAAATGGTGCCTGTCCTATCTGGGATGCCAAGTTGTTCCCGTTGTTCCCTATTTCTGCTATTCAGAAAGTGTATGAGTCGGTTGGATTGATCAGGCATTTTTCCTAATAAAGCTCTTGCTTTTTCAATTTCTCCATGTGTTGCATTTACTAAGTCAATTTGATCATAAATAGCTTGGATAGATGGGAAAACATTACTTAGGGATTGATTGATGTTGGTCCAAAGAATTCCTTTGATTTTTGCTATAGGCTTATCCATAGTGAAATCCTTTTCTAATGTTCTCACTTTATTCTCTAATGCTTTAACCTCTCTTATTTTCTCTGCAACATTCATCTTGGATTTTTCATAATTCTTTTCTATTTTTGCCAATTTTTCCTTTAATTGCTTCAGCTCTGATAATTGGAGTCTCAATTCTTCCATGGATTTTATCAATTCTTCTGTGCTCATATTAGTACTGCTGCTTGGTGGTGTTGTTGTTGCTTTTGTACCTATAATTATTGCTGCTGTGACCGCTGGGACATTGGGAGCCAATGCTGCTCCAATTGTTGAGGGGAATGCAATTGTGACTGTGGGGATTACCTCAAGTGGCTGGGAGGTCGACTCTCCCTTCTTCTATTTTAATGATTTTTTCAGTGCCTGCTATATATCAGTTAATCTTTCATTGAGTTTCATGAGCAGGTCCATCATGTCTTCCTCTGATTTCTACTGCACAACTTCTGGAGTCTGTGGATGCATGGAAGGAGGCAGTTTTAGCTGATTCCTCAAGGTAGCAATGTCATCTTCTTTCTTCTTTATTAATGCCTTTATGCCCTTAGCATCTTTGGGATCATGTCCTAGCTCAATGATGATCTCTTCCAAAGATTTAATCATGTTTTCCTTGGCTAGAGAAGAGGCTTTCTCCAAATGCAGTTGAGTTGTTGTATTGTCCAGGGAGCTTTGCAACTGGTGGGCCAACATTGCTTTGTCAGCCAGTGTGGAGTAGACCATTTTTCCTGTCTGTTTATGAAGTTCAATTTGGTCCATTGGATGAATGTCTTTGGCTAAGACTTCCAAGTTTGTTCTGATGAAATCTGCTGCTGACTGGGGTTGCTGTACCTTTGGCTTAAAATAACTCATTATCATTTTACCCTCTTTGATATCATATGCAGACATTAATCTTTGCTAGTTTGAATGGGCCATCTTCAAATATTGATTGCATATTTGAATCCTCACAGGATCATTTCTTGCCTTAATTTCTGTGAAAGTCTTTTTAATGTCAGAGGCTTGTTTTCTTTGTGGCCGGGTAGATGATACTTCTACACTGTGTTGCCTTTCTAGCTCTTGCCTATGGGAGCTAGTTGATGTTTCTATCACTGGGGAGGTCTGCTGGCTGACTACCCTCTCACCTCTTAGACTGTCTATCGTTTCCTCAATAATTTCCTCTTCTGACAGAGGAGTCAGTCTTTGTCTCTTTGCTCCTGGTTGCTCAGCAGGTCCACTGATAGGTGTGGCCTCTTCTCTATCTCTTTTCTTGCTTCTTTCCTCATTTAGAATAGTTTGTAATGCTGGAGTTTCTGGTGCTTTAGTTTGGGCTGGAGGAATTTTCACTTGTTTCTGTTCTTTGGACATTGCTGGCTGATTTGTCATTATAGGATGCTCTGTGGTGTCAACCTTTTTACCCTTTGAAGTCCTTGTGACTGATGTGCTAGTTTTTTGAGCAGGCTGCTGAGAAGTTCCAGTAGAGGATGTTCCAACTCCTGATTGTTGAGGTAGCTTGAAAGATACCTGTCCAAAAGAGTCTAGGTCAAGGGTTTTTTCAAGATCTTTCATAACTTTTTCCATCTTTTCTTGTTCAATAATTTCTTCTATTAAGGTCCATTTAACCATTCTTCATGATTTGCATACTGTTCAATTTCTGGGATCTTATGATGCACATACACTGATAGCCTGTACCTTACCCTTCTGTCACTTATGAAACTACATGGGTCATAAGGCACCCACCCAAAACTCTTTTTCAATCTGAGGTGGTCTTCTAAGATCTGTTCTGCATCTCTCCAAGCATCCCTAGAATGGATAACATAAGGGCCTAACTAGTTTTTGATTCTCAATTGAGCCTTCTTCTTTACATTTCAAAAGTGGGTTAGGTCTGCATTGATGATCTGCCTGAAATATTCTAATGCAAATAACCTCATGGGCACATATTTGGGCAACTTAAAAGGGAAAAGTTCACACCCATACATTCTGATTTCTAAGTGATTCTGGTAGAGGTACCAGTCACCTACCCTGTATTATTTAGAAAGTTACAAAATATTCTTCATATCACGAGTGATCCTAGGAGGACGAGCTCCTATCAATGGAGTGGAGGCTGGGTGTACAAACAAGTCAATGAATTCACTATAAGTATAAGGGGACTCATAGATATTGTGGAAGACTGAGCTCCAAAAGATCACAGACCTTTTTTTCCCTTTGAGTCTAATTTCCTGATGGGAAATGGAAAGTTGTCTGGCTGATAATATAACAACAGAGGTTATCTAAAATATGTGTATTTGAACACTCATTCCCTCTCCAAATTCATGAATTGAGCATGGATTTTGTTGGTGATGAAGGTGGCATAGTCATATTTGATAATAGGGGACTGTACTAGAGTAAATATAGATAGTAGAACCAGGGTGATATTATCCACATATTCACTGGACCTAAATCCCAAGACCGAGGATATCATATCAACAATAAGCCTACCAGTTTCAGTGAAAAAACCGTGCAGATAAGGATGAGGGCCTTTAGGTTGGTGCTTTGGTGACATGAACATTTGAGCAATATGAGTTATCTCTGAGTTTTGCAGTTGAGAAGATTTTTGAAGTAAAAATCCCATGGAAATAGGAACAAGAGGCTCAGTGGAATGGAAATGTATCATTTGATTGATGGATTCAGTAGTTATGGAAAAAGGACAGTTTGGGAAGGAGACATAACTGCCCTATGGACATGGTCATAGTTGGCACAACATTGGTGAATGATATCTGGGAAAACATGGACTGAGGGAAGGAAGTACATGGGAAGGTTTGATTCCCACAGTCCAGAAATATCAGAGTTGCTTAGATAACTATCCTTAATTTGGCAAAAGGAATGAAGATGATTGTAATCAGTGGTTAAGTCCTTTATTTGAAAATCTTTGTCTGCAAGAGGTAGATAATTCAAGTCTTTGTGAGGTGCGTTTATAGGTGCGACATTCAGTGCTGCAGGGGCCTCCATGTTTGGTTCCTGTGTTTTTCAAATTGGAATTTGGGATTGTTGTGGAAAATTGGACTGAACAACAGGTCTAGGAGTATTTTTATGGACTAAACAGACTATTCTCAACTTGAATTTAGTTTTCCTAGGTAGAATTTTCAGTGAAAAAGTGGAATTTACAGGGTTACTGGTAAAATGGATTAATACTTGGACTACGGAGGAAAATTGAGTAACTGTAGGTCAAAAGACAGAGTGAAGAGTGTGCTGCTGTGGTCTCTTTGGCCCGGTGGCGGTTGAAAATCTGGTACAGTGGCTCCAGTCGTTATATTGCATGGGAGCGTGAACAAAGAAAATTACAGTGAAAATGATATTTTATCGTTTATTTAACGAAAATTGATTTGGCGGGTATTTTTGGCATTTATTGGGCAGATGAAATCAGCATGATGGGACATCTTGTCACGTAGTGGAGGGTGCGGGATGGTGACGTGGCGAATGGTCAATGGGAAGGTGGTAAGTGGTTTACCCCGGACCACTTGTGGTTTCGGACGGGAGGGCCGTGAGCAGCGCGGGCTGTCCACACGCGTCTTGGTATGGGCGATGATACCAACGATCTCCCAGGCGGTAAAGTTCAGCGGATGGAGGGCTAGCGAAATGTATATCGGTCGTCCGATGGGAGGGCGCCGATCGGATGGTGGGCGCTCGTTTGAGGTGGCAGAGGTTTTAAGTGGTGGGATCGGCGCAAATAAATCACATTTTAAATTCTTTCGGGCGCGTTTTGATTGGTTGCGGGGTGGGTTTAGTTATTAATTAACCAGGGGTTAATTAATCCTTTGTGTGGGAAGGGTTCTTAATAAATTCCAAACGAATGTATTAATCCCTGTTAAAATAATACTATAGTCGTATTTCGATTGGGGGGCGGGAATATTAACATTTTTGGGTTTTAACATATATACATATTTACGGGATTTGGGAAAGATTTATATGGGATTTAAATAATATAGTTCTTCTGTTAATATGAAACTTGAGAAATGTATGCCCTAAGTATGATGTTACAAAACTTACGCAAAAAGTGGGGAAAAAACATGGATTTATACGAGAAATGAGGTCATTTCCATAAGTAAAAATAGGGTTGTACTTAGGCATCAGATGAAAAAAGGGAATGAGTGATTTGAAAGGATATTAAGTAGATCTTAATGCCTTGGGGGAGATTAGTAAGTGATTTAGGGAAATAGTATGAAGGGAGATTAGTCAGGCTTTGCTTGATCTACATTCAAACATTTGCCATGGTACTTGTGATAACAGTAAGATGAACATCTTGAGAGACAAAAATCAACCGCAAGTATGCTTCTACATCACCAAAATTGCCTACCCAGCCTACTGTATCTAACATTTTTTCTTCCTTTTCCATGGGTGCACTTGGACTGACAGACCCTCATCAATTTTATTTTCTTTAGATTGTAAGCCTACCTAAATCTACCCTTATTTCTTCCAAGGGCTCAGTTTAAACAGTTGAGCTCCTTTGCTTCTCTACCTATCTACTTATCTGCCAAGTTTAAACAGTTTGGATAGATTTTTATTCTCTATCTCTAAAACAAAAAATTTAAACATGAACTAGCCAAGATTAAGTTATTTGGCCATTCATTAATTGTGGAAAAAGGTTCAACAATTTGTACATGATACTTTATTTACAGAAAAATGACATAGTAGTGGCATTTGGACTTGCACACTTTCCTGGTCCTTTATTTGGGGTTCATCTCTTTCACTTTTTTGACCATTTTATTCTTTTTACCCTTTGATTTTTCTTTTAGGGCATACCCTCTTTACATTTTTTCAAATTTTTGATTCTTTTACAATATGGAAAACCTTTGCTATCAAAAAAAGGTATGAACATGTTACAGAGCCAATCAAGTCAATCATGAAATATGACACCTATTGGTATAGGAGCATAACAGTGGCTCCACTTGGGGATGGCTTTCCCTGGTGGAAAGTCAAGAACAACAGGTTATATGACCTTGTCCATAATTTTGACTGTGATCTGAAATATCCTTTGCTGAAAGTGAAAACTGTACAAAAGGATTATGTAAAATATATACATTATTCTTGAGCTGATTCAACAACTGTACATTTGTTTTGGATAGTCTGCTTGCATCTTTTATTCTTATGTTTTCTGCTCCCAAGTCTTCTTCTGCAATCTCTGATAAACATAAATGAGGCAAAACAAGAAATGGTAAAGTTCCTTCGCTGGCTTTCAAATTTTTTTGCACATTCCTCCTCATTCTTATTGTTGTAATAAACAAGCCGAACACTATTTTCAAGCTGCAGAAACTAAACTTCCTTATGTACATGCTAGAGTCAGGATATATCAACACACTGGATCAAAATAGTGTTTCAGCATTCGACCATTCACTGGTCCATCTTCTGCTTTTGTACCATTCAGGCTTTTGAGAAAGTAAGTATTGTTGCCTTGTGAAGCCTGGATAATAAAAGGTCCTTTCCATAGGAAGTCAAAATTCCCATGTTTTCCTTTGTATTCTATCCTGGAATCCCATTTTAAAACTTTGTCCCCAAAGTAAAAATCTTCTTCCTTGGTCCTTTTATCAAATATTTTCTTGAGTTTTTCTTGTAATACTTTGGATCTTTGGTATACCTCTTCTCTGGTCTGTTGCAAATGGATGGTCTGATTTATTCTTCTTTGAATGTCATTAGGCTCCACCTGAGATTCTTGCAGTAATTTCATTACAGGGACTCCTAAGGATGAAGGGAACACAACCTCCATTCCATAAACCAATTCATAGGGACTTATCCCAATGGATCTCTTAGTAGTTAATCTGTTTGCCCAAAGTGCATTGGTAAGTTTTTTGTGCCAGTTTTTCTTGTTCTCTTCCAATAATTTCTTAATAATATTAATCAGGATTGTTTTGGAGGACTCTGCTAGACCATTACCTTGAGGGTAATAAGCTATAGAATGGCCTAAGGTGATGTGGTACTTGTGACAAAAACTTGTTATTTTCTTGGATTTGAAAGCGGCAGCATTGTCAGTTATTATCTTTTGAGGACAACCAAATCTAGACAAGATGTTGGTTTCTAGGAATCCTATGATCACTGAATCATTGGCTTGCCTACAAGGGATGTCTTCTATCCATTTGATGAAATAATATGTGGCAGTGAGGATCCATTTGTGTTGGCCAGAAGAGGGAGGATTAATTTCTCCAATGAAGTCTAAACTCCGTTGCTGAAATGGTCTTTCAGTGGAAATTGGTCTAATGGGTAGAGGTAAAAGTTTCCTCTTGCCTTCAAAAATTTGGCATTTGTGGCAAGTGGTGACAAACTTCTTGACATCAGCAAACAAGGTTGGCCAGTAAAATCCAGCCCTTAGGATTTTTTCTGCAGTTGATTTCCAGTAAAGATGTCCACCACAATCCCCTGCATGAAACTCTTTGAGTACCTTGTCAGCTTCATCTTTTATTAAACAATTTAATAGAATACCTTCGTGATTTTTCCAAAAAAGAACACCATCTAAAATACATAATTTTGAAGCTTTCATTTTTAAAACCTTTTCTTTGTTCTGGATAACCCTGGAGGAGCCTGCATGTTTAATAATACATGATTTATATCATCATACCAAGCTCATTATAAGAAGGCGTGGCTGATTTGTGGAGTTGCCATCTCCTGTTCATTATCCAGTTCATTAATATCCAGGGCTTGGCAATTGGTTTCAGTCATGAGTTTAGCTAATCCCTGTCCTTTTATAAGCTTTGTAGGCTTTATTTCAATATCATACTCCAATATATTAGCTATCCATTTACCTCTCTTGCCTTCAATCCCCTCTTGGGTCAGGATATCTTTGACAACATCACTTGGTACATAAGCTATTACATGGGAGTACAATATGTAGACTCTGATGTCTTTAATAGCTTTCACAAGTGCATAAGCATGTTTCTCCATGATTGGGTATTTGAGTGGTGCATCTCTAAGTGCTTTAATAAAAAAGGCTATGGGTTTTTCACATCCTTGATCATCTTTTTGTAGTAAAATAGCAGCAATGGTGTGTTGTGATGCAAATGAAAATATTATGAAGTGCCTGTCAAACTTTTGGCTTGTAAGAACTGGTGTTCTGGTTAAAGCCATTTTGATTTCTTCAAATGCTTGTTTAGCTTCGAATGTCCATTTAACCTTGGAATCCTTTTTCAACATGTTGTTCAACAATCTAATTAATTCAGCCAGATTAGGAATGAATCTTCTTAAAAAGTTAATTTTTCCTAGGAAAGCTTGAAGTTCTTTGACATTTCTGGGGTGAGGTATTTGTAAAATGGCTTCTATTTTATCAGGATCAATTTTGATGCCATCTTTGGAGATGATATGGCCTAACAATTTGCCTTCCTCTAGACCAAACAACGACTTCTTAGGATTTAAGGAAATACCATACTTCCTGCATTTTAAAAAGACTTGTCTCAAATGATCTAAATGTTGCTGATCTGATTTGGAGAACACCGTAAGATCATCTAGGTATATGACTAGAAAATCATGAATTTCTTTTGCAAAAGCTATGTCCATTGCTCGTTGAAAGGTTGCCCCTGCATTCTTAAGTCCAAATGGAATTTTAACATATTTGAAGGTTCCCATGGTGTTGTAAAAGCAGTCTTTTCATGGTCATCAAGATGGACTAGAATCTGGTTAAAGCCTGAGAACCCATCCAAGAGTGAAATCCTAGAGGCACCTACTACTCTCTGTAAAATGTGGTCCATCTTAGGTAATGGGTAGTGGTCTTTTAAGGAAACCTTATTTACATTCCTTAAATCAAAACACAATCTGATTTCTCCTGTTTTCTTCCTAGTGGGCACTAAATTAGACACCCACTTTGAAAACCTGATAGGTGCAATTATCCCTGCTTCATACATTCTTTTTATTTCTTTTTCAATTAAGGGGAGTAGTACAGGATTAACTCTTCTGAGCTTTTGCTTGAATGGTTTTTGATTTTTCTTGAGGTTTATTGTATGTTGAATTACAGAGGTGTTGTAGGATTTCAGATCTTCATAGCTCCAAGCAAAAACATCCTGGAATTCTTTGATGAGTTCAACATATTTAAGCTTTTGATCAGGGGGTAAAGTTTTGGATAGTTTTATCATTTTAGGATTTTCTTCAGTTCCTATGTTATAGTCTTCAATGTTTGCATTTAGAGGTTGCATCTTGGGTTTCTTTGGTATATCATTAGAATTAAAGAAATCTTCCAAAGGAGTTAAACCTGTGGGCAAATAATTGTCTCTTAAATTAATAACTTCAGATTCTCCTCCGATAATCTCATCAATGTCCACTTCTTTAAGATCTTGCAACTTTTCAATAGTAAACTTTGTTGGGTGAAGCATTTGAGTTGCACTCTCAGCTAAAATGTCTGTTTCAATTTGGTCTATTTTATCAACCTCACTAATAGTATCTGTGTCTATATTAGTGCTAGAAAATTCTTCTTTTAGGGTCAAGAAATTGTTAATATGAATATCATTGTCAAACACTTGCCAATTCTTTACATTGTCAGGTATGGCTGGCCTGTGTCTAATCTCAGCTATAAATTGATGATTAGGTTAAAATGGTAATTTACAAGTGCTGGAAAATGCTGCCAAACTATGAGCATGCAAATTATGTTTTCTTGGAATTTTGGCCAGCTGTGTCTCCCGAAATGTATTAAGGATCTCAATCGTTGTTCCTCTGCAAGATCTTAATCTGGGATCATTTGTGAGGAAGTTCCCTTTTATCTGTTGAATGACCAAATCAGAGTCTCCTAAAACTGATACCCTGATTGCCCCTAAACTTTTGATCAATTTAAGTCCTAGCAACAGGGCTTCATATTCAGCCATATTATTGGTGCATCTAAAGTTTAATATGTAAGTGTGCCCTTCAGCATGATCATTTTCTAGGTTATGCGCCCAAATCCCTACTCCTGCCCCTAATTTATTGACTGAACCATCAAATTCTAAGTACCAAAGAATATCATTTTCATAGTTAGTATTAGGAGTCTTAGAAATTTGTTTACTAGGGAAATCTGGCTTTTTAGTTTCATCTGGTTTCTCTTGAGTGGCTAAATATCATTGTTCTCAGAAATTTCTTGAATTTTAACACTAGATTTTTGGTGTATAATTTATTCTTGTTCAAGTTCTAAAACCTTGACATCAGTTGGTGGATTAACTTCATCAATGTATAGAATGAAGGAGTCCATGTCGAAGTGTATGGAATAGATGGGGAAATTCTGGGGTTTCTCCTGACTGCTTACCACATATTTCATTAAAGTTTCTCAGTACAATCTCTTTGGTTGAACAAATACTGAAACAGTAGCATAGGACATGTCCAACTGTAAAGATCCTTGGAGCTTTGCACCCCAAGATCTAGACAACAACATGCCATATTTCGGTGGAATATCGGCTACCACTATGTCCATTAAAATGGTCTTGGTGGGGTATGGGACTAATGATACACATAAATCTTTGATCAATCCTAGACATTTGACCTGGCTTGAGTCAAAAGAGAATAAATCTTTGTATGGCCTGGTAATATCTAGGTCCAACTTCTCCATTACGGATTTAGGCATTAAGTTATGAGAATCACCAGAATCAAACATGGGATTATGAAGTATTTTATCATGTATGTTCAGATTTACATAGAAAGGAGGGACCCCTCCATCTATTGATTTTCCATTTACCTCAAGGCAAAAAATTAATTCAGGTTGGTCATCAAAGAGATTTACTAAATCTTTGTTCTCTGAAATTTGGAGTGATCTGCTGATTTGAGCTCTGTAGAAATCATTTTTAGCCAATTCTATCAATGGAATGGTTATCTTTAATTTGCCTATTTCAGTCTCAAGATTGAAAGATTTTTCAGTTTGAATTTTTGTATTTGGGACAGTGAGATTGTCCTTTTCTGCTGTTTTTTCAGGGTTTTTTTCTTTTGGAGGAGTGGTGTCATAGGCTAAAGTTGCTTCTATGTCAATTTCTGGAGGTTCTTCCACCTTTCCTTTGGGTGGAGTGGAAGTGGAAGGTTGTTTGTTAGGTTGTTGATTGTCTGATACATCTTCAACTATTGGATTATTTGGGTTAGGACCTGTTCTAGGAAGGGCTTGTACAGGGGGGTTCTTGATCTTAGCTTTGTTAGATTGCTTGGTATCTTTCTGTTTATTGGTTTCAGGGACATCTATCCTTCTGCTCCTCATATTGTATTTCTTGTGGACTTCGTAGATGGCTGTATCATATCCCTCCCTAAAATCAAATGATTCACCTGATTGAGTTTGGAATTGATTAAGAGTGTGAGCTTCTTGGTCCTCTTGGGTCAAGAAAATTTGTTGTTCACTATTGAGACCCATTAAGTTAATTTGAGTATCTTCTGTTGGTTCACTAGAAGTTGAAGCTTCAACATAATTTTCTTGGAACGGGGGCCTAATGTGTTGGTCAGGCCCAGTCTTTCTAGAATTAGGGTTTTGGTTTTTTCTGAAATTTGGATTTCTCCCAGTATTGCTCGGTTGACCATTGCAGGGGGATTTCCCCTCAATTGTTTCTACTCTATCACCAAGAGTATCCATTCCTTTAATAATAGCGTCTAATTTTTGTTCAAAGGCAGAAGGTTCTTCTTTGAAAGGTGTCCTCCTTTCAGCTCTAGCTCGAGCTCGTTTAGAAATCACGTTGGCCTCAACGCTGACAGCTATGCTCTGCATCTCTTCTAAGTTTCAAGGACCTCTTTCCCTAAGTTGGTATGCCATATCAGTGTTAAATGCATCAGGGAATTTGATCAAGGCCAAATCTGGAGGGGTCTGATATTCTGAGGAATAGCATTGTATACATTATTAAAGCTGGTACAGTAATCTTGGACAGTTTCTTGTGGGCCTCTTTTCAAGTTTTCATATTCTAATAAAATGTGGAGAGGACCTTTCTTCTTTTCCAATATCTTCAAGAAAGTCTGATAAAGGGCTTCTCGGTCATTGATAGTGTTTGCAGGGAGTGCTCTAAACCAGGTCCTGGAATCTCCAGTTAAACTTTGAACAAATACTTTCATTCTGACTTCATCATCATCATCAATTTCATAGTTCTCAAAATAGTCTGTCATTTTCTTGGTATGTTGTTGAGCTGTGTAAGTGCCAGTACCGTCAAAATAGGTGATTTTTCTTTGATAATCTTGAGGCATAGCCCCTAGATTTGCAGGTAATTGCAAGGGAGCATATCGATTTGCCATGATTGCAGAGATGAGTGTGGCAGCTGGAAGAGTAGGGATAACAGTGGAAACATATGTTGTAGATGGAGGAGTGGGAAGGATGGTTTGAGGTGCTAATGGAGAACTTGAAGAAGCTACAGCAATGATAGAAAGATTTGGTGTTTTCGCAGAGGTAAGCTCAGATTGGGTAGGGTTCTGCAGATTTTTGTCAAGGTGTGAACTAGCAAAATGTTCTTGGCTCTCTTGTGTTCTAAGGATCCTAGGAATCTGATTAGGATTTTCAAACACAGGTGGGGGATTTGGATCAGGATTTGATCTGGTGTAATGGATCTTTTTCTTTGGAGCCAGTTTCTGAGTATGTTTTTTGGTTTTTTTTTGGAATAGTTTTAATAATACAACTTTAACAGTCTCTTCTAGGAAATTTTAGATGAGGGGATTATGAACTTTCCTAAAGATCTATTGAAACAAGGAACTGATCAAGTATTTGAGACAACTATTCAATACATAAACTAGACTGGAGATAGACTGAAGTAGCATTTATTTACTTCTGCAATTGCAAAGCAAAGCAGTTTGAAAGGCTACCTAGCTAACTTCAGGCTCCATCTGTAGCTTATGAAATAAACAATAGTAAGAAACAATTATTCAGATCCCCAGGGGAGTCACCAATGATGTTAACACTTAGGTTGTTCCAAAAATTTGTAAGAAAGGGAATACGGCTGAGTTAAGCATAGACCAATTCTTTTAGATACATATTCTAGCCTATCTGCATCCAAAGAGGGCTCTCTCTTTATGATTTAGCTTTATTTTGAAATGTGTTAGGCTAGTTATGAGGTTCTAGGGTTTTGTTTTGGTTTTGAATGGTAAGATTCAATAGAACGGTGAGATATAATGAATAGTTTAGTCCATTGGGCATGATGGAGTCAAAGGAGGTAGCTTCCTGGATTAGGTTTCTTAACAGAGGATGGTATCTCAGAGCAAGGTAGTCAAACATGGAACAATTTAAAGGCTGGAATCAGATGGAATGGAATCAAATGGGTGAAGGGCAGTTAATAATCCTTCATCATATTGACAGAGGGAAAATGGATGATTACTGTTAAGGAGCAACTAAGAATTCCTTAGAAAATACTCAGTAGGAAAGAATTAGGGGAAACATGAGCAATTGAGAATTCACTGTTTATTCTAATTCTGAAGAAAGCACAGAAAATAATAGACTGAAAACAGAGTGCAGTCAAGAAAATTCTGAATTATTCTTTTTCTTTATTATTGAGATCATGAAACATAGATGATATAATAAACGTAGAAACTGTAAAACACAAGTTAGAAGGGACTTATTGATCCATAAGTTGATTCAAGAATTCTGTAACAAGTACTCAGCACTAATTCCTCATCTAGTGAGCCAAACGACAGATGGTTCCAATAGCTTTTTATTCCAGAAGTTTCAGTATTACAGTCAAAATCTATGAATACCCACCAACCCCAAATACTTTGTTTTGGGGGGTATTTATACAAAATGTCAAAATATCTTACAAAATATCTGATGGAGATAATATTTCGTGATGACTAATCCCTTTTTTACAAAATATAGAGACAAACAGTCTCGTAAACAGGGAAACAATAGATTGATGCTACGTTGGTTGTTCCATCTTTATCGGATGTAATGGAGGTAGGTCCTGCGAGTCGTTTTACAACTGTCTCTCACTGATACTCTGTGCTGGCTACTCCGTCATTGCTAGACATTCTTTGACCTTGATCAGATAGAGTTTGACATGCTTGAGCCTCACTCATCGCTATTTATTTTGTCATGGAAAAAATAGCCTGAAATCTATGTTTTAACCAAGAGAAATATACAGAATTCCCAACACATCTTCCCACCATTGTTGATCTGGAAATTTATGCCTCTGAAGTTTTCTCAGGGTTTCATCAGTTTCTGTATATCTGAAGAAATTGGGCTGGAGCTGAAACAGATGTTTTACCTCATGCTCAATATAAAATAAATTTTCTAAGTTGTCATAGAGGATTTGGCCTGTAGGGAGTTCTTTTACTCCTGAAGAACTTGTTGATGAACTGACTTGATCAAGAGCATATTTATTCAACTTATGTACATAATCTGTGTGTTTCATAAGCCGGTCATTATTTCCTAAAAGACTTGGTAGTCCTTTATCCTCCAAAAATGTAAACCTTTGTATGAAAGAATTAATTTCTACTTGCATATCCTGGCATGTTTTTTCTGAATTCTGCATTAAAGTTCTCTTTGTTAGAACTCTTTTGATATCCAAAATGGTGCTTTTCCTGTCTGGGATGTGTTGTGGCCACCAACAACCGCCCTCTTTGTTTGGTATTAGCGATAACACCAAGCAAACGGGGACCCTTAATAAAAAATCCAAAAAAACATTTTATCAAAATTTTTGTATTTTAACTCCCTAAAGCTGTATCGCATCGCGAGAAGAGAGTGAAACGTTTCCCTATGCGCATAATAAGCTACAAACAAGCGACGCGAAATTCATCGCATCACATATATGGTGAAGCACTCTTAAATAAAAAACTTAAGGAATCTTCGACGGCCGATATGCGACGTCGCATATCGCAACATCGCATAAGCAACACACAATGATTGGATGACTAAGCGCAATTTGCGATTCGTGATCTGCGATATTGCGATCTGCGATATTGCGATTTGCGATATTGCGATATGCGATGTTGCGATCATCAATTCCTGTGATGACACATCTTGACGACGCAATCCTCGATACTACGATGCGAGTCGCAGAGATCACCCATCGCAAAATTTCCTCGACACAGTATTCAAGGAAAGATGTCTGTAGATCAAAATTGGGCGCGCGCCTTAAAAGAAATTAATGATTGTACGCCAAAGTATCCAAGAAGGATTTGTGTTGTGTTTTTCGAAGAGTCAGTTCATTATGGGTGTCATGATTATGCATTCATTAGAGCTTAAAGCTTTCATGTCAATCTTTTCATCATTACTCTTTTTCTTTGCGTAAACTGTAAGACAACAAATAACATAAAGCAATGTGCAGGAAACATCTAAGGAAAAGGGGAAAGCATCAATGCTCGGAGAACAGAGAAGAGATGCCTTCACAAACGAATGCCGCATGCAATAGGACCACAGATTCCAGAGTATCACTCAACAGATACTGATGTCAATAGACTATCCAAAACTCAGAGTCAAAGGCGCACAAAAGCAGCATGTTTACAAAAGATCCTGAAGCCTAGACTGGGTAAAGCAAAAAGAAAAAGGCGGTAAAGAGGGAAAACACACCAGAAAAGCCTGGAACAAAGAACGGAGGCAGTTTTCAATACAGAAAATTGTTCAGAGAGAAAATTCCCTAACTTATTCAGTCATTCGCAAGGCCGAAAACCGAAATAGCAAAAGCACAATCAGTTTGAGAGAAATTTGGGTTATTACCAAGTATACACACAGTGAATACACCAAGCCAGAGGAATATTTTCAAAAATATCTTCTAGTTTGCCAGAAAGCGGTGCTAGCGCTTGTTATTTCTATTTTCGTAGCTCAAACGAAAGGAGAAGACGACCAGCCGACTCTTCCCAGGCGGATGTTGCATTGCTTACAGCACTAAGGAGCAAATACAGAAACGGTTAGAAATTAGATTCAAGTTTTAGAAATAAATTTTCTTTAGTAGAAGGGCGGTCATTTAAAACTGTGTCCTAAATTTATGTAATTAAGATTAATTAGTTAGCAGTATTTAAACCCTTCTCAGGCATTTGGAGAAGGGTCCAGAAATTTGTCAAAAAACTTGTCCTCAGAACATGCACTTTTGCACCCTTGGAGGGGGTTTTTGATGAATGGATGGATCGAGATTTATCAATGTTTGCATTTGATGTCTGCTACTGATGTTGCACTTTTCTACTCTTAGTAGATGTTAGAACAAGTAGAGATAAATCGTTGTTGCTTGAAGCTTATGAGTGGAACCAGTCATAAATGGTACTTTTATCTCTTGACCATTTTTGCTTATATTCTTAAAGTGATATACAATTTTCAGTTGTTTATATGTTAATGCATGAATGTGTGGGTTACCATTTGGCACTTCTATATGGTGGAGTCATTTATTTGTGTTTGATATATGAATAACTTATTATGCGATATGTTGTTCACAATTGTTTTGCTTAACCTTTTATGCAGAGTGGTTTATCTTAATTGATTTCTATTCTTATGATAGCTGAATGATCTTTATTACCAGTTATTGTTTGAAATCTCTTTAGATCACATAATAGAAGAAATACACCCCGGGTTAGCATAGATTAGATGTGTTGTTTCTCATTAGATTACAATAGCATAGAGTTAGTTTAGAAGTTTGAATTAAATTAGCTTTAAATACTCCTAGATTAGCATCATCCAACTCTACACACACACACACCCATTAGATTGGGAAACTGGTCCCATTATCCCCAGTCAGACCTGCTATACCAAACGGATAAGGAGCTACCAACCAAGGTCCGGACCGGGTGGGTCTCCCCCTTGTTCTAGACCCGATTTTTGGGGATTCAACATATTTGGCGCTAGAAGGAGGGCCCGAACTATGAATGGCACCTAAATCAAAATCTAAATACCATTCTGAGAGTAAATCGCCCTCATCAACTCCCCCGACTTCCCCAGTACGTTTAAATCCAGAGTCAGAAGTCGCTCGAGTATCAACTGCTGCTACATACCCTAATATTTCAGACCAATTTACCATTGAACCCACTGAAGTTCAAACTTTGATTCACAAACTCCAGGGATTTTCTATTTTTACACAGAGGTCTGATAAATCTCAAAGCAGCGTGACTTCGCAGTACAATCCTGCTCATCCCCTGACCAGATTAAAGAGTGAAAAATTTGGCATTCAGCCAACTGAATTCCCTCTCCCCACCAGGAAAAGAGCAAGGAAAACACCTCCAGAGTCTGACAGTGAGACTCTTTCATCTACGTCGTCCATTTCAACTCCCTCACCGCGAAGTCAGCCACCCACATCGTCATTCCAAACCACTCATCCATCTTCCACAACCTCTCCTCTTCAATCATCAAAGATCATAATATCTTCATCTTCCCAGCATCAGGGAACATCCTTTGCACTTTCATTTACTAGCAGCTCAACGATGGCCCAGTCTCCATGGAACAATCCTGGGGCAGTTTTAATGCCTCCACCCCTGAGCCAAATACCGGCCCATCCTGAGAAATGGCTACCCAAATTCAATCCAGAAGCAGGCATGCTAGCTGAAGAGCATATTAATAATTTCATGCTTTCTGTCAATCTCAACGGAGTTACCAACGAGGATTCTGTCGTCCGGCTTTTTCCCTATACAATGCAAGGAACAGTCGGGTCATGGTACTTTTCATTACCTTCCGGGTCTATCACATGTTGGGACATTTTTCAAAGTCAATTCCTTACCAAGTTTGGTGATGACAGATCAACGACGAAATTAATCAATGACCTATCCAATCTTAAAGCCGAGGCTAGAGAACCCATCAAAGATTTCAATTTACGGTTCAATAAAATCCTCAACAAAATTCCCGCTGCTTCCCAGCCCAGTGAAGAAGTAAGATGTGAATGGTATATTACGGCCTTACCATCAAACTTGGCAATCTTCGTGGATAGGGCAAATAAGACAACCTTAGTTGAAAACTTGACAGAGGCGATAGCAGTAGAGAAACGCGTAGTAGCCCTGGAAAAAAGATCTGCGATAAAGGAACGCAAATCTAAGAAAGTCTCCTTCAAGGAAGACCCCAAGAAGAAACAAAGGAAAGACCCTTTCGATTTGGAAGGATTACAAAAAGTGTTAAAAACCATGTCCAATGAGATGATTGACATAAAAAAACAAGTGGCAGAAACTTCTTCAAAAAATCCCTACAAAGATTTTAAAAGAAGTCCTTCAATGGATGTGAAACCACCCAACGCTATCTCAAACGTCGAATCCGAAGAAGAGGAAGAAGAAGAGAATACCACTGAAGGGTAGACCGATGACGAAGAAGTTGTGGAACTACAAGGAATGTGGGATTTCATCCTCCCGCAAGAAGAATATCAAGAAGCATTTTCGGTTAGCACACGAAGCAAAAATCAACTTGATCCTCCCCAAACTACCCCTAAGCAGAAGGGCGCAAGCCCTGCAGCAAAAGATAAAGTCGCAACAAAGAAAACAACCGCTAAAGCGACTCAGTCTAGCCCAGTCCAATCAGATCAAACACCTCCATCAAGAACACTGATTGTGTCGGATGAAATGGAGTACAATATTATTGATGACATGAAAAAGACTAGGGCTAATATCACTCTTTATGAATTGAGCAAATTGAAACATCAACAGAAGATAATGATGAAAGAATTACATGCCGTGCCTACTACATCTTTGCCTACAGCTGTAGCTTCCCGCAACATGGGAAGACCTCCAACCAATACGATCAATAAAGTTGACCCAAATGACATCGCCTTGAATGGAGGAAGATCAAGGTCTCACACTCCCCCTTTTCTTCTCACTTATGAAATTTTCAATAAAAATGTGCACAATTGTTTGGTTGATTCTGGTGCTTCAACGAATATTTTACCCAGATCAATATGTACCAAGTTAAATGTTCAACCACAAAAATCCGCAATGCACATAGTTCAGCTTGATCGATCTCAAGTCGAAGTGATTGGTGAACTTAATCAAGTGACCATAAGATTGTCGTCTAACCCGAAGGTATGTCAGGTTATTGACATTCTAGTAGCTGATATCCCAGAATTCTATGGCTTGATTCTTAGCAGGGATTGGTCCGAAAAACTCCATGGATACTTCTCAACCGACTGGTCGCACATGTGGTTACCCTACAATGGTAAACCGAATCAAATAAAGGTCGAATGAGAGTTACACAAGAAGTACATAGTAACCGAATTGGAGGGATAAAATGAAGTAATAGCATACAACAACAGTATCATAGGCAACTACTCAGTAGGTTCTTTCCTCGGCAATTTCAATGCTCATACCTCACCTTACTTAGAAAATTCAGTTTTGTCCCAAGTCGAAATTTTTTCCCAAACTAATAATTCAAAGTGTGTTAATTTTTTAGATAAACCTGTAAATACATCTTTGTTTTGGAAATTATATTTTGATGGCTCTAAATCTAACGAGGGAGCAAGAGCAGGATGCATTCTGATTAGCCCAGACGGAAATAAGACCATGCTTACGTGCAGACCTAAATTTGATTGCACAAACAATACAGCGGAATACGAGGCCTTGGTGCAAGGCCTATACAAAGCAATCGGGTTGAACATTAAGTACCTTCGAGTCTTCGGAGACTCTGAGATTGTCGTCAAACAGGTACGTAACACCATACATTGCCTATCAGGTCATTTAAAACACTATCAATCTTTAGTACAAGATCTGACTGCACATTTCATAGCATTCAATATTTCGTCAATCCCAAGACTCCAAAATGCGAGCGCAGACCTGTTAGCTAACGTAGCCTCTAGACTTATTCCCTCCGAAGATTTTAGTCCAGATAGATTCTCAATAGAATTAATCTTTAGACCGTCCATCCCTGACAACATTACAAACTAGAGAGTATTCAATAACGATCCTGACATTGTAAATTTCCTCACTTCTGAAGGATCCTACTCCAATCAAATAATAGACGAAGACCATCATGATCGACAAATACAACAAAATAGCACTGATAATGCTATACCTAAATCGGTGGTTAAGTTAGAAGACTTATATGATTTGAAAAGTCGGTTTAAAAGGTCTACCAATTCTAAGCTCTACAGTTCAACTCTGAACTACGAATTAGTAAACCTAGGAACCGATGATAAACCACAAAACGTTAATCTAGGCCATGGCCTAGCCCCTGAAGAAAAATTAGCGTATATTCGTCTTTTGAGACAATACAAAAATGTTTTTTCCTGGAATTACGATGAGCTGAAGACATACGACACTTCTATCATTCAACATACTATCCCTATGATTGACAATGAAAATCCTGTCCAATAGAAACTCAGAAAAATCCACCCCAATTTAGAAAATCAGATAAAAACTGAGCTAAATAAGTTATTGAGAGCCAGAATAATTTTCCCCGTCAGACATTCCAAATGGGTCTCCAATATGGTACCCGTTAGAAAGAAAAACGGAGATATTAGAATCTGTATCGATTTCCGGAATCTCAACAAAGCCTGTCAAAAAGACAATTTTCCCCTCCCACCTATGGAGCAGATATTACAGGCAGTAGCATGCTCAGAATTAATGTCTTTTTTGGATGGATTTTCAGGATACAATCAAGTGCTGGTACATCCCGATGATCAGTTAAAAACCACATTCCGAACTAAATGGGGCACATACGCATATCGGAAGATGCCATTTGGTTTGATCAATGCCGGCGCTACATTTCAGAGAGCCATGGACATCGCATTCAAAGGTTTAGTCAATAAATCTGTAGTGATTTACCTGGATGATATAACAGTGTGCTCCAAGAAGCGAAGCGACCATCTCAAAGACTTGAAACAAATCTTTCAACGTTGTTTAAGGTATGGGATTTCACTTAACCCAAAGAAATCTTTTTTCGCATTAAGTGAAGGAAAACTTCTAGGATTCATAGTGTCAAAATCTGGTATTCACATTGAACCTGACAGAATCAAAGAAATTTCTGAAATATCCATGCCTCATAACAAAAAAACCATGCAGTCTTTCCTTGGTCAAATCAATTTTGTGAAGAGATTTGTCCCAGATTTTTCACGTATTGTTTCTCCTTTGCAAAACATGATTAAAAAGAATTCAAATTTTAAATGGGGTCAAGATGAGCATGAAGCATTCAACCTGATCAAACAAGCTATCATTAACGCTCCATCTTTAGCAACCCCGAATTTTTCAGAATCTTTTATCTTATACACATTTTCTTTAGAGAAATCATATGCCACGATTCTAACTCAAGCAAATCAAGAGAAAGCAGAAGCTCCAATCGCATTTTTTAGCTCGAATTTACAAGGTGCTGAACTCAACTATTTAGACGTGGAGAAACAGGCATATGCTGTTTTCAAAGCGATCAAATATTTCAGACCTTTCTTACTTAAAGCCCATACTAAGGTCATAGTACCGTTTCCAGTGGTAAGAAACCTTCTAATACAGAAGGATGTGGGCGAAAAAAGAGCAAATTGGATCACCGCTTTACAAGAATACGATCTTGAGATCAAACCAGGAAACATTGTAAGAGGTCAAGGCTTCTGCAAAATGTTGGCTGGAGCATCGCAAATTCCTGAGAATTCATCTGAAGAGGTACATACGTATGAGGTAAGCCTAAACGATGCAGAGTCATTATATGCTGACACCATTTATTTTCTTAAGAACGGGTACGCTCCATCACACCTGGATCACACCAATAAAAGAGCTCTGAGATTGAAAGCTAAACAATACCAGCTCATAAATGATGTTCTGTTTAAAAGGAATTACGATTCTGTGCTTCTTAGGTGTCTTGAGAAAACTGAAGCCGAAAAGGTTTTGCAGGAACTCCACGATGGACCAGCGGGCGGACACTATGCTGGAGATGCTACTTCACATAAAATCTTACGTGCAGGATATTATTGGCCCACGCTGTTCAAAGACTCACACAGTTATGTGAGGAAATGCCAAGTCTGCCAGACTGCTGCAGGGAAACAAAAGAAACCGTCCATGCCACTACCACCGGTAAACATCGAGCAACCATTCAGTCAGTGGGGCTTGGACATAATAGGTGAGATCGTTCCTCACTCTTCTAAGTAGCATAGGTACATCCTCACGGCAACAGATTATTTTACTAAATGGGTAGAAGAAGTTCCTCTCAAGACAAATAATTCTGAAAACATTATTGAATTCATAGATCAATTTATAATCACTAGGTTTGGATTGCCAATGGCCTTAATGTTTGATAATGCCTCATACTTTTCTGGAAATACAATGACTGAGTTTGCACTTAAAAGAGGGTTCAAACTGAAATATTCGGCCAACTACTATCCACAAGGTAATGGATTGACTGAATCGAAAAATAAAAACCTGATCAGGATTATTAAAAGAACAATTGACCAGAACCAAAAGAATTGGCACAAAGCATTGGTAAATGCTTTATGGGCAGATAGAATAACAAAGAAAGCTTCAATCAACACTTCTCCCTTTAATTTAGTTTATGGTAAAGAAGTGGTTCTTCCAACTCACTTAGTCATCCCCTTTTTGTCTTTAGTACAACACATCGATGAGGTATCTACTTCCTCCATACAACTAAGACAAATGGAAATAATTAAATTAGAAGAACGACGAGAACAAGCTAAGAAAACCCATGCTCATCACCAAGCGCTGATAAAATCCTCTTTTGACTCAAGCATAATGACCAGAAAGAATTTTCACATGGGAGATTTAGTTTTGAAATGGGATAAGGCTCATGAAGAAAAGGGCAAACATACAAAATTTCAGAAAATGTGGCTTGGTCCTTTTTAGATTGTAGAAGTCACAGGCCCATCAACGTTTGTGTTGCAGGATTTAGCAGGTAGAAGGGATTCTTTGCCTGTTAATGGACAGATCCTTAAAATATATTTTCCATAGAAGTTCACTCTTCTATTTTTTAGGATAGTTTTAGTTTATTTGTTTTTTTTTTTCTCTTTCTTATAAATAAAACCAGTTGTAGATGGTTACTAAAGGGGTTCATGAAAAAGACACCAATTCTCTATTAGATTTTGAGCTTTTCGCTTGTACAAGTAGCAAAATTTTTCGAAAAATCTAATCTTTATTATTGACAGGTAGAGTTAACTTTAGCCTAAATATGACACTAGTTTCAACTTCAAAAATTTGATGAAAGCAACCTTTGGTGAAAAAATTGTTTTATATCAGCACAATGAAAGGTATCAATAATAAAATAAATATTCTCTGTAAAACCGCTGTTTTCAAACTCTATTATTGTCATTCAGAGCTTTCTTGAGGAAAAACAATGACTTCCTCCCTGCTAAAGGAAATCGCAGCATTCAGAGGAACAATCCAAGAAAACACTATATCTCAAAGAATAAGAGGTCTCATCATGAGCCGGCTTATCATGATCACAGATATTATAACTTGCTGACTTTGCCAATACTGTTCACCAAAACAGGGCAATGACTCAAGATTGTTGCAATCAAAAGACAAGGGGTCTCATCACGAGCCAACTTGTTCAACAAAAGTGTAAATCAAGTGAATGACTGTGTCATAATTTGGCCACCAAACCAAGACATTGTTCTTTAGAGAATAAAAAAGGAAAAAGTGTTAAAAGGGGATTTTCTCTGAAAAGTTGTAAACAGCCTTAAGCAGGATAAAGGATCATTTCTGGGTAACAGGTAACCCTGTCGAGGCTATGGACGCTTGCGGGCAGCAGAGGCTCTACCTACGACAAATGAGCATATTTTAAAAACCAGCACACAGAGAAGACCTTATTTTATCTTTAAAAGACCAAGTAATGTCTGGTGTGAATAAAAGGACTAAGCCTGAGGAAACAAACAATTGGAATATGAAAAATTTGAGACAAAATATCATTGATAGGATAAGGCGTAATGTACTCTATCTGTCCATAACAAAATTTAGACATATGAAAATTTTTCTGCTTCGGAAGTTAAAATTCAATAGAAAAGCAGAGATAACTGGTTCTTCACAGTGAATCGCCATTGTTGTGGCCACCAACAACCCCCCTCTTTGTTTGGTATTAGCGATAACACCAAGCAAATGGGGACCCTTAATAAAAAATCCAAAAAAACATTTTATCAAATTTTTTGTATTTTAACTCCCTAAAGCTGTATCGCATCGCGAGAAGAGAGTGAAACGTTTCCCTATGCACATAATAAGCTGCGAAAAAGCGACGCGAAATTCATCGCATCGCATATATGGTGAAGCACTCTTAAATAAAAAACTTAAGGAATCTCCGACGGCCGATATGCGACGTCGCATATCGCAACATCGCATAAGCAACACACAATGATTGGATTACTAAGCGCAATTTGCGATTCACAGTCTGCGATGTTGCAATCATCAATTCCTGTGATGACACATCTTGACGATGCAATCCTCGACACTGCAATGCGAGTCGCAGAGATCACCCATCACAAAATTTCCTCGACACAGTATTCAAGGAAAGCTGTCTGTAGACCAAAATTGGGCACGCGCCTTAAAAGAAATTAATGATTGTACGCCAAAGTATCCAAGAAGGATTTGTGTTGTGTTTTTCGAAGAGTCAGTTCATTATGGGTGTCATGATTATGCATTCATTAGAGCTTAAAGCTTTCATGTCAATCTTTTCATCATTACTCTTTTCCTTTGCGTAAACTGTAAGACAACAAATAACATAAAGCAATGTGCAGGAAACATCTAAGTAAAAGGGGAAAGCGTCAATGCTCGGAGAACAGAGAAGAGATGCCTTCACAAACGAATGTCGTATGCAATAGGACCACAGATTCCAGAGTATCACTCAATAGATACTGATGTCAATAGACTATCCAAAACTCAGAGTCAAAGGCGCACAAAAGCAACATGTTTACAAAAGATCCTGAAGCCTAGACTGGGTAAAGCAAAAAGAAAAAGGCAGTAAAGAGGGAAAACGCACCAGAAAAGCCTGGAACAAAGAACGGAGGCAGTTTTCAATACAGAAAATTGTTCAGAGAGCAAAGTCCCTAACTTATTCAGTCATTCGTAAGGCCGAAAACTGAAATAGCAAAAGCAGAATCAGTTTGAGAGAAATTTGGGTTATTACCAAGTATACACACAGTGAATACACCAAGCCAGAGGAAGATTTTCAAAAATATCTTCTAGTTTGCCAGAAAGCGGTGCCAACGCTTGTTATTTCTATTTTCGTAGCTCAAACGAAAGGAGAAGACGACCAATCAAATCTTCCCAGGTGGATGTTGCATTGCTTACAACACTAAGGAGCAAATACAGAAACGGTTAGAAATTAGATTCAAGTTTTAGAAATAAATTTGCTTTAGTAGAAGGGTGGTCATTTAAAACCGTGTCCTAAATTTATGTAATTAAGATTAATTAGTTAGCAGTATTTAAACCCTTCTCAGGCATTTGGAGAAGGGTCCAGAAATTTGTCAAAAAACTTGTCCTCAGAACATGCACTTTTTCACCCTCGGAGGGGGTTTTTGATGAATGGATGGATCGAGATTTATCAATGTTTGCATTTGATGTCTGCTACTGATGTTGCACTTTTGTACTCTTAGTAGATGTTATAACAAGTAGAGATAAATCGTTGTTGCTTGAAGCTTATGAGTGGAACCAGTCATAAATGGTACTTTTATCTCTTGACCATTTCTACTTATATTCTTAAAGTGATATACAGTTTTCAGTTGTTTATATGTTAATGCATGAATGTGTGGGTTACCATTTGGCACTTCTGTACGGTGGAGTCATTTATTTGTGTTTGATATATGAATAACTTATTATGCGATATGTTGTTCACAACTGTTTTGCTTAACTTTTTATGCAGAGTGGTTTATTTTAATTGATTTCTATTCTTATGATAGCTGAATGATCTTTATTACCAGTTATTGTTTGAAATCTCTTTAGATCGCATAATAGAATAAATACACCCCGGGTTAGCGTAGATTAGATGTGTTGTTTCTCATTAGATTACAATAGCATAGAGTTAGTTTAGAAGTTTGAATTAAATTAGCTTTAAATACTCCTAGATCAGCATCATCCAACTCTACCCACACACACACACCCATTAGATTGGGAAACTGGTCCCATTATCCCCAGTCGGACCCGCTATACCAAACGGATAAGGAGCTGCCAACCAAGGTCCGGAACGGGTGGGTATCCCCCTTGTTGTAGACCTAATTTTAGGGGCTCCAACAGGATGCCAAATTGTTCCAGCTGTTCCCTATTTCTACTATTCATAAAGTGTATGAGTCAGTTGGCTTGATTAGGCATTTGTCCTAATAAAGCTCTTGCTTTATGAATTTCTCCATGTGCTGCATTTACTAAGTCAATTTGCTCATAAATAGCTTGGATAGATGGCCAAACATTACTTAGGGATTGATTGATGTTGGTCCAAAGAATTCCTTTGATTTCTACTAGAGGCTTATCCATAGTGAGATCCTTTTCTAATGTTCTCACTTTATTCTCTAATGCTTTATCCTCTCTTATTTTCTCTGCAACATTCATCTTGGATTTTTCATAATTATTTTCTATTTTTGCCAATTTTTCCTTTACTTTCTTCAGCTCTAATACTTGGAGTCTCACTTCTTCCATGGATTTTATTAATTCTTCTGCGCTCATATTAGTATTGTTGCCTAGTGCTATTGCTGTTGGTTCTGTACCTGTAATTACTGCTGCTGTGACCGCTGGGACATTGGGAGCCAATGCAGATCCAATTGTTGAGGGGACTGCAGTTGTGACTGTGGGGATTACCTCAGGTGGCTGGGAGGTCGACTCTCCCTCCTTCTCTTTTAATTCTTTTTCCAGTGCCTGCTCTATATCAGTTAATCTTTCATTGAGTTTCATGAGCAGGTCCATCATGTCTTCCTCTGATTTCTGCTGCACAAATTTTGCAGTTTGTGGATGCATGGAAGGAGGCAGTTTCAGCTGTTTCCTCAGGGTAGCAATGTCCTCTTATTTCTTCTTTATTAATGCCTTTATGCCCTTAGCATCTTTGGGATCATGTCCTAGCTCAATGATGATCTCTTCCAAAGATTTAATCCTGTTGTCCTTGGCTAGAGAAGAGGCTTTCTCCAAATGCAGTTGAGCTATTGTATTGTCCAGGGAGCTTTGCAACTAGTGGGCCAACATTACTTTGTCAGCTAGTGTGGAGTAAACCATTTCTCCCATCTGTTTATGAAGTTCAATTTGGTCCATTAGATGAATGTCTTTGGCTAGGAATTCCAAGTTTGTTCTGATGAAATCTGCTGCTGACTGCGGTTGCTGTACCTTTGGCTTAAAATAACTCATTATCATTTTACCCTCTTTGATGTTATATGCAGACATTAATCTTTGCCGGTTTGAAGGGGCCATCTTCAAATATTGATTGTACATTTGAATCCTCACAAGATCATTTCTTGCCTTAATTTCTGTGAAAGTATTTTTAATGTCAGAGGCCTGTTTGCTTTGTGGCCAGGTAGATGATACTTCTACACTATGCTGCCTTTCTAGCTTTTTCCTATGGGAGCTAGTTGATGTTTCTATCACTGGGGAGGTCTGCTGGCTGACTACACTCTCACCTCCTAGACTATCTGTCATTTCCTCAATAATTACAGAGGAGTCAGTCTTTGTCTCTTTGCTCCTGGTTGCTTAGCAGGTCCACTGATAGGTGTGGCCTCTTCTCTATCTCTTTTCTTGCTTCTTTCCTCATTTAGAGGAGTTTGTAATGCTGGAATTTCTGGTGCTTTAGTTTGGGTTGGAGGAATTTGCACTTGTTCCTGTTCTTTGGACATTGTTGGCTGATTTGTCATTATAGGATGCTCTATGGTGTCAACCTCTTTACTCTTTGTAGTCCCTCTGATTGATGTGATGGTTTTCTGAGCAGGCTGCTGAGAAGTTCCAGCAGAGGATGTTCCAACTCCTGATTGTTGAGGCAGCTTGAAAGATACATGTCCAAAAGAGTCCAGGTCAAGGGTTTTTTCAAGATATTTCATAACTTTTTCCATCTTTTTCTGTTGAGTAATTTCTTCTATTAAGGTCCCTTATACCCATTCTTCCTGATTTGGATACTATTCAATTTCTGGGATCTTATGATGCACATACACTGATAGCCTGTATCTTACCCTTCTATCACTTATGAAACTACATGGGTCATAAGGCACCCACCCAAAACTCTTTTTCAATCTAAGGTGGTCTTCTAAGATCTGTTCTACATCTCTCCAGACATCCCTAGAATGGATAACATAAGGGCCTAACTGGTTTTTGATTCTCAGTTGAGCCTTCTTCTTTACATTGAAAAAGTGGGTTAGGTCTGCATTGATGATCTGCCAGAAATATTCTAATGCAAATAACCTCTTGGGCACATATTTGGGAAACTTAAAAGGGGAATATTCACACCCATACATTATGATTTCTGTGTGATTCTGGTACAGGTACCAGTTACCTACCCTATATTGTTTAGAAAGTTACGAAATCTTCTTCATATCACTAGTGATCCTAGGAGGAGGAGCTCCTATCAATAGAGTGGAGGTTGGGTGTACAAACAAGTCAATGAATTCACTATAATTATAAGGGCACTCATAGATATTGTGGAAGACTGAGCTCCAAAAGATCACAGACCTTCGATTTCCCTTTGAGTCTAATTTCTTGATGAGAAATGGAAAGGTATCTGGCTGATAATATAACAACAGATGGTATATAAAAGATGTGTATTTGAACACCCCTTTCCTCTCCAAATTCATGAATTGAGCATAGATTTTGTTGGCGATGAAGGTGGCATAGTCATATTTGACAGTCGAGGGTTGTCCTAGAGTAAATATAGATAATAGAACCAGGGTGATATCATCCACATATTCACTGGACCTAAATCCCAAGACCGAGGATGTCATGTCAACAATAAGCCTACTAGTTTCAGTGAAAAATGTGTGCATATAAGGAGGAGGGCCTTTAGGTTGGTGCTTTGGTGACATGAACATCTGAGCAATACGAGTTATCTCTGAGTTGGGTAGTTGAGAAGCTTTTTCAAGTAAAAATCCCATGGAACGAGGAAAAAGAGGCTCAGTGGAATGGAAATGTATCATCTGATTGATAGATTCAATAGTTATGGAAAAAGGACAGTTTGGGAAGGATACATCACTGCCCTATGGACAGGGTCATAGTTGGCACAACATTGGTGAATGATATCTGGGAAAACATGGACTGAGGGAAGGAAGTACATGGGAAGGTTTGATTCCCACAGTCTAAAAATATCAGAGTTGCTTAGATAATTATCCCTAATTTGGCAAAAGGCCTGAAGATGATTGTAATCAGAGGTTAAGTCCTTTATTTGAAAATCTTTGCCTGCAAGAGGCAGATAATTCAAGTCTTTGTGAGGTGCATTTACAGGCGCGACATTCAGGTTTGCGGGGGCCTCCATGTTTGGTTCTAGTGTTTTTCAAACTAGAATTTGGGATTTTTGTGGAAAATTGGACTGAACAACAGGTCTAGGAGTATTTTTATGGGCTAAACAGACCTTTCTCAACTTGAATTTGGTTTTCCCAAGTAGAATTTTCAGTGAAAAAGAGGAATTTACAGGGTTACTGGTAAAATGGATAAATACCTGGACTATGGAGGCAAATTGAGTAACTGTAGGTCGAAAGACGAAGTGCAGAGTGCGCTGCTGTGGTCTCTTCGGCCGGGTGGCAGTTGAAAAGCTGGTATAATGGCTCCAGTCCTTATATTGCATGGGAGCGTGAACAAAGAAAATTACAGCGAAAATGATATTTTATCGTTTATTTAACGGAAATTGATTTGGCCGGTATTTTTAGCATTTATTGAGTGGATGGCGTCAGCATGATGGGACATCTTGTCACGTAGCGGAGGGTATGAGATGGTGATGTGGCGGATGGTCAACGGGAAGGCGGTAAGTGGTTTACCCCGGACCACTTGTGGGCTAAAGTGGTTTTGGATGGGAGGGCCGCGAGCAACGTGGGCGATCGACACGCGTCTTGGTACGGGCGGTGATACCAGCGATCTCCCGGGCAGTAAAGTTCAGTGGATGGAGGGCTATCGAAATGTATATTAGTCGTCAGATGGGAGGGCGATGATTGGATGGTGGGCGCTCGTTTGAGGTGGTGGAGGTTTTAAGTGGTGGGACCAGTGCAAATAAATCACGTTTTAAATTCTTTTGGGTGCGTTTTGATTGGTTGCGGGGTGGGTTTAGTTATTAATTAACCAAGGGTTAATTAATCCTCTACGCGGGAAGGGTTCTTAATAAATTCCAAACGAATGTATTAATCCCTGTTAAAATAATACTATAGTCGTATTTCAACTGGGGGGTGGGAATAATAACATTTTGGGGTTTTAACATTTATACATATTTACGAGATTTGGAAAAGATTTATATGGGATTTAAATAATATAGTTCTTCTGTTAATATGAAACTTGAGAAATGAATGCGCTAAGTATGATGTTACAAAACTTAGGCAAAAAGGGGGGAAAAAACAGGGATTTATACAAGAAATGAGGTCATTTCCCTAAGTAAAAATAGGGTTGTACTTAGGCATCAGATGAAAAAAGGGAATGAGTGATTTGAAGGATATTAAGCAAATCTTAATACCTTGGGGGAGATTAGTAAGTGATTTAGGGAAATAGTATGAAGGGAGATTAATCAGGCTTTGCTTGATCTGCATTCAAACATCTGCCATGGTACTTGTGATAACAGTAAGATGAACATCTTGAGAGACAAAAATCAACAGGAAGTATGCCTCTACATCACCAAAACTGCCTACCCAGCCTACTGTATCTAACATTTTTTCTTCCTTTTACATGGGTGCACTTGGACTGGTAGACCCTCATCAATTTTATTTTCTTTAGATTGTAAGCCTACCTAAATCTGCCCCTATTTCTTCCAAGGGCTCAGTTTAAACAATTGAGCTCCTTTGCTTCTCTACCTATCTACTTATTTGCCAAGTTTAAACAGTTTGGACATATTTTTATTCTCTATCTCTAAAACAAGAAATTTAAACATGAACTAGCCAAGATTAAGCTATTTGGCCATTCATTAATGTGGAAAAAGGCTCAACAAGCTGTACATGATACTTTATTTATAGAAAAATGACATAGTAGTGGCATTTGGACTTGCACACTTTCTTGGTCCTTTATTTGGGGTTCATCTCTTTCACTTTTTTGACCATTTTATTCTTTTTACACTGTTAACACCCAGGTTGTTCCCTATGACTCCCAAGGGAATACGGCCGGGGTAACCACTAACCAAACTTTGGATCACAGGTTCTAGCCAACCTGTAATCAGAGAGGGCTCTCTCTTTGACTGTTTAACTTAGTTCTTATGAATCTTAGGCTAGATATGAGGTGAGGGTTTGTTTTAAGAGTTTTGGTTGAATGATGTCTTTCAGTACTTAAGGTGATATCTTCAGACAGTTTTAGACCATTGGGCAATGGAGTCTGTAGTTGCAGGTTGTTTGAATTTGTTGAGTGTGATTATTGAAACAACAGGGCCATTTAAATATTTCATGAAACAAACTTGAAATTGTAATGATGAAGTGTGTGTAACCAGTGGAAGGCAATTAAGAAATTTCCACTAAATTAGTGATGTGAGAAAGAGATGTATTGACCAGGAGCAGCTTTGAATTCCTGAACGATAATCACTGTGAAAGGTATAGTTTGGAAGTGCAGCAATTAAGAATTACAATATTATAACTATAACTGAGGAAAAACATACATAATAGCTTAGATTGAGTTCAGGGTATTGTATGAATAAATCCTGATACTATTCTTTTTCTTTGCCATTAAACTTGTGAAACACAGAGCATGAATGGATTATTAAGGAAACAAAAAACAAAATGAACAGGTTAAGGAAACTTATTGTTCCATGAAATACGCAGGGATCCTGTAGCATTCAGCAAGCACACCAAAACACATCAGATAACACAGAACTTTGGAAATTCCATCAGCTTTGTTGTATTAAAACTCTGAACATTTACAGCATAGTATCTCCTGAAGAGAAAATCAACAACCCCTGCAAGCTTATGCGAGGGGGAATATATACAATCGGTTATACAAAATATCTGAACCGCTGAGTCACTTGATAAATGAATGCGCTCACCAACTTTACAAAAGTAGCAGATAAGGAAGTTATTACTGTTCTAAATACAAAATGAATACTCTTTAATGCTGTCAGAAGTCTTTTTGACCTTTGGAGGCCACTGAGTCGGTTGAGCGTTCTGCTTTAATGCTGAATGATGTGTCTTTATGGCTTTGACATGCTGTAGGTTTCTCGGCCCTGTCATTTGCAGCTGTCAGTATTGCTTTAGTGGCCGAATTGGTTTGCTGAGTTGGCTCAGTCCACTCTTCTCTAGTCATAGTGTATGCATCACACTTTCTGATCCTGATGACTTATGTTTTTTGATGAACAACCTGATGAAAGCATTTTGTTTACAGTAACAACTATATCATTTTGGTCCACCATTCCTGTGTAGGCAGTTGATGCCTCAAAATTGCATCTAAGGTTTCATCTGCCTCTGTATACTTGTAGAAGTTTGGAGGTACTTCAAACAAATGTTTGATCTCATTAATAATAAAAAATAATTTCTCTACTCTATCATAGAGACTTTGCCCAGATGCTGGTCCTGTTTCTTCTGAAGCACTTGCTCCTGCAGTGATCTCGTTAGTGGCAAATGTATTCACCCTTTTGGCATAATTTTCATGTGATAGTAGCCTCCCTGCGTTGTTCAGCAAGCCAGGAAGACCTCTGCTCTGTAATGCTGTAAACTTATCCATGAATCTGTTTACTTCTATTTGCATGTCCTGGCTTCTTCTATCCAGTGTTTGTACTAGGCTTCTCAATGTAAGGACCCTCTTTATCAGCAGGATGGTTTCAGTTCTATTGGGGATCCCAATTGCTGCCAGCTAAGGACCTGTGCGATTATTGAGCACGTTGATCATTCTGTTGGCTATCTCAGACATATTGCCTAGAGATGCCCTTGCCCTTTGGACTTCCCTGTGTGCCTTGGCTATGAGCTCCATTTGCTCATGAATTGTCTCTATATACTGCCACTGATCTGTTATGGATTGGCCAATGTTGGCCCATAAGACTTTTTTGATTTCAGTCACCACTTTGTCAAGGGTGAGCTCTTTCTCCAGCTCTTTTATCTTCTCCTTGAGAGCCTTTATTTCTCTGCCCTTTTCAGCTACACTTTGTTTGGATTTGTCATATTTTTCATTTAGCTTAGCTAAATTTTCCTTGGCCTCATTTATCTCTGCCATTTGGGCTTCTAGGGCTTGAATTTCATTCATCAGTTTCTGCATGTCAAGGCTTGGAGCCTGCTCTAATGTTGTTGCTGGTGCTGATGTAGATGGAGCTGTGTCGACTGTTTGCACTGCAGGAGGAGTGACACTTTGAGGGGGTTCCTCAAGGTTGATTACTTGTGGAGGGGGCTGAACTGTTTGGCCTCCTTCTTTCTGCTGTAGGGCTGCTTGCAATGCAGCCTCTGTTTCTATTAATTTTTCTTCAGTCTGCACCAACTGTTTGTGCAGTGTTACCAGCAATGTTGCTGTATCCTGGTCCTTCCTTTGCTGGGCAATCTCCTCTGTTTGAGGGTGAAGAGTTGTTGGGACCTTTATCATCTTCCTTAGAGCTGTAATGTCTGCATCTCTTGTCTTCAGCAGTGCCTGCACAGCTTTGGGATCCTTTGGGTCATGCCCAAGCTCTATGATTATATCCTCCAAAGACCTGATCCTGTTGTCTTTAGCCTAGTAGGATGCCTTTTCTAACTCCAATTGTGCAGTGGTGTTATTCAAAGAATTCTGCAATCTATAATTTGTCAATGTATTATCAGCTAGGGTAGCATACACCATCTCACCCATCTGTTTATGCAACTCAATTTGATCCATTGGGTGGATTTCCTTGGACAAGATTTCCAAGTTCGTTCTTATATAATCAGCTGCAGACTGTGGCTGCAGTGCTGTGGGCTTGAAATGGCTCATTATCATTTTTCCCTCTTGCACATCATATGCAGACATCAACCTCTGCTGGTTTGTAGGAGCCATTTTCAACAAGTGGTTGTACAGCTGTAACCTCAATGGCTCATTTCTGGTCTTGATGTCTATGAACTGTTTCTTTATGATGGACTCACCCTTTCTTTGTTGCCCTGAGGAGCTGACCTCTCCTCCAAATGTTCTTTGCTGCTCTTGCTGTAATGAGCTAGCTGACACCTCTGTGCTGCGGGGACCCATCTGTGTTTGCCCAAAAGGCATCTCCTCCTCTGAGAAAGGATCGAGCCTGTCTCTTTTCCCCTTGTTGTGATGTTGCGGTGCTAAGGGGAGTCTGTTCCTGTCTCTCTCTCTTCTTACCCCTCTCTTCATTCGTAGGGGTTTGGAGCACCGAAGTCTCCACTGTAACATTCTGCACTGAGGCCTCCTTTTCTTGCGTTTGCTCATCATTAGGACCAAGAGCCTCTGCCATTCCTTCCTGCTGTTCAGGATGATTTTCAGGCTGTTGATCTTGGGCTGATTGCTGCTCTTCAGGGGCCCCTTGTTGTTCTGTTTCCCTACCTTTATCCTTGGCTGAAGTTTCTGCTGTAATTGGGGCTTGGGCTGTCTTTTATGGAGCTGTAGATGATGAGGCAGCTGCTCCCACTTGAGTGCCTAGAAGAGAAAATACCTGTGAACAAAGCTCCAAGTCAGCCAACTTTTGTAGATTTCTTATTCCTCTTTGAGCTAGTTCTTCTTGTGTAGTGGCTTCTTCTAAGGTGCCTTCCCTCCATTCTAGTTGATTTGCATATTTTTCTATGTGAGGCAACCTTACGTGACCATAACTGGCCAGCCTGT
The DNA here is from genome assembly GCA_031772625.1 of Pinus tabuliformis. Taxonomy (NCBI): domain Eukaryota; kingdom Viridiplantae; phylum Streptophyta; class Pinopsida; order Pinales; family Pinaceae; genus Pinus; species Pinus tabuliformis. Next base: position 1,098,901,054 of record CM062819.1, read on the forward strand.
ATCTGATCCTGTAGAAATTTTGAATAATTTAACACATATTCAATGGAGATTATCCTGATCATGTACTAATGCGGAAAACATACACAATACATAAGCTCCTCTACATTGATCAAGAATATAGCAGCATCAATAACAATAAAACATCAAGAGCATTCACACATTAACATAGTATGTATCACGGGGAAAGCATCTCGCTAAAAACCCCACACTATCTGTATATTAATGATTGAGTCATGTAACATTACACAGCATAATACTTCTCACAAGTATCTCCACCTCTGTTACACACAATACAGCTCAGATCTGATCTCCAAATCTCTTCCACTGCTTGCCTGCCTCCACTGCTCAATACCTGCTCGAGAACTGATGAGAATAGCTTCCCAAACTCGTTTTTTCACCTGCAAAATAGTCACTCACTCTTTTTGGACGTGAGCAAAGGCTAAAATGTGGGCCAAATACGTGAGCAAACTCATTGGCATACTCAATCCTTTGATTGTGCAAGATCTGGTGCACAACTATAGTCACAACTGATAGCAATCTGATTCTCTACCACCTGTCCCTGTTGAACTGAACATGCACTGACATGCAACTGAGTTAACTGATGTATTCTTTAGTTGTATTATGAGTTAATAATTAGTTTAACAACTCATCATTAGTCTATCTGCAGTTAGACTAACTACAACCAGTTTAACTAAGTTAAACTGAACACAACTCCATCAACTGTAGCTCCAGTCCACTAAACTCAACTCACTTGAGTTCTAACTGAAGTCATGCATGCAACAACTCAACTGAATCATAAGAAAAACGAATTTCCTTCTGACAGCTGCATGTGCCACTTCCGTAGCTCAAACTGAAGTGCTCCAAGAGAATAAGATTAAGTTTATAGTCCAAATATTATTGTGAGATAATAATATTTGACTTTTCTATTTTTGACAGCCAGTCTAAAAATAGACTTGATCACTCACACTGTGATCACTCACACTTTCATCAAAAATAGAAGTCCATCTATTTTTCCCAACTTGATCAATCATCCATAAACATAGACATGATCCATATGTCTAAAAATAGACATAGTCTAAAAATAGACTTGCGCCAAAAATAGCCTGCGGGCCCACTTAGTGAAGGCGACTCTTTTCACTAAGCTCCATCATCTTGTTGCAATCTCAACACTCCCTCTCGACAAGATATGGATTATCAGCAACCCCTATCCTGCCTCGGTGGTACTCGAATTTGCTCTTGGTGAGAGCCTTCGTCAGAATATCAGCATCCTGATCCTCCGTTGGAATGTACGAAAGTAACATGATCCTCCGCTGCACACAATCTCTGATATGATGGTACCTGATGTCAATATGTTTAGATCTATCATGAAATACAGGATTAGCCGAGAGTTTAATGCAACTCTGGTTATCACAGTAAATCACAGTAGGATCCAAATGAGAACCAAACAAACCAACCAGGATCTTCCTCATCCATATAGCCTCGCATGCAGCCAAACTTGCTGCCATATACTCGGCCTCCGCTGAACTGAGTGCCACGGATCTCTGCTTCCTGCTGTACCAAGAAACTACTGTCGATCCGATACTGAAGACCCCTCTGATGTGCTCTTTCTGTCTGTTGGGCTCCCTGCCCAATCTGCATCCGTGAAGCCACATAGCTTCACCTCATCCTCCTGTCTGTACCACAAACCATATCCCGATGTGCCTCTCAAGTAGCGCAATACATGCTTGCCCGCCTTCCAGAAGAGCTTGGTAGGCTTAACCATAGCTTGTGAAAGCTGGTTAACTGCATAGCATATATCAGGTCGTGTATTGACCAAATACATCAGCGACCCCACCAACTGTCGATAAACAGTGGCATCCACTTCTTCTCCCGAAGTGGCATCCTCCTTCCTCCAACCTCCAGGAAGAGGAGTATCAACAGGCTTGCAGCCATGCATGTTGAACTTCTCCAGTATCTCCCGAGCATACTTGCCCTGAGAAACAAACAGTCCACCATTGTGCTGCCATATTTCCAATCCTAGGAAATAGTGAAGGAGGCCCAAATCCTTCATCTCAAACTCTGTAGCAAGATCCTTCTTGCATGACAGTATCAACAGCTCATCACCCGTTAGAATCAAATCATCAACATACAGTACAATGATAAGCAACTTACCCTCCACCACAATCTGGTATAGGTTCGGATCCGCCTCGCTCTTGGAGAATCCAAGTCCTGTGAAATAGCTGTCTATCCGTGTGTACCAAGCACGTGGTGCTTGCTTCAACCCATACAGCGCTCTCTTGAGCCTGCACACATGTGACTCGCTGCTGAAGACTTCAAAGCCTTCGGGTTGCTCAATGTACACCTCCTCCTCAATGACTCCGTTGAGGAACGCAGTCTTCACATCCATCTGATGAATGTGCCATCCCATCTGCGCTGAGAGAGCAAGAATCGTCCGTATGGAAGAATACCTTGCGACAGGTGCAAAGGTCTCCTCATAATCGATCCCCTCAATCTGTGAAAAGCCTCGGGCAACAAATCTTGCCTTGTACTTCTCCACACTCCCGTCAGCTGCCTGCTTAACTTTGTAGATCCATCTCGAACCCACCACTGATTTCCCTTCCGGTCTAGGAACAATCTCCCATGCACTGTTTCTGACAATAGAATCATACTCTTCCACCATGGCGTCTACCCATGCGGGATCCTCCACAGCTTCCTCGAAAGAGGATGGCTCAGTCACAACACACTTGCTCATAAGAGCCATGTATCCAGTGTACCAATCAGGTGACTGTCTCTGCCTGCGTTGGGCTGTAGGTGGTCCTACAACTTTCTCTGCATCTTGAGCCAGTCGCTCAGCTTCTGTCAAGCGCTTTCGCCCTCTGATGGTTGGCGCTGCATGAGTGGTCTCTTCCACTCCATGAACCTCGTCTTGTGGCTGATCCACGTCCTGAAGCTCATCCTTAGGAACTAATAGCTCCTCATCTGCATGCAAGTGTAGCTCCCTCTCAAGCGAACACTTCATGGCTTTCTCCTCCTGAAATTTTATATCCCGTCGCACAACAGTTTTACCACTATCTGGCAAATACACACGATAGTTGTGGGGCGTATCAGTGTACCCCACAAATATCCCAACCTCTGCAGTCGGTTCCAACTTCTTTCTAGCATCCTTCATCACATGCATGTAAACGTTAGCACCAAAAATCCTCAAATGAGAAAGATCAGGCTTCTTACCAGAATAAGCCTCCTCAGGTGTACTCATGCCAAGTATCCTATGAGGAAAACGGTTCTGCACATAAACTGCTGTATTGCATGCTTCCGCCCACAAGTGAAGGGGTAGGCCCTGATCATGCAACATTGCCCGTGCAGCACCCACAATCGTTCTGTTCTTCCGCTCAGCTACCCCGTTCTGCTGTGGGTTATGGGGAGCTATGAGCTCTCTACGAATCCCTTCTGCCTTGCAGAAATCCTTGAACTCGTCCGAGATGTATTCACCACCATTATCGCTCCTAAGAGCCTTCACCTTCTTCCCCGACTCCTTCTCGACCAGTGCTTTGAATTCACAGAACTTTGAATATGTCTCGCTCTTCTTCTGCATGAAGAAGATCCAGCACTTACGAGAGAAATCATCAACAAAAATCACATAATACCTGTGTTTTGCTGTCGAAGCAACTGAGAAAGGTCCACACACGTCTGTGTGAATTCTCTCAAGGATCGTCGTGGCGCGACTATCCTTCTCGTGAAAGGTGGCTTTCACAAACTTCCCCAAAGTACACCCCTTGCATTGATCTGACTGCGCAAGTGTGCCTTTAGGAAGCCTTGTAGTGATCTGCTGCAGTATCTTCAAGGCTCCATGGTGAAGGTGACCCAATCTCCTGTGCCACAACTCGCCATCATCCCGGCTCACCAATCCTTCTGCCTTGCCTGCCATTGCTACGCATCCATCTACATGCAACTGATAAAGGTTCCTCACTCGAACCCCTATCTTCCGGGTCTCACCAGTTGTCTTGCTGCGCAGGAAGGCCTTTCCCTCGCTGAAAACAACATCATACCCCTTGTCTTCTAACATCGCCACTGAGATGAGATTCTTCTTCAATCCTAGAACATGCATGACTTCCTTCAATACAAAGGGTTTACCAGACTCCCTCTCAAAGGAAATGGTACCGATACCGGTCGCACTGTATCTACCATCATCGCCCATCTCGATGTGCACTCCAAGATCTTTGTCCTCCAGATCAGAGAACAAATCTCTATCTCCCGTCATGTGAAAAGACGCACCACTGTCCAAGAACCACACTGATCCCATCACACTTGAAACCAAGCATGCGATCAATGAAAAATCAAGCTCAAATTGAGAAGCTAAGGCCTCTCCCCCTGCAGATCCAGCAACTTGCTTGTTCTTCTTCTTCTGCGGACAATTTGTGGCATAGTGTCCATGCTGGTGACAGTGAAAACACTTCACCTTGGACATATCCTGCTTCTTGCCTTTCGCACCAGACTGTTGTAGGGAAAATTATCCGACTCGGATGACCCTATCCCACTCTAAGGGTGACAGTTCCTTAGCAACAACTGTAAAACAAACTACTTAAGGTTTACTTCTTTATGAAAGCAAAAGAGAATGGAGAAAGCACTAACCGTTGCCTTGCGCTTAATGTCGAATCCAAACTCTTCTCTTTGGCCGCTTGCTCCTAGCTCTTTGTTCTTCTGCTCGCCCAGCTACGATGAGATCCTGCAAAATAACAAAGAAGGAAACTACAAGAGGCATGCAATCATAACTGGTTCATGGATTAGTGTAAACCAAACATGCAATCATCACAATATATAATTGAAACAAGAGCACATAGAAGAACCTCAATAGATTTTATTAATGAAGAAATAAAGGTTCTGAGAGTATTACAACCATTGAAGGCTCCAACCCAGCAACACCTCCCAGCAGAAAGAATTGCTCTTCTTCACCTCTCTCAAACAATCACCCAATAACTCAATAGTGAAACCAACAGCATATCATTACTTTGCACAAAATTCCAGCCTCCTGAGCTCATAGGAGAGAGCTCAATATATAGATGAATTGAGAAAGGATGAGTCAGCTTGCAACTGATGTGTAGCTGCCTTGTGTCCTCTCTCTCTTTAGTTAATCTTTAGTTGATCTTCAGTTCTTGAGTCCACTTGGAGAACTTTGCTTCCACTTGGAGAAACAGAGCCTCTGACTCATCACAAGGCGAAATACCTGATCCAAGTGTCATTTTTGGAAGATTCCAAAGCAATGACTCACTGTGCCACTTGTCCCTTCTCGCTCAGCGCAGGTGGCCTTTGTCCCACTTGTTTTGCAACGCAGGTACACCATGGAGCAACTGAGTTTCAGCGCAGAAACCTAGTGGAGCACCTGCTTTGATTTCAGGATTGTTTGTTTTTGAGTGTTTTCAGGTGGAGAACTGATCTGAGAGCTGTTGGTTTGCTGACCTTGTTCCTCTAGGGGTAGGAACATCATGTTTAGGGAACTTTGGATCCCTTGCATTATTGACAATTCATGCTTGTTGCTGTAAGGCACAAAATTGTCTATAACAGATGCCCCCTAAAGTATGAGGTCGTTTATCGGGTGAAATGCTTTATTGAGAGGATCCGAAGTTCATTCAATCTGCTGAGAAGTGTCCTGTAATAGGATACAATACAATACATTATTTTTCATACATTTTTCATGATCTAGCTGAGACGGGCATTCCCATGCTCAGCTTTATAAATACATTTTGGTACATAGAACAGACGATCGTCTGATTGTAGACTGATAATTCTCTGCTGAAATTATCATCCTTTGAGAAGGATGATCATCTGCTGTAATGGTGTACATATCAAATGTCTTTATGTCCTGAATATATATCGCAGCCCGGATGGATGAAACTAGATCCGGGGTCTTCAATCTCTTCCGATCTTCACTCGATGTACAAGTCGATCCATGTGAGAATTTCTTGAAGTCGAACATGGAAAGACATCGCTTGATTACCGGTCAATGATGTAAACCGTTAACAAGCGCGAGAGGAGTCACCTATAAGGATGATGACCCTCAAGGTACGGCAGTAAAATCCACATGGTGGGAATAAAGGACTTGGCGTCGACCACCATGCAAAATCTTCTGGTCGAAGGTCATTGATGTATACCTGTTGCCTGAAGTGAGAAACTTGCCATTGAGGCATGCAAGCTTCAAAGTACTGAGGGGGGTGTTCCTAGATCAACTCCTTGGATAATGAGCTGATGTCGACAAGGAGCGATCCGTCAAAGGAGGGCCTTAATGAATCCCACATCAGTGACACGGAACGGAGCTAGTGATTGTGATGAGGTGAAAACAAACTGTGATGTATGATTCAGGGTGGCGGTCATGAAGTGGATGAAGGATAATGTATGGCAGTGGGTGGAACACGGTTGACTCTTTACAGAACCACATCTCTTGAACATATAACGACACTGATGTGATGGATTGGTAGCATTACCCCAATTGTGGATGGTGTGGTGAAGACCATGGTTATGAGACCGGTGAATGAAACAACCCAACCCGATGTGATACGGAGGACAAAGTGTCATGTTCAAGAGCGACTTGCTACCATTAATGCTGTGAGGTTCTCCCAATTTTTCCCCAGTCATTGCTGACCAGTACCTCTTTATTTTTGTCAAGCTTGAGGAGGATAACATATGCTTGTTCTATAACCTGCCCTTCGGGCAAGCCCATCGCTATGTTTTAACGAGCCTAGCGATAGGGAAACTCGTTCTCGTCTAAAGACAAGTTTGTCGCTATTTAATCATTTTAACGAGTCTAACGACAAAGAAAACTCGGCCCTTTTCATTTTTAGAGAGTCTGAAAAGGTACGAAAAGTTAACTCCAAAATTCCTTTTTTGTCTTCTAATCCCTTAAGTCTGAAAAAAGTATAAAACAATACAGAAGGGATGAATTTTCGATTTCTTTAACGAGCCGAACAAAACAAGCGCTCGATCTTTTTGTGTAATAATCCCTCAGGTCCAAAAAGATTAAAATCTAGAGGAGGGATAGCTCTTCTTGTCCTTTAACGAGCTGGAAGGCCAAAACTCGGCAAACTTTTCATATTTTACGAGTCAGTGAAAAGAGCTCAAAGAAGACTCGTCTTTTGAGGAACGAGTGATGAATAGGGATAGCAGCAGATTCTAGGTACGGGTTGGAATTCTCCAATCACGGCAGTGTCACAAGGATGGCTAAGTGAAATCACTCTTCGCAGCTGTTCCTCAAAATGGGTAAACAAGCATATGGAGGTGAACGATTGGCCAAATGAACGTGTTAACACCCAGGTTGTTCCCTATGACTCCCAAGGGAATACGGCCGGGGTAACCACTAACCAATCTTTGGATCACAGCTTCTAGCCAAACTGTGATCAGAGAGGGCTCTCTCTTTATGATTTGTCTCTGTTATGATGGTGTTTTAGGCTAGCTATTGTGCTCAGGTTTTTGGTTTATGTTTTTGGTTGAAGGATCTCCTTCAGGTCTTATGATGTAATACTTTGATGGTGAATTTCCATTGGGCAATGGAGTCTAGATGCTGTGAGATGATCTTAAATGTTGAGTACTGTTCTAAATGCAAGGCCTGTTGTGTATTTAACAGACAAATTTAAACTTGAGTGATGATATGTGTCAACCAGCAGAAATCTGTTAAGAATTTTCTGTTATGTTGGTGAAATGAAAATGAACGCAGAACACAGGAGCAAAGTATGAATTCCTGTGTCAGTGGCCAATATGAAAGATGTATTCTAAAAGTGCAGCAGCTTAAGAATCACACTTTATATAGATTACACCTGAAGAAAACATTTATAAACAACACAGACTGAACTCAGGGTGCTCAGTGAGCAAATCCTGGGAGTTATTCTTTTTCTCTGTTGCTTAATATCGGAAATCAGATAGCGTATATGGATTTATAACAAAACAAACTAAACATGGAGAAAGTTACAGAGACTTATTGCATGGTAAGATACGCAGGGATCCAGCAGTCATGAACAGGAACAGAACATCTTCAACACATCAAGCATCCATGAAATTCCATTGCTTTCCTTTATTAACTTTCAGAAAACAATTACAGCATAAGAGACTCTTCAGGAGAAATTCACAACAACCCTTGCTATCTCATGCGAAGGGGTTTATATAGAAATATGTATACAAAATATCTCAGGTATTGAGTCATCTGAGAGAGAGAAAATATCTTCAGTAGTGTTCAGAAAGTAGGCAAGAAGTTATTACAATGTTAAATGCAGCGTAAATGCCCTTCATGTCTGTCAGAGGATTGTTTTGACTTTTAGGAGTCACTGAGTCGGTTGCATTACTCTGTATTAATTCTGGAGGTATGCATTTACTTTTGCCTGCGCAGTGAGTTTTCGGATTTGCCAGCTGTGGTTCTCTTTTTCTGCTTTGTTGGCCGCTACATCCGCTGAGTTGGCTCAGTTTTGATTTTATGATGCCTGCTGACTTTGTTGACTTTTCTTTTCATCAAAATTTGTAGAAAAAACAGAAGTTGGTGAATGACTTACTGTTTACAAAATTCTCTGAATTGCATCTGTCCACCATTCCTGTGTAGGGAGCTGATGCTTGAGGATGGCCTCCATTGTCTCTTCAGCTTCTGTGTATTTGAAAAAAGTTGGGGCTACATCAAACAAGTGATTAATTTCGTTCATTATAAAAAGTAGATTTTCTATCTTACTATAGAAAATCTGTCCTGTAATAGGCCCTGTGTCTTCTGAAGTGCTGGCCTTCTCATTGACCTGTGCTGAGGCAAAAACATTTACTCTTCTAGCATACTGTTCATGGGTGAATAATTTCCCTCCGCTGTTCAGTAAGCTAGGGAGTCCTCTACTCTGCAACACCTGAAACTTCTCCATGAACTTATTTACCTTTGTCTGCATATCCTGGGTTCTCCTGTCCAATGTCTGCACCAGGCTTCTAAGAGTAAGAACCCTCTTGATCATTTGAATAGTCTCAGTTCTATTTGTGATTCCAATGGTGGCTAACTGAGAACTTGTTTTGTGGTTAAGCACATTGATCATTCTTGTAGCAACTTTAGGCATATTTCCTAATAAGGCCCTTGATGTTCGGATTTCCTTCTGTGCCTTTGGGATGAGCTCTAGTTGCTCATGGATTGTCTCGATATATGGCCATTGGTTATTGATGGATTTACCAATATTGGACCATATCATTGCTCTGATCTCAGATATGATTTTATCTAGCTTGAGCTCATTCTCAAGCTCCTTGATCCTGTCTTTAAGAGCTTTGATTTCCTTGGCCTTTTCTCCCACCTCTCTCTTTGTCTTATCATGCCTTTCATTTACCTTGGCCAGCTTTTCCTTAGTTTCGTTCAGCTCTGTCATCTGGGCTTCCAAAATTTGTATTTCATTCTTTAACTTCTGCATATCTAGGCTCTGATCTGTGCTGATGGGTGCTGCTGAAGTAGATGTGGCTGTTTGTTCAGCCTGCTGAGGTGGAGGCACAGTAGTAGGAACAGTCTCCTCAAGATTGATGACTTGAGGAGGGGGCTGAGATGTCTGCCCTTCTTGTGCTTGTTTTGATGATGCTTGTAGAGGTGCTTGTGTAGCTTCATATTGCCCCAATTTTTCTTGTGCCTTCACAAGCTCTTTGTAAATAGAAACTAGTAGGGCAGTAGAATCCTGCTCATACCTTTGCTTTGCTACTTCATCAGTCTGTGGATGGATAGTGGCTGGAATTTTGATCTTCTTTCTTAGTGCAGCCATGTCAGCATCTCTAAGTTTCAGGATCTCTTGTATCCCTTTGATGTCATTGGGATTGTGCCCAATTTCTACAATGATTTCCTCCAGGGCTCTTATCCTGTTGTCTTTGGCCTGAGAAGAGGCCCTCTCCAGTTCTAGCTGGGAAGCTGTGGCATTCAGACTGCTGGTTAGTTTGTAATTATCCAAAGTCTTGTCGGCCAATGAAGCATACACCATTTCTCCAGTTTGCTTATGCAGCTCAATTTTGTCCATAGGGTGTATGTCTTTGGCAAGTACCTCTAGGTTGGTCCTAAGGTAGTCAGCAGTGGATTGTGGCCGGAGTGCTGTAGGCATAAAGTGACTCATTGTCAATTTTCCTTCACTTACATCAAAAGCAGACATAAGTCTCTGCTGATTGGAAGGAGCCATGTTTAGCAGGTGATTGTACAGTTGTACTTTGATAGGATCACTCCTCCTCTTGATGTCTATAAATTGCTGCTTGATGCTTACTTGTCCTTCTTTCTGCTGGCTGGAGGAGCTGACCTCCCCTCCCATGGTCCTGTCTTGTTCCTGCTGGAAGGAACTTGCTGAAGTTTCTCTGCTGGGTGGGCCCATGCCCAATGCCTCTCTTATTGCTATATCCTCCTCTGGAAAATCATTGAGTCTCTGCCTTTTCTCTCCCTGGTCTATAGAGGATGTCAGGGGAGTCTCTCTGTCTCTTTTTCTAAAGACAAATGTATCCTCCTTTTGAGGGGTTTGGAGGACCGAGGCATCAAAGGTAGTGTCTTGTCTTGTAGGCCCCATTTTTTCAGTGGTCTGAGGAGTCTCCACTGTTTCCTTTTGCTGGGCAGACTGCTCCTGCCTTTGTTCTTCTTGATGTTGTTGCTCTTGCTGTTCTGGTTCTTCTTGCTGCCCTTGCTGCAGCCCTTCTGCTTGCTGCTGTTGTTTTAGTTGCTGTTCCTGCTCCATCTCTTTGCCTTTTCCTGCGATGTTTTCACCAGTTCTTGTAGCTTGATGTTGGGCAGTTGAGGAGGACGCTGCTGCTCCAGTTTGTGTGCTTGGCAGTGAGGTGACCTGTGAATAAAACTCAAGGTCAGCCATCTTCTTGAGGTTTCTTAGAGCTCTTTGATTAAGCTCTTCTTGGGTCACATTTTCTTCTAAAGTTCCTCTCCTCCACTTGCTTTGGTTAGCATATTTTTCTAAGTGAGGAAGGCTATAATGACCATAGGCAGATAATTTGTATTTGAGCCTCCTCATTGTAATGAAGTTGTTGGGGTCATAGGGTTTCCATATGAAGCTGTATTTGAGACCCAGGCACCCAAGTATTCTATCTGCCTCTCTCCACCCTTCATCCCTCTCATTGAGAAGTAAATGGCCAAGTTGATTTCTGATTTTTAACTGTGCCTTCTTACCTTTTCCTGAAAAGTGGAGCATATCCACATAACCAAACTGCCTGAAGTATTCCAAGGCAAGTAACCTCATAGGCACAAATTTAGGTAGTTTAAATGGGGGCAACTCACACCCATATAGTCTGATAACAGTGTGGTGTTGGTAGAAATACCAATCCCCAATACTGTATGCTTTTGATAAATGCAGGAGTCTTTGCATTTCATCTGTCAATCTGGGAGGAGGTGAACCCAACAGTAGAGTCAAGGCTGGATGGATGAAAAGATCAATAAATTCGCAGTAGGTGTATGGAGAACAGCTCACTATGTGAAAAACGGATGTCCAATACACTACTGATCTCAGATTGCCCTGTGCATCTTCTCTCTTCTTTGGGAAGGAGAACTTATCATGCTGGAAGTATAGGAGCAGATGATATAGGTAAGAGGTGTATTTAAATACCCTTTCTCTTGACAGATTCATCAACTGCTCATGCATCTTATCTGATATGTATGTGGCATAATCATAGTAGATTGGTTTCTTTCCTGGGGAAAACATAAGCATCATCTGTAGAACAGTTTCATCCACATACTCCACTGAATCATATCCCAAGATGGGACTGATCATGTCAACAAGGTCTAAGCCCAACTGGTTGAGGTAGACATAATGGATGGGAGGAATTTGCACAGTATCAGCTTTGATGAAAATCTGATTAAGCTTTGTGATTTGTGCCTCTGTTATCCTGGCTCCCTGTACTATTAAATCAGCTAATGATAGAGGAACCAACTTTTGATCTGTCTCAAACTGCAACATCTCCCTGATGGCTTCAGGGGTAATGAGGAACAGAATTGAGCCTGAAGAGTCCAGCACTGCCCTCTGGGATGCATCATAGTGGTCAGCAACTAAGTGTACAAGCTCAGGGAATTGATTAACCTGAGGAAGCTTGAATATTGGGAGGAATGAATCCCAAATTCCCAGGATGTCTGTCCCCCTCTCATGTTTGATCTTTATTTCATTTAGGATTTGCAAATGGAACCTGCTTCTGCTCAACATCTCCTCTGATATCTTGTAGTCCAAGTCTGCTAATGCTCTGGTGTCCAATGTTCTATTAGGGACATTTAGGGGAGCCACATTGAGGGCTATAGGAGCTACAGGGGGTCCATGGCTCTTCTTTAGGATTTCTGCTTGCTCAAGGACTGTGTTACTATGCAGAGTAACACCAACAAGGTTTCTTTGCAGAGAATGTTGGTTTTGTAAGTGAAAGGTGGAAGTAAGGCTGCAGCAGTTGAAATACTGCCTCTGTGTGATTAGGTGGGTGGCGAAAATGTTTAGAGGATACTCTTTTGTGGTGTATTTGTCTCCTGCCGGTGACGGGTTCACGATTGCGCGAACCAGTGACAGTTTTTCTTTCGAATTACCGACAATTGGTTCGACAGAAGCTTAGTGATGGCTCTGGTTCAGTTTAAATGTCAATTTGGTGGCATTTAACGATGAATTTGGAGTCTTAAGGTCTGTTACTCATTGACATGCGAAATGCAGCGAAAATGGAGTTTCAGAGCTCAAATGAGGAATACCTGTAAATTTGGACCGGTCAGAGCTTGTTGGCGCTGAAGAAATGGACGTTCTGGTGGTCAGGAAACACTTTTCCGCGGCCGGTGCAGGTTTAGACGTAGTTTTGCATGCAGAATAAAACGACGACGAACGCACAAAAATGGCAAAAAAAACACGAATTTTTGGCTAAAATAGACCTTTTGGTGCTTTTGGCGCGAATCCGTGCTGACGTCAGCATGATGTCATTGGTGGGGTCAAGGTCGGATGACGTCATGCTGACGTCATCGGGTGACGTGGCGGGGTCTGGTTGGTCCACAGGGGCAGTGAGATGGCAGGACAGGTGGACCAATGGCAGGGCAAGGGAATGACGAGACAACGTACCTGGGTGACGGAGCGCTGACATGTTGCTGACGCGGCGAGGACGTAAACGAGCGGGATGAGGAAACCGGAAACCGGTAGTGGTTTCGTATCGCACCGCTTCCGGTACGGGGGCGGTATTTGCAGTTGTACCTCCGACGCATTGTGGTGAGGGCGCGTGGCAGCGGAGTGACGTACTCAAAATACGGACGTCAGGAGATAAGTTTCGGGCAACGGATGAGCTCCGACGTCATGGTGACCGTTAGATCTGCAGAGGTTAATCGGACGGTGGTCGGATGACTCACGTGACAGGGGGATAGTGCACATAACTGTCGGACGTCGGAAGGACTCCGACGCATTCAGGGCCGTCGGATCTGGAGGGCCTGATCTAACGGTCATCGGGGAGGTGACATGGGCAGTGTATACGGAATCGGGCGGAGGCATAAAACATGTTTTGAAGGAATTTCCAATGTATTTCAAAAAAACAATTTGTATGCGCTAACCTTCGTTATATAGCAGAAAGTGGGTTTTTCATGATTTTTGCTCTTTGAAGCGAGTGAAGGTGGGAATTTAGGCTTTTTAGGGGTTTTTTATGTGCAAAGGGGTTAAAATAGAGGAATTAGCTCATGAAGGGGAAGGGGTAGTTGGCATAGGTTCATCAACATGACCTGGTGTCATTTGATCCCTGACTCGAGACTTTATTGGCTATAATGCCAAGGGGGTGCGTATTTGTAAGATTTTGGGATTTATACACCTTGGTGTTAGTAATATTAGGGAAAAAGGCGATATAAGGGATTTATATAGTAGGGTTAGTGTTAGCATGGAGTAGAGGGTAAGTGGAGGGGGAAACCATTAAGTTTATGTGAAATAAACTTAGTTTTGAGAGTAGATCAAAATGAAAAGATTTTTAGACAAGAAATGTGGCTTTTGAGGATTATGAACCACCATGAAAGCTTAGTCTTTTCCATGAATCTTAGCTGATGGGGAATGTTAGAAATGAAATTGGAGGGGAATGAGGGAAATTAGTCATGCTTCCTGCTGTAATCTTTTGCTTTGATGCCCACCATCACCGTTCTTGCAATGATGGGGATAACCTTTCTGCAACCCCAACTACCTACCCAGCTACTTACCTAGCATTTTTATTTCTTCTTGGAGGGTGCACTTGGACTTGCAGACCCTTACTTGCCTTTTCTTTTCTTTGGCTTTTTCTTTTGCTTTCTCTATCTACTTCTACCCTTATCTCTTCCAAGGTCCCAGATTAGGCTGTTGGGAGCCTTTTCTTCTCTACCTAAACTAGTTGTCTGCCAAGATTCAGCTGTTTGGACAGACTTCTTTCTCTAGTCTATAGCATAAAAATTGAATACATGGCATGATCCAGATTAAACTGTTGGATCATCCATCAAAATTTGAAAATAAGGTCATCAACATTGAAACACTTTACACACCTTCTTGTTCTCTAGGAAATATGGGATCTTTGTGAACTCAAAGCAGAGCATATTTGGACTTTCTCTTGCCAATCATGAAATATGAAACCTATTGGTATAGGTATCCAACAGTGGCTCCACATGGGGATGGTTTTTCTTTTGAAAGACCAAGAACAGCAGGTCAGATTGCCTTGCTCTTTAGCTGCCCATACCAATCTTTGAAATTTGCTGCATTAATGTGTCAAAATTGTGTGCTTCTTTCTTGGAAGACCTCTGATTCTATTTGCCTTATTGCTGGTTGGTGAATTACTTAGAAAACTGCATTTTACAATCTAAAACAGAAAGTAATATGTACATCTGCATATATACAATGAATCCTTAGTTTCCACTCATGGGGAATAGTCAAAGTAGTGCTTCAGCATCCTGCCATTGACAGGACCTTCATCCAAGTCAGTTTCAGTTAGACTTTTAAGGAAGTAAGTGTTGTTACCTTGTACTGCTTGGACACTAAATGGTCCTCTCCATAAAGAATCAAATTTTCCATGTTTTCCTTTCTCTTCTCTTCTTGCATCCCACTTTAAGACTTTGTCCCCCACATTGAAATCTTCTGCTTTGGTTCTTCTATCAAAGGCCTTTTTCAATTTTTCTTGTAATATCTGCACTCTGCTGAAAACTTGTTCTCTAGTTTGCTGTAAACAGATTACCTGATTGATCCTCCTTTGCATATCATTGGGCTCTGCTTGACTCTCTTGCAGAAGCTTCATAACCGGCACTCCTAGTGATGAAGGAAATTTGGCTCCTAATCCATAGACTAACTCATATGGGCTGGTCCCAATTGATCTTTTTGTTGTTAGTCTATCTGCCCATAAAGCATTGACTAGTTTCTTATGCCAGTTCTTTTTGTTCTCTTCCAGCACCTTCTTTATGATATTTATTAAGCTTTTGTTTGATGATTCAGCAAGGCCATTTCCTTGAGGATAGTAAGCAGTAGAATGGCCCAAAGTAATGTGAAATTTATGGCAGAAGTTCACCATTTTCTTGGATCTGAAGGCAGCAGCGTTGTCTGTTATTATCTTGTCTGGACAGCCAAATCTAGCCAGTATATTGTTTTCCAAAAATTGAATGATTACTGAGTCATTTGCTTGTCTGCATGGGGCAGCTTCAATCCACTTGGTGAAGTAGTCTGTTGCTGTTAAAATCCATCTGTGTTGGCCTGAAGATGAGGGGTGAATTTCCCCAATGAAATCCAAGCCCCATTGTTGGAAAGGTCTCTCTGTTGCAATGGGTCTTAAGGGAAGTGGCAGCAACTGTCTTTTGCCCTCAAAGAGTTGGCATTTGTGGCATGAGGCTGTGAATTTCTTCACATCAGAGAACATGGTGGGCCAGTAATAACCAGCCCTCAGTATCTTGTCCACAGTGGACTTCCAGTACAAATGTCCACCACAGTCTCCTGCATGGAAGTCTTGCATGATATTGTTAGTTTCATTCTCCATTAGACAGTGCAGCAATATACCTTCATGGTTTTTCCAAAGCAGATTTCCATCTATCACACAAAATCTTGATGTTTTCATTTTTAAGAACCTACACTTAGTTCTGGACAGTCCTGGGGGAGCACACAGGTTTTGCAACACATAACAGATATCAGAGTACCAAGGAGATTGTTCAAAGGCTACATTGATCTTTGGAGTCGCCAGCTCTGTTTCACTGTCCAGTTGATTGATATCTAAGGCTTGGAAATTTGCTTCTGTCATTAATTTGGCCAAACCTTGCCCTTTTATTAGCTTTGTAGGTTTTATTTCAATGTCAAATTCTAGTATGTTTGCAATCCATTTTCCTCTTCTGCCCTCTAAGTTTTCTTGGGTGAGAATGTCTTTGACAATAGGACTTGGTACATAAGCCACAACATGGGAGTAAAGGATGTAAATCCTAAAGTCTTTAATAGCTTTGATCAAAGCATAGGCTTGTTTCTCCATAATTTGATACTTTAGAGGGGCATCTCTAAGAGTTCTGCTGAAGAAGGCAATAGGCTTCTCATTCCCTTGGTCATCTTTCTGTAATAAAACAGCAGCAATAGTATGCTGTGAGGCAAAAGAGAAAATAATAAAGTCTCTGTCAAACTGAGGATTGGTTAACACTGGGGTTTGGGTAAGGGCCAGTTTTATACCTTCAAAGGCTTGCTTGGCTTCAACTGTCCATTTTACTTTTGAATCCTTTTTTAACATGTTGTTCAATAATCTGATTAGTTCTGCTAAATTCGGGATAAACCTTCTTAAAAAGTTAATTTTTCCTAAGAATCCTTGCAACTCTTTGACATTCCTTGGGTGAGGCATTTGTAGGATAGCTTGTATCCTATCTGGATCAATTCTTATGCCATCTTTTGAAATAATGTGTCCTAAGAGTTTCCCTTCTTCCAAGCCAAATAATGATTTCTTGGGATTTAAAGAAATACCATATTTCCTGCATGTTAGGAAAATCTGTCTCAAATGTTTCAGATGTTCTTGGTCGGATTTTGAAAAGGGTGTAAGATCATCTAAGTAAATGACTAGGAAGTCATGAATCTCTTTTGCAAAAGCAATGTCCATTGCTCTTTGAAAAGTTGCCCCTGCGTTTTTCAATCCAAAGGGCATTTTTACATACTTGAAAGTTCCCCATGGGGTTGTAAATGCAGTTTTGTCTTGATCATCAGGGTGTACTAGGATTTGATTAAAGCCTGAGAATCCATCAAGCAATGACATTCTTGAAGCCCCCACCACTCTTTGGAGAATGTGATCCATTTTGGGTAAAGGGTAGTTATCTTTGAGTGATACTTGATTCAGATTCCTTAAGTCTACACAAAGTCTAATCTCACCAGTCTTTTTCCTTGTAGGGACTAAGTTGGAAATCCATTCAGAGAATCTGATTGGTGCTATGATGCCAGCTTTGAACATTTTTTGCAATTCCTTTTCAATGTAAGGAAGGAGTACAGGATTGATCCTTCTCAATTTCTGTTTGAATGGTTTTTGATTAGGCTTGAGGGGAATGGTATGCTGGATGACAGAGGTATCATAGGACTTTAGATCCTCATAACCCCATGCAAAAAAATCTTGAAACTCTTTAAAGAGGTCAATGTATTTGGGTTTTTGATCAGGGGGCAAAGAAGCAGATAGCTTTATTATTTTAGGCTTGTCAATAGTACCAATGTTGCATTCTTCAACTGCTGCGTCTAATGGCTGCATCTTTGGCTTCCTGGGGACATCATTTGAATCAAAAATGTCCTCTAGTGGGGTAAGGCCTACTGGAAGGAAGTTGTCTTTGAGTTGTATGATTTCAGCTTCAGCGTTGCTCACCTCTTCACAGTCAATTTGGTGAATTTGCTGAATGTTTTGATTATTGAAAATGGTTGGATTCAGTAATTGTTTTGCTGTTCTAGGTGATATTGGATGAACCATCTGTTGGAACTGTATTTGTGATTGACTTGCTTCATCAAGTATTTGTGATTGACTTGCTGATTCAGTGTCAATATTTAATCCTGCAAACTCTTGTTGTGAGGTTAGAAAATTGTTTATTTGCATATCATTCTCAAATACTTGCCATTCTTTGACATTGTTTGGAATAGAGGGTCTGTATCTGACCTCGGCTGTGAAACAGTTATTGGGTTCTAGTGGGAATTTGAAGGTGCTGGCAAATGTTGCCAAACTGTGTGCGTGGAGATTGTGGCCCCTTGAAATTTTTGTGATAAAGAACTCAGAGAAAGTCTCCAATATTTCAATTACAGCAGACCTGTAAGATCTCAACCTTTTGTCATTGGTGACAAAACTTCCTTTCACTTGTTGAATTACTAGATCAGAATCTCCCATGATGGAAAGCCTAGGAGCTTGTAATGACTTTGCTAGTTTGAGACCTAGTAACAGAGCTTCATATTCTGCCATGTTATTAGTGCATCTAAAATTTAATCTATAAGCCCTGCCTTCTGCATGGTCTTTCCCTTTGTTATGTATCCAAACTCCAGCTCCTGCCCCTAACTTGTTAACTGAGCCATCAAATTCTAGGACCCACAGGATATCTTGTTGAAAAGGAGGTTTAAAAATCTGTTCATGGGATGGCCATGTAAGCAGGAGTTGGGGTTTCTTTTCCCGCTTGTTTTCTAGGACAGTTTCATCACTTGTTTGACAACCTTTGACAACTAGAGGAGGGATAATGTCTATTGTTGGACTGATTGATGTTTTATGGGTGCTACTTGCTTGATTAATGTTTTGTTCTTGCAAGAGTTTCTTAGTTCCAATATCATTGTTTGAGAGGCTTGCACTGTCATTGAAGAGAATGAAGGAGTCTATGTCTGAATGGACAGCATATATTGGAAAATTTTGAGGCTTTTCTTCACTGCTGACCATGTACTTCATGAGTGTCTCCCTGTAAAGTCTTTTTGGTTGCCCAAAGACAGAGATGGTGGCATATGACATATCTAATTGCAGGGAGCCTTGGAGTTTGGCTCCCCATGATCTTGATAACAGCATCCCATATTTAGGTGGGATATCAGCGACTACAACATCCATTAGAATGGTTTTATTAGGGTATTGAACCAGGGATACACATAAATCTTTTATTAGGCCTAAACATTTGACTTGGCTAGAATCAAAGGAAAACAGGTCTTTGTATGGTCTTGTTATATCCAAGTTCAATCTTTCCATGACTGCTTTTGGCATAAGGTTGTGAGAGGCGCCTGAGTCGAACATTGCATTATGCAGTATTTTATCATGAACATGCAAGCTGACATAAAAAGGTAATATCCCTGTGACCATTGTTTTTCCATCTACCTCTGGGCCAAACAGTAATTCCGGAGTGTCATCTAGCACATTTACATCATCTTTGCTATTAGTGAATTGAAGAGATTTCTTGATCTGTTGCTTATAGATGTCATGCTTGGCTAGCTCTGAGAGGGGAATTGCTATCTTTAGCTTGCCAATCTCTGTGCCTAGGTCAAAAGGTTTATCAGCTTGGGTTTTGGAGTTATGGATAGCAGCCCTTTCTTTGCTCATTACATCTTCTTGTTGGTTTTCATCTTGACTTTGAGACCTGCCCCTTTTGCTCATGTCTGGAGGGGTGATATCTAAGTCAGGGTGAGAGGACGAGGTTGCCATAGGCCGTTGTAGTGGTGACGAAAGTGTGGTGACCTCTTCAACCACCACTTCTTCTGTAGGCAAGTTTGTTTTGTCATTAGGTTCTGTGACTATGGTTCCTTTAGACTGCTGTTTATCTTTTATATTTTCAGGCTGATTTACATTTACAGTCCTACTCCTTAGCTTGTATTGTTTGTGAACTTCATAGACAGCACTATCATATCCTTGTTTAAAATCAAAGGATTCTCCTGATTTAGTTTGGAATATTTTGATTTCATCATCCTCATGGTCCTCTTGTGTTAAGAAAACCTGGCTTTTACCATCTAGACCCATTAGATTAATCTCAGGGTCTTCATTAGGTTCAGTTGATGTTGAAGTTTCTGCATAATTTTCTTGGAAAGGGGGTCTAATGTCTTGGTCAGCACTTGTTCTACCAATGTTTTGGTTTTGGGTTCTCCTAAAATTCGGATTTCTAGGAGGGTTGTTTTGTGGTGCTTCCCATGATGACTTTCTTTCAACTGATTCCACTCTTTCACCCAATCTCTTCATGCTATTTAGTATTGCATCCAGCTTTTGATCAAAGCCCGAAGGTTCTTCTCTAAAGGCAGTCCTTTTCTCCAATTTTGCCCTGTTTCTTTTAGCAATTAGGTTAGCTTCCACTGTGACAGCAACCCTTTGAGCTTCTTCAAGGGTTGGAGGATCTCTTTCCTTCAACTGATAGGCCATATCAGGGTCAAAACCATCAGGGAATTTATACAGGGCCAAATCAGGAGGAGGCCTTAAGTTCTGTGGAATAGCATTATATACATTGTTAAACCTAGCACAATATTCCAAAACTGTCTCCTGGGGACCTCTCTTAATAGTGTCATATTCACCAAGTACGTGGAGAGGATCTTTCTTCTTCTCCCATCTCTCAGTAAAAGCTTCGTAAAGCTGATCAGGTGTTGTAATGGAGTTTGCATTGAGGGATCTGAACCAAGTTCTAACATCCCCAGTTAAACTTTGAACAAAAATTCTCATTCTGACAGTGTCATCATCTATTTCATAGGTCTCAAAGTGGTCTTGCATCTTCTTGGCATGCTGGATAGCTGTTAGAGAGCCATTTGAGTCAAAATATGAGATTTTACTTTGATAATCTTGAGGTAAGGCCGCAGCATTAGCTGGTATCTGCAGAGGTGCATACCTGTTAGCCATATTTATGAGGTTTAGAGGGTTAATAGGAACAAATGGGACAGCAGGGATCAGTGGTATAACAGGGTTAATGGGATGAGTAGCTAGTGGGAGACTGGTCAAAGGAGTATGTGCAGTGGACGCAGATGTGAGAGGAGGACTTTGCGATGTTGATGGTGAACTAGGGGAACCAGGGGTGGACCGGAAAAGAACTTTGCAAGGAGTGGGAATGAGGCTGGGATGATCCGAACTTATATTTGCATCAGCAGGCTCTTCCTGCTTTTGCTGTCTCCGGATGTTTCTTTGGATGGTATTTGGATTATCAACAATGATGGGTGGTTTAGGGTCAGGATTTGCCCTAGTATGTCGAGGATTTTTCTTAGGAGCCAGCTTCCAACCTGTTTTTGGGATTTTGTAGGAAGTTTTTATATTTGCAAGGACTGGATGAAGATTTTGGAATGGCTATATATTCTCAAAGCTAAGACGAAGATTTCCCAAACAAGCTCCTCCCTAAAGCTGTTAATGTGATGCAGAAACAGTTCTAAGGCCTCTTGGCTGATTTCAGGTTTGATGGTAACTTTGGAAAACAGATAGTAATTGAAAAATCCTAAGAAATCCCCAGCGGAGTCGCCAATTATGTTAACACCCAGGTTGTTCCCTATGACTCCCAAGGGAATACGGCCGGGGTAACCACTAACCAATCTTTGGATCACAGCTTCTAGCCAAATTGTGATCAGAGAGGGCTCTCTCTTTATGATTTGTCTCTGTTATGATGGTGTTTTAGGCTAGCTATTGTGCTCAGGTTTTTGGTTTATGTTTTTGGTTGAAGGATCTCCTTCAGGTCTTATGATGTAATACTTTGATGGTGAATTTCCATTGGGCAATGGAGTCTAGATGCTGTGAGATGATCTTAAATGTTGAGTACTGTTCTAAATGCAAGGCCTGTTGTGTATTTAACAGACAAATTTAAACTTGAGTGATGATATGTGTCAACCAGCAGAAATCTGTTAAGAATTTTCTGTTATGTTGGTGAAATGAAAATGAACGCAGAACACAGGAGCAAAGTATGAATTCCTGTGTCAGTGGCCAATATGAAAGATGTATTCTAAAAGTGCAGCAGCTTAAGAATCACACTTTATATAGATTACACCTGAAGAAAACATTTATAAACAACACAGACTGAACTCAGGGTGCTCAGTGAGCAAATCCTGGGAGTTATTCTTTTTCTCTGTTGCTTAATATCGGAAATCAGATAGCGTATATGGATTTATAACAAAACAAACTAAACATGGAGAAAGTTACAGAGACTTATTGCATGGTAAGATACGCAGGGATCCAGCAGTCATGAACAGGAACAGAACATCTTCAACACATCAAGCATCCATGAAATTCCATTGCTTTCCTTTATTAACTTTCAGAAAACAATTACAGCATAAGAGACTCTTCAGGAGAAATTCACAACAACCCTTGCTATCTCATGCGAAGGGGTTTATATAGAAATATGTATACAAAATATCTCAGGTATTGAGTCATCTGAGAGAGAGAAAATATCTTCAGTAGTGTTCAGAAAGTAGGCAAGAAGTTATTACAATGTTAAATGCAGCGTAAATGCCCTTCATGTCTGTCAGAGGATTGTTTTGACTTTTAGGAGTCACTGAGTCGGTTGCATTACTCTGTATTAATTCTGGAGGTACGCATTTACTTTTGCCTGCGCAGTGAGTTTTCGGATTTGCCAGCTGTGGTTCTCTTTTTCTGCTTTGTTGGCCGCTACATCCGCTGAGTTGGCTCAGTTTTGATTTTATGATGCCTGCTGACTTTGTTGACTTTTCTTTTCATCAAAATTTGTAGAAAAAACAGAAGTTGGTGAATGACTTACTGTTTACAAAATTCTCTGAATTGCATCTGTCCACCATTCCTGTGTAGGGAGCTGATGCTTGAGGATGGCCTCCATTGTCTCTTCAGCTTCTGTGTATTTGAAAAAAGTTGGGGCTACATCAAACAAGTGATTAATTTCATTCATTATAAAAAGTAGATTTTCTATCTTACTATAGAAAATCTGTCCTGTAATAGGCCCTGTGTCTTCTGAAGTGCTGGCCTTCTCATTGACCTGTGCTGAGGCAAAAACATTTACTCTTCTAGCATACTGTTCATGGGTGAATAATTTCCCTCCGCTGTTCAGTAAGCTAGGGAGTCCTCTACTCTGCAACACCTGAAACTTCTCCATGAACTTATTTACCTCTGTCTGCATATCCTAGGTTCTCCTGTCCAATGTCTGCACCAGGCTTCTAAGAGTAAGAACCCTCTTGATCATTTGAATAGTCTCAGTTCTATTTGTGATTCCAATGGTGGCTAACTGAGAACTTGTTTTGTGGTTAAGCACATTGATCATTCTTGTAGCAACTTCAGGCATATTTCCTAATAAGGCCCTTGATGTTCGGATTTCCTTCTGTGCCTTTGGGATGAGCTCTAGTTGCTCATGGATTGTCTCGATATATGGCCATTGGTTATTGATGGATTTACCAATATTGGACCATATCATTGCTCTGATCTCAGATATGATTTTATCTAGCTTGAGCTCATTCTCAAGCTCCTTGATCCTGTCTTTAAGAGCTTTGATTTCCTTGGCCTTTTCTCCCACCTCTCTCTTTGTCTTATCATGCCTTTCATTTACCTTGGCCAGCTTTTCCTTAGTTTCGTTCAGCTCTGTCATCTGGGCTTCCAAAATTTGTATTTCATTCTTTAACTTCTACATATCTAGGCTCTGATCTGTGCTGATGGGTGCTGCTGAAGTAGATGTGGCTGTTTGTTCAGCCTGCTGAGGTGGAGGCACAGTAGTAGGAACAGTCTCCTCAAGATTGATGACTTGAGGAGGGGGCTGAGATGTCTGCCCTTCTTGTGCTTGTTTTGATGATGCTTGTAGAGGTGCTTGTGTAGCTTCATATTGCCCCAATTTTTCTTGTGCCTTCACAAGCTCTTTGTAAATAGAAACTAGTAGGGCAGTAGAATCCTGCTCATACCTTTGCTTTGCTACTTCATCAGTCTGTGGATGGATAGTGGCTGGAATTTTGATCTTCTTTCTTAGTGCAGCCATGTCAGCATCTCTAAGTTTCAGGATCTCTTGTATCCCTTTGATGTCATTGGGATTGTGCCCAATTTCTACAATGATTTCCTCCAGGGCTCTTATCCTGTTGTCTTTGGCCTGAGAAGAGGCCCTCTCCAGTTCTAGCTGGGAAGCTGTGGCATTCAGACTGCTGGTTAGTTTGTAATTATCCAAAGTCTTGTCGGCCAATGAAGCATACACCATTTCTCCAGTTTGCTTATGCAGCTCAATTTTGTCCATAGGGTGTATGTCTTTGGCAAGTACCTCTAGGTTGGTCCTAAGGTAGTCAGCAGTGGATTGTGGCCGGAGTGCTGTAGGCATAAAGTGACTCATTGTCAATTTTCCTTCACTTACATCAAAAGCAGACATAAGTCTCTGCTGATTGGAAGGAGCCATGTTTAGCAGGTGATTGTACAGTTGTACTTTGATAGGATCACTCCTCCTCTTGATGTCTATAAATTGCTGCTTGATGCTTACTTGTCCTTCTTTCTGCTGGCTGGAGGAGCTGACCTCCCCTCCCATGGTCCTGTCTTGTTCCTGCTGGAAGGAACTTGCTGAAGTTTCTCTGCTGGGTGGGCCCATGCCCAATGCCTCTCTTATTGCTATATCCTCCTCTGGAAAATCATTGAGTCTCTGCCTTTTCTCTCCCTGGTCTATAGAGGATGTCAGGGGAGTCTCTCTGTCTCTTTTTCTAAAGACAAATGTATCCTCCTTTTGAGGGGTTTGGAGGACCGAGGCATCAAAGGTAGTGTCTTGTCTTGTAGGCCCCATTTTTTCAGTGGTCTGAGGAGTCTCCACTGTTTCCTTTTGCTGGGCAGACTGCTCCTGCCTTTGTTCTTCTTGATGTTGTTGCTCTTGCTGTTCTGGTTCTTCTTGCTGCCCTTGCTGCAGCCCTTCTGCTTGCTGTTGTTGTTTTAGTTGCTGTTCCTGCTCCATCTCTTTGCCTTTTCCTGCGATGTTTTCACCAGTTCTTGTAGCTTGATGTTGGGCAGTTGAGGAGGACGCTGCTGCTCCAGTTTGTGTGCTTGGCAGTGAGGTGACCTGTGAATAAAACTCAAGGTCAGCCATCTTCTTGAGGTTTCTTAGAGCTCTTTGATTAAGCTCTTCTTGGGTCACATTTTCTTCTAAAGTTCCTCTCCTCCACTTGCTTTGGTTAGCATATTTTTCTAAGTGAGGAAGGCTATAATGACCATAGGCAGATAATTTGTATTTGAGCCTCCTCATTGTAATGAAGTTGTTGGGGTCATAGGGTTTCCATATGAAGCTGTATTTGAGACCCAGGCACCCAAGTATTCTATCTGCCTCTCTCCACCCTTCATCCCTCTCATTGAGAAGTAAATGGCCAAGTTGATTTCTGATTTTTAACTGTGCCTTCTTACCTTTTCCTGAAAAGTGGAGCATATCCACATAACCAAACTGCCTGAAGTATTCCAAGGCAAGTAACCTCATAGGCACAAATTTAGGTAGTTTAAATGGGGGCAACTCACACCCATATAGTCTGATAACAGTGTGGTGTTGGTAGAAATACCAATCCCCAATACTGTATGCTTTTGATAAATGCAGGAGTCTTTGCATTTCATCTGTCAATCTGGGAGGAGGTGAACCCAACAGTAGAGTCAAGGCTGGATGGATGAAAAGATCAATAAATTCGCAGTAGGTGTATGGAGAACAGCTCACTATGTGAAAAACGGATGTCCAATACACTACTGATCTCAGATTTCCCTGTGCATCTTCTCTCTTCTTTGGGAAGGAGAACTTATCATGCTGGAAGTATAGGAGCAGATGATATAGGTAAGAGGTGTATTTAAATACCCTTTCTCTTGACAGATTCATCAACTGCTCATGCATCTTATCTGATATGTATGTGGCATAATCATAGTAGATTGGTTTCTTTCCTGGGGAAAACATAAGCATCATCTGTAGAACAGTTTCATCCACATACTCCACTGAATCATATCCCAAGATGGGACTGATCATGTCAACAAGGTCTAAGCCCAACTGGTTGAGGTAGACATAATGGATGGGAGGAATTTGCACAGTATCAGCTTTGATGAAAATCTGATTAAGCTTTGTGATTTGTGCCTCTGTTATCCTGGCTCCCTGTACTATTAAATCAGCTAATGATAGAGGAACCAACTTTTGATCTGTCTCGAACTGCAACATCTCCCTGATGGCTTCAGGGGTAATGAGGAACAGAATTGAGCCTGAAGAGTCTAGCACTGCCCTCTGGGATGCATCATAGTGGTCAGCAACTAAGTGTACAAGCTCAGGGAATTGATTAACCTGAGGAAGCTTGAATATTGGGAGGAATGAATCCCAAATTCCCAGGATGTCTGTCCCCCTCTCATGTTTGATCTTTATTTCATTTAGGATTTGCAAATGGAACCTGCTTCTGCTCAACATCTCCTCTGATATCTTGTAGTCCAAGTCTGCTAATGCTCTGGTGTCCAATGTTCTATTAGGGACATTTAGGGGAGCCACATTGAGGGCTATAGGAGCTACAGGGGGGTCCATGGCTCTTCTTTAGGATTTCTGCTTGCTCAATGTCTGTGTTACTATGCAGAGTAACACCAACAAGGTTTCTTTGCAGAGAATGTTGGTTTTGTAAGTGAAAGGTGGAAGTAAGGCTGCAGCAGTTGAAATACTGCCTCTGTGTGATTAGGTGGGTGGCGAAAATGTTTAGAGGATACTCTTTTGTGGTGTATTTGTCTCCTGCCGGTGACGGGTTCACGATTGCGCGAACCAGTGACAGTTTTTCTTTCGAATTACCGACAATTGGTTCGACAGAAGCTTAGTGATGGCTCTGGTTCAGTTTAAATGTCAATTTGGTGGCATTTAACGATGAATTTGGAGTCTTAAGGTCTGTTACTCATTGACATGCGAAATGCAGCGAAAATGGAGTTTCAGAGCTCAAATGAGGAATACCTGTAAATTTGGACCGGTCAGAGCTTGTTGGCGCTGAAGAAATGGATGTTCTGGTGGTCAGGAAACACTTTTCCGCGGCCGGTGCAGGTTTAGACGTAGTTTTGCATGCAGAATAAAACGACGACGAACGCACAAAAATGGCAAAAAAAACACGAATTTTTGGCTAAAATAGACCTTTTGGTGCTTTTGGTGCGAATCTGTGCTGACGTCAGCATGACGTCATTGGTGGGGTCAAGGTCGGATGACGTCATGCTGACGTCATCGGGTGACGTGGCGGGGTCTGGTTGGTCCACAGGGGCAGTGAGATGGCAGGACAGGTGGACCAATGGCAGGGCAAGGGAATGACGAGACAACGTACCTGGGTGACGGAGCGCTGACATGTTGCTGACGCGGCGAGGACGTAAACGAGCGGGATGAGGAAACCGGAAACCGGTAGTGGTTTCGTATCGCACCGCTTCCGGTACGGGGGCGGTATTTGCAGTTGTACCTCCGACGCATTGTGGTGAGGGCGCGTGGCAGCGGAGTGACGTACTCAAAATACGGACGTCGGGAGATAAGTTTCGGGCAACGGATGAGCTCCGACGTCATGGTGACCGTTAGATCTGCAGAGGTTAATCGGACGGTGGTCGGATGACTGACGTGACAGGGGGATAGTACACATAACTGTCGGACGTCGGAAGGACTCCGACGCATTCAGGGCCGTCGGATCTGGAGGGCCTGATCTAACGGTCATCGGGGAGGTGACATGGGCAGTGTATACGGAATCGGGCGGAGGCATATAAACATGTTTTGAACGAATTTCCAATGTATTTCAAAAAAACAATTTGTATGCGCTAACCTTCGTTATATAGCAGAAAGTGGGTTTTTCATGATTTTTGCTCTTTGAAGCGGGTGAAGGTGGGAATTTAGGCTTTTTAGGGGTTTTTTATGTGCAAAGGGGTTAAAATAGAGGAATTAGCTCATGAAGGGGAAGGGGTAGTTGGCATAGGTTCATCAACATGACCTGGTGTCATTTGATCCCTGACTCGAGACTTTATTGGCTATAATGCCAAGGGGGTGGGTATTTATAAGATTTTGGGATTTATACACCTTGGTGTTAGTAATATTAGGGAAAAAGGCGATATAAGGGATTTATATAGTAGGGTTAGTGTTAGCATGGAGTAGAGGGTAAGTGGAGGGGGAAACCATTAAGTTTATGTGAAATAAACTTAGTTTTGAGAGTAGATCAAAATGAAAAGATTTTTAGACAAGAAATGTGGCTTTTGAGGATTATGAACCACCATGAAAGCTTAGTCTTTTCCATGAATCTTAGCTGATGGGGAATGTTAGAAATGAAATTGGAGGGGAATGAGGGAAATTAGTCATGCTTCCTGCTGTAATCTTTTGCTTTGATGCCCACCATCACCGTTCTTGCAATTATGGGGATAACCTTTCTGCAACCCCAACTACCTACCCAGCTACTTACCTAGCATTTTTATTTCTTCTTGGAGGGTGCACTTGGACTTGCAGACCCTTACTTGCCTTTTCTTTTCTTTGGCTTTTTCTTTTGCTTTCTCTATCTACTTCTACCCTTATCTCTTCCAAGGTCCCAGATTAGGCTGTTGGGAGCCTTTTCTTCTCTACCTAAACTAGTTGTCTGCCAAGATTCAGCTGTTTGGACAGACTTCTTTCTCTAGTCTATAGCATAAAAATTGAATACATGGCATGATCCAGATTAAACTGTTGGATCATCCATCAAAATTTGAAAATAAGGTCATCAACATTGAAACACTTTACACACCTTCTTGTTCTCTAGGAAATATGGGATCTTTGTGAACTCAAAGCAGAGCATATTTGGACTTTCTCTTGCCAATCATGAAATATGAAACCTATTGGTATAGGTATCCAACAGAACGGATGGAGGTGATGGCATATAAACACGACCAAGGGCTTTTAATATGGCTTTCAAAGGTTACATTTCTCGAGGTTGTTTACTGGTTCATTTTTTCTGGATGAGCTTGAACTGTAGGGAAAGATTGCTCACAACTTGTGTTTATTTTTTAACGAGCATGAACTCTGTACAAAACTGCTCGATTCTTGCGTTTATTTTTTTTTTTTTAACGAGCATGAACATTGCTAAAACTGCTCGATTATACCAGTCTTAATACAAGGAATGCTTTAGGTGAGGTAATCTTATTTAAGGAGCGATACCTCACTAATTACTCCAATTTGGCAGGTTTTAACTTTTGCCCTTCATCCTTTCTTTATGCAAGCTGGAAACGGCTAATCCTACGAGTTTAACGGGTTAGACCTACAGGTTTAAAGGGAGGACCTAAAAATTTACAAAAAATAAATAGTCGTCCCGTGCTTGCACTCCAAAAGGTTTGCATGCCCCTAGGTATAAAGTATAATTTCAAGGCTCTTCTTCTCCTCTGTCCCACCTTTGTTTTTCTACTTGTCGTCTTGCTATATTTTTAACGATACTTGTCTTCTCGTTATTTTTCGGTGCCGATGGTACTTGTCTTCCCATCAGTTCACTTTTTGATTTTTGCAAGATCGCAACAGATAAAACATTGGTGTTACGGGGGAGAGGTCCTCTTACTTATTATCCGAAAAATGGTTTTGTTTGCTGCCGCAAACTAAACTCTCTTTTCAGAGATGTCTATCATTAGGTTGCTAAGGATGGTGACTACTTGTTGCAGCAATTTCCTCTCTTTCTTTGAAGACTGCCCCTACTTCTCTTTTAAAACATATTGTTTTAATGGGTGAGGCTTGACATTCAAAGATGGTGCCTTCTTGCTGCCACAAATAGATCCCCTCCTTAGGAGAGCCCACTTCTTTAGACAAAGGGAGCGATTCTTCCGCTTCAACATAACTTTGACAAAAGAATTTTATCCTAGAACAACCCTCTCTTCCTTTTTTGGACGGGGTACGGACTAGTCCATTCTTCTGCGGAAATTAACTTTATACCTAAGGTTTTCTCTACCCGAGGCAGGCCAGGGTGCATGCCCCCTGGGTCCCCATTCTTTTCTTCTCGAATTACTCGCATTCATCGGGAAGTAGAACCGGGGGCGGTGGCATTCCTTGATTGAATAAACCGTTAAGGGATGGTATTTGACTATTTGCAATGCGTGATCCTGGAAATGAAAGTTGGTCTACGAGCTTGACCATTCTTCCTTCGTGCGGAAAACACATGACTCTAAAGAGCGAGGACACTATTGCCTCCATGCAATATATATAGTCTCGTCCAAGGAGTAAGTTATATGCCAAGGGTCCCTGGACGACCATGATGTTCATATGAACTGTCTTCCCTTTCAATGTAACTGGAACATTGGGGAGAATCCCTAACGGGTGACTGGTTCCTTTATCAAAACCTGATAGATTTCTCATCTCAGGTAAAAGCGCCGGGCAACCCAGTGCTTTCCAAGCAACAGAGGAAAGGATACTCACAGATGCCCCTTCATCAATGATAGTTCCAGCCATCACCATTCTGTAGATTTGGACTATGATTCTGAATGGGATATTGGCTGGTAACCGGGGTCTGCCTAGTTGATTCCAATCAAAGGATACAACTAGGTTGCTTGGTGGTGGGACCGAATATACGGCCGGATACGACCCTGACGATGTTCCTTCCTGCGATAAAGGAATGGGCGCATTGTCCTGATGCTCATCAGAGTCTGTGTTGATGAAAAGAATATGGACGGTGTCATCCTTATCCTCTTCAGTGAGGGTGTCATTTGAAGATGGGTCTTCAATGACGGGGTCATTGGAGGATGAAACCTCCGAAGGAAGAACGGGGTCGACTGCCGTTTCGACCTTTAGACTTTCGTCTGTTCTGGATTCAGTATGTTCATTTTCAATGACCGACACTTCAGCTGACCACTTGAGCGGGTCAGCTGGATTTTCAACTACCGAGGGATTAGGCGCGAGTTTTTGGTATCCAGGAGGAAGTTGTAACGGTGAAACCGGACGATCTTCCAAAACTCTCTTTGCCTCATCTAAGAATGGACATTTGTGGATGGCGTGATCGCCTTCACACAATATACAGGATGATCTTGGTCTCCCTCTTCGTCCTTCACTCTCGCTAGTTGACGGACTGCAATCAACATGACTACCAGAGGTTGATGCTACCGGATTGTGCAACCTTGGGGACCAGTCCCTTAGTATCCGGGGAATACAGGGACAATCACGATGGAAGTGGGCCCCTTTGCAAATGATACATGGCGATTTAGGCCCGGTTGGTGCAGTGTGTGGGTTTTTGTCAGCTGTCTTTTGCTTGCCCCCAGTTGCCTTTGCCATAGGCCCCTTCTGCTTCTTTTCTCTCTTCTTCTTTTCCTTCTTCTCCATGGGAGGCTGACTTTTTCCGGCTCTTCCTTGTGAAGATGAAGGATCAGAGGAAGAATTGTAAGAAGTGGAAGGCTGGTGGGTAGCTCTAGACTGTTCTGACTGTTGATTCGACTGCTCAGGATTAGTGGCGATCTGGACTACATTAGTTGAAAAGAGCCATACAGGTAGGCCAATTGTCAATCCTGGAAGTGACAATGTTGCCATATGAGGCGCAGCAACATCTCCCCAAGAGGAGAAGGGATTTGGACTTCCACCAAGGTTGTTTCCTTGGTTGGTGGGCTCCATACTTTTCAACTGAAAGATCAACGTGGGAGTAACAGGTGATTATGTTCCGCTTAAAATAAATTTTATTAACGACGCTTTTAGACACAAACTTGCTTTTTCATGTTTTAAGAGTCGAGAAAAAGCTAAAGATGACTCTAGTCGCCTTCGATGTTTTAACGAGCCCGAAGTGACAAATGCTCGGATGGACTTTTTCAGTTATAGAGTTTGAAAAAAGCCAAAAGAAACTTCTCTGGAGATCTAGGCAGAGGGTGTGCCAAACTTTTCGCGAAACCACAGAATACGTTTTACGGTACGGGTGGTCGATCTTCGTGAATGCTGTGTTCACTGCATCGCGATCAGTAGGGCGGCCGACACGGCTTCCTATGGATAAAGGATAATTGCCTATAGGGGTCTCCCAATATATACGCGACGGTACGTGGGAGCACAAGTCCGTATTAGTGCCACCGACTCTCAGGAGGAATCACCCACCTTCGTAGAGATCGACAGTCACTAAGTTTAACGACGCCGGAACACGTCTCTACCTAGACCTCTATGTGTTTGCGTTATGTTACAAAGCGTTGTTATGTAAATTGGATTTATTTTAATGTTGATCTTGCTTATCAGTTTGCCTTTAAGGATCACCACGAGATGTATATAACAAATTCCTGAATGCAGCCTAAGATGAGAAGCAAACTTTTCAATCTTTCAACTTTGAAAACCTTAACTACTGAGGGAAAAGAAAGGCAAATCTTTTCACACAGATCATAGAGCACACACTAAAATGCAAATCTTTCCTAAATCGTCAAGCACACAGTCAAATGCAAAATGCACAATGCATGTATTTTCTTTTCCCTTTCTTAATGTGGATGGATTACAAAAAGAAAGTGGTTATATAACTTTGATTTCGATTTAAAGCGAAAGTAAACAAGTTTGTCCAAAATCAAAAGACACCTTAAGATTCACTTGCTTAATCACTGGAAATACATGAAATCAAACCATACTAACGAAAGTAAAATGACTAATCAGCTATGGACAGCAAACAAGCTAACTCTTTAGACCAGCAAAATGCTTAACACAGGTTCAGATCTAAAAGGCCAAAAGCATGACTAGTTTACTTTTCGTTGTGGGAAATTGTAAATGAGTAAGAAATACAAATAACAAGTACAATTTCGTTATATAACAGAGGCAGAATGATGGCAAGTAATATTGGTTTCAAAACAGGCACAAGACTGACACCTAGCAGCAAAACTAAGTGAAAACAGGCAAGAGAAACGAGGAAACCCCAAATGCACTAGGCAAATTTGGGCCAACGCAGGCTCTGCACAGCCAAACTGGCTCTCAGCGCAGGTAGCCCCTTCGGGACCTGCGTTGCAAAGCAGGTAGCCTGTGTACTACCTGCTTTGGAAAACGAGAATTGCGTTTTCACAGTTTCCGGGTCATAATTTTCTCAAAAATGCACGGTTTTTGCTCAAATCAGAAGCAATCAGTCAAGCACACTCAAAGGGATGATTAGGAAGGTGCAAATCTATCACTAAGAGCTTACAAGGATCCTTGTAGATCAGCTCTTCAAATCATGAATTTGCTCAGAAAATGAGCAAGAGTAGCTGCCTTCTACTTCGCTTTTGATATAGTCAAAAGCTTTTCGATTTGGTACTCTTTTGTTCAGGAAATGAATAGAAAAATACTACAAACACAATCAAATGGATACGATCCCCAGCGGAGTCGCCATTTTGTTGTAGGGAAAAGTATCCGACTCGGATGACCCTATCCCACTCTAAGGGTGACAGTTCCTTAGCAACAACTGTAAAACAAACTACTTAAGGTTTACTTCTTTATGAAAGCAAAAGAGAATGGAGAAAGCACTAACCGTTGCCTTGCGCTTAATGTCGAATCCAAACTCTTCTCTTTGGCCGCTTGCTCCTAGCTCTTTGTTCTTCTGCTCGCCCAGCTACGATGAGATCCTGCAAAATAACAAAGAAGGAAACTACAAGAGGCATGCAATCATAACTGGTTCATGGATTAGTGTAAACCAAACATGCAATCATCACAATATATAATTGAAACAAGAGCACATAGAAGAACCTCAATAGCTTTTATTAATGAAGAAATAAAGGTTCTGAGAGTATTACAACCATTGAAGGCTCCAACCCAGCAACACCTCCCAGCAGAAAGAATTTCTCTTCTTCACCTCTCTCAAACAATCACCCAATAACTCAATAGTGAAACCAACAGCATATCATTACTTTGCACAAAATTCCAGCCTCCTGAGCTCATAGGAGAGAGCTCAATATATAGATGAATTGAGAAAGGATGAGTCAGCTTGCAACTGATGTGTAGCTACCTTGTGTCCTCTCTCTCTTCAGTTAATCTTTAGTTGATCTTCAGTTCTTGAGTCCACTTGGAGAACTTTGCTTCCACTTGGAGAAACAGAGCCTCTGACTCATCACAAGGTGAAATACCTGATCCAAGTGTCATTTTTGGAAGATTCCAAAGCAATGACTCACTGTGCCACTTGTCCCTTCTCACTCAGCGCAGGTGGCCTTTGTCCCACTTGTTTTGCAACGCAGGTACACCATGGAGCAACTGAGTTTCAGCGCAGAAACCTAGTGGAGCACCTGCTTTGATTTCAGGATTGCTTGTTTTTGAGTGTTTTCAGGTGGAGAACTGATCTGAGAGCTGTTGGTTTGCTGACCTTGTTCCTCTAGGGGTAGGAACATCATGTTTAGGGAACTTTGGATCCCTTGCATTATTGACAATTCATGCTTGTTGCTGTAAGGCACAAAATTGTCTATAACACAGACTGAGAAGCTTTCTTGCTCTTCCCTTTCTTTGCTTTGGCAGCCAAAGCACAATTCTCTTCATCAGATACCTTTGATGAAGATCCATTCTCACCTTTATTGTTACTGAGTTTATCCTTGAGCGCCAGGTCGCTCTTGCTTTGGAATAACATTTGCAATCCGTTGAAAGACATTTCAACAACACTGCTGCAAATTCAATTTTCCACCAGCTCCAAACTCAACTGCTTCCGATCAACCCTCGCTTGATATCCTGTAAAAATCTCTTCTACAAATCAAGCTGCTCTGATACCATGTAGAAACTTTTTCTACAATTATCTAGCTCTGATACCATGTAGAAATTTTGAATAATTTAACACATATTCAATGGAGATTATCCTGATCATGTACTAATGCGGAAAACATACACAATACATAAGCTCCTCTACGTTGATCAAGAATATAGCAGCATCAATAACAATAAAACATCAAGAGCATTCACACATTAACACAGTATGTATCACGGGGAAAGCATCTCGCTAAAAACCCCACACTATATGTATATTAATGATTGAGTCATGTAACATTACACAGCATAATACTTCTCACAAGTATCTCCACCTCTGTTACACACAATACAGCTCAGATCTGATCTCCAAATCTCTTCCACTGCTTTCCTGCCTCCACTGCTCAATACCTGCTCGAGAACTGATGAGAATAGCTTCCCAAACTCGTTTTTTCACCTGCAAAATAGTCACTCACTCTTTTTGGACGTGAGCAAAGGCTAAAATGTGGGCCAAATACGTGAGCAAACTCATTGGCATACTCAATCCTTTGATTGTGCAAGATCTGGTGCACAACTATAGTCACAACTGATAGCAATCTGATTCTCTACCACCTGTCCCTGTTGAACTGAACATGCACTGACATGCAACTGAGTTAACTGATGTATTCTTTAGTTGTATTATGAGTTAATAATTAGTTTAACAACTCATCATTAGTCTATCTACAGTTAGACTAACTACAACCAGTTTAACTAAGTTAAACTGAACACAACTCCATCAACTGTAGCTCCAGTCCACTAAACTCAACTCACTTGAGTTCTAACTGAAGTCATGCATGCAACAACTCAACTGACTCATAAGAAAAACGAATTTCCTTCTGACAGCTGCATGTGCCACTTCCGTAGCTCAAACTGAAGTGCTCCAAGAGAATAAGATTAAGTTTATAGTCCAAATATTATTGTGAGATAATAATATTTGACTTTTCTATTTTTGACAGCCAGTCTAAAAATAGACTTGATCACTCACACTGTGATCACTCACACTTTCATCAAAAATAGAAGTCCATCTATTTTTCCCAACTTGATCAATCATCCATAAACATAGACATGATCCATATGTCTAAAAATAGACATAGTCTAAAAATAGACTTGCGCCAAAAATAGCCTGCGGGCCCACTTAGTGAAGGCGACTCTTTTCACTAAGCTCCATCATCTTGTTGCAATCTCAACAGATCCTTATTAAGCTTATAAAATGAGTGGGGTCGTATGGTTTCCAAAGGAAACTGGTTTGTAAGCCAAGGCTTTCTAGCATTCTATCTGCCTCTTGCCAACCTTCCTCCCTTTTATTGTAAATGAAGTGGCCTAATTGATTTCTAACTTTAAGTTGTGCTTTCTTGCCCCTGCTTGAGAAATGGAGCACATCAGCATTCCCAAATTGCCTGAAGTATTCAAGGGAAAACAATCTCATGGGCACATATCTGGGCAATCTGTATGGGGGCAACTCACACCCATATATTCTGATAACTGTGTGGTTTTGGTAAAAATACCAATCCCCAATGCTGTATACCTTGGACAACTGAAGAATCCTCTGCATCTCATCAGTCAGTCTTGGAGGAGGTGAGCTCATGAGCAGAGACATGGCTGGGTGGATGAAAAGGTCTATAAGATCACAATAAGTGTATGGGGAACAAGATCTGCAGTGGAAAGCAGAGGACCAATAGACCACTGACCTTGGATTGCCTTGTGCATCCACTCTTCTCACAGGGAAAGGAAATTTCTCATGCTGATAGTATAGGATTAAATGGTAGATATAGGAGGTGTATCTGAACAGCGTTTCTCTCGCCAAGTTTATCAATTGCTCATGTATTTTGTTGGAGATGTAAGTGGCATAGTCATAATAGATTGGGGGCTTACCAGGGGAAAACATGGCCATCATTACCAGCACAGTTTCATCAACAAATTCTATTGAATTATAGCCCAGTATGGGGCTAATCATATCTGCAAGGTCTCTGCCCAATTGATTCAGGTATACATGAGAAATGGGAGGGTACTTCATGGTATCAGAGGTTGAATCAATGAACAATTGATTTATCTTAGTGATTTGAGCATCTGTCAGTTTAGCTCCTTGTTTTATCAGATCCAATAGTGACAAAAGGACTAATTTCTTATCAGTCTTGAAGTTCAGCATCTCTCTGATGGCTTCAGGGGTGACATAAAAAACAACTGAGCCTGAAGGGTCAAGCACAGCCCTCTGAGTGGGGTCATAGCAGTCAGCACATTGGTGGATTAGGTCAGGGAACTGGTTGACCTGAGGGAGCTTGAAGATGGGGAGGAAAGAGTCCCAAATGCCCAATACATCCATTCCACTATCATGCTTGAGTTTCAATTCATTTAGCAAGTGAATGTGACACTTGCTATGCATCAGCATTTCCTCTGATATTTGGTAATCCTGATCTGCTAATGGTTTCCACTCCAACTCTCTCTAGGGGGCATTCAATGGAGCAACATTCAGGGCAACAGGTGCTACTAGTGTATCAATGTTTTACAAGTGAATTTGGTTTGAATTTCAACTATTTCTGGAAGAAATACCGTCCTGCGCTGTAGGTTATGTAATTTGATGAATTACAGCCCGTTTTAGAGCAACAGGGGTGTAATTGGGCACAATTCACCGGTTAGAAAGTGATGAAATT
Organism: Pinus tabuliformis; assembly: GCA_031772625.1. Classification (NCBI taxonomy): domain Eukaryota; kingdom Viridiplantae; phylum Streptophyta; class Pinopsida; order Pinales; family Pinaceae; genus Pinus; species Pinus tabuliformis. The sequence goes on from CM062819.1 coordinate 1,098,938,095, forward strand.
GGTTTTAAGGCATAGCAGGCCTGTTTCTTCAGGGAAAATAGTCAATTTTTAATGGTTTCTCAACAATGCAGGACAAAACAGAGCACGCAGTCGGAGAATTGGTAAATACCTGGTGTTACAACGATGGAGGAGCTTGGTTGCAGTCAAATGCTAAGTGGCAGTAGCTCTGGAATGGTCTTGGTAGGTTGGCGGCAGCAAAGGACGTAAAGATGCATGCAGGAGGCAGAGCAGAAAAACATATGAAAATGCGCAAAAACGACAAAATTCGGCCAAATATGGACTTTTGGGCGTTGGCGCGAAAATTTGGATGACGTCAGCATGACGTCATCAGGTGGGGTCAAAGTCGGGTGACGTCAGCATGACGTCATCGGGTGACGTGGCGGCCTGTGAGTGCTCCACGGGGACTGCATAGGTGGAGGACATGTCGGAACGATGGCGGGCGGGGGTGCTGACGCGGCGGTGACGTTGGCATGATAGGAAAGCTGAAAACCGGGAGTGGTAAGCAGTATAATATCGCACCACTCTTCATACGGAAGCGGAATTGTCAGAAGGCGGCCCGATAAGATTTGGGGGCGACGCGTGGCAGAGGCCTGACGTCACCCTTTGACAAATTCCGGGAGGTAACGGCAGTACATCGGGGCCGCTCCGAAATTGATAAGGGCTGTTGTATGGGAAAGCCCAGATCCGACAGCTGGCGGGAGGCAAAGTTGGCCGGACAATACGGTCGGGCGGTGATAATAAAATAATATTATTTGTTGACATACGTGCCCGGCGGAACATTAGAAAAGTGGGATTGCGGGTTTATTTATAAAACCGAGTTTAGACTATTAATCCAAGCAGATCTTGAATTAATCCCCGGATTAATTCTTAGTGCTCTTTGGGTTGCACTCAATGTTTTAGCGCTTGCAAACATTCAAAGCCGATCATAGGGCTATAATGCCCGGGGAAGGGGATATGTAGTTTTTGGGTTTTTTGCATAATTTTCATAGTAATAGGGGGAATAGGGGGTATAGGGAGTTAAATAGTAAGAAGTTAGGGGTTAATATGAGTGGAAGAGGTGGATGAGGGGATAAAAACACTAAGTTTTATATGAAATTGACTTAGTTTAGGAAGAAGATCAAAATGAAAAGAATTTACACAAGAAATGTGGCTCTTAAAGAAACAAGAACCAACATAAGACCTTGATCTCTTTCATGAACATAGCTGGTATTGGGATGTTAGAAATGAGTATAATGGGGGGGATTGGGGAGTTAGACATGCTTCATTGTACTGTTGCAAAACTGCTGAATAGGAGACCTGCACTTGCACCATGTTTTTCCTTTGCTTGAGCCAGTGATAAAGGAATCATGCTTCTGCAACCCCATCTACCTACCCATCTACTGCCTAGCATTTTTTGTTACTCCAAGGAGGGTGCACTTAGACTTGCAGACCCTCATGTGCCTTTTCTTTTCCTTTGGCTTTTTCTTTTGATTTTCTATCTATAACTAACCTTATTACTTCCAAGGCCCCAGATTAAGCAGTTGGGAACCTTAATTCTCTACCTAACTACTAGCCTGCCAAGATTAAGCAGTTTGGACAGACTTCTTTCTCTATTCTAATGACAAGAAATTGAAACATGGCATGATCCAGATTAGGCTGTTGGACCATCCATCCAAAATTCAGTCAACATCAAGCTATGTACACATATTGCATTCTCTTGGAAATATGGGATCTTTGCATCACCAAAGCAGAGCATATTTGGAACTTCTTTTGCCAATCATGAAATATGAAACCTATTGGTATAGGTACCTAACAGTGGCTCCACATGGGGATGGTTTTTCTTCTTGAAAGACCAAGAACAGCAGGTCAGAATGCCTTGGAGCTTTGACTTCTTTTACCAAAACTTAGAGTTTTCCTCCTTGAAATCTCAAAATTGGAATCTGTCATACTTGTGGAACTTGCTGAACTAAAAGCCTTTTCCTAGTTCTGCAAGACCTTTCAAACTGAGCTATTCATATGCTGAAAGAAAACATTATATACAACAGATTATGTACAGGGGAACAACCATGCTATATACATGGAAAGTAGTCAAAATAGTGCTTCAACATCCTGCCATTCACAGGACCTTCATCCAAGTCAGTTTCATCCAGATTTTTTAGGAAGTAAGTGTTGTTTCCTTGCACTGCTTGGATGACAAATGGTCCTCTCCAAAGGGAATCAAATTTTCCATGTTTTCCTTTATCTTCCCTTCTTGAATCCCACTTGAGGACTTTGTCACCCATGTTGAAATCTTCAGCCTTAGTTCTTCTATCAAAAGCTTTCTTTAACTTTTCTTGTAAAACTTGAACTCTGTGATAAACTTGGTCTCTAGTTTGCTGCAAACATATAATTTGATTTACTCTTCTTTGCATATCATTTGGTTCAGCCTGGCTTTCTTGAAGAAGTTTCATGACAGGGATCCCTAAGGATGAAGGGAATTTGGCTTCTAATCCATAGACTAACTCATATGGGCTGACCCCAATGGATCTCTTGGTTGTTAGTCTATCTGCCCATAAGGCATTCACAAGCTTCTTATGCCAATTTTTCTTATTTTCTTCCAACACCTTCTTTATGATGTTTACAAGGCTTTTATTTGATGATTCAGCTAGGCCATTTCCTTGAGGGTAGTATGCTGTGGAATGGCCCAAAGTAATATGAAATCTGTGGCAGAAGTTCACCATCTTCTTGGATCTAAAAGCAGCAGCATTGTCTGTTATAATCTTGTCAGGACAACCAAATCTAGAAAGGATATTGGTCTCAAGGAACTGAATGATAGTGGGATCATTTGCTTGTCTACATGGAACAGCTTCAATCCATTTAGTAAAGTAGTCTGTAGCTGTTAGAATCTATCTGTGTTGTCCTGAAGATGAGGGATGAATTTCCCCAATGAAATCTAAGCCCCATTGTTGAAAAGGTCTCTCTGTTGCAATAGGTCTCAAAGGAAGTGGCAGTAACTTTCTCTTTCCCTCAAACACTTGGCATTTATGACATGAAGTGGTAAATTTTTTGACATCATAGAAAACAGTGGGCCAATAGTAACCAACCCTCAGTATCTTGTCCACAGTGGACTTCCAATACAAGTGTCCACCACAATCACCTGCATGAAATTCTTTCATGACATTGTTAGTCTCATTCTCAATTAAGCAGTTTAACAATATACCCTCATGGTTTTTCCAAAGTAAATTACCATCTATAACACAGAATTTTGATGCTTTCATTTTTAGGAACCTACATTTAGTTCTGGAAAATCCTGGGGGAGCACACAGGTTTTGCAATATATAACAGATATCAGAATACCACAGAGATTGTTCAAAGGCTACATTGATCTTTGGAGTCGCCAGCTCCGGTTCACTGTCCAGTTGGTTGATGTCTAAGGCTTGGAAATTGGTTTCAGACATTAATTTGGCCAAACCTTTCCCTTTTATCAGTTTTGTAGGTTTTATTTCAATGTCAAATTCTAAAATGTTGGCAATCCATTTTCCTCTTCTGCCCTCTAAGTTCTCTTGAGTAAGTATGTCTTTCACAATGGGACTTGGTACATAAGCTATAACATGGGAGTATAGGATATAAATCCTAAAGTCTTTGATGGCTTTGACCAAAGCATATGCTTGCTTTTCCATGATCTGATATTTCAGGGGTGCATCTCTGAGAGCTCTACTAAAGAAAGCAATAGGTCTCTCATTTCCTTGATCATCTTTCTGTAATAAGACAACAACAATAGTATGCTGGGAGGCAAAAGAGAAAATGATAAACTCTTTGTCAAATTGTGGATTTGTTAAGACTGGAGTTTGGGTAAGGGCCAATTTTATTCCTTCAAAAGCTTGATTTGCTTCTACTGTCCATTTTAATTTTGAATCCTTTTTTAGCATGTTATTTAGTAATCTGCTCAATTCTGCCAAATTTGGGATAAATCTCCTTAGGAAGTTGATCTTCCCCAAGAATGCTTGTAATTCTTTGATGTTTCTTGGGTGGGGCATTTGCAAGATGGCCTGTATTCTGTCTGGGTCAATCCTAAAGCCATCCTTTGAAATAATATGACCCAATAACTTGCCTTCTTCCAAACCAAACAGGGATTTCTTGGGATTTAAGGAAATTCCATATTTCCTACAAGTTATGAATATTTGCCTTAGATGTTTCAAATGTTCTTGGTCAGATTTTGAGAAAGGTGTGAGGTCATCTAAGTAGATGACAAGGAAATCATGAATTTCTTTGGCAAACGCAATATCCATTGCTCTTTGAAAGGTATCTCTTGCATTTTTCAACCTAAAAGGCATTTTGACATATTTGAAGGTTCCCCATGGGGTTGTGAATGTTGTTTTGTCCTGATCATCAGGGTGAACTAGGATCTGGTTGAAACCTGAGAATCCGTCAAGTAAAGAAATTCTTGAGGCCCCCACTACTCTTTGCAAGATGTGATCCATCTTGGGTAAGGGGTAATTATCTTTTAGGGACACTTGATTTAAGTTCCTTAGATCAACACGAAGCCTTATTTCACCAGTTTTCTTTCTTGTAGGGACCAAATTTGAAATCCAATCAGAAAACCTGATTGGTGCTATGATGCCAGCTTTAAACATTTTTTGTACCTCTTTTTCAATTGAAGGGAGAAGCATTGGATTGATTCTCCTCAATTTCTGTTTAAAGGGTTTTTGATTGGGCTTGAGAGGGATAGTGTGTTGAATGACAGAGGTGTCATAGGACTTTAAATCTTCATAACTCCATGCAAAGACATCTTGGAATTCTTTAAAGAGGTCAATGTATTTAGGCTTCTGATCAGGTGGTAAAGATGCAGACAATTTAATTATCTTGGGTTTTTCAATAGTTCCAATGTTGCACTCTTCAATGGCAGCATTAAGGGGCTGCAATTTCGGTTTTATAGGGACATCATTTGAGTCAAAAATGTCCTCTAATAGAGCTAGGCCTGTTGGAAGAAAATTGTCTTTCAATTGTATAACTTCAGCTTCAGCATGAGCTATTTCCTCAGAATGTAATTGTTCAAGTTCTTGTATTTTCTCCTGGTCAAAGTTTGTTGGACGAAGCATTTGATTTGCTGTGTTGAGTGAGATATTTGTTTGATGTTGTTCACCTAGTATTTGTGAATCACTTGCAGCCTCAGTATCAATGTTTAGTCCTGAAAATTCTTGCTGCAAAGTCAAGAAATTGTTTATTTGTGTGTCATCCTCAAACACTTGCCAATCTTTAACATTGTTTGGGACAGAAGGTCTGTGTTTTATCTCGGCTGTAAAACTATGGTTAGGTTCAAAAGGCAATTTGCATGTACTAGCAAATGTGGCTAAACTATGTGCATGAAGATTGTGGGCTCTAGCTATCTTGGTTATCTGAAATTCAGTGAAAGTTTTAAGCATTTCAATAGCAGCAGACCTATATGACCTTAGTCTTTTGTCATTGGTGACAAAATTGCCTTTTACTTGTTGGATAATAAGGTCTGAATCTCCCATGATTGAAAGTTTTGTGGCCTCTAATGATTTTACCAATTTGAGGCCTAGCACAAGAGCCTCATATTCTGCCATATTGTTGGTGCACCTGAAGTTTAACTTGTAGGCTCGGCCCTCTGCATGATTGCTTTATTTGTTATGAATCCACACTCCAGCTCCTGCCCCTAATTTGTTGATTGATCCATCAAACTCAAGGAACCATAAGATCTTCTGTTTTAAGGCATTTTCAACATTCTTTCTATAATTTGGGATTATAAGTTGGAGTTCTTGTTTTTCATCTGGTTTTTCTTTTAGGAGTGACTCATCAATTGGTTTTTCAATTTTGATCTCTTGGGGACTCGGTTGCTTACTCTCATGCATATTTTGTTCAAGTATGACTGATTTATTATCATTCTCAGGACTTGTATCATCATTGAACAGAATAAAGGAATCCATATCTGAATGGAGTGCATAAATGGGGAAATTTTGAGGCTTTTCTTCACTGCTCACCATGTATTTCATAAGTGACTCTCTATATAGCCTCTTGGGTTGACCAAAGACTGAGATGGTGGCATATGACATGTCTAACTACAGGGAACCTTGGAGTTTAGCCCCCCATGATCTTGATAACAACATTCCATATTTAGGTGGGATATCAGCAACTACAACATCCATTAAGATTGTTTTGTTTGGATACTGGACTAGGGATACACACAGATCTTTTATCAAACCTAAACACTTAACTTGGCTGGAGTCAAATGAAAATAGGTCCTTATATGGTCTTGTAATGTCTAGGTTAAGTCTCTCCATCACTGATTTAGGCATAAGGTTATGAGAGGCACCTGAATCAAACATTGCATTGTGTAATATTTTATCATGAACATGCAAGCTGACATAAAAAGGTAAGATCCCTGTAACTGCTGTCTTTCCATCAACCTCTGGACCGAAAAGTAGTTCTGGGGTATCATCCAACACATTGACATAATCTTTATTATGGGTAAGTTTAAGGGACTTTTTGATTTGTTGTTTGTAAATGTCATGCTTGGCTAGCTCTGAAAGAGGAATGGCTATCTTCAATTTGCCAATTTAAGCTTCTAAGTCAAAGGGTTTTTCAGATTGGACCTTGGTATTGTGGTTGACAACCTTTTCTTTGTTGTTCAAATTTTCTTCTTGGTTTTCACTCTGATCTTGAGGCTTGTCCTTTTTACTCATATTTTGGGAAGTAAAGTTTGGATTGGGCTGTAAGGGTGATGTAGCCATTGATTTTTGATTTGGGGAAGATGCTTCAGTTATTTCTTCCACTGTTACTTCATTTGTAATTGAATCAGTTTTGTCAATTGGCTCTGTGACAATGGTTTTCTTAGGCAGTAGAGTGCCCTTTGTTTTCTCAGGATGTGTCACATTTATAGTTCTGCTCCTTAGCTTGTATTGTTTATGAACTTCATAAACAGCTGTGTCATAGCCTTGTTTAAAGTCGAATGACTCACCTGACTTGGTTTGAAACTGTTTAATATCATCATCCTTATGATCTTCTTGACTTAGGAAAACTTGTTGGTCATCATTCAGGCCCATTAGGTTAATGTGGGTGTCATCTATTTGTTCATTAGAAGTGGATGCTTCTGTATAATTTTCTTGGAACGGAGGTCTGATCTCTGGTTCAAAATTAGCTTTACCAACATTAGGATTTTGGTTTCTTCTGAAATTAGGATTCCTAATAGGATTATTCTGTGGTGCTTCCCATGATGACTTCCTCTCAACTAATTCTACTCTGTCACCTAATCTCTGCATACCAGTGATTATTGCATCCAGTTTTTGATCCCAGCCTGAAGGCTCTTCTTTAAAGGTTGTCTTTCTCTCAGTTCTTGTCCTATTTCTCTTGGCTATCAGATTGACTTCCACACTTACTGCTATATATTGCATTTCAGCTAAAGTTCTGGGAGCCCTTTCCCTTAATTGATATGCCATATCTGAATCAAACCCATCAGGGAAGGTATATAAAGCTAGATCCGGTGGGGGTCTAAGATTTTGGGGAATAGCATTGTAGACATTGTTAAACCGGGCATAGTAGTCCAGGACAGTTTCTTGGGGACCTCTTTTGATAGTATTGTATTCAGATAATATATGGAGTGGGTCCTTCTTCTTCTCCCATCTGTTGATAAATGTTTGATAGAGGGCTTCAGGGTCAGCTATTGAATTTGGTGCAAGTGACCTAAACCATGTTCTTACATCCCCCGTTAAGCTTTGCACAAAAATTTTCATCCTAACCCCATCATCATCTATTTCGTAGTTTTCAATGTAGTCCTGCATTTTCTTAGTATGTTGAAGGGCTGGATATGAGCCAGTACCATCAAAGTATGAGATCTTGCTTTGGTACTCTTGAGGCAAAGGAGCTGGATTGGCCGGTAACTGCAGTGGGGCATACCTATTAGCCATGTTTGGTGGGACAACAGGGATAACAGGGATGAATGGGACAAGTGGAGGAAATGGGATGAAAGGGGTGTGTGTATTTGATGGAGTGGTTGAAAGGATACCTTGTGAAGTGGATGAGGAACTAGGAGATTGTGGGCCAGTTGTATGAGGATGTAGAGAAGCCTTAGCAGGGGTTGGAATGTTAGTTTGGAGACATACTTCCGAACTTGAATATGATAAAGTGCCTTCTGATTTGTGTCTCTTGAGGAATCTTGCAATCATGTTTGGATTTTGAAACTCAGGTGCTGGATCAGGATCTGGGTTTGATCTTGTGTAACGAGTTTTCTTCTTGGGAGCCAGCTTCTATAACTTTCTTTCTGAGAATTTCTAAGGAGGCAGTGATCTTTTGAAAAGGACTGGTCAGTTATGGCACAACTATATGAAAATTAATACTGAATAAAGATTGACTGAGGCAACTTTTACATACTCCTGCAAATGCAAAGCAAAGGCATTTTCTAAGGCTACCTGGCTGTCACTCAGGCTTTATCTACAACATTAAGAATCAGATAGGAGGTTTGCAAAGTTCATCTAGGTCCCCAGTGGAGTCGCCATTTATGTTAACACCCAGGTTGTTCCCTATGACTCCCAAGGGAATACGGCCGGGGTAACCACTAACCAAACTTTGGATCACAGGTTCTAGCCAACCTGTAATCAGAGAGGGCTCTCTCTTTGATTGTTTAACTTAGTTCTTATGAATCTTAGGCTAGATATGAGGTGAGGGTTTGTTTTAAGAGTTTTGGTTGAATGATGTCTTTCAGTACTTAAGGTGATATCTTCAGACAGTTTTAGACCATTGGGCAATGGAGTCTGTAGTTGCAGGTTGTTTGAATTTGTTGAGTGTGATTATTGAAACAACAAGGCCATTTAAATATTTCATGAAACAAACTTGAAATTGTAATGATGAAGTGTGTGTAACCAGTGGAAGGCAATTAAGAAATTTCCACTAAATTAGTGATGTGAGAAAGAGATGTATTGACCAGGAGCAGCTTTGAATTCCTGAACGATAATCACTGTGAAAGGTATAGTTTGGAAGTGCAGCAATTAAGAATTACACTCTTATAACTATAACTGAGGAAAAACATACATAATAGCTTAGATTGAGTTCAGGGTATTGTATGAATAAATCCTGATACTATTCTTTTTCTTTGCCATTAAACTTGTGAAACACAGAGCATGAATGGATTATTAAGGAAACAACAAACAAAATGAACAGGTTAAGGAAACTTATTGTTCCATGAAATACGCAGGGATCCTGTAGCATTCAGCAAGCACACCAAAACAGATCAGATAACACAGAACTTTGGAAATTCCATCAACTTTGTTGTATTAAAACTCTGAACATTTACAGCATAGTATCTCCTGAAGAGAAAATCAACAACCCCTGCAAGCTTATGCGAGGGGGAATATATACAATCGGTTATACAAAATATCTGAACCTCTGAGTCACTTGATAAATGAATGCGCTCACCAACTTTACAAAAGTAGCAGATAAGGAAGTTATTACTGTTCTAAATACAAAATGAATACTCTTTAATGCTGTCAGAAGTCTTTTTGACCTTTGGAGGCCACTGAGTCGGTTGAGCGTTCTGCTTTAATGCTGAATGATGTGTCTTTATGGCTTTGACATGCTGTAGCTTTCTCAGCCCTGTCATTTGCAGCTGTCAGTATTGCTTTAGTGGCCGAATTGGTTTGCTGAGTTGGCTCAGTCCACTCTTCTCTAGTCATAGTGTATGCATCACACTTTCTGATCCTAATGACTTATGTTTTTTGATGAACAACCTGATGAAAGCATTTTGTTTACAGTAACAACTGTATCATTTTGGTCCACCATTCCTGTGTAGGCAGTTGATGCCTCAAAATTGCATCTAAGGTTTCATCTGCCTCTGTATACTTGTAGAAGTTTGGAGGTACTTCAAACAAATGTTTGATCTCATTCATAATGAAAAATAAGTTCTCTACTCTGTCATAGAGACTTTGCCCAGATGCTGGTCCTGTTTCTTCTGAAGCACTTGCTCCTGCAGTGATCTCGTTAGTGGAAAATGTATTCACCCTTTTGGCATAATTTTCATGTGATAGTAGCCTCCCTGCGCTGTTCAGCAAGCCAGGAAGACCTCTGCTCTGTAATGCTGCAAACTTATCCATGAATCTGTTTACTTCTGTTTGCATGTCCTGGCTTCTTCTATCCAGTGTTTGTACCAAGCTTCTCAATGTAAGGACCCTCTTTATCAGCAGGATGGTTTCAGTTCTATTGGGGATCCCAATTGCTGCCAGCTGAGGACCTGTGCGATTATTAAGCACGTTGATCATTCTATTGGCTATCTCAGGCATATTGCCTAGAGATGCCCTTTCCCTTTGGACTTCCCTGTGTGCCTTGGCTATGAGCTCCATTTGCTCATGAATTGTCTCTATATACTGCCACTGATCTGTTATGGATTGGCCAATGTTGGCCCATAAGACTTTTTTGATTTCAGTCACCACTTTGTCAAGGGTGAGATCTTTCTCCAGCTCCTTTATCTTCTCCTTGAGAGCCTTTATTTCTCTGCCCTTTTCAGCTACACTTTGTTTGGATTTGTCATATTTTTCATTTAGCTTAGCTGAATTTTCCTTGGCCTCATTTAGCTCTGCCATTTGGGCTTCCAGGGCTTGAATTTCATTCATCAGTTTCTGCATGTCAAGGCTTGGAGCCTGCTCTGATGTTGTTGCTGGTGCTGATGTAGATGGAGCTGTGTCGACTGTTTGCACTGCAGGAGGAGTGACACTTTGAGGGGGTTCCTCAAGGTTGATTACTTGTGGAGGGGGCTGAACTGTTTGGCCTCCTTCTTTCTGCTGTAGGGCTGCTTGCAATGCAGCCTCTGTTTCTATTAATTTTTCTTCAGTCTGCACCAACTGTTTGTGCAGTGTTACCAGCAATGTTGTTGTATCCTGGTCCTTCCTTTGCTGGGCAATCTCCTCTGTTTGAGGGTGAAGAGTTGCTGGGACCTTTATCATCTTCCTTATAGCTGCAATGTCTGCATCTCTTGTCTTCAGCAGTGCCGGCACAGCTTTGGGATCCTTTGGGTCATGCCCAAGCTCTATGATTATATCCTCCAAAGACCTGATCCTGTTGTCTTTAGCCTAGGAGGATGCCTTTTCTAACTCCAATTGTGCAGTGGTGTTATTCAAAGAATTCTGCAATCTATAATTTGTCAATGTATTATCAGCTAGGGTAGCATACACCATCTCACCCGTCTGTTTATGCAACTCAATTTGATCCATTGGGTGGATTTCCTTGGACAAGATTTCCAAGTTCGATCTTATATAATCAGTTGCAGACTGTGGCTGCAGCGCTGTGGGCTTGAAATGGCTCATTATCATTTTTCCCTCTTGCACATCATATGCAGACATCAACCTCTGCTGGTTTGTAGGAGCCATTTTCAACAAGTGGTTGTACAGCTGTAACCTCAATGGCTCATTTCTGGTCTTGATGTCTATGAACTATTTCTTTATGTTGGACTCACCCTTTCTTTGTTGCCCTGAGGAGCTGACCTCTCCTCCAAATGTTCTTTGATGCTCTTGCTGTAATGAGCTAGCTGATACCTCTGTGCTGGGGGGACCCATCTGTGTTTGCCCAAAAGGCATCTCCTCCTCTGAGAAAGGATCGAGCCTGTCTCTTTTCCCCTTGTTGTGATGCTACGATGCTAAGGGGAGTCTGTTCCTGTCTGTCTCTCTTCTTACCCCTCTCTTCATTCGTAGGGGTTTGGAGCACCGAAGTCTCCACTGTAACATTCTGCACTGAGGCCTCCTTTTCTTGCGTTTGCTCATCATTAGGACCAGGAGCCTCTGCCATTCCTTCCTGCTGTTCAGGATGATTTTCAGGCTGTTGATCTTGGGCTGATTGCTGCTCTTCAGGGGCCCCTCATTGTTATGTTTCCCTGCCTTTATCCTTGGCTGAAGTTTCTGCTGTAATTGGGGCTTGGGCTGTCTTTTGTGGAGCTGTAGATGATGAGGCAGCTGCTCCCACTTGAGTGCCTGGAAGAGAAAATACCTGTGAACAAAGCTCCAAGTCAGCCAACTTTTGTAGATTTCTTATTCCTCTTTGAGCTAGTTCTTCTTGTGTAGTGGCTTCTTCTAAGGTGCCTTCCCTCCATTCTAGTTGATTTGCATATTTTTCTATGTGAGGCAACCTTACGTGACCATAACTGGCCAGCCTGTATCTGATCCTTCTTAAGCTTATAAATTGAGTGGGGTCGTATGGTTTCCAAAGGAAATTGGTCTGTAAGCCAAGGCTTTCTAGCATTCTATCTGCCTCTTGCCAACCTTCCTCCCTTTTATTGTAAATGAAGTAGCCTAATTGATTTCTAACTTTAAGTTGTGCTTTCTTGCCCCCGCTTGAGAAATGGAGCACATCAGCATTCCCAAATTGCCTGAAGTATTCAAGGGCAAACAATCTCATGGGCACATATCCGGGCAATCTGTATGGGGGCAACTCACACCCATATATTCTGATAACTGTGTGGTTTTGGTAAAAATACCAATCCCCAATGCTGTATACCTTGGACAACTGAAGAATCCTTTGCATCTCATCAGTCAGTCTTGGAGGAGGTGAGCTCATGAGTAGAGACATGGCTGGGTGGATGAAAAGGTCTATAAACTCACAATAAGTGTATGGGGAACAAGATCTGCAGTGGAAAGCAGAGGACCAATAGACCACTGACCTTGGATTGCCTTGTGCATCCACTCTTCTCACAGGGAAAGGAAATTTCTCATGCTGATAGTATAGGATTAAATGGTAAATATAGGAGGTGTATCTGAACAGCCTTTCTCTCACCAAGTTTATCAATTGCTCATGCATTTTGTTGGAGATGTAAGTGGCATAGTCATAACAGATTGGGGGCTTACCAGGGGAAAACATGGCCATCATTACCAGCACAGTTTCATCAACAAATTCTATTGAATTATAGCCCAGTATGGGGATAATCATATCTGCAAGGTATCTGCCCAATTGATTCAGGTATACATGAGAAATGGGAGGGTACTTCATGGTATCAGAGGTTGAATCAATGAACAATTGATTTATCTTAGTGATTTGAGCATCTGTCAGTTTATCTCCTTGTTTTATCAGATCCAATAGTGACAAAAGGACTAATTTCTTATTAGTCTTGAAGTTCAGCATCTCTCTGATGGCTTCAGGGGTGACATAAAAAACAACTGAGCCTGAAGGGTCAAGCACAGCCCTCTGAGTGGGGTCATAGCAGTCAGCACATTGGTGGATTAGGTCAGGGAACTGGTTGACCTGAGGGAGCTTGAAGATGGGGAGGAAAGAGTCCCAAATGCCCAATACATCCATTCCACTATCATGCTTGAGTTTCAATTCATTTAGCAAGTGAATGTGATACTTGCTATGCATCAGCATTTCCTCCAATATTTGGTAATCCTGATCTGCTAATGGTTTCCACTCCAACTCTCTCTGGGGGGCATTCAATGGAGCAACATTCAGGGCAACAGGTGCTACTGGTGTATCCATGTTTTACAAGTGAATTTGGTTTGTATTTCGACTGTTTCTGGAAGAAATATCGTCCTGCGCGGTAGGTTATGTAATTTGCTGAATTACAACCCGTTTTAGAGCAACAGGGGTGTAATTGGGCACAATTCACCGGTTAGAAAGTGATGAAATTGGTTTTAAGGCGTAGCAGGCCTGTTTCTTCAGGGAAAATAGTCAATTTTTAATGGTTTCTCAACAATGCAGGACGAAACAGAGCACGCAGTCGGAGAATTGGTAAATACCTGGTTTTACAACGATGGAGGAGCTTGGTTGCAGTCAAATGCTGAGTGGCAGCAGCTTTGGAATGGTCTTGGTAGGTTGGCGGCAACAAAGGACGTAAAGATGCATGTAGGAGGCAGAGCAGAAAAACATATGAAAATGCGCAAAAATGACAAAATTCGGCCAAATATGGACTTTTGGGCGTTGGCGCGAAAATTTGGATGACGTCAGCATGACGTCATCAGGTGGGGTCAAAGTCGGGTGACGTGGCGGCCTGTGAGTGCTCCACGGGGACTGCATAGGTGGAGGACATGTCAGAACGATGGCGGGCGGGGGTGCTGATGCGGCGGTGCCGTTGGCATGACAGGACAGCTGAAAACCGGGAGTGGTAAGCGGTATAATATCGCACCGCTCTTCATACGGAAGCGGAATTGTCAGAAGGCAGCCCGATAAGATTTGGGGGCGACGCGTGGCAGAGGCCTGACGTCACCCTCTGACAAATTTCGGGAGGTAACGACAGTACATCGGGGCCGCTCCGAAATTGATAAGGGCCGTTGGATGGGAAAGCCCAGATCCGACGGCTGGCGGGAGGCAAAGTTGGCCGGACAATACGGTTGGGCGGAGATAATAAAATAATATTATTTGTCGACATACGTGCCCGGCGGAACATTAGAAAAGTGGGTTTGCGGGTTTATTTATAAAACCGAGTTTAGGCTATTAATCCAAGCAGATCTTGGATTAATCCCCGGATTAATTTTTAGTGCTCTTTGGGTCGCGCTCAATGTTTTAGCGCTTGCAAACATTCAAAGCCGATCATAGGGCTATAATGCCCGGGGAAGGGGATATGTAGTTTTTGGGTTTTTTGCATAATTTTCATAGTAATAGGGGGAATAGGGGGTATAGGGAGTTAAATAGTAAGAAGTTAGGGGTTAATATGAGTGGAAGAGGTGGATGAGGGGATAAAAACACTAAGTTTTATATGAAATTGACTTAGTTTAGGAAGTAGATCAAAATGAAAAGAATTTACACAAGAAATGTGGCTCTTAAAGAAACAAGAACCAACATAAGACCTTGATCTCTTTCCTGAACATAGCTGGTATTGGGATGTTAGAAATGAGTATAATGGGGGGGATTAGGGAGTTAGACATGCTTCATTGTACTGTTGCAAAACTGCTGAATAGGAGACCTGCACTGGCACCATGTTTTTCCTTTGCTTGAGCCAGTGATAAAGGAATCATGCTTCTGCAACCCCATCTACCTACCCATCTACTACCTAGCATTTTTTGTTACTCCAAGGAGGGTGCACTTAGACTTGCAGACCCTCATGTGCCTTTTCTTTTCCTTTGGCTTTTTCTTTTGATTTTCTATCTACAACTAACCTTATTACTTCCAAGGCCCCAGATTAAGCAGTTGGGAACCTTAATTCTCTACCTAACTACTAGCCTGCCAAGATTAAGCAGTTTGGACAGACTTCTTTCTCTATTCTAATGACAAAAAATTGAAACATGGCATGATCCAGATTAGGCTGTTGGACCATCCATCCAAAATTCAGTCAACATCAAGCTATGTACACATATTGCATTCTCTTGGAAATATGGGATCTTTGCATCACCAAAGCATAGCATATTTGGAACTTCTTTTGCCAATCATGAAATATGAAACCTATTGGTATAGGTACCTAACATACCCTTTGATTTTTCTTTTAGGGCATACCCTCTTTACGTTTTTTCAAATTTTTGATTCTTTTACAATATGGAAAACCTTTGCTACCAAAAAAAGGTATGAACATATTACAGAGCCAATCAAGTCAATCATGAAATATGACACCTATTGGTATAGGAGCATAACACATTCCTCTATATCTGACCTTAGAGGCTCCATTTTGGGTTTTGTAGCGACATCATTGGAGCCAAAGAGGTCTTCTAGTGGGGCTAATACTTTAGGAAAAAAGTTGTCTTTGAGGTTCAAAACTTTTGATTCATCATTGATTAATTCCTCAATTTCTACTGTTTCTAGTTGTTGTACTTCTAGTTTAGTGAATTTAGTTGGTTCTATCTTATTTACATCATTTACATCTATTTCATTATTTATGGTATAATCTGATGTATAGTCAGTGTCTATATTACCATTTTGAAATTCTCCTTGAGAAATCATAAAATGATGAATTTGATTTTCATGTGAAATTTTTTTCCAATACTTTAAATTATCAGGTATGGTTGGTCTATGTCTTACCTCAGCTGTGTACTAATGATTTAGCTAGAAGGGTAACTTGCATGTGCTGGAAAAAGTGGCTAAGCTATGAGCTTGCATGTTTTTCTTTCTTGGAATGACAACAAAGTCATTTTCAAGGAAACAATTTATCAAGTCTAGGATGGTTTCTCTATAACAGCTAAGTCTAGGGTTATTAGTAATGTACTCTCCCTTGACTTGTTTTATAATGAGCTCTGAGTCTCCCATGATGGAAACTCCTTTAGCTCCCAATTTTCTTATGATTTGAAGGTCTAGCACTAATGCTTCGTATTCTGCCATGTTGTTAGTGCATTTGAAATTTAATCTGAAAGAACGTCCTTTAGAATGATCATTTTCTAAATTGTAGATCCATACCCCAGCTCCTGCTCCTAATATATTTACAGAGCTGTCAAAATCTAAATGCCACAGAGATTCATGTGTTATGTTTTCACTATCATGTCTTTGTGTTTTTCTTGTACAACTGTGATTTTATCTTTGTCATTGTCTGAATTATATAAGATAAATGAGTCCAGATCAAAATGCATGGAATAAATAGAGTAATTCTGCAGTCTTTCTAAACTACTTACCATGAATTTCATCATGGTTTCTCTGTTAGGCTTTCTTTGCTGACCAAATACAGAAATGGTAGCATATGACATGTCTAATTATAGTGACCCTTGTAATTTTGCTCCCCATGAGCGAGATAACAACATACCATATTTGGGAGGGATATCGAGAACTACTATGTCCATAACAATACTCTTTGCCGGGCACTGGAATAAAGTTACACACAGATCTTTTATCAGGCCAAGGCATTTGACTTGACTAGAATCAAAGGAAAATAGGTCCTTGTAGGGTCTGGTGATGTCTAAGTTTAATCTCTCCATGACTTATTTAGGCATTACGTTATGAGATTCTCTTGAATCCAACATAGAATTATGTAAGATTTTATCATGAATGTTTAAGCTAATATAGAATGGAGGGATAACCCCTTGTTGATGTTTTCCATTCACTTCTCGACCGAATAATAACTCAGGTTGATCATCATTAAGGTTTACAACATCTTCGCCTTCACCTATGTTTAGTGTTTCAGTAATTTGTGCTTTGTATGATTCATTTTTCACCATCTCTGTTAAAGGAACTGGTATTTTCAATTTGGCTATCTCAATTTTGATATTGAATGGCATTTGAGTTTTTCCTAATTGAATGATTTCATTTTTAACCATTGTGGTTTGTGTATTTTTGTCTTGTTTATTAGCACTTGGTAATTCAGTTTGTATGTCAACTGTTTTGTTTTTAATTTTCTTGTTTGGAATAGTTTGAGTGGTAGTTGAATTTTTAGTTGCAATTGATGTTATATCTACAATCTTTGGACTGGAAGCCTCCTAAGTTCCTCTAGGGAGAATTTGCAGAAGTTTGGTCACAAGAGCTTCTACTGTTTTCTTAGTTTGGGTTTGGACTAATTTCTTAGTAGGAACTTCTATGTTCCTTTTGCTTCTAAGGCTATATTGTTTATGAACTTCATAGATAGCAGATTCATAGCCTTGTTTGTAGTCAAAGGAATCCCAAGACTCTAATTGTTATTGCTGTAACATGTATAGTTCTTGTTCTTCTTGGGTAAGAAAAATGGTATCTTCATTGGTCACTCCCATCAAGTTTATCTGGGTGTCGTGGTCTTTTTCATGCTGTTGTGAACTTTCAACATAATTTTCCTAGAAAGGTGGTCTAATCTGTTGATCGGGTACAGGTTCTCTTCATTTACCAGTATTCAGATTTTTCCTAAAGTTGGGCTTTCTAATTTGGGGCCCTTGTTGATTTTCCCACTGAGGTTTTCTTTCCATATTCTCTAATCTATCCATTAGCCTTTCTACAACTTTAGCTAAAATGTCTATCTTAACATCTAAAGTGGATGGTTATTCCTTAATGGTAACTCTCCTCTCATTCCTCATCCTAGCTCTTTTAGCCAATAACTTAGCTTCTACACTAACTGCATCACTCTGCATCTGTTCTAAAGTTGCAGGGTTTCTTTCTCTTAATTGGTAGGACATGTCAGCATCAAAACTATTTGGAAATTTAATCAGGGCCAAGTCTGGTGGAGGTTTGATATTCACTAGAATTACATTGTAAATGTTGTTAAACCTAGTACAGTAATCCTGGACAGATTCACTAGGAGATCTCCTAATGTTCTCATATTCAAATAATATATCTGGAGAGGGATTTTCTTTCTTTCCCACCTATTTATGGACAATTGGTGGAAAGTAGCTAAATCCGAAATATGGTTAGGAGGTAAATATTTAAACCACTTTTTAACATCTCTTGCTAATGTTTGCACAAATAATATAATTTGTACATCAACCTCATCAACTTCATGTAACTCGAAATAATATGTAATTTTATTTACATGTTGTTGAGAAATATACTCACCAGTACCATCAAACTGAAAAAATTTACTCTGGTAATCTTGTGGCATAGCATGTCAAAGGGGTTGTAAGGGAAAAGGTGCATATCTATCTACCATGGCTAAGGCTTTAGCTTGACTGGGAGGTGAAGTAGTGTTGCTTGAAGATAAACTTGAAGCGTTAGGTTGGAGAGGAAGTTCAGGTATGAATGGCTTTGCAGAATGAAGTGTGGTGGATATTATAGGTGAGGTTGTACTAAATGAGGTTGTATTTACAGTTTCTGAAGATACTATAGAGCGTTTAGGAGTAGCAGAAGTTAGGGAAACCGATTCAAATGACTGTTAGAAATATGCTTCATCTATATGATTTATCAAAGTCGAGGTTAACGCATCAAGTTTGTCAAAAGTATCTAGAACCTGTTGATCTAAATCAAGTTGTGTAGTATCCTTCTTTGATTCAATAAATTGAATAAAATTGGGGTTTATTACAATATCATGGACTGAGGTTTCAGATTTGGTACAAAATAAAGAATGCTCAAATGATAAATCAAAATTGAATATCCTCTAAGCTTGATAACTCTTTAGGATGTGAATTTTCTTTGATTAATTGACTAATACTTCCTTGACTTTCTACTTTTTTATGTTTTCTTAAAATTCTGTCAAGATCATCAACAATTGTAGCAGGCTATGGATCAAGATGAGCCATGGTATAATATGTTATTTTAGAAGAAATAATTTTAACTTATAATGATGATTTTGAACAACCCTGTAAAACCTTCATGTGAAAAATGAGGAAAACTGTTTCCTTTAAGATTGATTTTAACTAGGGACTGAATTCCCTAGTATGTTCGCCAATATGTTGTCACTCCGAAATTTCCAGGGGTTGTTCAATGCGTTAAAAGGAAATATTAGAGGTAACTACAAACCTGCTTTGGAGCTTATGATCTAGCCTTCCTAAACTCAGAGAGGGCTCTCTCTATATGATTTAACTTTCTTTATTTAATGGATTTTAGGCTAGTTATGTATGTTTAATTGGATTGGTGTTGGTTGGTTGGTGGAATTAATGATTTAGATGAATAGCTACTTTTCCATTTCCATTGGGCTATGGAGTCAATATGTTTTGAAAACAAAACAACAACAAAATATAAAGAGAGTGTTATAGGGCAAGATAGGTGAGCAATATCAGATCTCAAGGATGAATGGTGAAATGATTTTTTAATCAGGATCAAGGAGAAATTAAGAATTCCTTAAACCAAATATTGAATAAGGATGAAGAAAATCAATCGAGATCAGAGGGAAATTAAGAATTATCTAAACCACATATCAGAAGAAAACATAGAAATGTAAAATAGTTAAAAGCAGAGTGTAATGTTTAAGCAAATTCTACAGTAAAACTCTTGTTATAACATTCAAATTTAGAACACATGAAAGTTTATGGAATACTTAGAAAGAAAACATGAACAATTGAAATTTATAATTCACTGAGATAACTCAACACATGAATCTTGTAAAGAAGTCTGTTTATAACTTGTTCTATCTGTCAAATAGAAGTTGGTACAATAACCCTCAGGTAATAGATCAATCAGCTATAGAAATATTCAGAAATCCACACCCTTGATACTTCGAATGATGAAGTATTTATACAAAAATTTTACAAAATATCCTGTCAAGTGAGTAGGATTTATTTATGGAAAATAAATATCTTTATGCAAAAAGATAGTGACACCTGTTTAACTGACTGAGATCTGTCCCTTTTTATTTGATTGTTGTTTCTTGACTCCTTCTTTTATCTGCTTTGTTTACCCGCTGTCTGCTCCTTTCACCCTGTTTGTGCCTTTCACCCTTCTATTAAATCACACCATTTTCCCCATGTTTCTTCATCTAGAAATTTGATTTTCATCATCCTCTAGTAAATCTCATCCGCTTCTGTATATTTGGAAAATGTAGGCTTATTCACAAAACGATGACTTACCTCATGCTGGAGGTAAAAGAAGTTTTCTAAAGTCTGGAGGAGCACTTTGCCTGTGGGTACACCTTTCATGGATGAACTGTTGGAAGTCTTTTTGGCTACTTCCCTCATCTTTTTATCATAGTCTTCATGTCTCATTAGTTTATCATTGATTACTAAAGGATTAGGAAGGCCCTTCTGTCTCACTACAACAAACTTTTCAAAAAACCTGTTTACTGCGAGTTTCATGTTTTGTCATTTCTCCTCAAGCTGCATCATCAGATTTCTTTTGGAAACCACTTTCTTCACTTCTAGTATAGTCTCTGTTCTATTCGTTATCCTAAGATCTTCTAATTCATTTGTTTTTAGAGTTTAGGAATTTTATTATTTTGGAGGCTTCCTCTGGTTTCTTTCCAAGATTTGCTTTTACCTTTTGAATTGCATCACCAGCTTCCTTCACCAATCATTCTGCTCAAATATTACCTGTATAGAAGGCCAAATATCATTAACTGAGTTATTGATATTGGCCCACAAATGTTGCTTTGCTTGGGCTAAAGGCTCTTTTAGTGACAACTCTTTTTTTAGCTTGTGGATTCTATCTCTCCATCTATTGGCTTTTTGTTTTTCAGCTTGATGCATTACTTTTACTAATTTCTTTTCCTCTTCTAAGCTCTTTACTTGTTCCTTGTGCTTATTAATATGTGTTGTTTGAATGGACATATCTTCCATTTCTTTAATCAATTCTCTCTCCTCATTAGTGGGGTGGGATGTTGGTCTTGTTGATGTTGTAGTTGTTGGAACTGATGTTGATGCAGGTGCTGATGTAGATATAGGTGTTGATGTAGATCCTATGGGAATAGCAGTAATGGGAAATGATTTTCTGCTAGCTTGTTTTTCATGTACAAGTTTATCCATTTCTATCTCCATTTCCTTTAGTTGAGTTGTCAACTAGATGATTAAATTCATCATTCCATCCTTTTGATTAATTGTTTCTGAAACCTCCTTGGTTTGTGGATGCTTAGTGGTTGGTAGCTTTAGTTGTTTCTTCAGTGAAGCTATGTCTATATTTTTCTTTTTTATAAGTTCTTTTGTTGCCTTAATGTTAGTTGGATTATAGCCAATTTCAATTACCAAATTTTCCAGTGACTTAATCCTGTTGTCTTTTGCTTGTGATGAGGCCCTTTCCAACTTTAACTGTGACTGTATATTTTCAAGAGAATTCTTCAATTTATGGACACTTAGAGCTTTATGTGTCATGGTTGAATATAACATCTCTCCTGACTGTTTGTGAAATTAAATTTGGTCGATCAGATGCACATCCTTGGCATGAATTTCAAAGGTTGTTTTCTTAT
The DNA here is from genome assembly GCA_031772625.1 of Pinus tabuliformis. NCBI lineage: Eukaryota > Viridiplantae > Streptophyta > Pinopsida > Pinales > Pinaceae > Pinus > Pinus tabuliformis. The sequence goes on from CM062819.1 coordinate 1,098,959,681, forward strand.
AATCTTCTGAAGTTCTTGGGGCCTTTACCTCTGGCTGTAGGAAGGTCATCTGCATTTTCCTTGTTTTGAGGTCAAAAGCTGAAATCAATGTACTCTGATCACTGGAAGATTGCTTCCAATATTGTGTACATATAGAAGCCTTTAAGGCTTCATTTCTGATTTTAATCTCTTTGTACTTTTCCATGATATATTTCTCTTTCTCAACTGGTTTTCTAGATTATGAAACTTCTGCATTATTCTGATTTTGAATGATTTATGAACTGGAAGATGATGGCAGAGGTGTTTCTTATATATGTGGTGAGGGTGCATCACCCCTGTTAATAATCTCTTTTTCTGTTTCAATTGTATTTTCCTGCTCTATTACTGGATTTAGCTTGGTTTTCTTTCTGCTCACAAGCTTGAATTTAGTATTAGAAGTAGTTTCTGCTTAGTAGGATCCTTCTTCTCTAGCCCTTTTTTGAATTTCTATCTCGTGGGTCTGGAGTATGCAGGATGGAACTAGTATCAACCTGCTTATCCACCTCCTGTAAAGTGTTTTACAACCACTCTAATTGGTTGGAATACTTTTCAATTTCTGGTTTTGACTCATGAATGAAAGGGGTCAATTTGAATTTGACCCTTAACTTACTTATGACACCCAAAGGGTCATAAGGCCATTTGAAACTACTACTGAACTTGAAACCTTGTAAACATTTGTCTGCTGCCTTTCTAGCATTTCTATTATTGCATATAAAAGACCCTATTTGGTTTTTTTATTATCTTGAATTGGGTTTTCTTTTTAGTTGAAAGGAAATGGATCTCATCAGAATTTAATATTTGTCTGATGTATTCCAAAGAAAATATCCTCATTGGGAGGTATTTGGGAAGCTTGTATGGAACTAGTTGGCTTCCATACACTCTGATATCTGTATGATTTTGGTATAAATACCAGTCTCATGTTTTACTTTGATCTGAAAATTGTAACACCTTCTTTATCTCTTCACTGATTCTAGGTTGAATGCTACTGCTTAGCATATTAACAATTGGATAAACAAATGAATCAATGAAGTCTTTATAGATATATTCTATGGAATCCTTTCTGATCAAGGATGTCCAAAAGACAACATATTGGGGATTACCCTCTGTGTCCAGTTTTTGGAGGCTAACTACAAACCTTTATGATTGGAAAGATAAAAACATATGGAACAAAATTGAGGAGTATTTGAACACTCCTTCTTCTAGCAGCTTGACTAGCTGATCATGGATCACATTTGCTAGGTATTGGGAAAAATTGAAGGTGGAAGCTGGAGGTTGACTTGGGAAAAATATGGATAGGAAACTAAGGATAGATGTGTCCACATATTCATCAGTGAAATACCTTAAAACACACGATAGCATGGTGACCATTTGTTTGGTTCTCTCTAAAAAAATGGATGCTGAGTATGGAGGATTATCTTTTGGGGTTTCCACTGATGGTGGAAGGAAAGTCTGGAATATTTGGAATAGAGTTCAGTAAGGGTTTCAATGGATATTGGCACTTCAACAGGCTGTGGTTGAATCTGTAGCATCTGATTGATGGATTAAGCAGTGATTGGGAAAAGGATCTCTTGGTTTGGGGTAACTAAAACTCTTTCATTAGGAAAATAGTTAATCTGACAGAGTCTAATAAGTTCAAGGAATTGAAAGGTCTATGGGAATATGTATTTATGAAAATTTGAATCCCACAGATGGATATCATCTACCTGGTCAATGAATTTGTCATGGCTCCAACAGTGGAGCTCCAAAAGGTTGGAATTTGTCACAATATCAATGATTTTAAAGTCTTTATCGGCCAAGGGAATGTGTTCGACATCTGACACTGGAGGTTGAAGAGGGTTTACATTCTGAACGCTCTGAGAAGCCATTAAATTTGATTCTTTTATCAATTTCTATATGTAATTGATGGAGAAGAGCACTAAGGATTACCTGTGGCAAGGTCCAGGTAGCAGCATGGGCTGAAATTCCAGTTAGTGAGGTCTTTGGGTCTTTTTCTGCAACAATAATGGCGAAATAATGAAATATTGGGGGTTTTTTGTATTTTCTTTGGGAATTGGCGATTTAATGCACATGGGTGGTTTATGACATGTGTGATTTAGCACATGGGTGGTTTATCGCATAACCTTTGGAAGCGGTTTGGTGGATTATCGCACGGTGAAAGGTGGTATGGCGGTTTGGGACCGGGGGGATGCGATGAAATGTAGTGGTGATGCGTGGTAGGGGAGGGGGTGAGTGAAACCACCCATTTCGGAACCCCCCCATTAGTTTTAAACATTGGAAGTTGGGGAATTCGATAATGCGTGTGGACCGTTAGATTTGATCAAAGATCGGACGATAGACGGGGTTTATTTTAAGATGTGGGGCTGGGTATTAAATTTAATTAAAAACTAGGTTTTTAAATTCAATTTATTAACCGAAGATTAATATGAAATGGGTCAGGGATTAATACAGTGGGGGGTTGATAATATAAGGTGAGGAAATGCATTAGTATAAGGGGAAAGGGATTTTTTCAAAGGGGAATGGATTTTACAAGGGGAAATGGTTTCCAAGGGTGGAAACAGGGTTTTCAGGAAGGGAAAAGGGATTTTAAACAAGGGAAGGGGATTTTCACATGGGAAGGGTTAAGATGATATTTTTTTATAAGCATAATGATGCTTATTATTTTTGGGAAAGTATTCTACCTACCCTTCAATTTATTCTAACATTTTTTCTTTCCTTTATTATGGGTGCATTTGAGCTTGCTGACCCTTTTATTTTCTTTTGATAAGCAAACTAACTTATTTCTAACCTTATATCTTCCAATGGCTAAGATTAAACTTATGAGCTCATTTTTATTCTCTACCTAACTAATGATCTACAAATATTAAATGGTTTGGTTAGATATTTATTCACTAACTATCATGACATGAAATTTAAAAGCATGAATAATCAAGATTAAACTGTATGATCATCATGAATTGTGGCATTTTGGACAAGCTGCACACAATCTTATTTTCAAAAGAATAAACTAAGAGTAATGGCATTTGAATGTGCAACACTTTCAAAATTTATTTTTGTTTCCTTTTGTGGGGTTCATATTTTATATCTTTTCTGATCTTTCTTTCTTTTTGTCCTTTGATTATTCTTTTAGGACATACCCTCTTTTCATTTTTTAATATGGAAAACATTTGCAAAAAAGCAAAGGTATGTACGATATTATAAGACTCAACATATCCAATTCAAAGTTATGATCCCTATTATTATATGAACCTAACAGTGGATCCACTTGGGGATGGCATCTCCATGTGAGATGTGAAGAACGTTTTGATCAATGGCCTTGGAACCTTGACTGTGCTTTACCTAGAACTGCTTTCTATGATCTCCTTTATTCAAACATATGATGTTATGTCTTTTAAAGATTAAGATTTCATCTTTAGGCTTCAACTTATAAGATAATCATCCATTCCAATCTAAACTTTGCTATGGTATTTACAGTGAGTAAAATAGAACAAATGAACTACTGATTATTCTGGTGAAAAATAGTGCTTCAGCATTCGACCATTGACTGGTCCACTTTGCAAGTCTGTTCCATCTAATTATTTCAAGAAAAATGCATTGTTGCCTCTGTAACCATAAATAATATATGGGCCTTTCTAGAGAAAGTCAAATTTCCCATGTTTTCCTTTGTCTTCCCTTCTAGAATCCCATTTTAATACTTGATCACCAATGAAGAAATCCTCTACTTTAGTTTTCTTATCAAAGATCTTCTTGATTTTTTCTTGAATTACTTGGGATTTGATATAAACTTCTTCCCTGGTTCACTGCACATGAATTTTTTGGGTTATCCTCCTTTGGATGTCATTTGGTTCTACTTGTAGCTCTTGAATCATTTTCATTACTGGCACTCCTAATGAGGATGGAAAAACAACATCCATCCCATATACCAATTGATAAGGGTATGTACCAATAGATTTCTTAGTAGTAAGTCTATCTGCCCATAGGACATTCACCAACCTTTTATTCCAGGTTTTCTTGTTATCTTCTAATAGCTTCTTGATGATTTTGACTAGGCTTTTGTTTGAGGATTCTACTAGTCCATTACCTTGAGGGTAATAGGCAATGGAATGGCCTAGGGTGATATGGTATCGATTACAAAAATCTACCATTTTCTTGGATTTGAAGGCAACAACATTATCAGTGATGAGTTTTTGTGGGAATCCAAATCTAGAAAGGATGTTGTTCTCAAGAAATGAAGTAATGAAAGAGTCTGTGGCTTGTCTAGAAGGGATGGCTTCTATCCACTTGGTAAAGTAGTTAGGTGCTATCAAAATCCATTTATGTTGGGCAGAGGAGGGTGGGTGAATTTCCCCAATAAAGTCTAAACCCCATTGTTGAAAAGGCATTTCTACTAAGATAGGTTTGAGGGGTAATGGTAAGAATTTCTTCTTCCCTTAAATATTTGGCATTTGTGACATGAGGTCACATATTTTTGGACATATGCAAAAATGGTGGGCTAGTAAAAACCTGCCCTAAAAATCTTATCAACAATTATTTTCTAGTATAGGTGTCCCCCACAATCTCCTGCATGAAATTCCTACGTGACTTTGTCAGCTTCATCTTTTAATAAACAATTTAACAGGATGCCACCATGATCTTTCCAAAATAAAACATTGTTTAAGATACAATATTTCGTTGCTTTCATTTTTAGGAATCTACTTTTAGTTCTAGATAAACCAGGAGGCTCTTGTAGGTTGAGTAAAACGAATATAATGTCTGCATAGCAGGGTGAATCTATGAAAGCTTCACTGATTTGTGGAGTCACCATCTCTTCCTGATCATCTATGGCAGCAATGAAATTTATGTCTAAGGCTTGACAGTTCGATTCAACCATGAGTTTGGCTAAACCTTGGCCTTTAATCAATTTTGTAGGCTTGATCTCAATGTCATATTCTAGTATGGTGGCAATCCAATTGCCTCTTTTTCTATCAGGCCCATTCTGAGTTAGAATGTCCTTTACCACTGAGTTTAGAATAAAATATATAATTTGAAATCTTTTATGGCTTTCACTAAAGAAATAACTTGTTTTTCCATTATATTATACTTTAGTGTAGCATATGTCAAAGTTTTACTAAAGAAAGCGATGGGTTGTTGATAACCCTCATCATTCTTTTGCAACAAGATTGTTGCAATAGTGTGCTCTAAAGCAAATGAAAAAAATATGAAATATCTGTTAAAATTAGGACTTATGAGGACGGGTGTTTTAATAAGGACTTCTTTGATTGCTTCAAAAGACTGCCTAGCCTCTACTGTCCACTTAAGTGTTGAATCCTTTTTTAACATGTTATTCAAATCTCTAATTAGTTCTGCTAAGTTAGAAATGAATCTTCTAAGAAAATTTATTTTACCTAAGAATGCTTGTAATTCTTTAATGTTCCTAGGATGACTGATGTTTAGGATTGCTTCTATTCTAGCTAGATCAATTCTAATGCCCTCTTTTGAAATTATGTGTCCCAAGAGTTTTCCTTCTTCTAATCCAAAAAGTGATTTTTTAGGATTTAAGGATATGCCAAACTTTCTGCATTTTATGAATACTCTTCTTAGATGATCTAGATGTTCATTATCTGACTTGGAAAACACTGTGATATCATCTAGGTAGATGACTAAAAAGTCATGGATTTCCTTTACAAAGGCTATGTCCGTATCTCTTTGGAATGTTGCTCCAACATTCATCAATCCAAAGGGCATTTTCAAGTACATGAAAGTTCCCAAAGGAGTGGTGAACGAAGTCTTTGCTTGACCTTCAGGTTGGACTAGGATTTGATTGTATCCAGAAAATCCATCAAGTAATGAAATTCTGGATGACCCTACTACCCTTTGGAGAATGTGATCCATTTTAGGGATGGGATAGTTATCCTTCAGTGATACTTTTTTCAAGTTTCTGAAATCAACACAGAGTCTGATTTCTCCTATTTTCTTTCTAGTGGGGACTAAATTAGAGACCCAATCAGAATATCTGATGGGTGATATGATCTGAGAATCGTACATCCTTTTAACTTCTTTCTCTATTAATGGCATAAGAACAGGGGTAATTCTCCTTAGTTTTTGCTTAAAGGGATTCTAATTTTCTTTAATTGGTATCTTATGCTGGATAATGCTAGTAGCATAAGACTTGAGGTCTTCATAACTCTAGGAAAGGATGTCTTGGAATTATTTAAACAAGCTTATATACTTCAACTTTTCAGCTGGGGGTAGTGCTTAGATATCTTGATAAGCTTATGATTTTCTTTTGTTCCTATGTTGCATTCCTCTATATCTGACCTTAGAGGCTCCATTTTAGGTTTTGTAGCGACATCATTGGAGCCAAAGTGGTCTTCTAGTGGGGCTAATCCTTTAGGCAAAAAGTTGCCTTTGAGGTTTAAAACTTCTGATTCATCATTGATTAATTCTTTATTTTCCACTGTTTCTAGTTGTTCTACTTCTAGTTTAGTGAATTTAGTTGGTTCTATCTTATTTACATCATTTACATCTATTTCATTATTTATGGTATAATCTAATTTACAGCCAATGTCTATATTACCATTTTGAAATTCTCCTTCAGAAATCATAAAATCACGAATTTGATTGTCATGTGAAATTTTTTTCCAATACTTTAAATTATCAGGTATGGTTGGTCTAGGTCTTACCTCAGCTGTGTACTGATGATTTGGCTGGAAGGGTAACCTGCATGTGATGGAAAAAGTGGCTAAGCTATGAGCTTGCATGTTTTGCTTTCTTGGAATGACAACAAAGTTAGTTTCATGGAAACAATTTATCAAGTCTAGGATGGTTTCTCTGTAACAGTTAAGTCTAGGGTTATTAGTAATGTACTCTCCCTTGACTTGTTTTATAATGAGTTCTGAGTCTCCCATGATGGAAACTCCTTTAGCTCCCAATTTTCTTATGATTTGAAGGTCTAGCACTAATGCTTCGTATTCTGCCATGTTGTTAGTGCATTTGAAATTTAATCTGAAAGAACGTCCTTCAGAATGATCATTTTCTAAATTGTAGATCCATACCCCAGCTCCTGCTCCTAATATATTTACAGAGCCATCAAAATCTAAATGCCACAGAGATTCATGTGTTATGTTTTCACTATCATTTCTTTGTGTTTTTCTTGTACAACTGTGATTTTATCTTTGTCATTGTCTGAATTATATAAGATAAATGAGTCCAGATCAGAATGCATGAAATAAATAGGATAATTTTGTGGTCATTCTGAACTACTTACCATGAATTTCATCATGGTTTCTCTGTAAAGCTTTCTTTGATGACCAAATACAGAAATGGTAGCATATGACATGTCTAATTGTAGTGACCCTTGTAATTTTGCTCTCCATGAGCGAGATAAAAACATATAATTTTTGGGAGGGATATCAAGAACTACTATGTCCATAAAAATAATCTTTGTCGGGAACTAGACTAGAGTTACACACAGATCTTTTATTAGGCCAAGGCATTTGACTTGACTAGAATCAAAGGAAAACAGGTCCTTGTAGGGTCTGGTGATGTCTAAGTTTAATCTTTCCATGATTTATTTAGGCATTACGTTATGAGATGCTCTTGAATCCAACATAGCATTATGTAAGATTTTATCATGAACGTTTAAGCTAATATAGAATGGAGGGATAACCCCTTGTTGATGTTTTCCATTCACTTCTCGACCGAATAATAACTCAGGTTGATCATCATTAAGGTTTACAACATCTTCGCCTTCACCTATGTTTAGTGTTTCAGTAATTTGTGCTTTATATGATTCATTTTTCACCATCTCTGTTAAAGGAACTAGTATTTTCAATTTGTCTATCTCAATTTTGATATTGAATGGCATTTGAGTTTTGCCTAATTGAATGATTTCCTTTTCAGCAATTGTGGTTTGTGTATTTTTGTCTTCTTTATCAACACTTGGTAATTCAGTTTGTTTATCAACTGTTTTGTTTTCAATTTTCTTGTTTGAAATAGTTTGAGTGGCAGTTGAAGTTTGAGTTGCAGTTGATGTTATATCTACAATCTTTGGGCTGGAAGCCTCCCGAGTTCCTTTAGGGAGAATTTGCAGAATTTTGGTCACAGGAGCTTCTACTGTTTTCTTAGTTTGGGTTTGGACTGATTTCTTAGTAGGAACTTCTGTGTTCTTTTTGTTTCTAATGCTATATTGTTTATGAACTTCGTAGATATCAGATTCATAGCCTTGTTTGTAGTCAAAGGACTCCCAAGACTCTAATTGTAATTTTTGTAACATGTATAATTCCTGTTCTTCCTGGGTAAGAAAAATGGCATCTTCTTTGTTCACTCCCATCAAGTTTATCTGGGTGTCCTAGTATTCTTCATGCTGTTGTGAACTTTCAGCATAATTTTCCTAGAAAGGTGGTCTAATATGTTGATTGGGTACAACTTCTCTTGATTTACCAGTATTAGGATTTTTCGTAAAGTTGGGCTTTCTAATTTGGGGCCCTTGTTGATTTTCCCACTTAGGTTTTCTTTCCATATTCTTTAATTTGTCCATTAGCCTTTCTACACTTTTAGCTAAATTGTCTATCTTAACATATAAAGTGGATGGTTCTTCCTTAATGGTAACTCTCCTCTCATTCCTCATCCTAGCTCTTTTAGCCAATAACTTAGCTTCTACACTAAGTGCATCACTCTGCATCTGTTCTAAAGTTGCAGTGTTTCTTTCTCTTAATTGATAGGACATGTCAACATCAAAACCATCTAGAAATTTAATGAGGGCTAGGTTTGGTGGAGGTTTGATATTCACTGGAATTGCACTGTAAATGTTGTTAAACCTAGTATAGTAATCCTGGACAGATTCACTAGGAGATCTCCTAATGTTCTCATATTCACATAATATCTGGAGAGGGTTTTTCTTTCTTTCCCACCTATTTATGAACAATTGGTGGAAAGCAGCTAAACCGGCAATATGGTTAGGAGGTAAAGGTTTAAACCACTTTTTAACATCTCTTGCTAGTGTTTGTGAAAATAACCTCATTTGTACATCAACCTCATCAACTTCATGTAACTCAAAATAATTTGTCATTTTATTTACATGTTGTTGAGCAGTATACTGACCAGTACCATCAAACTGAATTTTTTTAATCTAGTAATCTTGTGGCATAACATGTAAAGGGGCTTGTAAGGCAAAAGGTTCATATTTGTCTTCCATGGCTAAGGCTTTAGCTTGACTGGGAGGTGAAGTAGTTTTGCTTGAAGATGAACTTGAAACGTTAGGTTGGAGAGGAAGTTTAGGTATGAATGGCTTTGTGGAATGGAGTGTGGTGGATATTATTGGTGAGGTGGTACTAAATGAGGCTGTATTTACAGTTTCTGAAGATACTATAGAGCGTTTAGGAGTAGCAGTAGTTAGGGCAGCTAATTCAACTGATTGTTGGAAATAGGCTTCGTCTATATGATTTATCAAAGTTGAGGTTAACGCATCAAGTTTGTCAAAAGTATCTAGAACCTGTGGATCTAAATCAAGTTGTGTAGTATCCTTCTTTGATTCAATAAATTGAATAAAAGTGGGGTCTATTACAGTATCATAGACTGAGGTTTCAGATTTGGTACGAAATAAAGAATGCTCAAATGATAAATCAAATTGAATATCCTCTAAGCTTGATAACTCTTTAGGAAGTGAATTTTCTTTGATTGACTGACTAATACTTCCTTGAATTTCTACTTTAGGTTTTCATAAAATTCTGTCAAGATCATCAACAATTATAGCAGGCTGTGGATCAGGATGAGCCCTGGTATAATATGTTCTTTTAGAAGCCAAAATTTTAACTTATAATGATGATTTCAAACAACCCTTTAAAACCTTAATGTGAAAAATGAGGAAAACTGTTTCCTTTAAGATTGATTTTAACTAGGAACTAAATTCCCTAGTATGGTCGCCAATATGTTATCACTCCAAAATTTCCAGGGGTTGTTCAATGTGTTAAAAGGAAATATCAGAGGTAACTACAAGCCTACTTTGGAGCTTAGGATCTAGCCTTCCTAAACTCAGAGAGGGCTCTCTCTATATGATTTAACTTTGTTTATTTAATGGATTTTAGGCTAGTTATGTATGTTTAATTGGATTGGTGTTGGTTGGTTGTTGGAATTAATTATTTAGATGAATAGGTTCTTTTCCATTTCCATTGGGCTATGGAGTTAATATGTTTTGAAAACATAACAACAACAAACTACAAAGAGAGTGTTATAGGGAAAGATAGGTGAGCAATATTAGATCTCAAGGCTGAATGGTGAAATGATTTTTTAATCGGGATGAAGGAGGAATTAAGAATTCCTTAAACCAGATACTGAAGAAGGATGAAGAAAATCAATCAGTATCAAAGGGAAATTATGAATTCTCTAAACCAGATATCCGAAGAAGACATAGAAATGTATAAAAATTAAAAGAAAAGTGTAATGTTTAAGAAAATTCTGTAGTAAATCTCCTGTTATAACATTCAAATTTAGAACACATGAAAGTTTATGGAATACTTAGAAACAAAACATGAATAATTGAAACTTATACTTCACTGAGATAGCTCGACACATGAATCCTATAAAGAAGTCTCTTTATAACTTGTTCTGTCTGTCAACTGGAAGTTGGTACAATAACCCGCAGGTAATAGATTAGTCAGCTATAGAAATATTCAGAAATCCACACCCTTGATACTTCGAATGATGAAGTATTTATACAAAACTTTTACAAAAATATCTTGTCAACTGACTAGGATTTATTTAAGTAAAATAAATATCTTTATGCAAAAAGATAGTGACACCTGTTTAACTGACTAAGATCTGTCCCTTTTTATTTGATTGTTGTTGCTTGATTGCTTCTTTGATTTGCTTTTCTTACCCGCTGTCTGCTCCTTTCACCTTGTTTGTGCCTTTCACCCTTCTAGTAAATCACACCATTTTCCCCATGTTTCTTCATTTGGAAGTTTGATTTTCATCATCCTCTGGTAAATCTCATCTGCTTTTGCATATTTGGAAAATGTAGGCTTATTCACAAAAAGTTGATTTACCTCATGCTGGAGGTAAAATAAGTTTTCTAAAGTCTAGAGGAGCACTTTGTTTGTGGGTACACCTTTCATGGATGAACTATTGGAAGTCTCTTTGGCTACTTCACTCATATTTTCATCATAGTCTTCATGTCTCATTAGTTTATCATTGATTACTAAAGGATTAGGCAGAACCTTCTGTTTCAAAACATCAAACTTGTCAAAAAGCATGTTTACTACGAGTTTCATGTTTTGACATTTCTCCTCAAGCTGTATCATTAGATTTATTTTTGAAATCACTTTCTTCACTTCTAGTATAGTCTCTGTTCTATTAGTTATCCCGAGATCTTCTAATTCATACTTGTTCTTAGAGTTTAGGAATTTGATTATTTGGGAGGCTTCCTCTTGTTTCTTTCCAAGATCTACTTTTACCTTTTGAATTTCATCACCAGCTTCCTTCACCAAATCATTGTGCTCAAATATTACCTGTATAGAAGGCCAAATATCATTAACTGAGTTAATGATATTGGCCCACAAATGTTGCTTTGCTTGGGCTAAAGGCTCTTTTAGTGACAACTCTTTTTCTAGCTTGTGGATTATGTCCCTCAGTCTATTGGCTTTTTGTTTTTCAGCTTGATGCATTACTTCTGCTAATTTATTTTCCTCTTCTAAGCTCTTTACTTGTTCCTTGTGTTTATTAATCCGTGTTGTTTTAATGGACATATCTTCCATTGCTTTAATCAATTTGCTGTCCTCATCAGTGGGGTGGGTTGTTGGTCTTGTTGATGTTGTTGCTGCTATAGTTTCTAGAACTGATGTTGATGCATGTGTTGATGTAGATACGGTGTTAATGTAGATCCTATGGTAATAACAGTAATGGGAACTGCTTCTTTGCTAGCTTGTTTTTCTTGTACAAGTTTATCCATTTCTGTCTCCATTTCCTTTAGTTGAGTTGTCAACTGTATGATTAAATTCATCATCCCATCCTTTTGATTAACTATTTCTAAAACCTCCTTGGTTTATGGATGCTCAGTGGTTGGTAGTGTTAGCGCTTGAATTTGGCCTCAGGCTGAAAAAGACAAAATCCAAGGCAACATCAAACCACTTAGCCTCGTAGCTAGCCCTACAGGGCAGGAGAGGGCTCTCTCCGGGTCTATCTCGGCAAAAGGTATTCAAAGGGCGGAGATGACCAATAAATAACACTGATTTTAGGCTAGTAAACTGATTGAGAAGGTTTGATTTCAGATTTTTAGGGTTTTGGTGGAAAATAGGGGGGAGAGAAATTTTGGGTGCGGGGATGGGACACAGCTTTTGCAGAGGTCTTTTTGGGGCAAGGTAGGAGATTGTCTTGATGCCTTTGATTTAAGTGAATGAATAGGAATGACTGGTGAGGAGCTAAAGAGAGCAAGAAACCGTCGAGAGTGCTCTTTAGACAGAGGAAAACATAGATATTAAGCAAACTTAAAGGCAGAGCATATAAATTATGAATTCTACCTTAACACTTCATTTACTTAATGTGCAGAAAAGAGAAATAGGAAATTGATACACATAAAAAATCTTACAAGTACATGAGAGAAGCACACCATCAACACAAATAACCACAGGAATCCCAAATAGTGCTGCAAAACTCTGGTCTTTCCTTTGCCAAAATTGCAGAGATACAAAGTGTAATACAATAGAAGCTTATCCCTCCAGAGTCCAACCATGAAAATGGCTAAGAAAATACATAATATAGGCAAGCCAACACCTTTCCTTTCCTCTAGGGGTCGAGCTCATCCTTCTAGGAGCTGTTTCAACCAATTCTAAACTGAGCACTAAAATCTAGGCAATTAAAACAACTTGCCTCTATAAGCTAGGAAACCAATTCATTCATTAAATTTTTGACTTTTTATGAATGAATCTTTTAGAAGAGATAAATAAGTGCCATGACATTATAAAATTACATCAATTACATCAAGGAGGATGAAAGATCACTCCAAAAAGTCAAAACTAGTCAAATCTGCGTTTTGCTGAGCTCTGGGTGAAAATCTGGCAAATTTCTCTGATGCGTAGCGCCCCAATTCTCAACGCATAGCGCGCCTTTGAGCCATATTTTGAGGCACTTTCCAGCATCCAAATGAGGCAAAAGTAGGCTTGTTGGAAAGGTCTGGATGGCTACTTTCCAACCCAAGTGGAATTTCTCAATTTGGTGTCCATTTGCCCCTCCAAAATTGCAATCTCCCAAGACTGCTTCCTGTGTGTCCAAAAAGTGGCAGAAAGTCATTTTTTGCATGTTTTTTGACCTTCTGAGGGCTCAAAACCTGATGAAATGTCTTGGAAATTGCTGAGCAAGTGTAATTTGTCATGAAAAATCCAAAAATGCTGAGTTTTTGAGAAATGAACTTGCCCATCTTCAGGGTAGCGCGCAGCGCGCTACGCGTTGAGGGCAAAAACCTGTTTTTTGACCAAAAAAATAAAAAATGACCAAAATTGCTCCAAATTCTCTGAAATTTGAGCTGAAGGTGTGTCATTTAGTAACATGCTCCTCCAAGGAAGCCTCAGCCAAAATATGAAGGGGATCGGGCCTTTTCCTCTGTTTTAGTGCCTTGGCCAACCGTCCTTTGAGCACCTTCATTCTTGCTTTACACACATGCATTCGAGACCAATAGTGATTCTTCATGTGTCGGAGCATGTCTTTTTCCGTGTTTGCCTTGGCCAGCAACTTTTCCAAATGAGTATTGACCCGGATGAGCATAGCCTCTCGCTCAATAGGTGTCAAATCACCGGGTCTCTTGCGAGCCAAGTTGCGGTCTTCATGGATCCTCCGCAACTCATCAAGAGAGTGTTCATCCTCTAATTGCTTGTTGCGCTGCTATAAATAAGTAATTGTCCAATTTTCCATCTCCAATTTTTGCCGCAACAAGTCATTTTCAGCCCTTAGTTGCTGGATGATCTCCTTTGACTCTAGGCTAGGAGATTTGATATCAAGGTCAACAACATCTATGCCTGGAACACCTGATGGCCCCTCATCAATCTTGGGCTGCTTGCCTCTCTCTGGTACCTGTGCTGCTGTCAAAAGCGAGGCCCCTTCCACTTGATGTGGAGATAACACTCGCTGTGCTGATGAAGAAGGCGAGACCCCTTCCACTTGATGTGGAGATAATACTCGCCGTGCAGATGCAAATAAGACCCTTTGGCCTCTCTGATATGTAACATAAGGAGGAGTGCTGACATGCTCGGGCTTTGGAATATCAAACTGATGTGAAGGCCCTCCCTCATCACGAACAACCTTAGGAGGTGGCTGTGGCACTGTGAACAAGTCACGAGAAATGAAATCCTCCCATGGAATACCCTGTTGTGCCAAATGATGCATGACCACAATCTTGATTAGTGCATAATGATAGATGCTCTTGTGTTGCTGTGTTGGGCTCTTTCTTTGCACCAAAGGCACCATCCTCTCTATATTTTGGCACATGAAGAATGGAATGTTCATCATTCGTACCCGTGTGAAATGCATCAACAAACGGATATGGTACGAATATAAACGTGAAAATCTGCCCTCGCAAGTGAAATAGCGAATGATGATCCTCATCAAAGGTGCATACTCGTCTCTTAAGAATATGAAGGGAAAAACACCAGTTAGGTGCCTCATATATATAGGTTGGATATATGGCTCATAATGAAATCTGTCCAACTGCTGGCGCTTGTTCCACTCTTCTCCAATATTGGGTATCCCTGTTGCTTGAGCAACAATCTCGGGTGACAATGTGAAGTCCACTCCTACAAGATTCACATGCCCATTGTGCAAATGTAGGACAAACAAGCGGGCCAATTCCTTGTGGTGTTGAATTTGGGAGATTCTCTCACAATATTCATAGCATGATAGATATCGGAAACATGACACTGCAAGTGGACAAGCTTGTAGATAAGCCAAAGAGGTGGGCTCCTCCCTGACATTCTGACCACCTTTACCACCCCTGTGATGCCTCCTTGGCACCTCTACCTCTGGTGTTGTTTCACGGTCATCACTTTGCTCATAATCTGTTTTGGTTTCTGACATGGTTTTGGAGGTAAGTGACTGAAAAATAATGCTGACTGTGCACCCAATGAACTGCTGTTTTGACTTGTTTAAATGCTGTTACCAAGGGGACAAACACACATGGGAAATGTTAGGGAAAAGGGAACATTAAGGGGATTAGGGAAAACAAATGGGAAAGGAAATTTTAGGAAAGGAACATGGAACATATATAATCATAATTTGTGGGATTTTAATGGGAAGTAGGGTTTATAAAATTTACATAGGGTTTTAGGAATTAGTAGGGTTTAGGGATTTTAATGATTTTAATAGGGAAATTATATGATTTGCATGGAAAAATATGGGGAAAGAGGAATGGAAAATGGGTAACCTTGGGCAGCAAATTTCAATGAGACCCTAGCACATTTGCATTTTTAAAATTTGATACAGCAAGGTAGGGCTTTTACTTCATATTAACATGGCATTTTTTTGCATGTTCATTGCTCATTCATCTTAGCCAAACCAAAATCCCCATGGATTAGAGGCCTACCTGAAAAGATTTTGAGAGAGAAGTAGTTTTGGTGGCTTGCTGGCGATTTCCCGAGCAAGAAATCCAACGTGTAGCACACCCAGCCTGATGCGTAGCGCTCCTCCAATGCGTAGCACCTGAGTTATTTAGCATTGGAAAATGCGCACTGATGCGTAGCGCGCCCCCAACGCGTGGCGTGCCTCCTCTGATGCGTAGCGCGCCACTGTAATTTCCCAATTCGCCCAATGAACTTTGAAATCGACTTGACAAGTATTCTCTTGAAGTGTTGAGAGGGAAATAAGTTACTAATGAGGAGGGAGGGGCTTTTATAGGCTCACTTTTGAATTTAATTTTCCCAAAACCCACTTTATAATGTTTTTGAAATGACACTTTTTGAATTAATTGCTGCTGACTTCTGGTTTCCTTTTTCAAAATAGATTGTTTGAAATGATGAGTTCTCTTGAAAATTTTTGCAGGGATAGCTTCGGAGATGTCTTGGCAAGGAGACCAAGGCTGCATGCCAACTTTCGGAGAATTTTAACTTTTTACAAATTTTTACAAAAATGAGATAATGACCTTTGTCTTCAAAAACAGGGTTTTTGAAAATAAGGTAAAAAACTAACTGTACAATGATAAGAGTTATTAAAATGATGCTTTATGATGGACATCCCTCTGGCCTGCTGGTCCTTTGTGATATCGCAAGAGAAAGCTTGACTCAACCCTAGACCTATGACCTTGACATTGAAAACAGGGAAATGACCTTGTGAAAAATTTACTCAAGAAAACATGATCCAGCAGTGCCAAATAAGAGGGGAATAAAAGGCATAAGTTTCTCCACCAGGGTTGTGGCATGCCTAACGGGATGCAACATGACCACACTGATGAGACACCTAATTATGAAATGCAAAGAGTTTTGATCTCTGGTGGAGGGCTACTAGACCGACTCTAACAGGTAGCTTTAACTGTTTCTTCACTGCAGCTATGTCTGCATTTTTCTATTTTATAAGTTCTTCTGTTGCCTTGATGTCAATTGGATTATAGCCAATTTCAATTACCAAATCTTCCAGTGACTTAATCCTGTTGTCTTTTACTTATGATGAGGTCCTTTCCAGTTTTAACTGTGACTATATATTTTCAAGAGAATTCTTCAATTTTTGGACACTTGGAGCTGTATGTGTCATGGTTGAATATAACATATCTCCTACCTATTTGTGAAATTCAATTTGGTCGATCAGATGCAAATCCTTGGCATGAATTTGAAAGGTTGTTTTCTTATAATCTTCTGAAGTTCTTGGGGACTTTACCTCTTGCTGTAGGAGGGTCATCTGCATTTTCCTTGTTTTGAGGTAAAATGCTGAAAGCAACCTACTCTGATCACTGGGCATTTTCTTCTAGTATTGGGTACATATAGCAGCCTTTAATGCTTCATTTCTGATTTTAATCTCTTTGTACTTTTCCATGATATCTTTCTCTTTCTCAACTGGTTTTCTAGATGATGAAACTTCCGCATTATTATGGTTTTGAATGATTTCTGCACTGGAAGATGATGGCAGAGGTGTTTCTTCTATATGTTTTGAGGGTGCATCACCCATGATAATAATATCTTTTTCTATTTAAATTATCTTTTCCTGGTCTATTAATGGATTTAGCTTAGTTTTCTTTCTGCTCACAAGCTTGAATTTAATATCAAAAGTAGTTTCTGCTAAGTAGGATCCTTCTTCTCTAGCCCTTTTTGAATTTTTGTCTTGTGGGTCTGGAGTATGCAGGAAAGAACTAGTATCAACCTGATTATCCACCTCCTATAGAGTGTTTTCCAACCACTATGATTGGTTGGAATACTTTTCAATTTCAGGCATTGACTCATGAATGAAAGGGGTCAACTTGAATTTGACTCTTAACTTACTTATGACACCCAAAGGGTCATAAGGCCATTTGAAACTGTTGCTGAACTTGAAACCTTGTAAACATTTGTTTGCTTCCTTGCCAACATTTCTATTATTGCATATAAAAGTCCCTATTTGGTTTTTAATCTTGAATTGGGTTTTCTTTTTAGTTGAAAGGAAGTGGATCTCATTAGAATTCAAGATTTGTCTGATGTATTCCAAAGCAAATATCCTGATTGGGAGGTATTTGGGAAGCTTGTATGGAACTAGTTGGGTTCCATACACTCTGATCTCTGTATGATTTTGGTATAAATACCAGTCTCCTATTTTAATTTTATCTCACAATTGTAACACCTTCTTTATCTCTTCACCGATTCTAGGCTGAATGCTACTTCTTAGCACATTAACAACTAGATAAACAAATGAATCAATGAAGTCTTTATAGCTGTATTCTGTGGAATCCTTTCTGATCAATGATGTCCAAAAGAAAACAGATTGGGGATTACCCTATGTGTCCATTTTTTGGAGGCTAACTGCAAACCCTTATGATTGGAAATATAAAAACATATGGAACAAAAGTAAGGAGTATTTGAACACTCCTTCTTCTGGTAGCTTGACTCCCTGATCATGGATGGCATCTACTAGGTATTGGGCAAAATTGAAAGTGGAAGCTGGAGGCTGACCTGGGAAAAATATGGCTAAGAAACCAAGGATAGATGCATCCACATATTCATCAGTGAAATACCCTAAAACACATGATAGCATGGTGACAATTTGTCTGTTTCTCTCTGAAAAAATGGATGCTGAGTATGGAGGATTATCTTTTGGGGTTTCTAATGATGGTGGAAGGAAATTCTGGAATATTTAGAATCTTTTGGGAAAGTCTAGCTTCAAGTAGAATTGAGTAAGGGTTTCAATGGATATTGGCACTTCATCAGGCTGTGGTTGAATATGTAGCATCTGATTGATGGATTAAGCAGTGATTGGGAAAAGGATCTCTTGGTTTGGGGTAACTAAAACTATTTCATTAGGAAAATAGTTAATCTGACAGAATCTAATAAGTTCAGGGAATTGAAAGGTCTGTGGGAATATGTATTTAGGAAAATTTGAATCCCACAAACGGATATCATCTGCCTGGTTAATGGATTTGTCATGGCTCCACCAGTGGAGCTCCAAAAGGTTGCAATCTGTCACAGTATCAATGATTTTAATGTCTTTATCGGCCAAGGGAATGTGTTCGACATCTGACACTGGAGGTTGAAGAGGGTTTACATTTTGAACGCTCCGAGAAGCCATTAAATTTGATTCTTTTATCAATTTCTATATGTAATTAATGAAGAAGAGCACTGAGGATTACCTGTGGTAGGGTCTAGGTGGCAGCAGGGGCTAAAATTCCAGTTAGCGAGGTCTTTGGGTCTTTTTCCACAACAACAATAGCGAAATAGTGAAATATTGGGTTCTTTTGTATTTTCTTTGGGAATTGGCGATTTAATGCACATGGGTGGTTTATGACGTGGATGCTTTAGCACATGGGTGGTTTATCGCATAACCTTTGGAAGTGGTTTGGTGGATTATTGCACGACAAAAGGTGGTATGGTGATTTGGGACTGGGGGGATGCGATGAAATGTAGTGGTGACGTGTAGCAGGGGAGGGGGTGAGTGAAACCACCCATTTCGCAACCCCCCATTAGTTTTAAATGTCAGAAGTCAGGGGATACGATAGTGCATGTGGATCGTTGGATTTGATGAAAGATCAGACGATGGACGGGGGTTTTTTAAAGATATGGGGCTGGGTATTAAATTTAATTAAAAACTAGGTTTTCAATTCAATTTATTAAGCGAAGATTAATATGAGATGGGTCGAGGATTAATATAGTGTGGGGTTAATAATATAAAGTGGGGAAATGTGTTAGGATAAGGGGAAAAAGGATTTTTTCGAAGGGGAATGGATTTTACAAGGGAAAATGGTTTCCAAGCGTGGAAATAGGGTTTTTAGGAAGGGAAAACGGATTTTAAACAAGGGAAGGGGATTTTCACATGGGAAGGGTTAAGATGATATTTTTTGATAAGCATAATGATGCTTATGATTTTTTCGAAAGTATTATAACTACCCTTCAATTTATTCTAACATTTTTTCTTTCCTTTATTATGGGTGCATTTGAGCTTGCTGACCCTTTTATTTTCTTTTGATAAGAAAACTAACTTATTTATAACGTTATATCTTCCAATGGCTCAAAATAAACTTATGAGCTCATTTTTATTCTCTACCTAACTAATGATCCACCAAGATTAAATGGTTTGGTCAGATCTTTATTCACTAAATATCATGACATGAAATTTAAAAGCATGAATAATCAAGATTTAACTGTATGATCATCATGAATTGTGGCATTTTGGACAAGCTGCACACAATCTTATTTGCAAAAGAAAAGTAAACTAAGAGTAGTGGCATTTGAATGTGCAACACTTTCAGAATTTATTTTTGTTCCTTTTTGCGGGGTTCATATTTTATATCTTTTCTGATGTTTCTTTATTTTGGTCCTTTTATTATTCTTTTAGGACATACCCTCTTTTCATTTTTTAATATGGAAAACATTTGCAAAAAAGCAAAGGTATGTACAATATTACAAGACTCAACATAGTCAATTCAAAATTATTATCCCTATTATAGGAACTTAACATGTTGCATCCTTATTTGGAAAATTTTGTTATTGTATTCATTGATGACATAATGGTGTATTCTAAGAATGAGGAAGAACATGTCGAGCATTCAGCAACAATGTTGAGGTTGCTAAGAGAGCATCCGTTATATGCTAAAATCCGCAAGTGCAACTTCTTCAGACGAAGGTACATTACTTGGGGCATGTTGTCTCCAAGGATGGCATAGCTGTAGATCCAGAAATATAAGGGTCATCATGGAGTGTGCAACTCCTAAGAATGTAGATTAGGTGAGATCATTTATGGGATTAGCAGGTTACTACAGGAGGTTCATCAGGAACTTCTCATACATTGCATATCCTATCACATCATTGTAGAAGAAAGGTAAGAATTTCAAATGGACAGAGGAGTGTGAGGCTAGGTTTGAGCAGCTTAAGAAGTTGTTGACACATGCACTGGTGCTAAAGATTGCAGATCCAGACAAGGAGTTTGTAGTGTGTACAAATGGTTGCAAGAGAGGACTTGGAGGATTTATCATGAAATAAGGACAAGTAGTGTGCTATGAGTCACAAAAACTGAATGAGAATGAGCGGAACTACCCGCATGATCTTGAGCTAACAACAATTATACATGCATTGAAGATGTGGAGATACTATCTTCTTGGCAGGAGGTTTACATTGATGAGCAATCACAGTAGATTGAGATATTTGTTTGACCAGCTGAATCTAAATCTCAGGCAAGCTAGATGGTTGGCTACCCTTAGTGAGTTTGACTTCTAGATCAGATACATAAAATGGAAGGAGAAGTGGGTTATACATGCTCTGAGTAGGAAGGTACAGGTAAATCATATAACAACTATGAGCTCTTATGGGACAAAGTTACAAGATAGAATCTTGCAGGCAAGACAACAAGATGACAAATACATGGAGATTATGCACATATTACAGTAGAGCATAGGTACAGGCATAGTTACATGTAGAGGTGATTGGGATGAAGATTATCGTCTTACAACATATGGTTTGATCAGGTTTAGAGACAGGATCTATGTGTTGAATTGATGTGAGCTCAAGAAGCTTATCTTGAGGGAGTTTCACGCCAAGCGATACTTGGGTCATCTAGGATATCAGAAGATGTTGACAATAGTAAATAAGTTCTACTATTGGCTGAATTTGAAGAAGGACATGGTGGATTTTGTGGCTAGATGTTTAGATTGTTAGCAGGTAAAGGTAGATTGTAAGAATCTAGGTGGTTTACTTCAGCCTGTAGCGATTGCAGAATGGAAATGGGAGATCATTTTCATGGATTTCATCACAAGTCTTTAGAGGACAGTAAAGAAGTATGATTCTATTATGGTCGTGGTTGACAGGTTGAGAAAGGTAGCTCACTTCATTCTAATAAAGACTACATATTCAGCTAGTAAGGTGACACATGTGTTCATTAGAGAGATAGTGAGACTGCATGGTGTTCCAAAGAAGATTGTGTCGGACAAGGATGCAAAGTTCACTTCCAAGTCTTGGAAGGAGCTATTTGTAGGTTTGGGTATAGAGTTGGCCTTAAACACAACTTATCATCTGCAGATAGATGGATAGACAGAGAGGGTCAATAGGATCTTAGAGGATATGTTGAGGATGTACGTGATGCGCCGGTAGAAGAAATGGGAGGAGTATCTTCCATTGGTTGAGTTCACATACAACAATGGTTTTCATGAGTCATTGAGGATAAGTCCTTTTGAGACATTTTATGGGCAGAGTTGTAACACTCCCATCAGCTGGAGTGATCCAATGAATAGGGTACTTATTGGACCAGACATGTTTGCAAACATGGAGAAGGAATGCAGGTTATGAAGAAGAATCTAAAGGAAACACATGAAAGATAGAAGAGTTATGTGAATCAATACAAGGTGTTCAAGGAGTTTTAGGTTGGGGAAAAAATGTATGTGTGCATTAAGCCTAAGAAAAGTTCTTTGAGGATTTTTTCGTGTGCCAAGTTGGCACCATAGTATTATGGGCCTTTTGAGATCCTTGAGAGGATTGGACCAGTGGCATATCGACTTGCACTTCCTCCAACAATGAAATTCCATGATGTTTTCCATATTTCATTGCTTAAGAAGTATGTAAAGGATGTTGATCATGTTATTGATTGGTCTATATTGTAGGTGGAGCAAGAAGGAGAGTTCCAGCCGGAGCCTGAGTGCATGTTGCAGTGAAAACATCTCATGCTTAGGAACAAAGCCATAGAGAAAGTTAGAGTGAAATGGAAGCACTTTGGGCCTGAAGACGCTACATGGGAGATGGTAGACCAGATGCGAGCCCTGTATCCTTCATTGTTTTCTGGTTGAGGCAAAGCAGTTTTGGTTTGATGTTGGTATATGTTTTGCTGATGTTTTGATATATGTATGTATATGTATACGGATGTAAATATGCCATGAGCTAAGTTATAAAGCTCCAATAAGAGGTATGGTGTCATGTTATGATGGTTGTTATATTGTCATGTTGTCATGATGTTTTTCTTTTGAGCAGGTATTTCATTGAAAATACTGCAAAGAGCTAAGTTATAAAGATCCATGGGCATTATGTTTGCATTTTAGCGGTTTTCCTAAGGTCTTGGTGTGGTTTAAAACCAAGGAGAATGTTCCCCAAGGGGGAGGGTTCTGTGACAACCCTGGTGAAAATTTCATGTAATAAAAGTTAATAAAGGAAAAATATGACTACGGTTAAGGCAAACTTATTCCAAGTTGAATGTTGGGCAAACATATCCTAGTGGGCATCACTGGATGTGTGTTTTAGCTAAGGAAAATTGTCAAAGACATTAAAAGGCAGAAAGGAATTTTGTCACATTTATTTATGAAATAAATGAAATTAGGATAAAAGTAAGGTGAAAGGTCATAGGTTGCATGTGGGGAGGAAATTGAAGGAAAATAATGTAAAATGAAGAAAATGGAGGCCTCATTAATAAAAAGGCTTCGGAGGATCAATGGGAAAGCTTTTTCTAACCTTTTTTCAATTCAAGTTTGGATCTCCCTCATTATTCTCTCTCTTTCACTCTTGGTCACTTAGAGTTTTCTTATAGCACTCTAGCTTTGGATCAAGGAAGGAAAAGCAAGAAAAGGGAAAGGAAGGGAAGCAAGGATCAAGGAAGAAGAGGAGGATCAGTAGCTTCAGCATGAATAATTGTTGGTAACTTTTTGCATGTGTGATTTCCTAGCTGGTTTGGACATGCATGGATTTGCATGTTGGTGTATGGTTCTCTTGCTGTCGGTGGCATATTTTTGTTGGGTTATGACAATGCTTTTTAGCCTAGCCTTTCCTTTTTCTAGATGCCATGGAATGTTGGGATGTTTATCTTGGTTTTGAGATTTGGTTTGTTGGATGGATTTTAGAATCCAGGGCAAGGGTGGTCTCAAGGTTCATTCCCAAAGGCCTAGGAATCCCTTGACCAGTTTTGGCAGGATACACAGTAAATCTAGAGGGAGAAGTATAGGTTTAGGGCCTAGGAATCTGATTTTAGATTATGGTAAAGCCTGAGAGACTAGTCTCGGTTTAGGGCCTAGTGATCTAAGATTGGATTGCAGTAAATCCTAAGAGACAAGGAGACAAAAATTCCTCAAGGATAGTGATGGATTTTGGATGGTACTCCAAGTTTTGTTCGGTTGTGATCGAAGCACTGGTTTTGGTATGATCACAGTTTGGTGAGGGTGGAGGTGGTTTAACCTCTAGATTCCCTTGGTTTTTCTTGGATTGGTTGTTCTATGAGATCCCACATTCATGCTTGGAATATGGCACGAGGGTGACTAGATGGAAGAGATATTTGATTCAACCATGTCTACGGTCGGGTGGTACATGGAAGTCTGGAACCTAATCAGATTTTCCTATGAGTAATAAAAACTAATTTCTCTTACTTTTTCACTAGTTTATATGTGGATTTAATGGTTGTCATATCTCTGATATTTATATGGTTTTATGCTGGTTATACGCATGGTTAAATGATTGGTTCATGTCATGATTATTTCATGTATTCACTTGTAATTGTTATATGGATGGATGCACGACCTAATTAATGATATAATAGTTCAATGGAGAAGGATGTTTTCCTTTTGTTTATGTTTCATAAGCTCTTCCATTCATTTATGCTTTGTCTTGTATCCTAGACCTATAGGTTGCAATGATGCCGAGTGTTTGATAGAATGTCAGTCCTAGTTGGGGATGCTCAGGCCTATTCCTGAGGTTTATTTTTGATTTATCAACATTGTTTTCATGTATTTGATGGATTCTGAAGGTTGTATCAAGTTCTAGGCAGAGGTCAGGATTTTGGGCTTCAAAGGTGGCTCAAATCTTGGGGTCGCTAGCACAGGTTTGCTAAGAAAAGTCCACAGTCACTAGGACATAGGCATATGAGAGTGAATTTGGGTTGCTAGTTGGTGTCTTGCCTATAACATGAGAGAAACTTTGGGTTAAAAGGGTTATATCATCAGTGGGACTCAGGGAGAGGATGTCTTAGTGGCCGACATATCTCTTGAGGGTGTTGTTTTTGATGTGGATAGGTTGGTTTGATATGTTCCATCGTTTCCATTTCCTTAAGGTTACCAAGGAGATTGAATCCCTTATAGTGACCTCTCTCATCACATGTTTACCTCGGTTGGCAGGTTGCTTGGGTGGACCTGGGAAGAGGGGGTGCTACAAGATCCGTTTCCAATTGCCCAATTGGTACATTTGATATTTTAGCAACATAGGCACGAATGCAACATGCAATAGAAAAAAAAGATACCAATGTTGACGAGAACAAGACAATAATAAGAATAAAACATATTACTGCTCATAATGCTAAAATATATAGTTAAAAATCAAAAGCACCTAGAGCAAGGACAAAAACTTGGACAATGAAAACACTTTCACACTAAACATCACAACACAACTTAGAGAACAAATCACTCACATAATGCAACCAATAAAATGATCATCGTATAGCCTAGACAAGAAATCCTTCACTTGAGACATTTAACAAAATGACAACCCAACAAATAATTCCCAAGGACATCTTTTGAAATGATCCCCCCTCACCCCCTTGATGAAAAGTAATTTACGCCTATTGAATCAATTAACATCTCATAGTAAAAGTTCTAAAATCAAAGTACGAAAACAATCTACAATACAAATAACTCATTAACACCGTATCACAAAGTGTCCAATTGAATATTCACATTCTTATCCTTAGACCTAACACCTACACAATGGTAACATATATTGTATAAATGTTTTAAGAACTCACATATTATCCAAATTTGATCTGTAGACCTCATTGCTACAGGGATATAACATATATTGTGTAAACGTTCTAAGCACTCACATACATAAATAAGTAAGCACCACTTTCTTGACAAAGATGTTACATATTTTGTGCTCGTGTACGAAATGAGCTTGTTTTCCACACCTCAAACGAATTGTGCAATATGCAACCATACAATTTCGAGAGAAAATACCTCACATTTCGCAACTACTAGAATGACCACTATATAACCTAGAGAAAAATTATTTTTAATTTTTAATTTTATAATGAGCTCCCTTGAAATGTAATCAAACATGCTTCTAGAATGTGCATGCTAAAAACTACATGATAAACACCTGGCTAATGCACCTACAGACAAAATAACTAGAACTAGTGGTTACAATTGTCACATTACCTTTTAAAATTTCAATATATGTATTAGATACTAACTAATGATGATATGTTATTCATGATATCTTATTTTGAACACCTGACCAATGCACCTACATACATAATAAACATAATTAGTGGTTAGAATTGTCACATTACCTTTTTAAAATTTCATGATATGTTTTATATACTAACTAATGACAATATGTGATTCATGATATGTGTTAGACACTAACTAACATGTATGACGATCAAAATTATACTTTCCTCCCGATGCTAAAAGTCATATATCTTTTAGAGACCACCCCCTTGAATATTTTGCCACTGGCATCCATATGTATTTCAAACAAAATGTACAACGAAATAATACAACATGGTATACCAATATAATTCCAGTCCACGAAAAATCACTCAAAAATCATGGGTGAAATTTTCATGTAATGTCATTTCGAAAAGAAAAAACTCACAATGAATAGATGAAGTAATCCATAGTTAAGGCACTATTGACCACAACATGATTGCTATAGGCCCTAATAGAGGCAGGTTGTGTATTTAGGTCATTGTCTTATGTAGTGTTTTCTTTTTTTTGCAATGTGATTTCTTGCATTATTTTATTATTTTATCAAATTTACAAATCCTATGATTAGTAAAACAATATTAGAAAACATTTTTCCTTGACACATAGTTTATGTTCGCATATACGTTTCCATTGCACATGGATTTCTTCTGCAGAATCTTTAACTATGAAAATTTGAAATAGCATGAAGTAATAGAAACTTTTTTTTTAGTTATCTCAAATTAGTGCATTAATCCACGCCGCAGGCGATTGAATGAGTTTATGAGACATTTCGCCAAAGCATTACCACCAAATGGGGCAGTGTACAAAAGAAGTGTGTGGAGATGAGGAAGTGGGGGAATAGAGGTTCTCTAAATGATATTAAGCACTTGAATGATGTCTTGATTACGCATTGATACACTAAATAAATACAAAAAGAACTTACATTTATTGGCAAGAGAGCTTTTGATTTCCCAATTGTTTCTGTAGTTTTTTATTTTAAAGTTTCTACTTAAAGTTGAAATAATTTTATGTCTTTAGGAAATAGTTTTTGTTATTGCTTTGCACACACATATCCTCTGCACACCCATTCTCCTACACATACCCCTGTTCTAGACATCCTGTACTATGCACACATCTTGGACTCCATACACATGTTATTCCACATAGCTAAATGTGTAAATGTTTAAAATGAAAAAAAAATATGTTAATTGTTGTAGTGGCTTTTTATTTCCCAATTATTTGTGCAATTTTTTATTTTAAAGTTTCTGAATAAAGTTAAAATAATTTCATGTGTATGGAAATACTTTATGTTCTTTTTCTGCACACACATTCTATCTGCACACTCATTCACTTGCACATACCCCCTATTCTACACATCCTTTACTCTACACACATCATGGGATCTATACACCTCTTGTTCCATATAGATGAATGTCTATAAGTTTAAAATGAAAAAATATGCTAACTATTACAACAACTTTCGATTTCCTAATTATTGTGCATTTTTTAATTTTTAATTTTTATTTTAGAGTTTTTGCATATGTATCTGGAAAAATGTTTCTGTTCTTGTTCCACACACTTATTCCCTCTGCACATTAATTAATTGATTAATATGTAATGTTGTGTGAGAGGGAGATGTGTGGTAGGGGAATGTATATGGAGATGTAGAACACTGTAGAAGAAAGTTTGTGTTCCTTGCTCCACACACCCGTTCTCTCGCACAACACTTTTTCATCACACACATTAAAAAACACTTCATTCAATATTTTTTTTTGTAAGCTTCGTAGGACACTCATTTTCCACATTTTACAACCTTGGCATTCGAACAGCCACACATTACATCAACACTTCATTTAATATTGGATAATAAGTATTTAATTGAAAAATGTGAGATCACAAATGCACTTAGTATTTAGGAAGCATCAATACCAAGATTCATTGATTCTACTTTGATAAAGTTTCTAAATGAATAGGAGCTTCTTCTTCCACCTTTTCACATTCTTTGCCTTTCTCTTTTAATTGTTGTAATAGGATGTTTTTATCATGCATAAATTTTATGATGTTTTATAGTTTTATGATAATATGTTACTAATTATATTCTAAGTGTGGTAAGGGACCATGATGAAACATATGCACAATATAATATCTGAGTGCAATGCTTATGTACACGTCCAAAGGAAAATAAGAGTAAGATGGATGCAGAGGTACAAAACATTTTAGAAGAAAGTTTGTATTCCTTGCTCCTCATGCCCATTCTCCCACATAACACTTCTTCGTCACACACATTAAAAAGGCACTTCATTTAATATTGGATAATATGTATTTAGTTTGCAATTCTGAGATCGTAAATGAACTTAGTATTAGGGAACCATGAATAACAAGATTTGTTGGTTCTACTTTGATAAAGTTTTTAAATGAATAGGATAATTTAGTCAAAGTAAAACATTGGCTAGTAAGGAAACAAATTATCAGAGTAAATGATATTAAGCACTCAAATGATGTCTTTCTTATAGAAAGATTCATCGAATAAATGCCAAAATAAATTACATTTTAATATATTCCGGTCCACAGTGTGAGAAGTTGATATAGGTTAGGAGAGGGTCCCCGCACTCGATATCAACCACTGATTATAGTGGAATGATCAGAGCCGCCGAAAATAGTTTTGAAAATCACTCATTTGTGATTCTATGTAATACTACTCTCCATTAACTTTGTAGCTTTGAAATATTGCTTTTAAATGATCCCGAGTAGTATTTTAGGCCCCGTACAATCAACTCTGAATATTCAGCTTCACACTCTAGTGAAAGTCACTTAATGTGCATAGTGATATTCGATCCTAGCCTCATTCAGGCCCCACACAATGTTGTTTGGTCCCACACAATCAAATATATTACAATAATCTTCAAACCTACCTAGGCAGAAGGTGATTGGAGGTGCAAAAGTGCAGAGGTGCGAAAGTGCAGATGCTCCCCACCACACCCCTCACTTATGTAAAAGACTTTGGCAGAGCACTAACAGTGTAAGGCTAATAGAGTTAGTGTCGATGTTAATTTCAGAGCACTCACTGACAAAATGGTCATTTGGAAAATTAATCTTTTTTTTTTTAATTTTAAAATTACTTGTCAGACACTTACAAATATCGAAATTAAATTTCCCTCCTCCAGGGGAATTATGTCACATTAAGGCTCGCTTAGCCAATGGAAAATTAGAAATAATATTTTAAAAAATTAGGAAAACATTTTTTGATTTACAAAAAATAGAAATATTCAACATTTTCCAAAAAAATTGGTTAAAGTTACAAAATCTTGGAAAATTAATTGAGAGTCAAGAGACTTTGACCACCAGGCGATTTCTATAGTCCTTGGCAAAGGCAAGGACTAAAAAAAGGAAATAAATTTATTTTTATTAATTCATTATATGTGAATGCATTAACATGGTATTTAAGTGGAGCTTCACTCGCTATGAAGATTTCTCCACTATGTAAATATTAGTATGTTACCCATTATGCTTTAAATGTCTTTTTGTTTTTGTGTTTACTTATCATCTTGGGGAATAGTCTTTAAATATCAACATGGTATAAGAATGATAGAGTATTCATCATCATTATTCATCTTTGAATAATAGATAGAGCATTCATAATTTTTGAGTGTCAATGTGTTTTTTATTTTTAGAAAAAAATTAAAGATATAAATTCAACACTTTTCTTTTAGTATATATTATTAACATAGTCTCCTTGATGGGGGTGGTAATGGAAAACTTAGAGGCACGAGGGGGGCATTCAACTCCTCTCCCATGCGACATTCAATAACATAAGGCATGTTGAGGAAGTTTCATTTGGTGACTACGCACTGAAGGTTCTAAAGAGTATCATGAGTTTAATTAGCGCTTATTTGGTCACTAGCTTCTATTGTGGGTTTCAGGAGATAAGTGGTAGGATTGCGATGGGAGTTAAATCTTCAAATGTGCAGGGTGGCTTCTCGGTTAAGACATTCCTTGACCATTGCTTGAAGAATACTAAGTTTTACATCTATTTTAAGGAGTATGATGCTTCTTCCGTATAGGTGGTGGTATACTATATAATAGTTTGGGACCATGGTTCATTGCAACCTGCATCGACAAATGGTAAATTCTCGAAGTATGGGTGTACTAGAATTCAAGAAGAAAGGTTTGCTACCACGTTTTCTCTTAGGGTCTTTGTCTTTTCTTTTCCATAGGTGAATTTCTCAAGTTTGACTGTCTCTACAATTCTCGAGTTGCTCGTTGAGTGCTCCAATATTTTTCTCTTAGTAGGATTCATTGGGAGCCCGACGTTTGTTGATGAGACCACCAAAGGTGGTGGAAGCCCTTCTGTGATTTGTGGTAATCACCCCTTTGGTAATTCACCCATGGGCAATCAATGAAGCGGAGGGTCAAGAGTCGTAGGTTGGTTGCTCCTGGTCAAAATGTTTGGGAATTTCCTAAAAAGCAAGGAGGACGAGTGGTGCTCGTGTCTCAGGGTGAGGTGGTCTAGTGCAGTAGTAGTGGGTTTCACCCAACTTGGCAGCCGAAAGAGGGTCATTTCTGAAGGGGTGGCTATTCTTCTTTCTAGTCTTGCATATATTATGTTGGTGTTTTTTCAAAAAAGGTTTAAAGGGCCACTCCTAGTAGTTGGTTCTTTTGGTGTGAGTCCTTGCCCGAGTTGGGTGAGTTGGTGAAATGGAAATTGATGCAGTGTAATAGAGGATGCGCTTGCAGGGTCACTAGTCCTCGAGGTCAAGGTCATATTCATAATGCGGTACAATGGGACATTGATGAAGAGGTGGACCGACAACCCGCAAATTCTCTAAGCATACTCGATTTAACTCCTCCACTTGACTCTTTAGAATCTTAGATTCATCAGGTCAACCTTGTTAGAGTCAGTCTTTACATCCCTCCGTCAGAGATCATTGCTCTTATTGCATTTCATTTTTAGGTGTCTCATATAGTTCATTCATCCGCATTCTGTTAGGGGCATGCCATAATTTGACGAAAGGGCTTTTGTCACTCATTCCCCTCATGTCTTGTACCTGTTGGCTCAGGTCTTTCATCAAGGTCCATTAAAATCATTTTCCAATCAATGACAGTCAATGTTTGGTCTCTTGGTCAGCAAAGGGTCATTTTAGTCACTAGGTCTAGGGTTTAGCGAATTCAATCTTCAAAGTGTCCAATAATGCCAGCAGGCCAGAGGGAGGTTCTAAACAAGTTTTTATTTCAAACATTTCATCGTCATATTGTTGGACTATGAATTTTCTTCAAAACTCTGTTTTGAAGAAAATTCGACATTTTGTCTTTTGTAATAAATTGCTATGTAAATTTAAAAAAATTTCAGTTCTTGGATATTTTAGATGTAACCCTAGTCATTCTTTGCCGAAACTCAATGCCATCATCCCTGCAAAAAATTGTCAAAAGTTTCATCATTTCAGCCAAAAATCAAAGAGGAAACAAAAAGAACAGAGTTGTATTAAAATGAAAAAAGTGCCAAAGCTAAAACATAAGAAAGTGGATTTTTGAGAAACAAAAATCAAACCCATCACTGTATAAGATATTTTCATGGTTTGAAACATCCATTGGTATGCCAAGAAGTCAATTGAAGTCGACTTAAGTTTTGGAGGAGCGAAATTTGTGTTGAAAGCTGGGACTGTGCATTGGAATGCTGCGTGGCGCATTGGGAGGCAGTCGCGGAACACCGAGAAGTCGTGGGGCATAGAGCCACTATTCTCTGTGTTAATTTGAATAGGTGCGGCGCATACAGCCTACGCGGCACACTGGGTTGTGCGTGCAGCGCATAGGGCCGACAAGTGAATTTCATCACTGCTTCCTAATTTTTTCCAAACAACTCAATCTTTTATGATCCAAATAAGTACGTGATCCTTTGCCATTGCTATTAAATAGTGTTTTTTGTGATTTGGAGGGAATATTTGAAATTTTAAATTTTGAAAATATAAACCATATATTTGTATCAAAATCTGCTCCTTTGGGTTTTGAAATTGGTGTTTTGAAATTGTAATTTTGGTGCCAAGTCTCCTTTCCCACCTGTGATCCTTTCCCTTTCATAATTCTATCATCATAGTCAATCCCTATGCCCTAATCTTCCAAACTACTCATATCCCTATTTTCCATTTTCCCTATCCTAAATTCTACCATTTCCTATCATTTTCCCTCTCCCATATCATTTGCAACAAATTCCTAAAACCCCACATCCCTAAACACAATCAAGTGACTGTTAGCACATTTCAAATTTCACTTGACAAACTCCATCATTCACTTTTCCCACTGTCCCATATTCCTCACAGTCCCTCATTTCCCTTTGGCACATTTGGCATTGAAAACAAACACCTATTTCTCATTTTCAAACCAATCAAACATACTTGATATACACCCTTGCAGCACCATGACAGACACGGATTCATCATATGAACAAGACAATGATTCTACCACAAAGCTTCATGCACCGAGGAGGCCTCGTAAGGGTGGCAGACATGTCAGAGAAGAGCCCACCTCTTTGACTGAACTACAAGCTTGCCCACTTGCCATGACATGTTTCCAACAACAGTCATGTTTTCATTATTGTGAAATGATTGCTCAGATTCAACATCATCAGGAGTTGGCTCGGTTATTTGTTTTGCATTTGCATGATTGTCAGGTAACTCTTGCTGGTGTAAATTTCACCTTGACACGGAGACCATTTCTCAAGCAACGGGAATACTGAATGTAGGTGAGGAGTGGAACAAAATAATGCAGGTGGAGAGAGTGCATTATGAACCATATATCAGGCTTAGCTATGTGAGACAGCTCAACGGGGTGTTCCCTTTCTGGTTTTTGAAAGAATCTTATGCATCGTTGATGAGACTCATCATCAGATACTTCAGTTGTGAGGACCGCTTCTCACGCCTATATACATACCATATCAGATTTTTTATGCATTTTACGAGAGTGAAGATGATGAACATTCCATATTTCATGTGCCGAAACATCGAGAGGATGACTACTCTTGTGCAGAAGAAGACTCTTGAACATCAGAACAACAACATTTATCACTATGCGCTCATCAAGATCATTGTTGTGCATCAACTTGGTTTGCAGGGTATCACATGGGAAGACTTCATTTCCCATGCGTTTTTCACAGTTTTAGTAGCTCATCAAGAGGTTTATCCATCATACAGGTGAACCTTCATATCAGCATGGAGGTCAGGAGGTAGAGACTACTAGTGTGCTGACATATGTCACCTATCAGAGAGACATGAGGGGATTGTTTGCAGCAACCTGATGAGTACTATCTCCACCTGGGGTGGAAGGGGTCTCGTTGCCATCATCAGTAGCACAGGTATAGGTACAGGACAAAAGCAAGAAGCCTATGCAGCATGAGGGCCCTTCAAGAGGCCTAGACACTTATTTCATACTCATTGATGATGATGTGAGCTCTCCTAGCTCAAAGTTGAGGGAGATTATTTAGGAGCAGAAGGCTGAGATAGATGTATTGACTGACAAGTTGCAGAGAGCTCAATGGGTCATAAACTATTTGGAGTAGCGAAACAGACATTTGGGGGATCAACATACAACCATGGAGTTACAAAACATTCGCGAAACCGCCAAGCTGCCCGAAGGAGGAGGATAGAGTTCACTTCATTGGAGCAGCACATAGAGGCTGATTGAGAGGCTTGGCTTAAGAGGGCCAATATTCATCTTGAGGAACTATTGGTGAAGGCAAACAAAGACAAGGACATGCTCAGGCACATGAAAAATCATTATTGGGCGTGAAATCATATTTGCAAAGCAAGGATCAAAATCCTGAATGCAAGACTAAGGAGAGAAATAAAATGACACAAAAGGCATGATAGGCTTCATATCTTGGCCGAGGCCTCCTTGGATGAGCATGATACTTAATGATGGACCTTCAGTCCAAATTTCAGCAAATTTGGAGAAAATTTTGTCAATTTTGATTTTTTTGGCTTCAAAACAGATTTTCTTGCCCAATGCGTAGCGCCACTTGGCGCGCGCTTATAATTGGGAGATCCTCTGGAGAAAAAATTTGCATTTCTGGATATTTTATGCAAATTTATGCATGCTCATGAATTACCTAAGGATTTCATCAAGTTCTGGGTTGCCTAAAGGGTCAAAAACACCCTAAAAATCACCTTTTTGCCACCTTTTGCACCCACAGGAAGTAGTGTTGGGAGATTTGATTTTTGGAGGGGAAAATGAGATCCAAATCTATAAATTGCACTTAGGTTGGAAAGTAGACGGGTAGGGATTTCCAACGAGCTATCTTGGGCTTAATTTGGACTTCGGGAACTGCCTCAAAATCAGATCCAAAGTTGTGCTACGCATATAGATTTTGGGCACAGCGCATAGAGAATTTTGGCCTATTTTTCACTCGGCAGCTCAGAATTTCGCCTAGTTTTGACTAGTTTTACTTTTTCATGTAACTCTTGATCTACCTTGATGTAATTTCATGAACATGATGTAATTTTGGCACATATTTACTAGTAGATTCATTCACTAAAAACTAAAAAAAAACTGAATGAATCAGTTTCCTAACATATAGAGGCAAGTTGTTTCATTGCCTATTTTTCAGTTCCTTGTTTAGATATGGTTGAAACAGCTCCTAGAATGATGAGATCGAGCCCTAGAGGCATGGGAATGAGTTAAGCTTGCCTATATCATGTAATTTCTCAGTCATTTTCAGGGTTGGACACTTGGGATTTCTTGGCACTTCATTGTACATTTGATCTCTGCATTTTTGGCAAAGGAAAGACAGGGTTTTGCAGCACTTGTTGGGATCCTTGTGGCTCTGTGTTTTGATGGTGTTATAGAAAATTTTGTGCCTTGCAGCATCAGGCATGAATTGTCAATAATCCAAGGGATCCAAAGTCCCTAAACATGATGTTCCTACCCCTAGAGGAACAAGGTCAGCAAACCAACAGCTCTCAGATCAGTTCTCCACCTGAAAACACTCAAAAACAAGCAATCCTGAAATCAAAGCAGGTGCTCCACTAGGCTTCTGCGCTGAAACTCAACTCCTCCATGGTGTACCTGCGTTTCAAAGCAAGTGGAACAAAGGCCACCTGCGTTGAGCGAGATGGGACAAGTGGCACACTGAGTCATTGCTCTGGAATCTTCCAAAAATGACACTTGGATCAGGGATTTCACCTTGTGATGAGTCAGAGGCTCTGTTTCTCCAAGTGGAAGCAAGGTTCTCCAAGTGGACTCAAGAACTGAAGATCAACTGAAGAGAGAGAGGACACAAGGCAGCTACACATCAGTTGCAAGCTGACTCATCCTTTCTCAATTCATCTATATATTGAGCTCTCTCATATGAGCTCAGGAGGCTGGAATTTTGTGCAAAGTAATGATATGCTGTTGGTTTCACTATAGAGCTATTGGGTGATTGCTTGAAGGAGGTGAAGAGGAGAAATTCTTTCTGCTGGGAGGTGTTGCTGGATTGGGGCCTTCAATGGTTGTAACTCTCTCAGAACTTTACTTCTTCATTAATAAAAGCTATTGAGGTTCTTCTATATGCATTTGTTTCAATGATGTATTGTGATGATTGTATATTTGATTTATGCTAATCCTTGAATCAGTTATGAATGCATGCTTCTTGTAGTTTCCTTCTTTGTTATTTTGTAGGATCTCATTGTAGCTGGGCCAGCAAAAGAGCAAGGAGCTGGGAGCAAGCAGCCAAAGAGAAGAGTTTGGATTTGACATTAAGCGCAAGGCAACGGTTAGTGCATTTCCTCATTCTCTCTTGCTTTCGTAAAGAAGTAAACCTTAAGTAGTTTTCTTTACAGTTGTTGCTGAGGTACTATCACCCTTAGAGTGGGATAGGGTCATCCGAGTCGGATACTTTTCCCTACAACAAACTGGCGACTCCACTGGGGATTGTATCTATTTGATTGTTTGTAGTATTTTGCTATTCATTTCCTGAACAAAAGAGTACCAAATCGAAAAGCTTTTGACTATATCAAAAGCGAAGTAGAGGGCAGCCACTCTAGCTCATTTCTGAGCATGTTCATGATTTGAAGAGCTGATCTACAAGGATCCTTGTAAGCTCTTAGTGATAGCTTTTCATCCTCCTTGTCATCCCTTAGTGTGTGCTTGATTGGTTGCTTCTGATTTGAGCAAAAACTGTGCATTTTTGAGAAAATTGTGACCCGGAAACTGAGAAAACGCAACTTTCGTTTTCCAAAGAAGGTAGTACACAGGCTACCTGCTTTGCAACGCAGGTCCCGAAGGGGCTACCTGCGCTGAGAGCCAGACTGGCTGAGCAGCACCTGCGTTGGCCCAATTTTGCCTTGTGCAGTTGGGGTTTCCTCCCTTTTTCTTGCCTGTTTTCACTATAGTTTTTGCAGCAAGTTGTCTTTCTTGTACCTATTCTGAAACCAACCTTACTTGCCATCATTCCGCCTCTGTTATATAACGAAATTGTACTTGTTCTTTTGTATTTCTTACATCATTTACAATTTCCCATAACGAAAGTTAACCAGTCTTGCTTTGGCCTCTTAGATCTGAACCTGTGTTAGGCATTTTGCTGGTCTAAAGAGTTAGCTTGTTTGCTGTCCATAGCTGATTAGTCTTTTTACTTTCGTCATTATGGTTTGATTTCATGTATTTCCAGTGATTAAACAAGTAAATCTTAAGGTGTCTTTTGATTTTGGACTAGCTTGTTTACTTTCGCTTGAAATCGAAATCAAAGTTATATAACAACTTTCTTTTTGTAATACATCAACATTAAGAAAGGGAAAAGAAAATACATGCATTGTGCATTTTGCATTTGACTGTTTGCATGCTGATTTAGGAAAATTTGCATTAGTGTGTGCTCTATGATCTGTGTGAAAAGATTTGCCTTTCTTCTCCCTCAGTAGTTAATATTTTCAAAGTTGAAAGATTGAAAAGTTTGCTTCTCATCTTAGACTGCATTCAGGAATTTGTTACATACATCTCGTGGTGATCCTTAAAGGCAAACTGCTAAACAAGATCAACATTAAAATAAATTCAATTTACATAACAACGCTTTGTAACATAACGCAAACACATAGAGGTCTAGGTAGAGACGTGTTCCGGCGTCGTTAAACGTAGTGACTGTCGATCTCTACGAAGGTGGGTGATTCCTCCTGAGAGTCGGTGGCACTAATACGGACTTGTGCTCCCACGTACCGTCGCGTATATATTGGGAGACCCCTATAGGAACAAAGCCTTTATCCATAGGAAGCCGTGTCGGCCGCCCTACTGATCGCGATGCAGTGAACACAGCATTCACGAAGATCGACCACCCGTACCGTAAAACGTATTCTGTGGTTTCGCGAAAAGTTTGGCACACCCTCTGCCTAGAACTCCAGAGAAGTTTCTTTTGGCCTTTTTCAAACTCTATAACTGAAAAAGTCCATCCGAGCATTTGTCACTTCGGGCTCGTTAAAACATCGAAGGAGACTAGAGTCATCTTTAGCTTTTTCTCGACTCTTAAAACATGAAAAATCAAAGTTGTGTCTAAAAGCGTCGTTAATAAAATTTATTTTAATCGGAACATAATCACCTGTTATTCCCACGTTGATCTTTCAGTTGAAAAGTATGGAGCCCACCAACCAAGGAAGTCACCTTGGCGGAAGTCCCAATCCCTTCTCCTCTTGGGGAGATGTTGGTGCGCCTCATATGGCCACATTGTCACTTCCAGGATTGACAATTGGCCTACCTGTATGGCTCTTTTCAACTAATGTAGTTCAGATCACCACTAATCCTGAGCAGTCGAATCAACAGTCAGACCAGTCTAGAGCTACCCACCAGCCTTCCACTTCTTACAATTCTTCCTCTGATCCTTCATCTTCGCAAGGTAGAGCCGGCAAAAGTCAGCCTCCCATGGAGAAGAAGGAAAAGAAGAAGAAAGAAAAGAAGCAGAAGGGGCCTATGGCGAAGGCGACTGGGGGCAAGCAAAAGACATCTGACAGAAATCCACACACTGCACCGACCGGGCCTAAATCGCCATGTGTCATTTGCAAAGGGGCCCACTTCCATCGTGATTGTCCTTGTATTCCCCAGATACTAAGGGACTGGTCCCCCAGGTTGCACAATCCGGTAGCATCAACCTCTGGTAGTCATGTTGATTGCAGTCCGTCAACTAGCGAGAGTGAAGGACAAAAAGGGAGACCAAGATCACCCTGTATGTTGTGTGAAGGCGATCACGCCATCCACCGATGTCCATTCTTAGATGAGGCGAAGAGAGTTTTGGAAGATCGTCCGGTTTCACCGTTACGACTTCCTCTTAGATACCAAAAACTCGTGCCAAGTCCCTCGATAGTTGAAAATCCAGCTGGCCCGATCAAGTGGTCAACTGAAGTGTCGGTCATTGAGAATGAACCTACTGAATCCAGACCAGACGAAAGTCTAAAGGTCGAAACGGCAGTTGACCCGGTTCTTCCTTCAGAGGTTTCATCCTCAAATGACTCCGTCATTGAAGACCCATCTTCAAATGACACCCTCACTGAAGAGGATAAGGATGACACCGTCCATATTCTTTTCATCAACACAGACTCTGATGAGCATCAGGGCAATGCGCCCATTCCTTTATCGCAGGAAGGAACATCGTCAGGGTCGTATCCGGCCGTGTATTCGATCCCAGCACCAAGCAACCTAGTTGTATCCTTTGATTGGAATCAACTAGGGAGACCCCGGTTACCAGCCAGTATCCCATTCAGAATCATCGTCCAAATCTACAAAATGGTGATGGCTGGAACTATCATTGATGAAGGGGCATCTGTGAGTATCCTTTCCTCTATTGCTTGGAAAGCACTGGGTTCCCCGGCGCTTTTATCTGAGATGAGAAATCTATCGGGTTTTGATAAAGGAACCAGTCACCCGTTAGGGATTCTCCCCAATGTTCCCATTACATTGAAAGGGAAGACAGTTCATATGAATGTCATGGTCGTCCGGGGACCCTTGGTATATAACTTACTCCTTGGACGAGACTATATATATTGCATGGAGGCGATAGTGTCCTCACTCTTTAGAGTTATGTGTTTTCCGCACGAAGGAAGAATGGTCAAGCTCGTAGACCAGCTTTCATTTCCAGGATCACGCATCGCAAATAGTCAAATACCATCCCTTAACGGTTTATTCGCTCAAGGAATGCCTCCACCCCTGGTTCTACTTCCCGATGAATGCGAGTGATTCGGAAAGATGTAACTGGGACCCAGGGGGCATGCACCCTGGCCTGCCTTGGGCAGAGGAAACCTTGGGTATAAAGTTAATTTCCGCAGAAGAATGGGACTAGTCCGTACCTCATCCGAAGGAAGGAAGAGAGGGTTGTTCTAGGATAAAGTTCTTTTGTCAAAGTTATGTGAGTGAGATAATCAGCTTCTCGCTCCCTTTGTCTAAAAAGTAGGCTCTCCTGAGGGAGGAGATCCATTTGTGGCGGCGAGTAGCCACCATCTTTGAAGGCAAGCCTCACCCATTAAAACATATGTTTTGAAGGATAAGTAGGGGCAGCCTCCAAAGAAAGAGATGAAATTGCTGCAACAAGTAGTCACCATCCTTAGCAACCTAGTAATAGACATCGCCGAAAAAAAGAGTTTAGTTTGCGGCAGCGAACAAAACCATTTTTCGGATAATAAGTAAGAGGCAAACCTCCCTCCGTAACGCCAATGTTTTATCTGTTGCGATCTTGCAAAAATCAAAAAGTGAACTGATGGGAAGACAAGTACCGTCGGCACCGAAAAATAACGAGAAGACAAGTATCGTTAAAAATATAGCAAGACGACAAGTAGAAAATCAGAGATGGGACAGAGGAGGGGTAGCCTTGAAATTATACTTTATACCTGGGGGCATGCGAACCTTTTGGAGTGCAAGCACGGGACGACTATTTATTTTTTTTAAATTTTTAGGTCCTCCCTTTAAACCTGTAGGTCTAACCCGTTAAACTCGTAGGATTAGCCGTTTCCAGCTTGCATAAAGAAAGGATGTGGGGCAAAAGGTAAAACTTGCCAAATCAGAGTAACTAGTGAGGTATAGCTCCTTAAATATGACTACCTCACCTGAGGCATTCCTTGTATTAAGACTGGTATATTCGAGCAGTTTTAGCAATGTTCATGCTCGTTTAAAAAATAAACGCAAGATCCGAGCAGTTTTAGCACATAGTTCATGCTCGTTAAAAAATAAACATAAGTTGTGAGCAATCTTCCCCTAGAGTTCAAGCTCACTCAGAAAAAATGAACCGGTAAATAACCTTGGTAAATGTAACCTTTGACAGCCATATTAAAGCCCTTGGTCGTGTTCTTGCAGTCTCACCTCCATCCGTTCATTTGGCCAATCGTTCATCTCCATATGCTTGTTTACCCATTTTGAGGAACAGCTGCGAAGAGTGATTTCACTTAGCCATCCTTGTGACACTGCCGTGATTGGAAAATTCCAACCTGTACCTGGAATCTGCTGCTATCCCTGTTTATCACTCGTTCCTCAAAAGACGAGTCTTCTTTGAGCTCTTTTCACTGACTCGTAAAATATGAAAAGTTTGCCGAGTTTTGGCCTTCCAGCTCGTTAAACGACCGGAAGAGCTATCCCTCCTCTAGATTTTAATCTTTTTGGACCTGAGGGATTATTGCACAAAAAGATCGAGCGCTTGTTTTGTTCGGCTCGTTAAAGCAATCGAAAATTCATCCCTTCTGTATTGTTTTATACTTTTTCGGACTTAAGGGATTAGATGACGAAAAAGGAATTTTGGAGTTGACTTTATGTACCTTTTCAGACTCTCTAAAAATGAAAAGGACCGAGTTATCCTTGTCGTTAGACTCGTTAAATTCATTAAATAACGACAAACTTGTCTTTAGACGAGAACGAGTTTCCCTATCGCTAGGCTCGTTAAAACATAGCGATGGGCTTGCCCGAAGGGCAGGTTATAGAACAAGCATATGTTATCCTCCTCAAGCTTGATAAAAATAAAGAGGTACTGGTCAGCAATGACTGGGGAAAAATTGGGAGAACCTCACAGCTTTAATGGTAGCAAGTCACTCTTGAACATGACACTTTGTCCTCCGTATCACATCGGGTTGGGTTGTTTCATTCACCGGTCTCATCACCATGGTCCTCGCCACACCATCCACATTTGGGGTAATGCTACCAATCCATCACATCAGTGTCGTTATATGTTCAAGAGATGTTGTTCTACAAAGAGTCAACCGTGTCCCATCCACTGCCATACATTGTCCTTCATCCATTTCATGACCGCCACCCTGAATCATACATCACAGTTTGTTTTCACCTCATCACAGTCACTAGCTCCGTTCCGTGTCACTGATGTGGGATTCATTAAGGCCCTCCTTTGACGGATCGCTCCTTGTCGACATCAGCTCATTATCCAAGGAGTTGATCTAGGAACACCCCCTTCAGTACTTTGAAGCTTGCATGCCTCAATGGCAAGTTTCTCACTTCCGGCGACAGGTATACATCAATGACCTTCGACCAGAAGATTTTGCATGGTGGTCGACGCCAAGTCCTTTATTCCCACCATGTGAATTGTACTGCCGTACCTTGAGGGTCATCATCCTTATCGGTGATTCCTCTCGCGCTTGTTAACGGTTTACATCATTGACCGATAATCAAGCGATGTCTTTCCATGTTCGACTTCAAGAAATTCTCACATGGATTGACTTGTACATCGAGTGAAGATCGGAAGAGATTGAAGACCCCGGATCTAGTTTCATCCATCCGGGCTGCGATATATATTCAGGATATAAAGACATTTGATATGTACATCATTACAGCAGATGATCATCCTTCTCAAAGGATGATAATTTCAGCAGAGAATTATCAGTCTATCATCAGACGATCGTCTGTTCTATGTACCAAAATGTATTTATAAAGCTGAGCATGGGAATGCCCGCCTCAGCTAGATCATGAAAAAGAATGAAAAATAATGTATTGTATTGTATCTTATTACAGGACACTTCTCAGCAGATTGAATGAACTTCGGATCCTCCTAATAAAGAATTTCACCCGATAAACGACCTCATACTTTAGGGGGCATCTGTTATAGACAATTTTGTGCCTTGCAGCATCAGGCATGAATTGTCAATAATCCAAGGGATCCAAAGTCCCTAAACATGATGTTCCTACCCCTAGAGGAACAAGGTCAGCAAACCAACAGCTCTCAGATCAGTTCTCCACCTGAAAACACTCAAAAACAAGCAATCCTGAAATCAAAGCAGGTGCTCCACTAGGCTTCTGCACTGAAACTCAACTCCTCCATGGTGTACCTGCGTTGCAAAGCAAGTGGAACAAAGGCCACCTGCGCTGAGCGAGATGGGACAAGTGGCACACTGAGTCATTGCTCTGGAATCTTCCAAAAATGACACTTGGATCAGGGATTTCGCCTTGTGATGAGTCAGATGCTCTGTTTCTCCAAGTGGAAGCAAGGTTCTCCAAGTGGACTCAAGAACTGAAGATCAACTGAAGAGAGAGAGGACACAAGGCAGCTACACATCAGTTGCAAGCTCACTCATCCTTTCTCAATTCATCTATATATTGAGCTCTCTCCTATGAGCTCAGGAGGTTGGAATTTTGTGCAAAGTAATGATATGCTGTTGGTTTCACTATAGAGCTATTGGGTGATTGCTTGAAGGAGGTGAAGAGGAGAAATTCTTTCTGCTGGGAGGTGTTGCTGGATTGGGGCCTTCAATGGTTGTAACTCTCTCAGAACTTTACTTCTTCATTAATAAAAGCTATTGAGGTTCTTCTATATGCATTTGTTTCAATGATGTATTGTGATGATTGTATATTTGATTTATGCTAATCCTTGAATCAGTTATGAATGCATGCTTCTTGTAGTTTCCTTCTTTGTTATTTTGCAGGATCTCATTGTAGTTGGGCCAGCAAAAGAGCAAGGAGCTGGGAGCAAGCAGCCAAAGAGAAGATTTTGGATTCGACATTAAGCGCAAGGCAACGGTTAGTGCATTTCCTCATTCTCTCTTGCTTTCGTAAAGAAGTAAACCTTAAGTAGTTTTCTTTACAGTTGTTGCTGAGGTACTATCACCCTTAGAGTGGGATAGGGTCATCCGAGTCGGATACTTTTCCCTACAACAGATGGTGTTTTTCTTCATGCAATTTTAAGTTCATTTATGTTTCATGTATGCCATTTCCCTTCTCTTTTCTTCTGAAATTAAACAAATGAGTGACAAAAGGTAGAATTCATTAGCTTGTTGTGCTCTGCCTGTGAGTTTGTTTAATTTTCAATGTTTTCTTTAGTTTGAAGAGAATTATTGGTACCCTCTTGCCCTCTTTAGCTCCTCAGTGGTCTTTTCTATTCATTCATTTAATCTAAAGCATCAAAACTACTGCCTACCTTGCCCCAACCGGAATTCTGCAAAAATTTGGCCTCATCCCCGGACCCAAATTTGCCTTTCCCTTTTTCCAACAAAACTCCCAAAAAATCAAATCAAATCTTTGCACTTCATACCTAACCTAAGATTAGTTGCTAAATCAGTCATCTCAAGCCCCATCTAATTATCCTTTGCTGAGATTGACCCGGAGAGAGCCCTCTCTTGACCTCGTAGGACTAGCTACGAGGCTGAGCATGGTTTGATGTGGACCTAGAATCTTACCTTTTCAGCCTAAGGTAAATATAGGCTCTAACATAGTGGTGACTCCACTGGGGATATAAATACTTTATTTGTTGGTATTCTTCGTTTTATAAACTATAGATAGAGCCTAAACATTAGCTAGGTAGCCTTCGAAACACTTTTGCTTTGTATTAGCACAAGTAGATAAATGCTACTTCAGCAATCTTCGGTCTAGTCTTATAAGCGGAGTATCTAACTTATAGATCACCCCAGTGTATCTGAGAATTCTAAGATTTTGG
Organism: Pinus tabuliformis; assembly: GCA_031772625.1. NCBI lineage: Eukaryota > Viridiplantae > Streptophyta > Pinopsida > Pinales > Pinaceae > Pinus > Pinus tabuliformis. The sequence goes on from CM062819.1 coordinate 1,099,003,327, forward strand.
ATGATAAGTTTAGAATTTGATAGGCTGAACAAGTTGTTTATGTCCAGTTGATTTCTTGAAATAACAACACACTGGCATCCAGAAGACATACCAGAGCAAATCCGGATCCTGATCCTCCTCCTGTCTACAAAAATCCCAATCTGATTCCAAGAATCGTTCACCAAGGAAGTTCTATCATTCCCGTGATCAAAGCTCAGTTGTGTCCTGTTGGTTTTGAGTATCTTGAGGATCAAGAATTTGATGAGAAGTTTGAGTTGTCTTTGTTTGAAACCAAATCTGAAAGCGATGTCGCTTCCACTGTCTTGAATCCTGAGTTTGTTCAAAATCTTGAAACTGAAAGGGATAATAAATCCATTGATGATTACATTTTGAACTAGCTCTAGACTTCAATTACGGCTTCTAATATTGCTGATTTCTTAGAGACTGCTTCTGCAACCCTTGGGTCATTCGCAATTGCGTCTAGTTCAAGAATTCCCACCGAACCTCCTTTCATTCCTACCCTTCCCCCGCAGCCTACTATTTCTGATAAAAAATATACAGTCATATCGCCTCCATCTACTCCTTCTACTCCTAAAATACCCAAGATTATTTCACCTCCGCATACACCTCCTCATACACCTCACACATCAACTACACCCACTCCCCCAACATCACCAAGACTGATTGCAAATCTACCAAGAGAAATGGCTGCTCATTTTGCACCTCTTGCGCTGCCTCAAGTTTTGGATGATATGCCCGCAGATTATCAGAGTAAAATTCCTTTGTTTGATGGCACTCCTCAGAGTGTTCTGGCTCAACAACATGTAGACAAAATGACATATTTCTTCGATCTCCATGAGATTGTTCGTGCAAACTTTCGGCAGTGAGGTAAGAAAATGGTTCAGACCTTTGGTGGCTAGAAGTATTCCCAAATTAGAAGAGCTTCAAAGATAGTTTTTGGATCGCTGGGAAGTAAAGAAAGATCCTCTTCAAATCACTTCTGAATATACCAAGATCAAACGGAATGTCGGTGAGTCCATGCAAAACTATTGTATTAGATTCAATGCGGTTTATAATGCAATTCCTGATGATTTAAGGCCATCTAGAAAGTCAGATTTGCTTAAGTTCCCGGATGGTTTTGATCCAGACATGGCATATCAATTAAGAGAGAGAGATCCAGCTACCTTAGAAGAAATGCAGAAAATTGCTATTAGTGTTGAGGCAAATTTGAGTGACAAGAGAGCTAGATTGAAAGATGAGAAGAAAGTCTCAATAAAGGAAGAAGCTTCTACCTCAGACCAAGTACTCTGCAAGGTAGAAAAGATGATTGAAAGGTTAACACTTGATAAGCCTGAACCACAGATTCGGAATCCCAATTTCCATGGCCAGCAGCAGCCATAATTCAGGATCAAACAGCGTGAGCAGCGAGCACAAGAACCAACATCACAACAATAGCAAGTAAAGACACCTCTTCAGCAGAATTTTGTTGGTCCCAAATCTGATGATGAAGACAATGTAATAGGAGAAGAAAATCACTTCTTTACTCCTGATGATATGCCCACCTTTATCACTGAAGATGATGAGTATACAGAAAATTCAGCTGCATAGAAGGATGAGGATTTTATCTTGGAATGACACATCTCTTGAAGAAGAGTCGGATGAGTATCAGAGAGGTTATATGAATGCTTTGTCCACCAAGCAACATCAATATTCACTTAGAAACAGAAATTTCCCCATCAATCCAATCCAGAAGAGAAAGGAAGTTCTAGCATCTAAGAAGGAGCCACCTGTTGTGCCAAAGAAAGGAAAAGAAATTGCTAATCCTACTACTAGCGAGTCTCCACCAGCAAATGAAAGAGTAAATCATCCAATTGTATCAAAAGATAAAGCTGAAAGAAAAGATGTTCCAGCCAAAGAGGTAGAAAAGATTTCTACTTTTAGTTTAGAAAATGAAATTTCTAAATTGAATGTATCCATTCCCTTGAATGAACTAATGAGGAACAACAGTTATAGAGGTCAAGTCTCTAAAATTTTGAATTTTGACCCAATGTTTGATATGGTGAGTGTGGAAGATGATCAACCTGAACTAATTTTTGGACCAGCATCAAATGGTGAATCTCTAGACAATGATGTGCCACCTTTTTATATCAGTCTGAGATTGCATGAGTTTGTGTTGCATAATGATATGTTTGATTCCAGCACTTCCCACAATCTTATGCCGAAGGCTATCATGGAGAAGTTGGGTTTGGAAATCACAAGGAAATACCATGATCTTTATTCATTTGATTCTAGCAAGGTGAGATGTATTGGGCTCATTAAAGACTTGGTTGTAAGTTTGGATCATATTCCAATGAATAATGTTTTGATGGATGTTGTTGTGGCAGACATTCCGCCCAGATTTGGTATGCTTCTTTCCAGGTCCTAGGGAGAAAAACTGCAAGGGACATTACAACTATATTTCTCCTATGCAACAATTCCTATGTTTGGTCAAATGTGAAAACTGTATCGGGAACAAAAAATGAAATACATGATTACAAGCAAGGAGAAACCGATTAATCATCCGATTAATTAAGTACATACATATTTAGAGTCTTTTGTTTTGTATTCAGATAGTTTCAATGATATCAATAGTCAGTTAGTTGTAGCAGATGATATTTCAGAAATAGTAGAGAATTTCAGAGAAGTTTTGAAGAAAGAAGGACAAGAAAAGGAAAATACCATTGAGAAATCAGATAAAGATAATGGACAACAAGCAGAAAAAACAGAGCTAACAGAGTTTCAACACTTAGAAGAAGAGGAAGATGGTCTATGGACCATGGATTTCGATGGAGCAGTGGGAAATGATGGTGCTGGAATTGGTATTTGGGTACGTAGTCCTTTCTCTGCTCCAAACAAGGTGCCTAGTAATGTGCGGGCATGTTCTTACAAGCTAGCTTTTGATTGTTCAAACAATGAGGCTGAGTACGAAGCTTTGATTGCTGGCCTAAAAATTCTACGAAATCTTAATGCTAAGAGGATTGCTGTATATGGCAACTTCGAGTTGGTGATTAACCAAGTCAAAGGCGAATATCAAGGAAAGCATCCTCGGATGCGGGCATACCAGAATGCAGTTCTAGATATCTTGAAGTTATTTTCAGATTATACCTTGGCGTGTGTGCCTCGTATTCAAAATAGCATTGCAGATGCACTTGCTAAGGTAGCAAGTAATTTAAAGATTCCAATGAACTCAAGTAATAAATTCGAAATCCATGTGAAACATCGCCCGACTGTCTCGGACAATCAGAGATATTGGCAAGTTTTCCAAGATGACAAGGAGATTGATGATTTTCTGCAAAACAAAGGTAAGTTTAAAGATACCTCAATTGATTTAGAACATGATGATGGTAAAGATGATGTGCAGATCAATCAAATGGAAGTGTTGCAGCTTAAGGATAATATTATTCCTAAAGGCTTGATACCTTTAGAAGAACTCTTTGATCATGATGACGTAGCCCGCAAACCAACATTGCAGCCAACAGAGAAAGGAGTCAAAGAGGTGAATATTGGAACAGCTGAAAATCCAAAGATGGTAAAGCTGTCCAAAGCATTGCCACAAAAGGTAAAGGCCAAATATATCAGTTTTTTGTCATCCTTTGCTGATGTGTTTTCTTGGGACTATTCTGACTTGAAGACATATGATACCAATATAATTCAGCACACTATTCCTATTAAGCCTAATCAGAAACCTTTTAGACAGAAGTTGATAAGGCTAAATCCAAAACTGCAGCCATCAATTGAGAAGGAGCTAAACAGGTTGTACAAATTAGGAATCATCGTTCCCATCAGATTTTCGGATTTGATCTCCAATTTGGTGCCCGTATGAAAGAAGACAAGTGAGATTCGTTTGTGCATTGATTTTAGGAATCTCAATAAAGTTTCATTGAAGGAAAATTATCCGTTGCCAAAAATGGATCACATACTTTAGCGAGTAGTTGGAGCATCTCGTATGTCACTACTCGATGGTTATTCGAGATATAACCAAATTTTGGTCCATGAAGATAACCGAGACAAAACAGTGTTCACCACTCTGTGGGGGACTTTTCATTACGCTAAAATGCCTTTCGGTTTGAAGAACGTAGGTGCCACATTTCAGCGGGCAATGGATATGGCTTTCACAAATGAGAAGGATGTCTTTTTGGTTGTGTACCTTGATGATTTGATGGTGTTTTCCAATTCAGATGAAGAACACATGTATCATTTGAAAATTGTCTTTCAAAAGTGCAGAAAATATGGTGTGTCGCTGAATCTGAAGAAGAGCTTGTTTGCCATGGATGAGGGCAAACTACTTGGACACATTATCTCAAAAGATGACATTCGTATTGATCCAACACGTGTAGAGGCGATTCAGAAAATTGACCTTCCCCGGAACAAGAAGGAGATTCAATCTTTTAATGGTAAGATGAATTTTTTACGCTGCTTTGTGCCTAATCTTGCTGAACACCTAAGAGAGATTACAAACATGCTCAAGAAGGACAACCAAGTGAAGTGGACCGAAGAGGTTGTAAAATCTTTCAATATTGTAAAATTGGCTCTTTCTTTAGCTCCGGTTCTAATCAGCCCAGATTACACTCAGGATTTTATACTGTTTTCATTTGCTTCGGAGCATACTATGGCAGCTGTATTAATGCAGAAAAAAGATGAGCATGAAAGACCAATTGCTTTCTTCAGCCAAACTATAAGAGATGCATCCTTGAAGTACAACATCTTTGAAAATCAAGCCCTTGCACTTGTAAAAGCATTGAAATATTTTCGGGTATATATTCTGCATTCTCATATTTTGGCTTATGTTCCTAACACTGCTGTCAAAGATATTTTGGTACAAACAGATATAGAAGGAAGACAAGGCAAGTGGATTGAAGCTTTGCTGGAGTATGATGTGGAGATAAAGCCCACAAATCTTGTTAAAGGACAGGGATTGGCAAAGTTAATGGCTGAATCGAATTTGCATGTCTTAGACATAAATCCGATTGTTGCTATGTCTGATGAGAATGAGGAAGGTTTGTCAATTCAGGTATCTGAAATATTTGTTCTTTCTCTGTGGTATTCAGATATCATATATGTGCTTCATAATTTGTCCCCACCACTTGGTATGGCTAGAAACAAAGGTAGAACTCTCAAGTTAAAGGCTGCTAAGTTTTGTATTTTGAATTCTGCACTTTATTGGAAAGATCCCAGTGGTGTTTTATTGAATTGTTTGGTGGAAGAAGAAGTGAAGCAGGTCATGGAGGATTTCCATAAAGGAGATTGTGGTGGTCACCTTTTTTGGAAAACAACGGCAAATAAAATTCTGAGAGCAGGATACTATTGGCCGACATTGTTTGCTGATGTATATAAGGTTGTCAAGAGCTGTCATAAATGTCAGATTTTTGAAGGAAGGTAGAAATTACAGCCTTTGCCGCTTAAGCCCATTGAGGTGAGTGCCCCTTTTCAGCAGTGGGGGTTGGATTTCATTGGTGAAATTCATCTTGCTTCTTCAGGTCAGCATAGGTGGATCCTCACGACGACATATTATTTCACGAAATGGATCAAAGAAATTCCCACCAGACAAGCTACAGATGCGGTAATAATTTCATTCCTTGAGAATAACATTTTGTCTCGTTTTGGTTGCTTGAATAAGTATATCAATGGTAACTCAGCAACTTTCAAATCAAAAAGGATGATTGAGTTTTCTAACAAGTATAAAATCATTTTGGGACATTCAACTGCCTATCATCCGCAAGGCAACGGATTGGAAGAGTGTTCTAACAAATCTTTGGTCAACATCATTAAAAATTTGCTGGAAATAAACAAGAAGAGTTGGCATAAGAAGTTGGACAATGCACTTTGGGCAAATCGAGTGAGTCAGAAGAAATCCATTGGTATGTCCCCCTTCGAGCTAGTTTATGGAGTTGATACAGTGTTTCCTACCTCTCTCGCAACTCTGGTAGTCAAACTTCTTCAGGAGGCTGGTAGTGAAGATGATCCTATGTAGAGAAGACTAAATCAAATTATCCATTTGTAGTAGACACGAGAAGAAGTTTTTCAAAACACGTTCAAGTTGCAGGAGAGAATTAAGAAAATTTATGATAGAAAAGAAAAGGCGGACAAGTTTCAGTTGGATGACGTGGTGATGAAGTGGGATGCAAGGAATGAGGAAAAGGGAAAGCACGGTAAGTTTGAAAATCTCTTGAAAGGTCCCTTTAAGATTGCAGCATATCAGGGCCAGAATTCTTTTATTCTGAAGGAGATGAATGGGGAAGATTGTCCAGGAGGGCCAGTCAATGGTCGGCTGCTCAAGCGGTATCATTTCTGAGTTGTTTATGCTATTTACATTGTCACTGTAAATACCATTTTATTTTAGTTTCATTGCAAGTGAGTGCTGTGATCTTTTCTTCAGTCTGGGGCCCAAAGTGAAGGCTATAATTCTGAAGAAAGATTTCAGTTTTGGGATCAGTTTGTCAATTTTCAGTCAATTTGGTTTCATAATTGAGTCAGTTTCAGTCAATAAATAAGTCAAGAGTCTTGTGTTAATTTGTCAAAATAATGGACTCCATAGCCCAATAGACGAAGGCACTGACTATCTCTCCTAGAGATCTGCCGTTCTTGGCACCTCCTAGGAGCTACCATCCCCATTGGGGCCACTGGTAGAGTCAGTATTTACATCCCTCCGTCAGAGATCATTGCTCTTATTGCATTTCATTTTTAGGTGTCTCATACAGTTCATTCATCCGCATTCCATTAGGGGCATGCCATAATCTGATGGAAGGGCTTTTGTCACTCATTCCCCTCATGTCATGTACCTGCTGGCTCAGGTCTTTCATCAATGTCCATTAAAATCATTTTCCAATCAATGACAATCAATTTTTGGTCTCTTGGTCAGCAAAGGGTCATTTTAGTCACTAGGTCTAGGGTTTAGTGAATTCAGTCTTCAAAGTGTCCAATAATGCTAGCAGGCTAGAGGGAGGTTCTAAACAAGTTTTTATTTCAAAAATTTTATCATCATATTGCTGGACTATGACTTTTCTTCAAAACTCTGTTTTGAAGAAAATTCGACATTTTGTCTTTTGTAATAAATTGCTATGTAAATTTCAAAAATTTTCAGTTCTTGGATATTTCAGATGCATCCCTGATCATTCTTTGCCGAAACTCAATGCCATCATCCCTGCAAAAAATTGTCAAAAGTTTCATCATTTCAGCCAAAAATCAAAGAGGAAACAAAAAGAATAGAGTTGTATTAAAATGAAAAAAGTGCCAAAGATAAAACATAAGAAAGTGGGTTTTTGAGAAACAAAAATCAAACCCATCACTGTATAAGATATTTTCATGGTTTGAAACATCCATTGGTATGCCAAGAGGTCAATTGAAGTCGACTTAAGTTTTGGAGGAGCGAAATTTGTGTTGAAAACTGGGACTGTGCGTTGGAATGTTGCGCGGTGCATTGGGAGGCAGTCGCGGCGCATAGAGCCGCTGTTCTTTGTGTTAATTTGAACAGGCACGGTGCATACAGCCTATGCGGTGCATTGGGTTGTGCGCACGACACACAGGGCCGCCCCTATACTACTAATGTAACCCCTTATTGTTAGTACAACCCACTTATTATATTGATGTACCCATGTAGTGCCCATATTGTTACTCTTGTGCCACATAGAAGCCCACTATTGTTATTATTGTGCCCTTACATTATTATTGTTATGTCGGCTCTAATTATGTTATGACCCCTTAGACTCCTATATATAGAAAGGAGGTATTTTCATTTGTATCATCGAAGAATTGTTCATTTATGTAATGTAAAGGAGGTTTCCCCCTCGAAGAGGCTGAATTCTAAGGCGTGGATTTATCTTTTCTATCTTTTCTTGAGCTGGTTTCATAACATTTGGTATCAGAGCTTTGGATTCCAGGGTTTCGCTGCTCCAAACAGGTCATCATGGAATTTTCGCTATAGCTTTTTTTCTGCGACGTTTCAAAAGTTGCAAAACAACCCATTTGAGAAGAAATCGTGCTAAATCTTGGGTCCGAATTTCAGAGCGTTTCGCACTATATTTGCGGAGATATGATCTGAGGAAGTTGGTATTTTTATAGACTCCTGAATTACATTTCAAACAGGTGACTTGGGGAAAATCATCATAACTTTCTCTCTGAGCATCGGATTGAAATTTCGTAAGAAGGTACAAAAAGAGGACGGACTTTAGTTTCTTTTATATCTTTTTCAGATCCAAAGGTCGAAAAATTGACACGTGGCACTTCATACAAGTTTGCTCTTCTGGAAAGGTCTATAATCAGGTCATCTTCGGAGATTGTGCATAACCCTTTCTCGGAGAATCCAATTTGGATCAGACTGGTGGCATTGGAAAGAGGAAAAAGAGGGATACTACAGGTAGCAATTTTAGAACTTAAATATCCAAAAGGACAGCGTTACAGTGGTTTCAAGGTCGAGGTCCTAAAATAAAGAAAAAGCAAGATGAGGAAGTTTGATGGCAAGGATCCGGTAAATTGGATACTTTAGATGGAGCAATATTGTGATCTAAATGGTGTACAAATGTTACAAAAGGTATGTGTTGCATCTTCGTATTTAGAACCGGATCAATTTTTATGGTATAAAGGGCTTTGTTCTCGTAAACAACTTGTTACGTGGTCAATTCTCAAGGAGGAAATGATAGCACATTATGAGGATACAAAGAGCAACACCTTCGTTACAGCAACACCACAACAATTGGAAAGAGTAAAAGGGCTTTGTGACATATTGGAAAGTAAAATTATGGCAAAAAGGAAGTCTACCCCTCACAACTATAAAGATGGAAGTGTTTCTCATAGCCTTCCACGACCTACAAGGGTTACACCACAATAATTGGAAGAAAAATGAGAAAAAGGGCTTTGTTACAATTGTGATAGCAAATGCACTAAAGGTCATAAGTGTGCTGAGAAGAAATTATTTTACATAGAGTATGAAGAGGAGGAAGAAAAGGATCAAGAAACATCAAAAGAAGAGGATATATGCCAGGACCCAACCCAAGAGAAATAAGAAATGAATCAGACCATATCTTGTAAACTATTGGCAAGAATGACCACTTCTCAAACTCTCAAGATAGAAGGACATATCAAGAAGCAAAAGGTAGAAGAAGTGAAAGATCACATCAATAAAGAAGAAATGAATCCAACCATATCTTGTAATTCATTGGTCAGAATTACCACTCCTCAAACTATCAAGATAGAAGGACATATCAAGAAGAAAAATGTTCAAGAAGAGAAAGATCACATCGAGCGTCAAGAAATGAATCTGACCATATCTTGTAAAGGATTGGAAGAAATTACCACTCCTCAAAATATTAAGATAGAAGGACATATCAAGAAGAAAAAGGTTCAAGCAGTGAAAGATCACATTGAGCATCAATAACAAGTTCTCAAACTTTTAAAGGATAACGCCACTTTGGTGCAAAATCAAATGAAACAATAGGTAGATCAACATCATATAAAAATGTTTTGATATAGGTGAATGGGTATTTTTACTACTACATCTAAAGCAAGCTATTTATGAGAAGAAAATGTTGGCAATACTACATGCACTTAAAAAATGGCGACCTTACCGAATGGGAAGACTCTTCAAGGATGAGGATGTGGAAGCATTGTTTTGTGCTATTTCTATTATCCAACCAGATTGGATAAACAAAGAAAGGGATGAATTGAAGAATGACAAAGAAGTATGGCCACTTATTCAAAAGTTGCAAAAGTTCCCAATTCAAACAATATTGCCAGAAATTGAAGAGGAAGGAAAAATCATATTGGAACCTGGAGTAGTCACAGAAACAAGAACCCGATAGCTACGAAATTGATCAATTTCAGAGTATCTCATCAAGTGGAAGAACTTACCTACTGAAGACTCCACATGGGAGGACAATAATTTTATACAGAAGCATCAAGAACTACTCAAGCATTGAGGACAACGCTTTTTGAAGGAGAGGGGCATGTTAGGCCCCTATACTAGTAGTGTAACCCCTTATTGTTATTAGTACAACCCACTTATTATATTGATGTACCCATGTAGTGCCCATATTGTTACTCTTGTGCCCCATAGAAGCCCACTATTGTTATTATTGTGCCCTTACATTATTATTGTTATGTCGGCTCTGTTTATGTTATGACCCCTTAGACTCCTATTTATAGAAATGAGGTATTTTCATTTGTATCATCGAAGAATTGTTCATTTATGTAATGTAAAGGAGGTTGCCCCATCAAAGAGGATGAATTCTAAGGTGTGGATTTATCTTTTCTATCTTTTCTTGAGCTAGTTTCATAACAGTGCGTGAGCCTTTGCCATTGCTATTAAACGGTGTTTGTTGTGATTTTGAGGGAAGATTTGAAATTTTAAAGTTTGAAAATATAAACCCTATATTTGTATCAAAATCTACTCCTTTGGGTTTTGAAATTGGTGTTTTTAAATCGTAATTTTGGTGCCAAGTCTCCTTTCCCACCTGTGATCCTTTCCCTTTCATAATTCTATCATCATAGTCAATCCCTCTACCCTAATCTCCCAAACTACTCATATCCCTGTTTTCCATTTTCCCTATCCTAAATTCTGCCATTTCCTATCATTTTCCCTCTCCCATATCATTTGTAACAAATTACTAAAACCCCACATCCCCAAACACAGTCAAGTGACTGTTAGCACATTTCAAATTTCACTTGACAAACTCCACCATTCACTTTTCCCACTCTCCCATATTCCTCACAATCCCTCATTTCCCTTTGGCACATTTGGCATTGAAAACAAACACCTATTTTCCCTGGGATTGTCTTTGGGTTCTTCTTGCGCAGCTTAGGTGGAGGGCGAAGAAGGTCCCCTTCTGGGGGGGCCTGAGCCACCCGTGAGATAATAATTGATATACACCCTTGCAAAACCATGACAGACACTGATTCATCATATGAACAAGACAGTGATTCTACCATAGAGCTTCATGCACCGAGGAGGCCTCGTAAGGGTGGCAGACATGTCAAAGAAGAGCCCACCTCTTTGACTAAATTGCAAGCCTACCCACTTTCCATGACATGTTTCCAACAACAGTCATGTTTTCAGTATTGTGAAATGATTGCTCAGATTCAGCATCATCTGGAGTTGGCTCGGTTATTTGTTTTGCATTTGCATGATGGTTAGGTAACTCTTGCTGGTGTAAATTTCACCTTGACGCTGGAGACCATTTCTCAAGCAACAACAATACCGAATGTAGGTGAGGAGTGGAACAAAAGAATGCAGGTGGAAAGAGTGCATTATGAATCATATATCAGGCCTAACTATGTGAGACAACTCAACAGGGTGTTCCCTTTTCGGTTTTTGAAAGAATCCTATGCGCCATTGATGAGACTCATCATCAGATACTTTAGTTGTGAGGGCCGCTTCTCACGCCTCTATACATACCATATCAGATTGTTGATGCATTTTACGAGAGTGAAGATGATGAACATTCCATATTTCATGTGCCGAAACATCGAGAGGATGACTACTTTTGTGCAGAACAAGACTCCTGAACAACAGTACAACAATGTTTATCACTATGCGCTCATCAAGATCATTGTTGTGCATCAACATGGTTTGCAAGGTATCACATGGGAAGACTTCATTTCCCGTGAGTTTTTCACAGTTTCAGCAGCTCATCAGGAGGTTATCCATCATACAGGTGAACCTTCATATCAGCATGGAGGTCGGGAGGCAGAGACTACTAGTGTGCCGACATATGTCACCTATCAGAGAGGCACAAGGGGATTGTTTGCAGTAGCCTGACGAGTACTATCTCCACCTGGGGTGGAAGGGGTCTCATTGTTGTCATCATCAACACAGGTACAAGTATAGGATAGAGGCAAGAAGCCTATGCAGCATGAGGGCCCTTCAGGAGGCCTAGACATTGATTTCATACTCATTGATGATGATGTGAGCTCTCCTAGCTCAAAGTTGAGGGAGATTATTCAGGAGCAGAAGGCCAAGATAGATGTATTGACTGAAAATTTGCAGACAGATCAATGGGTCATAAACTATTTGGAGCAGCGAAACAAACAGTTGGAGGATCAACATACAGCCATGGAGTTACAAAACATTCGGTGAAACCGCCAAGCTGCCCGAAGGAGGAGGATAGAGTTCACTTCATTGGAGCAGGAGATAGAGGCTTATCGAGAGGCTTGGCTTGAGAGGGCCAATATTCATCTTGAGAAACTATTGGCGAAGGCAAACAAAGACAAGGACATGCTCAGGCACATGAAAAATCATTATTGGGCGGGAAATCATGTTTGCAAAGCAACGATCAAAATCCTAAAGGAAAGACTAAGGAGAGCAATAAAACGACGCAAAAGGCATGATAGGCTTCAAATCTTGGCTGAGAATGATACTTAATTATGGACCTTTAGTCCAAATTTCAACAAATTTGAAGAAAATTTTGTCAATTTTGATTTTTTTGGCTTCGAAACAGATTTTCCTGCCCAACGCGTAGCGCCACTTGGCGTGCGCTTATAATTGGGAGATCCTCTGGAGGAAAAATTTTCATTTTTGGATTTTTTATGAAAAATTATGCATGCTCATGAATTACCTAAGGATTTCATCAAGTTCTGGGTTGCCTAAAGGGTAAAAAACACCCTAAAAATCACCTTTCTGCCACCTTTTGCACCCACAAGAAGTAGTGTTGGGAGATTTGATTTTTGGAGGGGAAAATGATATCAAAATCTATAAATTCCACTTGGGTTGGAAAGTAGATAGACAGGGCTTTCCAGCGAGCTATCTTGGGCATGACGCATAGAGAATTTTGGCCTATTTTTCACTCAGCAGCTCAAAATTTCGCCCAATTTTGACTAGTTTTACTTTTTCATGTAACTATTGATCTACCTTGATGTAATTTCATGAACATGATGTAATTTTGGCACATATTTACTTGTTTTAATAGATTCATTCACTAAAAAGTAAAAAACAACTGAATGAATCAGTTTCCTAACATATAGAGGTAAGTTGTTTCATTGCCTATTTTTCAGTTCCTTGTTTAGATATGGTTGAAACAGCTCCTAGAATGATGAGCTCGACCCCTAGAGGCATGGGAATGAGTTAAGCTTGCCTATATCATGTAATTTCTCAGTCATTTTCAAGGTTGGACACTTGGGATTGCTTGGCACTTCATTGTACATTTGATCTCTGCATTTTTGGCAAAGGAAAGACTAGGGATTTACAACACTTGTTGTGATCCTTGTGGCTTTGTGTTTTGATGGTGTTTTTCTTCATGCAATTGTAAGTTCATTGATGTTTCATGTATTCCATTTCCCTTCTCTTTGCTTCTGAAATTAAACAAATGAGTGACAAAAGGTAGAATTCATTAGCTTGATGTGCTATGCCTGTGAGTTTGTTTAATTTTCAATGTTTTCTTCAGTTTGAAGAGGATTCTTGGTACCCTCTTGCCCTCTTCAGCTCCTCAGCGGTCTTTTCTATTCATTCATTTAATCTAAAGCATCAAAACTATTGCCTACCTTGCCCCAACCGGAATTCTGCAAAAATTTGGCCTCATCCCCGGACCCAAATTTGCCTTTCCCTTTTTCCAACAAAACTCCCAAAAAATCAAATCAAATCTTTGCACTTCAACCTAGCTTAAGATTAGTTGTTAAATCAGTCATCTCAAGGCCCATTTGATTATCCTTTGCTGAGATTGACCCTGAGAGAGCCCTCTCCTGACCTCGTAGTGCTAGCTACAAGATTGAGCATGGTTTGATGTGGACCTAGAATCTTACTTTTTCAGCCTAAGGTAAATTTAGGCTCTAACAACCTTAATGGTGGAGAAACTGACTCACGATCAACATGAAAATGAAAATTAGGTTATCACGTTTTTGAATGATATTCAACATAATCAGTGGCATATGATGGATAGGCTGGTTTCACTTCGTCGCAAGTAGAATGATCTAGGATAGGAAGGACTGACTTGAAGGCAGGTTAGTGCATATGGAAGCTCACGTGCATGAAGCCTTTCATCCTCCTTCGTCGTCTGACAATGAGATAAATGCTCCTGTACCGGGTAATGTATATGATTAAGGATGATTGTTGGTTGTTTTTTGGTTTTGGTCCTCTTTTGGTTTGTTTGGGCTATTTGCATAGGGTTTCTTAGTTTCCTTTTATTGTTTTCATTTTGTTTTTTCCACTATTTTCTAGCCAACAAGTCTGATAGAAATGAGGCCAAAAACATTTTGTATCCAAGCTTCTCATGATGTACTTTCAAGATGACTTAATAGAAACTATCAATTTACAAAAAAAAAAAAATATTACTAACGTAGTCATATAAATTAAATAGTTGATAAATGTTGATAGACATCAATTCATAATAAGTATCAAAACACTTAATTCATCATATATCTCAAGCTATTAAAATTAAAAAAAAACTTAAAAAATGAACTAAATTATAACTTTATTTAAAATAATAATAATAATAATAATTAATAATGATAAAAATAAGTAATATATAGTCTGGCCGACGTTCTTGGGTTCAAATCTTGTGTTACCCTCCCCCCATAGTGGGGTGAATAATGGACAAGTAAACAAGAAAATTAGAGAGTCCTACTAAGCTTACAAAAAAAGAAGAAGGTAACATATAAGTTAAACATATATACATTTACCAAAGAAAAACATGTAACAATATTTTTAACCATGGAGATTCACCTCCACTTTATGGCCAAGATTCTTAATCTATAAATAGACTTTGTTACAATACCATGGCTTATCAATACCACATGCCCAAAAACCCATAACTCGTTTCGTATGACACTTATTCATAAGACATTTTTTTTTAATTAACAAATTTAATTAGAAGGGGAAAATGCATAACTAGTTTGAAAATAATCTCACCTTTTAATTTGTATACACTACTAAGAATATTCTAAAATATTCTACGGAAGTCAAGTCCCTACCATATACTTAATAATTATTAATAACTAAATTAAAATTCCAGAAATCTTATTTCAAAATAATCATATTTATCGGCATAATTAAGTTGCAAATTTTTATCTTTAATTTTACTTATATACATACATAATTTTTGAATACCCATTTTTTTTTTCAATCAATATTATTATGTTGCAATCCTTTGTTTTTCTAATTCTGCACTTAAAAAAACTTTTTAAACATAATTTTATTATATAAATGTTAATTTAATTTAAAGATATTTTGAGCTTATTCCTACGAAAATTTCCAATTTTACTTAAAAAATAAAAAACCTTAAAATATACTTCAAAGGTTCTGGTTTAATTAATTTTTAACCTTCAATATTTAAATTCACGCTTCAGAGTTAGTATATATATATATATATATATATATATATATATATATATATATATATATATATATATATATATATATATATAACTTTTTCGAAACATTTAAACAAAAAATTGATAACAAGGGCCACGTGGTGGCATCTCACTAATTTGTATACATGAATTGTGTGCATATATTTTTTAGTTTATTCACTTAAAATGATATGTATGAAGATGAAATCATTACAACACAGCTCTTTAACACATCAATTATAGCTCAAGCATGCACACACAAGTCACACAACTTTCTTTCACCTATCCATTTGATGTCAAATCGAGAACATAGATTGAAAAACCATTAATCTCATACAAAAAAACATACAGTTAAATTTAATAAGAAACCAATTACAATATATGGAAAATTTAGGCCTAACTAATTCCTAAAACAAAGATAAGATAAACCTAAGTATTTTGAAACTAATTCCAAAATATTCAATTTTAATTTCTAATTTCAAAATATTCAATTTTATTTTCTAATAGTAATTTTATATATTATTCTTAATCCAAGAAAAACATAAGCTTTTGATAATATCATTTTTTTCCACTGAACCTATTTTTATTGTGTATTTATTTACATGGCATGGAAAAACAAGTATTTTTGCAAAAATGACTTTTACTTAGGCTTTTCCAAAATGGCATTGGTGTCTTTGTTTTTTTTAATTTAAATAGGCAAAAACATTGCACTATTTTCCTCGGTTGTTTATTGATATTTCCAGTTATTATTTTAATAGAAATTTTATTTCTTATAACAAATAAGAAAACAATTGGAGAATTTTGACATGTGCTCCACTTTACATCAGATCAGGGAACAAGGATACCCATAAGAAAAGGGGTTGTGGTGATTTTTAGTTTTCAGAATTTGAATAAAATTTTATTATGTATGTGACAATCCCACCCATGGTTATTTTATAAGCCACATTGTAAAAAAGATGGAAATATTTTGCAATATTTGAAATAAAAAAAAGGGGACTGAGTCTTGCGACATGGATTCAAGAGTTGGGGAAGGAGTATTGTTTCTAGGATGATATAATGTATTGCGCAAAGAAGAAACTTGAGGACATACATTAAAGGTTGGCTGGTGCATGAAGTAAAGGGTCTGGTTCCTGAAATTAAATGGGCCGACAAAAATACTCAGGCCCATGCTTGCCTGAGGTAATAAAAGAAGAAAAAGAGGGCATAATTTATAGAGGGACTGCAACAACAAGGGCACAACAGTAATGGAGGGGCAGGAAGGTTGCCCCAAAAGAAAGGGAGGGATTCGAAAAATAGGATGTAGATAAACAGAGATGGGGGATTCACAAACAAGGGGGAGAAGTAAAATAACATTCACAAACTCAAAGAGGATTTAAGAGAGTGGGAAGAAGCAAAAGCTTCACATCTATTGGAGAATCAGACCGAGGAAGGAAGAGAGGCGAATCAACAGCAACAACTTCCAACAAGCAGCAATGAAGAAAAGAGAAGAGAAGGGGATCAATTTTCTATCCTCGGAGGTTGTGGTTTGAGTGCTAGTCTCTCGATCCCTATAAGACCTTGGGTTACTTGGAGGTTGTGGGTTGAGATATGACTGCTGGAACCTTGTAACATATTGGGTCTCTAAAGGTTGTGGTTTGAGACAAGAGGCCTTTGGAGCATTGTAACAACTTGGCTCTAGAGGCTATGGGTGGAATGAAATATCTGGAGCCCTGTAATAGCTTGGGATTCCCTAGAGGCTGTGGGTTGAGATAGCTACTCTAGGGCCCTGTAACATCTTTGGAGGAGGGCATGATGAAGTCGAGGCAAAGACAAGTTTGACCATAGTTCCTGGTTACTACTCGGATGGGTACAAAGGTTTTTGGACTCCCTAGGAGAGGGTGAAACATATTATGTGCAAAAGGGGGTGAAGTTGGGCACCTCTAGACTCCCCATGCAGGCAAGAAGAAATAAAAAAAAAATGTGGGGATTGAGGTAGGAGGTCCTTTGGAATCCTTGACACATCTGGTAGTTGGAGTGTGGTCCCAATAACAAAAAGCCACCCAGATGCTAGAATCTAGCTTAGGGGTGATAACTGCAAGTAATAGTGGCTGCAAAAATCTATGGTTGGGTGGAGAGTCATATTGCCAAACTCAGTTTTGCTGCAAATGAAAAGATAAATATTGTATGATTACTGTTTGTGTTAGAAAATTATATATTACGGAGCAATGGAACACATAAAATATTGCAGAAATATAAACACAGAAAACACATAAAACAAGAGAGACACAGATATACGTGGTTCACCCAGTTTGGGCTACGTCCACGGAGAAATAGCCAGTCCTTCTTTTATTATATTACCCAGCAAACTGAAGAGATACAACCTACAATAGATTCATTGTAACACCCTCTTCGCTCTCAATCTCCTCTATCTTCCTCACTCAGAATACAGATAGATATAGACACAATACAATTCCCTCATATATAGTGAGGGGTTTCCTTCTAGGGCAAAAAACCCTAAATTAAACATAACTTCTACCATCAGATCATTCGCCTAATGAATGGCCCAGATTGACTAAAAATTACTAGACTTTTACAAGGAAAATTTACATCTATTTTTAGCTTCGGGGGTGCTGCCCCTGAACCCCCGCCAGGGGACCGCTGGCCCCCAGACCCCCCAACTGAGGGGGATTAAACCCCCCACATGGAGGGGTGTACAATATTCCTGGGTATACATCCAGCTAAAACCTTTTAATATAGAAGATAATCATGTTCCACACCCAACAATCTCCCACTTGGAGACTGATTATAGCAACTCCATTTCTGCTTCATTTGCTAGCCAATGACTTCACTTTGGATTCTTCATCATATTGAAGACCAATTGAAACTGAACAGATTCTTAGTTTCTCCCTGGTTACAAATTTTGTTAACATATTTGCAGAATTTTGGCTAGTGTGTATCTTTTCCAGCTTCAACTGTCCATCTTCCAATGCTGACCGTATGAAATGGTACTTGAGTTGTATATGTTTAGTCTTGGAATGGAATGCAGAGTTATTTGCAAGATGTATGGCACTTTGGCTGTCACTGTATAACCTGCCCAACTCCTGCTTCTTACCCAATTCATCCAGAAACCTTTGTAACCAAAGCATTTCTTTACTAGCCTTTGTAATAGTAACATACTTTGCTTCTGTTGTTGAAAGTGCAACAACACTTTGGATTTTTGAAACCCAGCTGACAGCTATTCCATCTATAGTAAATACATATCCTGTAGTGCTCCTCCTGTTATCTCTGTCACCTGCCATATCTGCATCAACATATCCTTGAAGAGCAATGTTTGAACCACCAAAGCATAATGCTTGATTTGTGGTACCTCTCAAATACCTGAGAATCCACTTCACTGCCATCCAATGTTTTTTTCCTGGATTGTTCATGTACCTGCTTACAACTCCCACTGCATGTGCAATATCAGGCTTTGTGCAGACCATTTCATACATTAAGCTTCTAACTGCTGATGCATATGGAACTTTAGACATATGAGCCATTTCTTTCTGAGTCTTGGGACACGCCTCCTTACTTAATTTGCAATGGCTAGCCAAAGGTATACCAACTGGTTTTGCATTCTGCATATTAAACCTTTTCAACACCTTTTCTATGTACTTACTTTGAGACAATGTTAATTTGTGATTCCTACTGTCTCTAGTTATTCTCATACCAAGGATTTGTTTTGCAGCACCCAAATCCTTCATTGTAAATGAGTTTGCCAATTTTCTTTTGAGCACATTTATCTCCTGCATGTTAGAACCTGCAACAAGAATTTCATATACATACAATAACAATATAATATAGTTGCCATCATTTTGCCTTCTGAGATAAACAAAATGATCAGAGTGACACCTAGTATAACCTTGTTCAAACATAAACCTGTCAAATTTTAGATACCACTGGCTTGGAGCTTGTTTTAAGCCATACAAGCTCTTCTTCAACCTGCACACTAGTTTCTCCTTCCCTTTTACCTCATATCCTTGTGGCTGCTACATATATATCTCTTCCTCCAAATCCCCATGGAGAAAGGTTGTCTTTACATCTAACTACTCACGATGCAAATCTTCAGCTGCTACTAGACTTAAAATAGTTCTTATTGAAGTCATTTTAACAACAGGAGAACATATTTCATCAAAATCAATACCTTTCTTCTGTGCAAACCGCTTCACCACAAGTCTAGCTTTGTACCTCTGATTTCCTCCATGTTCTTCCTTCAGCCTGCAAACCCATTTATTCTACAATGTTGTTTTACCTGCAAGCAACCTGACTAAGTCCCAAGTCTGGTTATGTGCTAAGGAGTCCATATCTTCTTTCATGGCTTGCTCCCACTTCTTCCTAGTTTCTACCTGCACTGCTTCTTCATAACATTCCGGTTCGCCAGAATTAGCCAACAATACATAATATAATGAAGGAGAGTATCGGTCAGGGGGTCTACTTATCCTGGTAGATCTTCTAACACTAATTTCAGGTGTTTGAAGTGCTTGTTGCTGTTATGGTTGTTGTTCTGGCTGTTGATCATTATGATTTTCAAGCACCATCACTTTTCCTGTGATATCATCAAGCACTGTGTATTCTCTGTTTTCTTTTTCTTGTTTCTTTTCCTGCAACTGATTCTTATACAAGACCTTTTCATTGAATATTGCATCTCTGCTCCTAATGATTTTGTGATTTTCATAATCATATAAACGATAACCAAAATCATTAACACCATATCCAATAAAGGTACATTTCTTTGATTTTGCCCCAAGCTTTGTTCTATTTTCTTTGTTAATGTGGACAAAAGCTTCACAACCAAAAGTCTTTAAAAATGAGTAGTTTACCTTTTTACCTGTCCATGCCTCCTCTGGAATACCACCATCCAAGGAACTTGAAGGTCCTGTGTTTATTAGATAAACAGTAGTGTCTACAACATTTGCCCAAAATTGTAAAGGCAATCCTGCATGTAATCTCATGCACCTTGCACGCTCCATGATTGTCCTGTTCATCCTTTCTGACACACCATTTTCTTGTGGTGTTCCTGGAACTGTCTTCTCTCCGTGAATTCCATTCTCTGAATAGTACCTATCAAACTCTTTGCTACAGTATTCACCTCCATTATCTAATCTGAGACACTTCAACCTTTTCCCTCTCTCATTTTCAACCAAAGCTTTCCATTTCTTGAAAGTATCAAATACATCAGATTTATTTCGAATACAATAAATCCAGGTTTTTCTGGTTGCATCATCAATAAAAGTAACATAATAATGAGAGCCACCAAGAGATGATACCTGAGCAGGTCTCCATACCTTTGTATGCACAAGCTCTAATTTTTCGATCTTATTTTCTTTCCCAACTCTAAGGAATCTGACTCTCTTCTGTTTTCCATAAACACAATTCTAACAGAATTTTAAATCAACATACTTCAAACCTGACAACAAATTTCTTGACTGAAGAATCTACATCCCCTTCTCACTCATGTTCTCGAGCCTATGATGCCACAATGTCGTATCTTCTCTTGTAGAGGTTAAAGCATTAACAAAATTAGAAATACCATTGCATAAATACAATGTACCAACCTTTTCTCCTTTCGCTATTACCAGGGATCCTTTAGTGACCTTCCAGGTTTTATCTGTGAAGGTAGTTACACAACCTTCCCCTCCCAACTGCCCTATTAAAATTAGATTTTTCTTTAGATCTGGAAAATGCCTTACCTTCTTCAATAGCCACTGATTTCCATTTTGTTGTTTTATGAAAACTGTACCCATTCCAATGATTTTACAGGGTTTATCATCACCCAATTGAACTTGTCCAAAATATCCTTGAACATAATCATGAAAATGTTTCTTATCAGGTGTGGCATGGAATGAGGCCCCTGAATCTACCACCCAGGCATCAATAATATTTTCTAATGAAAGAATCAAAGCATCTTGCAGCACATCACCTGTTACATTCGCTTCATGATTAGTTTCTTGCTGCGCATCTCCTTATTTTCCCTTTTGAGACTTGCAGTCTTTCTTTAGGTGTCCTTTCTTCCCACAATTCCAGCACACTATCCCCGATCTAGACTTGGATCTGCCTTTTCTTGACTTACTGCGATATCCTGGGCTCTTTCCTCTTTCCATTTTTCTTCCCCTAGTCTCTGCATTCAAAGCATTACCTGATGTCTCACCGGAGCTTTTCCGTCACATTTCCTTGCTAAGGAGTGCACTGACAACATCATCAAACTTTAAAGTACTAGATCTAGAGACAGAGTTACTAATGGCCATAACTAAACCATTCCAACTTTCTGGCAATGAGCACAGAAATAACAGAGCCCTAACTTCATCATCAAAATTTACCCCTACAGAACTTAACTAACTTGTAACTGTATTAAAATCATTTAAATGATCTGCAACAGATCCACCTTCTGACATCCTCATATTAAATAAACGCTTCATAAAAAATACCTTATTTGAGGCTGAGGGTTTTTCATATAGTTTGGCCAATGCTGACATTAAACCTCATGTTGTCGTTTCCTTTGAAATATTAAATGCTACCGATGCCTCTAGGCACAACCATATTGTTCCAAGTGCCTTTTTGTCCAGAATATCCCATTTTGTGTCTGTCATACTCATCGGCTTCTTTGTCTTTCTGCTCAATGGTAGGTACAGATCTCTCTGATATAGATAATCTTCCATATGCATCTTCCACAATTGGTAGTTTTGGCCGTTGAATTTTTCGACCCTAAACCTACCATCTTTTGCCATTGCTCCCACTCGAACCAGGAACCCTTCTCTCCTGCGAGTTTATCGGCCAAACAGACCCGGCTCTAATACTAGTTGTTAGAAAATTATATATTACGGAGCATTGGAACACATAAAATATTGCAGAAATATAAACATAGAAAACGCATAAAACAAGAGAGACACAAATATACGTGGTTCACCCAGTTTGGGCTACGTCCACGAAGAAAAAACCAGTCCTTATTTTATTATATTATCCAGCAAATTGAAGAAATACAACCTACAGTAGATCCACTGTAACATCCTCTTCGCTCTCAATCTCCTTTCTCTTCCTCACTAAGAATACAGATATATATAGATACAATACAATTCCCTCATATATAGTGAGGGGTTGCCTTCTAGGGAAAAAAACCCTAAATTAAACATAACTTCTACCGTCAGATCATCCGCTTAATGAACAACCCAGATTGACTAGAAATTACTAGACTTTTACAAGGCAATTTTACATCTATTTTTAGCTTCGGGGAAGTTGCCCCCGAATTCCCGCTGAGGGACTGCTGGCCCCCAGACCCCCCAGCCGGGGGGGATTAGCCCCCCGGCACCCCCCTGCGTGAAGGGGTGTACAGTCTTCCTAGGGTACACATTCGGCTGAAACCTTTGAATACAGAAGATAATCATGCTCCACACCCAACAGTTTGCAATTAATGGGTTGTGTGACATTGTCATTGTAATAGATATGGATACACAGGGACTACAATATGTGATGTTGTGTATATATATGTGATGCAATTGTGAAGGGATATTTCCTTGATTTGTATATTTATTGTGTCTATGATTATGCATGGTTACATGTGTGCTATTCTTACATGAAAAATTAAATAAATTAATATCCTAAACAATGGTAATCCTGAAGTGTCTGAAGTTCAGAGTGGAGAAGAGTCCCATACTAGTTTTTCCTAAATGCTTAATGGTATCATAAATAATCCAATAACTGAAGTTAAAGATATCAATGATCTATTCCAGTTGCAAACCATGATCAATTAGAAGAAGTGGGTTCTGATACCCTTTGTATTACTGTGAAAAATTATAAGAAAGACCCTCTATTGGCCAGGGTTGATTAATGTTTACATTAGGGTATCTGTTTACAAACTATTGTGACAACAAGAAAAAATATATGAAAGATCAAGGGAGTGTCCCATGGCCGATCATGCCTTGTTGTCGTACTTCCATTGGCTTTAGCCTTGCTTGTGCACAAGCCTCCATTCTTGCCACAGGGAATTTGGCAATGAGGGCCACAAGAAGTCTCGAGGAGCTATTGAGAGAGTTCTTGAGGATTCTGGAATAGTTGGTGTTTGGAAGGTAAGGTGGAAGCCCCACGTAAGATCACACCATGCTTCTAATAGATAAATATATAGGAGCACCTAAGCCGCCATGCGAGGAATTCCCTACCTGAAGGCAGGGAAGGCCCATGGGGTACTAACCCCTCAATGTAGCTATCACCCAAGCTCAAAAGGGGTAATTCCATGGAACGTCTTAGAATGAATTTGACGAAGTGGTAAGGTCTTGATGTAGATTTAGAAGCTGAATGGATCCCTGAGAGTAGGCCGCAGTTGAGAGGATTAGCTCTAGGTAGTTCATGTAGTAGTAGACCTGATCTCTAGGAGAGCACATAAATCCCATTAAAGGCTTTGCATGGTGCAAGCGAAAGACACATGATCGAGCCATTCTTGAATAATATGGAAGGTCGTTTATTATGGAGCAAAGGGGAAAATCCTCAAATTTAAAGAAAGGATTGGATAAGGCTTATCCTCTAGGAGTTGGGACCATTGGCGGGAAAGATTCCATTTGGAGCAGCCACATTCTCCTCTTGCATGATTGGACTTCAGATGTGGATTATCTACAAGGACCACACAGCCAGGCAAATAACCCAAGGATCAAAGGATGGAGTAATACTTGTATAATAGCATAAGAAAAACAATTCTGATCATGACTTATATGGAGTTCGGGCGATATGCACAGTGGAAGGACGTGCGGGTGATATGCTGAATTGACTAGGTTGAAGGTCAGGGATCGGTGGTCAGAGGGAACCCAAGTTACAAGCTCCAAGATGAACTAACTGTGACTAGATCAGAAAATAGGGGGTCGACAACGAGATGACGTCGTGAAGTAAGAGACGCATATGCCCTGACCATCCATTGAATTGGCGGGTAGGATCACTACCTGGCAGCATGCAATTGGTGATCACTATTCTTTGTGAGCGATAAAGGTAAGGAAGAGAATGGAAAAGAGCAAATGGAAAAGAAAAAAAAAAGAAAACTGAGGGTGGGGACCTCCTAATCCCGTTTCCATGAGTGGATAATGGGGACTGGATTCTCGAGTAACAACTCCCCTTCCCTAGTGAGGTAATGTATTTTGTTAAAATATATTTATCCATCTGTTTCCCATTTTTCATGGAATTTTATGTAGCAAATAGCTATTGACTATGTTTTCCTTTAAGAAAAATACAGACTAGAAGCCCCGTCCTCGAATTTGCAGGCAATGCATATATTTTAATTATTTTATTTATGTTTCCTATGCATGCATATTAACAAGAGTTTTGACACAAGTAATGCGAAGATTAAGAAACTTGATACTGAACTGAGTCAATATGAAGAAAAATTAAATAAGACTAGATTTGGCTCTATCCAAGAGGATATCAAAATACGATACTGTGTGTATAGTTGTAATTACTTTCTTGAGTCTCAGGTCGATTATTGATATCATGAGTGTATAAGTTATCTGACACTATAAATTATTTCTAGAATTTCACTAACTGATTCTCAAAGCCCACATTTTCGGTCTATTTGTCTCTACACCCATACCTAACAATCCATTTCTACATTTTTTTCCTTTGATATCAATGCGTCTAAATAAGAAGATTTCTCTAGTTGTATCTATATTCACAACTAAATACTTGACACATATGAATACAAGGACATAGTGAATCGCAGGGAAGTTTTTGATGAAATGTACAAATATTTCCACAACTCCTTGTGTTAGTTTTGTGAATAAGAACTCTTTTCCTGGAACTTTGGGCATAATCAATGTCGAACCTAGGTTCAACATGAAATCATGTGTCACCTTCTGCTCCACCTCATAGGAATAACTATTTGCATGGACACAATGACACACATACATTACAAGTAACAATACTGCAACAAAAAGTAATGGAATGTACCCTCTTGGGGAAACTTGTAGAACATTGCTGAAAATAATAGTGACTCCATTGCGCCATGTACAATGATAAACATTATAACAAGAAATAGATGAATCTGCTATATTATAAGCATTACAATTGTCAATAAGGATGAAGTGACAATCATGACTCCAACAATGAATATGATTGAATCCAATTTACATAGGGAATTGTTGACAAGTGGAAAAATATCCTCTTGTAACAAGTGAGTATTTGGCCAATCAAAGTTCCAATTTGATTTTTTTTTTGTTTTTTTGTTTTTGTTTTGTTTTTTTTTTTTTTTTTTTTCTTATGAAGCCCGACTACCTATATAAACTAAAATTAAACTAAGAAAACCTATAATTACTTTAAGAAAAAATATGTAATATATTCTAATAATTTACATAATATGAACACAATATGCTACAATGATTTAACCAATCTAAACAACAACAATGAAAGGATTTAAATGAGCATAATACCGCGCGAAATATCATGAAATTTAAAATCCTAATTGGAATTGAATCTAAAAAATCGAACAAATAATTTTTGGCTGAAGATTTAAATAAAAACTTCAAAAATATTTTCAAGTTTTCATTCTATTCAAACAATTTTCTTGGTATTTTATGAAATATGTATGCATGCACAATATAAAGTAAATAAATAACAATTTCTATCTTGTAGACCAGAGCAAATATGCCTATATTTGAATAGTAGATTGCAATGATCAACTAGTAATAAATAAATTAACAACTTTTTAATTCTCGATGATAAAAGGATGTAGATTGCAACATTGTAATAAGAAATATTAAACAAAATTATGAAATATTCATTCATAATCAAATAACATAAGTCATTGAGTAATATCAAAGGCATTTATTAAGTAATTAAAATGATGTGCTGACATAAATCTCATAGCTCATCACAAATTAACACTGAAAATGGTCATTAAAAAAGGTGGTACTTCAAAATTGATTAAAAACATTCAATTTATAGTCTTCACTGATTCTTGAACCTTTCCACCAATGCATAAAGGTATATAAATACTAAAAAATAATAAAATAAGTCTTGAAACAAGAAAATCAACAGATTTTCTGAAAGTAAATACTTAATTCTAAAAATAAAAATTCTATCTTTGTTCAATTGATATCTGGCAGAGACGCAGACATCATTTTTTCATCTTCAAAATCCTCGTAATTGAGACTAAGTAGTAGGTGAGGTGCATGTAATTCAATATGAGTTGCCCGTTGTGAATATATCTGGTACATTGTAGAGAAATAAATGGAAGGAAATTGATTGATGTTGATCTAGCAATTGTCAATCAATCCTTGGACCTTTTTCTTCCTCTTTTGATATTTGACCTCAAATTTGGCAATAAGCTTGATTTGTTCAAAAGGAAGTTGCAAAATTTTTTGGAAAGTTTTTGGTTTCCAAACTTTAATATTTTATTTCTACCTGGTCCTTGGCAACAAGATCTTATGTAGACTATTTTAATTCTCCTAGAACTGCTTCCTTTAATGAATTGGCACCTGATATGTCAATTTTTTCTATAAAGTTTGTCCCTTTTTCCTAGATTGTTAAACATTGCTCATATGTTGTTTGTATCCATGCTATGATTTCTTTTTCCTCTTTCTCCCTGCAACTTAAGGATGCATGCATCAATCTTTTATCTATCTTATAAACTTTTGAAATTTCATTAAATTGGAATTCATTTTCCTAGTCAAGAATAGACATAAATTTGTTTTTAATTGATTTGTCTTCTTCTACCAATGAATCAATTCTTTCATTTAAATTTGTAATTTCTTGATAAAATCTTGAGATTTTATCCATCTTTTTATAGAAGTTTGATTGATTTTTCCTTAAAATTAGACAAATTTGTAAATCTTGTTCCTTAAAAACTTCCAGACTCTGTGTTTCTTCTTGATTATGATTGAGTTGATTCTTAAGAGATTCAATTTTCTCTTTCAAGGTTGTGGCTATAATCTCATAATTATTTTCTGCTTCTTGCTTCTTGATGCGGGTTTGATCTTCATGTAAATTTCTCAATTCCTGAATTTCCTATTCAAGTTTTGCATTCGCTTCTTTCAATTCTTTTTGAAATTTTTTTTCTGGAGATTTTCCCTTTCTACAACAAATCCTTGAACAACAGTGGCAAAATTCCTTTACTAGTTTTCTTCATTGAACAATTAATTTTTCTTCATATTTTCCTCCAAAACTTTAATTTTCTGCAAATTATTATCATATGAAGTTGTAAGCTCATTCAAATGATATTGATTGTAATTAAAAAAAGCTCCTAAATCTTGCGAGGATTCTTAAGATTTTTATTTTACATCTCCCTAAACTTACCAACTGAATTCAGATACAGTGTCAAAAGTATCATGTTTCCATTTTTTTGTTCTTCTGACAACTGATTTTGTTTGAGTATTAAAATAATAATTTGTCAAATAAGGGATTGTGTCTCGAATTGCCTCTAACTCAGAAATCGGTTTAAAAAAAAATATTCCTAAGGAATCTTAGTATAAATGGGTGTTACTGATGGTTGAGGAGATGTGGTAGATATAATATCCATTTTGTTATATGATTCCATTTTTTCATCATTTTATTTGGTGGTGGTTTCACTAAATACCTGCTTTTATTTCTCCTTATCTACGTCTATTTCTTTGACTTCTGTATTTCATGGTTTCTTTTTCTCTGTTTCCTCAGGAGAATCAATCACATTAATCTCCTATTCAATTTTTTTTTTCTTTTTTTTTTTTCCCTGGAGTCTTTGTTGTTCTTCTACTTTCCTGCTTCTATTTAAGACTTTTTGTTGCTATGACTTCAACTTCTTTACTCGTGACAACAAAATCTTATGTTTTTTAATTTTATACCCCTTGTTCCTTTCGAGAAACAATAGAAGAATCTGAAGTGATTTGGTTGAAATTAAACTAGTAAAATATAGTAAACTTTAACTATTTGAATTAAATGTCGAGATGGAGAGCCTTTTTTTTAGGAAATTTTTGAACAAAATTTCCCTAAACTTTTGCAATTGTTGTCTTGTTTCAATATTTAAGAGTTTTCCTCTTTCAACAACCTGCTGAAAATCATCAATGTTTATAAAAATCTCATTGAAAGGGGGTTTCTAATGAATAATTCTTTTATATAACTGACTGTTATATAATGAATGCCAATGATTCCACTAGGATCATATTCATAATGAGGAAAAGGAAATAACCAAACTTCCTGAAGCTCTTCGACTTCTTTGAATCTGTGCCCTTTGTCTCGGATATTGATGTCACCAAACTTGATTGGAAAATTAGGCCAAATTTTCTTTTGCAACTTAATAAACTTTTTGGCTTGCCCATTCAAAACAACTTGATTATCCACTTCTCTGAAAGCAAGTCTTTCTGGGATATATCAGGGCAGAAGGTGGGGACCAAATTCACTTCCAAAAACTCTAATGTAGGAAAATAATTCCTCAACAAACCAATCACCTATTGATTCTAGGCCTTCTCTCAAACTTTGACTTATTCTGGGAGGTATTGTTCCAAACAAGATTTCATGGAAAGGAACCAAAACATAATGGGAAATATCATAAAAATAGTATTTAAAATTAGATTCCCATAGAATAGGAGCATAATTTTGAATGGGTAGCTGTTGATCAGACGAGTAATTCCATTTCATGAGTGGGAATGGAATTGAGGCAATAACAATATCTATCAAATAGGTAGACATATAGAAAATATGTTTGAACCCAGGGGAGATGATAACGACAATTTTAATGAATCTATGACATTGTGCGACAAGATGTCAGCCCAATTTAGTAATTTCCCCTCATTCAAAATGTTATGGATTAGTTGGATCCATTTAATTTTGCAATGCTCAGGATCTTGTTCCCCGTATAATCTGGTTAACATTTTAATAAGAAATCTAACATGATTCTTAAAAATAGCTCTGGGATATTCCTTTTTTACTTTGAGCTTGAAACCTTGTTCTTATTCTCTCAACCAGTCTTCAATTACTATATCATAATTCTCTTGACATTTATTAAGGACAATTCTTCGAAAGTTATTGTTAAAGGGAAAAGTGTCTATTTAGAACTGCTCTATCCCACTAAGGTGTGACAGCTGCCTTAGAAACAAATAGAGAAAAACTACTTTTGTATTTCCTTTATGAACTATAGATAGAGAGGAATAGAAAGAACCAACCTGTGTCTTGCGCTAGTCCTTTGATCCAATCCTTCTCTTCTTTGATAGTCTCCAGCTACCTGCTCCCTTACTTGCCCAGCTTCACAAAGTACCTGTAAGATCACAGAAGAAGAAAACTATACAAAGACATGGATCTATATTCATAAACAACTTAGGATCAGATTTAAGTTAACCATACAAATGTAACAAGCATCAATGATACAAAAGCATGGAGGAAAACTCAAATATCTTTTATTGATAAACAAGAAAAGATCCAGGAGGAGTTACAACCAGTGGTTCCTGACCCAACATCAACCTCCCAGCAAAGAAGCCCCTCTTCACCTCAAACAAAGCATAGATCACCCAACAATATGATGTTTGTCTCAAAAAACCAACAGCAATTCCTTACAATATGAAAAATTCCAGCCTCTGGATCTCTGGGATGAGGGATCCATATATAGATATCTGTAAGGAGGATGAGTTAGCTTGTGATTTGATTAGTGTCTTCTCTCTGTCAGTTCTTGCTTCCACTTGGAGACTGAAGGCCTCTTACTCATCCTTGGTCAAATTCAGTGAGGCAAGTGTCACTGGAGAAGATTCTGGAAGCTTCCATTGTCTCTCCACCTCACGGAATGACACTGCCATTTGTCATTTCTCGCCCATCTCACCCCACAGAAGGGACTTTTGAAATGCAACACACCCTCACAATGTATTTAGGTGCAATGCAACGCACCTAGCCAGTGGAGCAGCTGAAATGATCCTGTTTTGACTTATTCTGAGCAGTTTCTGGTGGAGAACTTCTGGGAGAAGCTGTAATCTATTGACCTTGTTCCTTTAGGGGTCAGAACAACACTTTTAGGGACTTAGGAGCCCTTGGTTTATGGACATTTCATGCTTGGAGTTGTAGGGCACAAAAATATCTATAACAGTTGCCCCCTAAAGTATGAGGCCGTTAACCTTTTGGTGTCGGGTGAAATGCTTTATTATGAGGATCTGAAGTTCTTTCAATGCTGGAAGGAGACCTGTAATAAGATACAATACAATACATTATCTTCATACTATTTTCATGATCTAGTTGAGGCGGGCATTCCCATGCTCAACTTTATAAATTCATTTTCATGTACATAGGACAAACAATCGTCCGAGTGTAGACTGATGATTCTGATAGAGCCATCATCCTTTTGAGTGGATGATTATCTGTGCAGCAATGATGTACATATAATGTCTTTATTTTCCTGAATATATATCATAGCCCGGATGGATGAAACTAGATCCGGGGTCTTCAATCTCGTTCGATCTTCACTCGAAGTACAAGTCGATCCATGTGAGAAATGTTCTGAAGTCGAACATGGAAAGACATCGCTTGATTACCAGTCAATGATGTAAACTGTTAACAAGCGCGAGAGGAATCACCGATAATGATAATGATCCTCAAGGTACTACAGTACAATTCATGTGGTGTGAATAAAGGACTTGGTGTCGAACACCACGCAAAATCTTTCGGTCGAAGGCCATTGATGTAAACCTGTCGCCGGAAGTGAGAAACTTGCCATTGAGGCATGCAAGCTTCAAAGTACTGAATGGGGTGTTCTTAGATCAACTTCTTGGATAATGAGCTGATGTCGACAAGAAACGATCCATCACAGGAGGGCCTTAATGAATCCCACATCAATGACACGGAACGGAGAAAATGATTTTCATGGAGGTGAAAACGATCTGGTGATATAAGGTTCAGGGTGGCGGTCATGAAAGAATGGAGTATAATGTATGGTAGTGGGTGAGACACAGGTGACTTCTCTGGATGACATCTCTTGAACATATCGGCGACACTGATGTGATGGATTGGTAGCATTAACCCCAAATGTGGATGGTATGGTGTGACCATGGCGATGTGACCGGTGAATGAACCAACCCAACCCGACTCGGACACGGAGTGGAAGTGTCATGTTCAAGAGCGACTTGCTACCAACAAAGTTTCTTTGAGTTTTCTTCCCAATTTTTCCCCAGTCATTGCTGACCAGTACCTCTTTATTTTTGTCAAGCTTGAGGAGGATAACATATTCTTGTTCTATAATTTTCCCTTCGGGCAAACCCATCGCTACGTTTTAACGAGCCTAGCGATAGTGAAACTCGTTCTCGTCTATAGACAAGTTTGTCGCTATTAATCTTTTTAACGAGTTTAACGAAAAATATAACTCGGTCCTTTTCAATTTTAGAGAGTCTGAAAAGGGACGTAAAGAAAACTCCAAAATTCCTGTTTCATCATCTAATCCCTTAAGTCCGAAAAAGTATAAAACAATACAGAAGGGATGAATTTTCGATACTTTTAACGAGGCGAACAAAACAAGCGCTCGATCTTTTTGTGTAATAATCCCTCAGGTCCAAAAAGATTAAAATATAGAGGAGGGATAACACTTCCTGTCCCTTTAACAAGTTGGAAGGCCAAGGACTCGGCAATCTTTTCATATTTTACGAGTTAGTTGAAAAGAGCTTAAAGGAGACTTGTGTTTTGAGGAACGAGTGATAAAACAGGTAGCAGCTGATTCCAGGTAAGGTTTGGAATTTTCCAATCACGGCAGTGTCACAAGGATGGCTAGTGAGATCACTCTTCACAGCTGTTCCTCAAAATGGGTAAACAATCAAATGGAGGTGAATGATCGACCAATGAAAAAGTGGAGGTGACGGTGCAAACACGACCAAGGCTTTAATGGCTGAAGTACTACATTCACGATGGTTATTTACCGGGGAATAGTTCATTTTTTAACGAGCTTAAACGCGGGTAGAAACATTTTCTCATGTCTTATGTTTATTTTTTAACGAGCTTGAACTATGTGCTAAAACTGCTCGATTAAATGGTCCCTTTTTGATTTTACCATAAATAGCTTAGTTCTTTCAAAGATGGTACTTCATTTTCAACTGCTTCATCAAACTAGTCAGAAATGAACAATATATGCTTGAAAATGAGTTAGAACACTAATATTTTACTTTGAACTACGTAAAAAGTAATGAAAAAGTGATTTTACCTCTCATTTTACCATTTCATTTGAACTTTGGTTTGTTGGAGCTTTGGAGGTGCTTTTCCCCCTTGATTTTCATCAGCTGATTTCGGGAGATTCTGTGGACGATTCTCGGCGCCGTCTGGACCAGGTAGGAGCTAAACCTGAGCTCTTTCATTTCATGGTTTCCATTTTGCATTCTAAGCTTGATTCCTAGTTTTTCTGAGCCCCTGGGGTTTGAAAAACTCATTCTGCCTTCAGCGCACCCTCTGTGTATCGAAAGGTGCGTTGAATGTTGGCCATTGTGAAGGCCATCTGACATGCAACGCACCCAGAGTATTGCTGTAGGTGCGATGGGTGCAGAGAAGGAATTCTGTGCACAATTTTTGATGGAAATTTTGCCTATTTCTTGCCAAAATCAGGATCTAACTCTTCTCTTGTTTGTTTTTCAGAGATGTTTGGAGCAAGATGACCATTACATGGCAAGAACGTGAGCATGAAGAAGAGGACATGCTTGCCCTACATAATCCAGTTACAGTAAGCGCACTGCGGAATAGTGGTTTGCTGAAGTTTTTCCGCATTTCTAGCATGAGACAACAGATCAACTTACTGCAGTATTTTCTCGATGCTTGGGATCCTACCAACCAGGTTTTCTAGATCAGGGGAAAATCTATCCCCTTGACTATAGTAGACATCTATTTCTTGACCGGTTTGTCGAGGCGGGGTGCCTCGATCTCTTTATCAGGTTCGGCCCGAGGAGGTGACTCGGTGAGAGATTATGTTCGTCTGTACTACAGAGAAGGATCTCAGCCGAGTAAAGACGGCAAGATCATCATCCGTGATGTTACTGACAGGTCCCTAAGGACTATTCTGTTTATTTTTGGTAGGATGGCCGGTGGTGCGGCTCTTCATGTAGCCAACCGATCTTATATGCAGTATGCCTCGGAATGCCTCCAACCGAAGGTATTCAACTGGTGTGATGCAGTACTTCTTGTGATGAAAGAACAGTTGACCAAGGTAAAGAGCGGGAGGTTGAAGAACTTTGGGTATGGTTCTATTTTGACCGCCTTTGCCTTGGAGAAGATACCACTGATGCAGCCGCAGTACATTGCACTCGATTTACCTTCTCCTACTGAACCACGTATGCAGAGATGGGTTGACCACATGTCTAGGCATGCTGGCTAGTCTCAGATTTCATTTTCTGATACCTTCTTCGGGTGGTTCGACCGTCAGGAGATGGTCTATTCTGAGTATCCATACGCTGGCATGGATTTCTGGGGTGATCCAGATTTGGTACTACCGGATGGTGAACAGTGGGGCGTTATTGGTAAAATCTCTGACCATATTCCTGTTTATCGTTTTTGCTTATAATGTCCTTGTGCTTTAATCTATCAAGACTTTAATCAAACTCATGAGTACATGCAGATGTTGGTCCTGTTCGTCTAGCAGTTCGCCTGAGGGTACTAGCCGCTGCCCCAGCAGGAGAGGCCGTCGGAAGGGCTATCCTTCGTGACCTCGACGTGGCCGAGACTCTCGCAGCATTACATGAGCAGGTTGAGGGCCTCACTCTTGGTATTCTAGATGTGAGGAATGACGAGCTACCCTTGAGGCTACATCGGCATACTACTGGTGTGCCAAGACAATGGACCCGTCTCTTGCGCATGATCGCATAGGCTGTGACTTGCTATCACGAGCATCATTAGACTAGGGTGCCCCCTAGCATTTTGAGTTTTTTGGTCATTTGACCGATTTTGTCTTGGTTACAGAACATTATGTGTAAACCATAAACAGTTATATATATTTTTGATTTTCAGAGTTTTATTTTGGTTAAGTTACATGATCTAAATACAAACATTGATGGTATGTTTCTTTTTATAAATGTTGCAAATGTCTATCTAACACATAATTTGCTAATGAGTCAGTTAATGTGTTTAAGTTTCTGGAAATATGTTGATATTGAATAGAATCAAATTGTCTTTCCAAAATCTTAACCCTTAGGAACATGCGATAAATAGCTGGATTTCAGACAGAATAGATACCAGTGAGTTGTAGTATTACGAGTTGTGAGTCTAGCCTGACAATTAGTCGGCGTATACCATGTGTGATGGCATCAGAGAGAAGTTCTATCAACGCGCTATATTCAACGATGTTATTTGTTGATCGACCAATACATACCCCTCTGAAACTTACTAACTCGCCGCTTGGATCAAAAATAGCCCAGGCTGCAGAAGATAGGTTCCGCGAACTACGACTCGCTTCGTCGGCATATCCAACACATGACTCCAATAGGTTTGACATCTGCAACAAATGTAAAAAGTGGATTACTTGACCAAAATAAATACTTTAGCGAAAACAAAAACATAACAAAAGCATACAGGTTACCATTACGCATAGTAACGCTTGAGGTACAACCCATTACGAGGTTGCGCCAGTGGAATTCCATCATAATCCATTAACTCGTAGGCTCCTTTTGCTAACACTCGTTTAACAATATAGGGGCCCATCCATAAAGACTTAAATTTACCTGCTCCCAATTTATCGGATTCTTGGTCGTAAAGTAAGACCAAGTCACCTTCTGAGAAGACACGGGGTTTGACATTTTTGTCGAACTGCGCCTTGACTCGTTTCTTATGGGCTTTGTTAGCCAAAGCGGCATCACGACGGGTTTCATCCAATTGGACTAATTCCAAGAAATGAGCCTCTTCTTCTGAAGTTCTGGGGAGGAGATCAATTGCGAGTTTGAGAGACGAGATTTCACACTGGATTGGTAAGACTGCCTCCAGGCCATATACCAGTTGGAAAGGTGTGAACCCGGTTGCATTCCTTACCGATGTTCGGTAAGCCCACAAAGCTGAGTACAGGACTAGGTGCCATCTTCTTTTGTGAACTCCAATCATCCTTTGCAGCATGCGTTTCAGGACCTTGTTGATTGCTTCAACTTGTCTGTTGGCTTGCGGATAATATGGAGTAGAGCTGTCATGAGACAACCCTAGTTTGGCAGCTAATTCGACCATCATGTGATTGCAAAAATGCGATCCATGATCTGTGACTATAGCCTGTGGTGTGCCGAATCTGGCGACTACATGATTGAAAAAGAAGAGGGCAGCTGTTTCACCAGTATTATCTAATGTAAGCATCGCCTCGGCCCATTTGGTAAAATAGTCAACTACGACTATGATATACCCATGCCCCCCGGTCGAGGTGGGGTTACATGTCATGAAATCGATGCCCCATTTGGCAAATGGCCCAACAGCAACTATTGGCTGTAAAGGTGCAGGTGGTCTTCTGGTTTTGCTATCGAAAATTTGATAAGCATGGCAACTTCTGACTGTGGTTATGCAATCTTTGAACATTGTTGGCCAGAAGTATCCTGCTCGTAAGATTTTTTGCGCTGTAGCATATCCAGATTGATGCCCCCCACACGCGCCTGAATGACAGTCATTCAATAATTTTTTGGCCTCCTCATGGGTGAGGCACCTCCTCAGAACTGTATCGATACCATGACGGTAAAGTGTATCACCGACGATCATGTAGTCTTTTGCTTGGTATCGAATACGTTTTTGTTCAGAGTGGGAGGTGTTGGGCCTATATTTTTGGGTTTGGAGATAAATGATTATATCCCCATACCACTCATTGCTTGTGGATATCAGAAACAAATTTTCGTCCATGATTGTTTCTTTGAATGTGTCATCGTTGGACGACGATGGGAGATCGCACAATAATTCTGCAAAAACTAGAGCTTTCTTTGATTTGGATTTTACAAATTCCAGATCAAACTCTTATAGGATTGCTATCCATTTTGAGTATTTTCCCCCCAGCAACTGTCGCGACAATATATAAGTCATGGGGTTGCAATCTGACAGAATGGTAGTTTTCCGAAAGAGGACATAGTGTCGAAATCTCTGTATCGCTTGAACTACTGCAAGCGCTAGCTTTTCAACGGAAGAATATTTGCTTTCTATATCATTTAAGTTTTTACTTAAATAATATATAGGATGCTCAATTCCATCGACTTCTTGAACTAAAACCATTGCGATGGTCATATCTGCTGCAGCCAGATACAGGTTAAAGTCTTTTTGATAATCAGGAGTGTACATTAATGATGCTTTCATTAGGGATTATTTTAAAGCATCAAAGGAAGCTTGTGCAACCTGATCCCAGACAAAGGGTACTTCATTTTTCAAAAGACGTGTATAACCTTTAGCAAGTTCGGCGTAATTTGGAATGAACCTCCTCAGAAAGTTTGCTTTCCCTTGGAGTTTCTGAATCTAAAGCAAATTCGAAGGTGGAGGCAAATTTATGATTACCTGGACCTTACATGGGTCGAGACGAATCCCGTCCTTGGAGACTACAAAGCCAAGTAAACGACCAGAACTGACGCAAAATACACATTTGTGCGGATTGAGTTGTATCTTGTAGTGTCGGCAACGTAGAAATATCACTCTTAAATGCTGCGGATGATTAGTCCGCTTTCGTGAATGAGCTGGAAGGTCGTCGAGGTACGGTTGAATGATGTTTTTGATGTCATGGAAGGCATAATTCATTGCCCTTTGAAACGTCGCCCCTGCGTTCTTTAAACCAAAGGGTAATTTTCGATATGCGAATGTGCCCCACGGACAAATAAATGCAGTCTTTGACTGGTCCTGTGGGCGGATATTTATTTGATTATACCCGGAGAATCCATCCATGAATGAAAAGATTTCACATCCGGCGCATTCATCAATTATCTGGTCAATGAAGGGTGTAGGGTAGTTGTCTTTTGGACAAGCTTGATTTACATCCCTATAATCGACGCACACTCTAATTGTTCCCTATTTTTTCATAACAGGGACGATATTTGATACCCAATCGGTTAGAGGAACTGGGTAGATGAAACCAGCATGGAGAAGTTTTTCAACTTCTGCCTTAATGGCAGCGACTTTCGTGGGGTGCACCTGCCTTAGCCGTTGTCGTACTGGTTTGACATCTGGATACATCTTAATTTTGTGTTCAACGATACTCGAGTCAATGCCTGGCATTTCACTGTATGACCAAGCAAAGACATCTCTGAATTCGCGAAAAAGAGCGTTATATATTTCCAGTTCTGAAGGAGAACAACATTTTCCAACATAAATATTCTCTACAACATTTATTTTGGTCGAGATATTTATGGCTATAGTTTCTTCAATGTTGGACAAGCTTCGCTCGGAATCCACCGTGTTTACAGTATTTGATAGGAAATCAAAGACTGAAGGATGATAAAGGTCGTCTTGAGTATCTTCTCCACAATCCAGAAGAAGGGAATGATGGTGGGAATCATTCCATGGTGCTCCTTCAATTACCATTGATTGGAGAATTCCTTCGTTGGCGGCATGCACTTGCGACCAAGGATCTGAAAGGGTACCATATTCTCTAGACCTATCTATCCAAACGCTTGATGAGCGTTGATTTGGGTTTGCCTCCCATGCTAGGAACATTGATTGCCACAATATTTCCGTTGGGCTTGGGGGCAAAACCATTGCATGATCCATGTCGATATCTTTTTCTGAGATCTTTGTAGAAGATATCATGTTGCAGGTTCCTATCGACGCTACTTCCGCCAAGTTGATTGGAGGTGGAAGGGTGAAAGTTCCCATTAGTATAGGATCTTTTAATAGGCCTACTCTGATATTTTGAAGCGAATGAGGGCTTCCATGGATCATGGGAATGCTTCCTGTAACTTGAGAACCATTGGGGAGGAAGTTCTGTTGATCGACGATTGTAATCCCTCCTTGAAAGGGAAATGCAATCTTCCTGAAATAGGTTGACACAACAGCCGCCATAGCATATATCCATGGCCTTCCTAGTAGGATGTTGTAATCAATATTGCCATCGATTACTTCAACATCTATTTCTACCGTTTTCCCTCCTAGTTCCACTTTCAAGTTAATTAGAATACCATATGGGGTATATGTCCTTCCGTCGAATGCTTTTAATGTTGTCGAAGATCACGACAAGGTTGGAGATCCTAAAGTTTTCCAGCAACTCTTCGACATAATGCATGTGGATGCTCCCTCATCAATAATTGTTCGATAACAGCTTTGTTGAGGGCTTTCACTTGAACAAGGAAAGCTAGTTGAGCTGGTAATTGAGGATCGTATCCTTTATGATCGAAGGATACAAGATTGGAATCCTTTGGGTCTATCCCACCAATGGCTGATAATAAAGCCTGCCTTTGGGATGGGCAATTCTGTAGTACTTCAAGAGTCGACATAGCGGATGGCGATTGTGCCAAATCTTCCACTATATTATAATGTTGTGCCGCTCTAGCGCGGGGATTAAACGTCGACTTGTGTACTACTCCCTTTGGCGGTTTTATTGTCAATTCAGGAATGATGGGTGGTGCAACTTCCGTTGAAGTCGTTGTCGAACTACTAGGTTGATCTTTATCCTTGTTGTTCGACAGCTTTGGATTCCAATAATATTTGTTCCTTGTCGATATCAAAGCATCATTTTGCTGTTTTGAAACCGACAACATTAGCACTTGAGACGGGGAAGCATTTTCACTTTCAACCAGATTTGTTCCTGGATTTGGAAACGGATCGGTTAACACTGCGGAGGTTTTCGAACTCTTGAAGAATTTTTTAACCTCAGCTCTGTGTGGACAATTTGCGGTCCAATGATCCTCATCGCATATGAGACATGGATTTTTTGGTTTCCTATCTCCAGGAGGGTTTGAAGAAGATTTTTCAGGTGATGATTCCTCCTGTTTCTTCTTCTTCCCTTTTCCTTTCTTCTTGCTCCCTAGTTGTTTGGTTTCTTTGCCTTTATCTATCGAAACGACATTTACTTCCGAAGCAAGAAGCTCATCCTTTTCATTTTGACTTGAAATCTTACGGGCTTTTTTGGATGTAGCCTTTGTCGATTTCGTGTCTATTGTGCCAATCACGCCATCGCCGGCATGAGAGTCATTGTTCGATTTAGGAGGAGGAGGAATTGAGAATTCTGGTCTAGGGGCGTCAGGTATTTTATCGTAGAGCGTGCCGGACTGAGTGTAAATCAAATCCAGATATTGTGCACGAGCGATAACTTGCTCTTTTGTTACGACTCCCCCCTTTGCCACATCTTCCGTGATGGAAGGAAGTAATGACTTGATAAACCATTCAGCTAAGAGTTGATCGGGGACGTACGTTTTTACCATCCTACGACGACGTCGCCACTCATGTATATGATCAGATATGTGAGTGGCCGTTGTCTGTTTGAAGTTGGTAAGAAGTTCGGTTCCCGTTTTGTACCTTATTGGTAACTGAAAATGGGTTAAAAAGGTTGTGGCTAAGGTACTGAAGTTGTCGAACGAAGCTCTAGGCAATTCGATGTACCATTTTGCCGCCGGACCCGTTAACGTCCTCTCAAAGAGGTGAAGTCTTATCGAATCATCATTTAAGGTGTTTGATGAACACCATAGATGAAAGGTCATCACGTGATTCGATGGATCTTCACCCGGATTTCCATTAAATTTAGGAATATCTGATGGAAGTTTGTGCGGAATCGCTGGCCACCAAGGTGCGTAAGCGATTGGATCATTTGTTAACCGATTTAAATCAGGTAACTCTAAAGTCGCCACAAAGGGTAACTGCTGATTTAGGTTAGGTGAAGCATACCCAGGATAAGATGGGATTGCCTTAGCAGTTGGTCTTTGCATACCGGCATAATGCATCTGATGCTGGTATGTTTGGTAAGGTTGGTGGACATGACCATTATAAAATGGTTGATTTTGACCATTTTGAAGGTACGGTTGCCCACTATTAGCAAAGATTTGTTGCTCAGAACCTTGGTATACTTGTTGGAATTGCGGTTGTTGGTATTGTACTAGCCATGGTTGTGAAGCCATGTGCTGTTGACCGATACTAACAGTTTGACCAAGATGAGGGGTAATTGTACCCGTCTGAACCTGTGTCATTCCACCAGTCGATGACTGTGGTTGAGTTGCAGGGTTAAGGGACTGTTGCATTACAACCTGAGAAACCTGAGGTTGGCATACAACAGGCAGCGCTTGAACTTGCGACACCGTCACAATAGCCGGCGTAGTCGGTATGTTTGACGTAGGTAAGCATCGTTGCATCGAATATACAACTCTTGGTTGTTGAGGTAGTATTGGTACCCAGCCGCTTGAGGTAATTCCAGTATAACCTGAATGTTGTTGTGAACTCACATATGGATATCCTCCCGGAGGGGATAATGAAAGGGTATACTGCCCCCCATACGGTGGTAATCCAGAACTCAAGGGAATGGTTTGCCCTTGGGGACCAGACTGCCAAAATTGACCTCCAAATGGATCAATTTGTTGAGACTCAACATAAGAGTTTCCGGATATTATTCCCGATGAACAAACAGGAACAGACCACATTGTCGAAGTAGCCCCTGAGTGGGCTCCTTCTAGCGGTTGAGAGCTAGTCGGGACAGATGGTATACCGGCGAACATTGTCGGAGTGATAGCAGGGAGTTTTGTTGTTGCTGTGTCAGACGACACAGTCCTAGATGTTGACGGTTGTTTAGACATTTGAAGTCTATCCAAAAGATTACCTAGCGATTCTATAGGAGCTTCCGCTGGTGGTAGACTAACTTCTGATGAAGAAGGATATAGAGTGATCCCGACTCCAAATTGCGTTGGAGTAGTTGTTGGAGGATATTCTACAATTTCTTCTATGGCAATCAGACCAGGTGGAAGGGGAAGACCGTCAGGTCCGTAGAATATTTATGGTGCCGAAGAAGGTATGGAATCGGCAGCGACAGATGTTTGAAGAGTAAGACTCTCCGAACTGGTTGTAGATGGAACTGGTTCGGTAACACAAGTGTTTACTCTCAGACTGGGATCATTATCACTGTCCCTCTGTGGCTGTTGAACTTCTTCTGTAGAGGCAGGGATTCCAGAAATGTTTGGAGTAACTGGAGTCTCTGATGTCGTTGGAACACTTGTTCTAACTTTAATAGGAGATTTGGAACCGGTTAAACGAGTTCGCTTTGTCCGTACTGGCTTCGATTCCGGAGACAAAGACGGTTGACTCGTAAGCCTCCGCGAACGACGGGGTTTCAATTGACTTTCTTCCACGATTGCGGATTACTCGATCAACTAAAATAAAGGGGAAGTATGTTTCCGAATTAAATGAATTTTAGACGCTTTGACACAACTTGTTTTTTCAGTTTTTAAGAGTCGAGAAAAAACAAAAGATGACTCTAGTCTCCTTCGATTTTTAATGAGCCTGAAGTGACAAGTGCTCAAATGGACCTTTTCCATTAAGGAGTCTGAAAAGGAACGAAAGGGACTGCTATGGAAGTCTAGGTAGAGGGAGTACCAAACCAATCGCAAAACTGCAGAATACTTTTTACGGTATGACAGTCAATCTTCCCGAATGCTGTGTTTAGTGCATTGCGATCGATAGGGCGGCAGACACGGCTTCCTATGGATAAAGGATTTAAGCCTATAGGGGTATCCCAAAATATACTCGACGGTATGTGGGAGCACAAGTCCATACTAGCACTTATCGTCTCAAAGT
Organism: Pinus tabuliformis; assembly: GCA_031772625.1. Lineage (NCBI taxonomy): Eukaryota > Viridiplantae > Streptophyta > Pinopsida > Pinales > Pinaceae > Pinus > Pinus tabuliformis. Next base: position 1,099,045,222 of record CM062819.1, read on the forward strand.
GGAGGAATCACCCAACCAACAGTGAGAACAACAGTTACCAGGCTTTACGACACCGGAATACGTCTCTAGCCTAGACCTCTAAATGTTGTGCGTTAACTTCCAAAGCGTTGTTAGATTCATTGAATTTATTTTAAGTTTATCTTGCTTATGAAGATTGCCTTTTGGGTTCACCACGAGATGTAGATGTAATTCCTAAAATGCAATCTAAAGATGATAAACAAAATTTTTATCTCTTTTATGCAATGAAAATCCTAGCTACTAGGGAAAAGAAAGACAGAATCTTTTCACAAAGAGCAAAGAGCACACTGTAAATGCACTTTCCTAAATCAAGCCAAACAGACTGTCTATATGAAAATGCACATGCATGTATTTGTTTTCGACTTTCTTAGTATATGGATGCTAAAAACAAAGTTGATGCACAAATCTGAATTTCTTTTCAAGCGACAAACATAAACAAGCTTCTTTTCGAAATAAAAAATAGAGATGATTACGACACCTTACGATTTTGAAATGAATACTCGTTTTTGACACTAGAAAATCACAAATCCATACCAAAAGCAATAGTAACAGGATAATCAACCATCAACAGCAATCAAACTCTTTCCAACGATTGAAATCGACACTTACGACAAGTTCAAATCAAAGGACGACAGTACGATTACACTACTTTTGCTAAGGAGAACTGTAAATGACTCAACAAACACACAAAAACATCTACAGTTCTTTTGTACAAAGGAGGCAGAATAACAGCAAGGAAAAGGGGTTTCAAAGAGACATACACTGATCACAGGCAGCAAAATTCAGAGATAGAACTGGAAAGAATGAAGCACAAGAACCACAGCTGCACAGGGCTAGTCTGATCAGCGCACCTGTAACACAGAGAATCTGAAATGCAGCGCAGGTTGCCCTTTCGGGAAGTGCGTTGAAATTCAGGATCTCTTAACAGTACCTGCGCTGGGCCAGAAACGAGACTTTGTCCGGGTTCCGGGTCACAGTTTGCAGTTCAATCTTTGGTTTTTGGCCAAGTAAAAAGCAATCAGTAATTCAACAATCAGGGGTAGATCTAGGGAGGATCTAATAGCTATCACAAGGGAAATCAGATAGTTTGTGAATCAGTTGTTTAAATCATAAACAGATCCAGTGAATGGATTGAAGCAACAGATGTCTACTTTGCATTTGTTATGGCAAATGCAGTTCGAATGCCACTTATAAGTTTATGAAACAAACAAACAAAGAATGATAAACAAACAAACTAATTAGTTCCCCAGCGGAGTCACCATTTTGTTACAGGGAAAAGTGTCTATTTAGAACTTCTCTATCCCACTAAGGTGTGACAACTGCCTTAGAAACAAACAGAGAAAAACTACTTTTGTATTTCCTTTACGAACTATAGATAGAGAGGAATAGAAAGAACCAACCTGTGTCTTGCGCTAGTCCTTTGATCCAATCCTTCTCTTCTTTGATAGTCTCCAGCTACCTGCTCCCTTACTTTCCCAACTTCACAAAGTACCTGTAAGATCACAGAAGAATAAAACTATACAAAGACATGGATCTATATTCATATACAACTTAGGATCAGATTTAAGTTAACCATACAAATGTAACAAGCATCAATGATACAAAAGCATGGAGGAAAACTCAAATAGCTTTTATTGATAAACAAGAAAAGATCCAGGAGGAGTTACAACCAATGGTTCTTGACCCAGCATCAACCTCCCAGCAAAGAAGCCCCTCTTCACCTCAAACAAAGCATAGATCACCCAACAATCTGATGTTTGTCTAAAAAAACCAACAACAATTCCTTACAATATGCAAAATTCCAGCCTCTGGATCTCTGGGATGAGGGATCCATATATAGATATCTGTAAGGAGGATGAGTCAGCTTGTGATTTGATTAGTGTCTTCTCTCTGTCAGTTCTTGCTTCCACTTGGAGACTGAAGGCCTCTTACTCATCCTTGGTCGAATTCAGTGAGGTAAGTGTCACTGGAGAAGATTCTGGAAGCTTCCATTGTCTCTCCACCTCGTGGAATGACACTGCCATTTGTCATTTCTCGCCCATCGCACCCCACAGAAGGGACTTTTGAAATGCAACACACCCTCACAGTGTATTTAGGTGCAATGCAACGCACCTAGCCAGTGGAGCAACTAAAATGATCCTGTTTTGACTTATTCTGAGCAGTTTCTGGTGGAGAACTTCTGGGAGAAGCTGTAATCTGTTGACCTTGTTCCTTTAGGGGATAGAACAACACTTTTAGGGACTTAGGAGCCCTTGGTTTATGGACATTTCATGCTTGGAGTTGTAGGGCACAAAAATGTCTATAACACTTATTAAGGAATTCAACGTTAAGGTGGATTTTTGGGGGACTGAGCTTGTATATGGCCGATAAGGCTTCAACTTTCTAGGAGGCTATGCCAATTTCTTGATGGTCGTTATTGTTTGGGTTTTAATATCAACTTAAGAGAAAATCCATGAAACCATCTCATAATAGGGAAAAATTATGGCCCTAGCTTCTACTTTATATAACTTTGTTTCTTTGACTGCTTCAAACAAATTGTTCTTTGTTTTAGTAGCTCTAGTGTTTTTTAACCATTCTCTTTGCTTAAAGAAATCAAATATCTCCTCCCAGCTCATCATACCCATTTTTTGTGTTTTTTAAGTTGATTATGATATGAGGAATGGATTGAAGTTAACTTGCTCTGGTAGTGGATGATTCATATCCTTAATTTTCTCCAATTGTTGCTTTGCTGCTGGAGATTTTCCCATTTTTCCCATTTTATGACCTGTAAATAGTAACAAAGCATATATAAGTTTTTCTTATTTAAAATTTGAAATTGAATTTAGGAATTTATAAAATAAAATCCTTCTTACACATATTTTTTTTGAAACTGGTACTGTGTTCCCTTAATTCAATTTTTCTTCGAACAAGACTTAAGAAAAGAGCATGCACGCAAAACACCCTAAAATCTTAAGATTTTCCTTAGAAATATGAGAAAATTGCAATTTGACGTGTTCATTAATTTCCTGTAAGCAGGCCAATTGTTTTTCTTTTTGTGAATCAAGAAAGCATTAGAAAATTTATTATTTATTTAATAAATAATCAATTGAATGTGAAATGGAAAAATTTGAAAATATTTATCAAAAAGTGGACTACTCGCAAATCAAGAAAAATAATATTTTATTCGGATGATCGTACACTTGGGAGGTTGGACATTTTTTATTTTATGTTTTATTTTTTCTATCCCGACTTCGAATACACCATAGTTGGGTCTTGTCCTAGGGTTGGGTAGTCAGGTAGTCAGGTGGACTATTTATAAAAATTTCGGTATTTGGCCAGACTTGCTAGTTGGGTGGTCAGAAGGTCGAGTAATTGGGAGGTTATAATTTTATTTACAAAACCTTTATGAATCCAACCTCCGAGTTAAGCTTTAAAAAGAAGGGAAATTTTATTTAAGGCCTTTTGTTTTTATTCATTTTCTTATGTACAGAACAAAAGAGGGTTGTTGTAAACTTGAGAACAAATGGTGACACACTCGAATAAGCATTTAGCGGGTCATCCATCTCCTTAATCTTTTACCTAATTTTCTCTATTTGTTGCCTTGCTATTGGAGATTTTTTGTTTTTCGCATTTAATGGTCTGTGACTAGTAACAAAGTATATATATATATATATATATGTTTTCCTTATTTAAAATTTGAAATTTAATTCAGGAACTTGTAAAATGACATTCTGGTTACACAAAGTTTTTTGACACTGGTACTATATTTCCTTAATTCAATCTTTCTTTGAACTAAACATAATAAAACAACATACATACATAACACTCTAAAATCTTAAAATTTTGTTTAAAAATACGAGCAAATTTCAACTAAATGTGTTCATTAATTTCTCGTAAGCAGGCCAACTGTTTTTCTTTTCATGAATTGAGAGAGTAAGAGGAAATTTATTATTGATTTAACAAAGAATTGTTAATTTTTCATAGGGATATATTGTTCTTTGCTTTGATAATTGCATTTCTTTATTAAAACATTAATTTCAACCCATAACATCATAACATTATTCATATTTACATCATTATTCATCATCATATGCAACTATGTAGAAAGAAAAATATCATCATCATCAATGCAACATGACATAAAGGAACAATAGAAGAAAATCATTCACACATAAAGACACCAGGATTAGTCAGAGACTAGGGAAAAACCCACTGTGGGGAAAACCCTTTAAAATTATTTTTTTTAATAGATTATCATCAAATGATTCAGCAAAAGAGAGTACAATGATCCATATCTTCATTTATGCAACTAACCATCAAAACAACTACACCATCCATGAAATGAACCCAACAATTTATATACTCAAAACCCTAATTCTGAAGACTATAATGAATTGTCACTATCTGCAGTCAACAACTGAACCCTATGGTCTTTCAAAAAAATATTTAGAAGACTGAGATTTCATCAATTAGTTCATAGTCACATGGAGGAAGAGACATTTGAGCAACTATGGCAGCTCAGTCACTCCCTTAAGCCTGGCAAGCTAGCGACTGGGTTCATATCTGTAATGTGGAAACCCTAACTCCCAGTCGCATGCATAGTGAGTTGTCTGTGCATCTGGAAGGCTCTAGTCGCACAAATGAGCCTATAGGAGAGTTTCTATAGTCAAGATCCTTCTGTGTTGTGCCTATGACTATGGCCCAAAACCCTAGGTCTAAAATGTGAGCTTCAGACCCTGCAATTTCACCTCAAAGTGGAATTGATTCTCCGTGGACGAGCCCTAGACTTGTACGAGCCAAAAAAATATAGAATAGTGTCTCATGATTGTGTCCAAATGAGGTAGAGGTCACTTGTATTTATAGCCTTCCAAGGTGGTCCACTATGCTTTAGGGTCGACCTTATCAAATATGCACATGTGGGATTTTCTTCATAAGTACACTTTCTCTTATCCAATTTGGGTGATATTTAGGTTTCTTTTGGTGCTCTAAAAAATAGGAATTCAATGAAATCATTATATCCATAAAGGGAGCTATCCAAAGTGGAATTTGACCTTAGTTGCATATTTTTAACACTCCCTCTCAAATAGGGAGAATACCACCTGCAAATATTAGACCATCGATCATCATGTCTATTGGAAAAAATACTGAGAGGGGGGGTGAATCAGTATTACCAGATCAATAATTTAATTTTCAAAACAAATTTGTATACAGTACTTCAGTTAAGTGAACTAGTGTGTATACACGACTGTATTTAAGGAAACCAACGTATATGTAGAGATACTTTGATTTACCCAATTTATCATGCGTTGAACTTTAATTAATATATCAGGAATTCATTAGATAGTGCAGTAAAAGTGAAATAAAGCGTCACACATAAGCAACACACATGAACACCACGATATAAGGTGGAAACTCAATGTGGGTGAAAACCACCTGCTGTTGTTGTCTCTGTCTTCTTTTAACAATAAGAAAACCTATTTACAATTTTTGTACTGGTGTAGACTTATACCAGTACACGGGCTTCTACCTACAGAAGGTTACAACCTTCTCTCATTCTCCAGATTCTCCTGGAAGGGAGCTACAACCCCCTAGCTCTTGTACTAGTTGTTATGTTTGCTAGTATGTAGGCACTGACCTACAGAAGGCTAAGACCTTCTCTTTTCCTCCAAGGACCACATTTCATAAATTTTCAGACTAGATCCATCAACAACATCATTCAATCATCAAAGATATTTGCATCAACCAATCACCTTTTGAACCAACCAAGCCGAATCAATCATTCACTTAGACAACCCATCAATCTGAGCCTTCAGAATACACTCACCAAAATACAGTAACCAGAACCCAAACTAGAACCCAAAACTCTGCAATAGTAAAGAGAAACAACTGAAACATATTTTATAAGGTATACGCCACTTCCATGTGTCGAACCTGTGTGTACACGCGCTTTTCTCAAAGCCAACCAATGTATACATCTGCAAATATAAATTCAGAGTACTGCAACTATTCCAGACTTTAGTTATACCCAGATTATATCATTTACAGAATAATATATGCGTCAATATTTAGATCTAGAATATACATAAGAAAAAACACATAATGATAGTTCATTTTATGCCTTAAGATCCTGACCCATCATTAGATCTGATCCCTCATCATCAGCTAAGTTTCATCCTTGGTTCAGGTCCAGCAATGCACCATAACCCATTAACTTGCATACTAGATCTCACATTTCATCAGATATTCGATACTTGCACACCTTGGCCTAATAATCTTCTCCTCCTTTTATAGTTTTAGGCCTTTCTTAATACCATGGACCAAAACCACTTAGGACCAATACCTTGGACCAAATACCTAGGGTCAATACCTCAGATTAGATACTTTGGACCAATACCATGGATCAAACTACCATGGACCAAATACTTCAGACCAAAAACTTAGTTTTCCAAGGTATACGCACTTTTCCTTTTGTGAAAGTGCATGTGTATGTATACGCGACTTGTATACAATGAACCTATGTGTATACGCAGCTTGGTCAATGTTGAACCAGCGTATACCTCTCTTTCTTCATTATGTGAAGATTGATATGTAATTCTTTGTTGTTTACCTGCTATACTTTTATCTTTCATCTGAGTGAGTTGCCATCAAGGACAACACCTGAATCATAATGCCAACAATCTCCCCCTTTGGACTTGATGACAACACCAAGTCTCTCTCCCCCTTTGACATCAAGGGCAAAGGGTCATGCTCCCCCTGAGTACATGTTGAATTCTCTGATATGCTGAAGTGTGCTGATTGAGCTCCCATGATCGAGTCCATGCTCCCCCTGAGCACAAGCAAAGTCTGCAAAAAGATGTTCTAAAAGAATAACATGACTCTATACATACATCACCAATGACCTTCCTATCACCAATGACTCATACATACATCCATCTCCCAACCAAGTGGGGATATACCAATTTTGACTCATCCACCCAACCAAGTGGGGATATACCAATTGTTTATACATGACAAAAACAAGAAACATTACATCATCCATCCCATGCATAGTGGGGTTACAAACTATGTCTTTTCATGACCTTTACATTAAATGATATACATGACATATATAACAGAGACCAAATATCTTAAACAAGGCCATGATAGTCATTAGCAACTATCATCAGCAGCATCTATTAATCAGCATCTAGACCAGCAACCTGTATATGTCCATTATTAGTTCCCAAAATATCATCAACATATGTCAAAGTATGTCGGCATATATCAACTCATCATCTTGATCTCATCAAGATAAACTTGCTTTGCTTCCTTATCATAACCTTCCATGAATCAACTAAGCATATGTCATATCTCCAAGCGGTAGCACAAAATCATATCATATGTATGTGAAAACACCATAGACATTTTTATCAAGAACTGCACGATCTCTCCATAAGAACCTTTATTATATCATCACTAGGGAACATCCCATATCATCAACCATGATAATCAACATATGTGAGTATCAACCTATCATCATAAAGTAAGAACTCATTAGGTACCAAAGACTTCTAGACATAATGCCAACAATGCTTTATTAGAAGCATACCATGTTCTCCCCCTAAACTTGTTCCACCTGTTTACTGTTAGATCTGATCATTGCATATGTTAGAAAGAGATATCAAAGCATCATCATCAATCAGATATACATCAAGATATCAAAAACTTTATGAGGACCAATATATTTCCACATGTTATCAGCAAATTGAAACCATCATCAAACAGAGCAGATAATTGACAGAACCATAGCAGAGCTCTTTTTTCTGAGTCAGGCCCACTGCTTTTCTTCAAACCAACATATATGTGACTGTGCCCATAGAAACCCACGTATGTACGTGACTACGCTTTATGAAACTCACATATAACCACCTTTCTCTGAAGAAAATAGGATTTAACAACAGGATGATGCAACAACTACTCCCAACTTTTCTCTGAGATATTCAAATGTCTCTCTGGGTAGTGGTTTAGTGAATATATCAGCAACTTGTTCTTTGGAGGGAACATACTCCAATTTGACCTTTTGTTCAAGCACTTGTTGACGTAGAAAATGATATTTGATGGGTATGTGCTTGGCCTTGGAGTGCATGACTGGATTCTTTGAAGTATTGATGGCACTTGTATTATCACATAGAATGGAGATAGGTGGAGTACATGTGATCTGAATGTCTTGCAAGGTTTGCATCATCCAAAGTGGTTGTGTGTAGCAAGATGCAACAACCAGGTATTCTACTTCAGCTGTAGATAATGCAATTGAAATTTGTTTCTTACTGAACCAAGACACTAGCTTGGAACCCATATAGAATGCACCACCACTAGTGCTTTTTCTGTCATCAACACTTCCTGCCCAATCTGCATCTGTATATGCATGAAGTGTAAGATCTGTATCTCTAGGATACCATAAACCAAAGTTTTGTGTTCCTTGAAGATAATAGAGTTTAGGCTTCTGTGATCCATATCAAGTTAGAGAGATTTTTTTCGGCGAAAATCACAAGGAATATCATTTGTCGACGCGTTTCGAACCAACTAGTGTGGTTCATCGCCAGGACAAGTTGAAGAAACAGATCCAGCAAAGCAAGTTAAATAATCTGAGCAGAGCACCCAACAGCTAGCTTGACCAACGGCTAGTTTGACTCTAGGACCGGGGTCAAAATTATTTTATTAGTTAAATAAGAAAGAATTAGGACCAAAAAGTATAAAACAAATTTTTGAAGGTTATTTAGTTAAAAAATATTATTAAAAATTAAAAGCTAATCATAATATAGAAGGAAATTTAGTTAAATAAGGGACCTTAAAATATAATTTAAAGGTTTAAAAAATAATCATATTTAAAAATATTATTAAAAATCATAAATTAATTAATAATTAAAAGCAAAGGTAGATACAAAAAAGACCTAATAAAGAAAATCAAAAGGACGTTAGGTTCGATAGAAGATTAGCTAAAAAGTCAAAGTTAAAATAAATAAAAAAAGTAATAATAAACCCATAAATAAATAAAAAGTCAATAAACAATTAATTAAATCAATAAATTAAATTAAATAAATTGGTTAAAATAAATTAGTTAATAATATAAATAAATTAAATGAATGAATAAAATAAATAAAATTAACAATAAAGAAAATTAACTAAGTAAATAAATAAATAAATAACCTTAAAATCTACAATTAAAGGCTTAAGAAATATATAAAATAATATTATTAAAACTTATAAAATAATTAATAATTAAAAGGAAAGAAAGTAACATAAAAGACCTAATCATAAAGAATGTCAAAAGGATGTTAGGTTAGTTGGAAAATTAGTTAAAAAGTCTAAGCTAAAAAAACAAAAGTACTAAAAAATAAAATTAACATCAAATAAATAAATAAAAAGTAAATAAATAAATCAATAAATAAATATTAAATAAATATAAAACGGCTAAAATAAATTATTTATTAATAAATAAATAAAATAATAATAACACTTAAAATAATAAATAGAATAAAATTAACAATTAATATATATATATATATATATATATATATATATATATATATATATATATATATAATATAAATAAATAAAAAAAGTAAATAAATAAAACAATAAATAAATATTAAATAAATATAAAACAGCTAAAATAATTTAGTTATTAATAAATAAATAAAAATAATAACACCTAAAATAATAAATAGAATAAAACTAACAATAAAAAATATACTAAAAACCCCAAAGAGGAGGGCGGAAAAACAACTAGGAAGAGAGTGCTGGGACCCAACACCTACTGATTTTCCAGCCATCCTCCCTATTGAGATTGCTTGGCCTTTTTTCAATCTCAAGCGCTTCCCTAAATTTACGATGATGGAAATGCGAAACCTTAGCAATAACACTGGCCTCCTCAATACAAACATGATGATTGGTTTTCTTAGCATGTTCAGCTAAAGTGGAAGACTTAGCTTGCCTATGCTTCAGGTCCGCTGCATGTTCGCTAATCCTTTGATTGATGGAGCGACTAGTCTCCCCAATATAGGGGGTCCCACATGAACAAGGGATCATATAAACACCTTTCATATCCTTAGGGTCGATAGGATCCTTTACAAATCTGAGGGACATACGAATGGTGTTCAGGGGCCTAAAGGACACAGGGATACTATGCTTCCTGAGAATCCTTCCAATTCTATCAGTGGTCCCCTGGACATACGGAAGATGGACACCTGGAATTCGCTCCTTTGGTTCCCTTTTTGTCAGAGAATTCTTGGAAGCTTTAAGGAAAACCCTCTCACCCAAGTATCTACTATAACCATTCTCAACAAAGACATCAAGCAGATGGGATTTCTCATTCTCAAAGCTCTTTTTTTCCGAGATCCTAAGGGCCCGAGTAGCAAGGGTATTGAGAACACCCATCTTTTGAGCCGGGAAATGGTGGGAACTGGCATGAAGATACTGCTTCGTATGAGTTTTCTTTCGGAAAACTCTATGGGCAAGGGAACCATCACTATTCTTAGAAATAAGAATATCCAGGAATGGAAGGCATCCATCAACTTCCTGCTCCTTAGTGAACTTAATGGCTAAGGATTGATTATTGAGATGATCAAAGAAGAGGTCATGATCAACCTGGCCATGAGGCCATATGACATTGGTGTCATCCACATACCTTCTCCACAGCTTAGGCAAGACCCCCTATATTGGGGAGACTGGTCGCTCCATCAATCAAAGGATTAGCGAACACGCAGCGGACCTAAAGCATAGGCGAGCTAAGTCTTCTGCTTTAGCTGAACATGCTGAGAAAACCAATCATCATGTTTGTATTGAGGAGGCTAGTGTTATTGCTAAGGTTTCGCATTTCCATCATCGTAAATTTAGGGAAGCGCTTGAGATTGAAAAAAGGCCAAGCAATCTCAATAGGGAGGATGGCTGGAAAATCAGTAGGTGTTGGGTCCCAACACTCTCTTCCTAGTTGTTTTTCCGCCCTCCTCTTTGGGGTTTTTAGTATATTTTTTATTGTTAGTTTTATTCTATTTATTATTTTAGGTGTTATTATTTTTATTTATTTATTAATAACTAATTTATTTTAGCTGTTTTATATTTATTTAATATTTATTTATTGTTTTATTTATTTACTTTTTATTTATTTGTTTGATATTATATATATATATATATATATATATATTTTATTGTTAATTTTATTCTATTTATTATTTTAAGTGTTCTTATTATTTTATTTATTTATTAATAAATAATTTATTTTAGCCGTTTTATATTTATTTAATATTTATTTATTGATTTATTTATTTACTTTTTATTTATTTATTTAATGTTAATTTTATTTTTTAGTACTTTTGTTCTTTTTTAGCTTAGACTTTTTAACTAATTTTCCAACTAACCTAACATCCTTTTGACATTCTTTATGATTAGGTCTTTTATGTTACTTTCTTTCCTTTTAATTATTAATTATTTTATAAGTTTTAATAATATTATTTTATATATTTCTTAAGCCTTTAATTGTAGATTTTAAGGTTATTTATTTATTTATTTAGTTATTTATTTACTTAGTTAATTTTCTTTATTGTTAATTTTATTTATTTTATTCAATCATTTAATTCATTTATATTATTAACTAATTTATTTTAACCAATTTATTTAATTTAATTTATTGATTTAATTAATTGTTTATTGACTTTTTATTTATTTATGGGTTTATTATTACTTTTTTATTTATTTTAACTTTGACTTTTTAGCTAATCTTCTATCGAACCTAACCTCCTTTTGATTTTCTTTATTAGGTCTTTTTGTATCTACCTTTGCTTTTAATTATTAATTAATTTATGATTTTTAATAATATTTTTAAATATGATTATTTTTTAAACCTTTAAATTATATTTTAAGGTCCCTTATTTAACTAAATTTCCTTCTATATTATGATTAGCTTTTAATTTTTAATAATATTTTTTAACTAAATAACCTTCAAAAATTTGTTTTATACTTTTTGGTCCTAATTCTTTCTTATTTAACTAATAAAATAATTTTGACCCCGGTCCTAGAGTCAAACTAGCCGTTCGTCAAGTTGGCTGTTGGGTGCTCTGCTCAGATTATTTAACTTGCTTTGCTGGATCTGTTTCTTCAACTTGTCCTAACGATGAACCACACTAGTTGGTTCGAAACGCGTCGACAAATGATATTCCTTGTGATTTTCGCCGAAAAAAATCTCTCTTCCTTGAAGATATTTGAAAATCCTTTTTACTGCCTGAAGGTGTTATTCCTTTGGATTTTCTTGGAATCTTCCAACTATTCCCACTGCATGCATGATGTTAGGTCAGGTACCTGTTAGATAAAGTAGACTGCCAATCATGGATCTGTAATTTGGTTGATGTACTACTGTCGATTCATCATTTGAGCTAAGACTGCATCCTCTTACCAATGGGGTACATACTGGTTTAGAATCTTCCGTGTCGTACCTTTTCAGGATCTATTTGAGATATTTGGTTTGTGAGATAAAAATACCATCTTTGTTTTGTTGAACTTGTAGACCAAGAAAATAGGTAAGCTCACCAAGCAAGGACATGTCAAATTCTTGCTGCATTACTGAAGAAAAATTCTGACTCATGGCTTCTTCATTGCTACCAAAAATGATATCATCAACATAAACGACAATTATTAGCAATTTATCAGTGTCAATCTTTGTATATAGATTATTATCTGCTGACCCCTTTGAAAAACCATGTTAGTGGAGATATTTGTCAAGATGGTAATACCAGGCCCTTGGAGCCTGTTGTAGACCATAGAGAGCCTTCCTGAGTTTGCATACAATTTTTCCATCATTTCCAAGAATGAATCCTTCTAGTTGTTCAATATAGAATTCTTCTTCTAAGTCTCCATTAAGAAAGGTAGATTTTACATGCATTTGGTATACTTTGAATTTCTGAAAACTAGAAAGAGCAAGAAACATTCTTCTGGCTTCAAGTCTAGCAATAGGTGCAAAAGTTTCTTCAAAATCTATACCTTCTTGTTGAGCATATCCTTTACAAACAAGTTTGGCCTTGTTTCTAATAAATTCTCCATTTTCGTTCATCTTGTTTTTGAATATCCATTTAGTTCCTATGATATTCTTATCATGAGGTCTAGGAACTAATTCCCAAGTATTATTCTTTTCAATTTTCTCAAGTTTTTCATTCATGGCCTTGACCCAACATTCATCTTTGCATGCTTCATTTACATTTTGAGGTTTAGTGGAAGATAGTAATGCTAGATAGCTTGAGGCTTCTGTAATAGTTCTTCTTGTTTGCACACCTGCCCCTTTTTGCCCTAAAATTTGAGTTTCTGGATGATTTTTCTGAAAATACCTGGACAAATTCTTTTCTTCTACGGTTATCACTTCTTCTAGTGCTTCATTGTTTTATTCTTCAGAATCAATGTGATTTGATGAGGGAAAATGATCCTCATCTTCTTCATTGTCATAATCTTTAGTTTTTATCTGTTTCGGATTTTTTCATGCTTCATCAACCACAACATCAATACTTTCAATAATTTTCCCAAGTCTTTTATTATAACATTTATATCCTTACTTCAGGAAGAGTAGCTAAGAAGAATACCTTCATCTGCTCTGGGTTCAAACTTACCAAGTTTTTCATCAGTCCTTTTGATGTAACATTTTCTTCCAAAAACTTCGAAGTATTTTACAGTAGGAGTCTTACCATACCGAAGTTCATGCAGAGTTTGAGTGCATTTTACCCGAACATTTGCTTGGTTGAGAATAGTGACGACAGAGAATGCAGCTTCACCCTCGAAGGTTGCAGGAGTTCCAGATTCATCTAGCATAGCTCGAGCCATTCGTTGAACAATTTTGTTCATTCTTTCTAACCCTCCATTTTGTTGAGGAGTCCTTGCGGTGGAGAACTACCTCTTTATTCCATGTTGTTTACAAAAGTGAAAGAACTCATTCGAGGTAAATTACCCTCCTCGATCGGATCCGAGGCATTTGATTTTGCGATTGATTCATTTTCAACCAAAGCTTTGAAGGATTTTAATTTTTCAAATGCTTCATCTTTATGATTTAGAATACCTATCCAACACATTCTGGAAAAATCATCAATGAACAATATAAAGTATTCTTCTCCACAAGGTGACTTTTTCCTTGATGGTCCACATAAATCAGTATGAACAAGTTCAAGAGGCTTACTAGCTAACCCTTCTTTTTCAATGAAGTGAGATATGGTTTTCTTACCGAATTGACATGATTTGCATATTGTATTTTCAGGAATGCTGATATCAGGAAGATCACGAACAATCTAGAATCTGCATGCTTTTCTTATTTGAGAAAATCTCAGATGCCCCAATCTTCTGTGCCATAGCCAGTTTTCATCATTTTTGCTTAGATAGAATGTTTGTTGTCCTCCCTTGAGTATGTATAAGTTGTTTGGATTTCTTGTACCTTTGATCATAGTTTCTCCTGTATCAAGCTCACGAACAACACATCCGTTTGATCGAAATACCACTTCATTTCCTTGATCACACATTTGACTGACACTCAACAAGTTATGCTTTAGACCATCAACATACATAACATTCTCATATTTAACCTTTTCTTTCAAGAAAACAAAGCTACCTTTTGTGACAGCAGGAGTGTCGTTTCCAAATGAGACATTCTTTTCCTTTTCTAAGGCATTATATGAGTAAAGTTTTTCTTTGTCACCTGTCATGTGTTTTGAGCATCCACTGTTGATGTACCACTGATTTTCTTGTCCTTCTGCATGCAAGGCTATACCACATCTTTTTGTTTGCGTTTCTTTCTTTCTCCATATTTAGGGATTTAATGAATTTTTCTCCTTTTGAGATATTTTCCGAAATTTACTCTTGCATTCAGATTCTTCATGGCCAATGTTGTTACAGATTGAGCATTCTATTTCATTTTCAGGAAGAGAAAAGTTATTGTAGGAAGTTTTCTTGATCCCTGTCACATTCCTTTGATTTCATGCTTCTCTAGTCATGATGTTCTTGTAAGCAACACATTGAGAAACTTTGTGTCCAAAGTTATGACATGAAAAACATTGACCATTAAATAAGTTCCTGCGATTATCGAATCTATTGACTTGGTGATTGTAGTTTCTATTCAACTTTGAAGCAAATTGAGTATGATTTACCTAAGGTTGGTTGTGGCTTCTGTTCATACTTGAAGTAAATGGAGCCTGATTTACCTGGTGACCTACTTTATGCCTTTGCTGATGATTGTCATACTATTCACTATTCTTTGCTGCATCAAGATAGCTTTTAGTGGAGGTTGACGACTTCTGTGATTGAGATGCATCTTCAGTATATCCAAGACCTGTCTTTATTAGAGGAGAATGCTACACTTTGATAATTTCATTTAAGTTTTCTGATCCTTTAGCAAATCTAAGATTGAGAGCTTTTGTTTTCTCAAGATCCTTTCTTAGACCCACAATTTCACATTCTAGTTTTTCATTGTGTTTTTCTCTTTCAGCAAGTTGGTATGTCAAGGTATCTATAATCATATTCTTTTCTTCTAAACAGATTTTGAGTTTAGAGATTTCTTCATAAATATCATCTTCATTTAAAGCATCCCAAAAATTATCATCTTCATAAGCCATTAGAAGTCTATAGTCATTACTATTTTCATCTTCATCACTATTTGATAAACCATTGCTATCTTCATGAGTATAGTAGCTCTTTTTACTTACACTTTGTTTTCTATTCCATTTTGTATATTCCTTATCTTTATCATATTTATCTTTATGAGGACATTTGGCAGCATAATGACCGACTCTACCACAGGCAAAACATTTGAAAGGTAGTTTACCTCTCAATCTTCCGGAACCCTGTTGACACTTCTTGACAAAGTTTACTTCATCTTCTTCTTCTTAAATATGTCTTGATTCATTGAGTTCTTCTTTTCCTTTTGCCGAAGCTTTAAATGCGGCTTCTCTCATATCTGATGGGCCTCCTTTTCTCATCTCAAAGGCAGTTAAGATTCCATGAAGCTGTGTCATAGTAATAGTCTGTAGATCCTGTTTTTCTTCTATGGCAGATAATAACAATGTAAAATTTGAAACAAGAACTCATGCTGTTACCCGTTTTGTAGAGGTAGAAAAAAGTGATTCGATTTTGAAAAGGGGTGATGCAAAACACACGTGTTTTTTAGAGCATAGTTTTTGGCACTATAATTTTTTTTATGTACATTGTGTTTTAGAATGGTAGTGTTTTTGATGCTGATTTAAAAAAGAAGTAATTCTACACCAAGCCCTTTTTAATTTTTTTTTTTTTTTTTTAATTTTATTTTCTAATGTATGAAATGTAAATAATCATTTTGTAAATTTAATAATTTTTGAAGTGGTATTTTTCTTCATATTTTCTTGTTTTTATTTTAATTTTAATTTTTTTGTAGTGAGGTTTTTATTGTTTTGCATATTTAAAGAAGGTTGATATTTTGAATTTTTGATATTCTACATATATATACATTGTTAATTAATTTTTCAATCCACATGAAATAATTGTTTCTAAAAAAAAATACTTTTTAACAATGGACATAAAAATAACCTTTTTTAACATAAATACAACTAAAAAACTACCCGTTTTGATAATTTTTTTGCTAGAATTGTGTTGCACAAAATATTGTCACCATGACATTCTGCAATCAATGTGAGTCTATCACCACTCATACTTTCCTCCTTTGCAAGTATTAAACCTCAGCTCTTCATATCAAGCCTTGAAAAATGAGAGAAAGCCCTTGAAAATCTCTAAAACTCTGGTTCTGCACTTTCTCTTAGCATTACCTGCGGTCCCGCATCCACTGGTCATGGCCCCTGCGTATCTGACCGCTTTGTCTGTGTAATGGGTGCGGACCCCTATAAAAGTCAAAAAGGCGCAAGTACATTCTTAAAAACTCACTTTGGGTTATTTCTGGAAGCTTCTAGAGGGAATCTTGAGGTGGCAAGTTCTCTCTTTTGAGGTTCATGCATCCCATACCTAAAGGAGCTAACCCCTTGATGTGAGGAGCTTATCCCTTTGAAGGAGGACTCTATCCCTTCATAGGTGGACCTGTAACTTCCTTCCTCTGCACTATAAAATGAGGCATTGGGCTGGTTACTAAGGAGGTTAAAAGCTGAATAGTTTTTAGGGTAAATTCTGTTGGAATTTAGACTTCCTAATTGAGCTTAAGAGGAGAGATTACATACCTTTTTTGATCTCATTGGGAAGAGTGTGAGGCTTGTCAAAGTAGAGGAGATTCTTGCTTGGACCCTGGGAGGAGCTTGTATAACATCAAGGCACCAAAGGGTGTAAAGTTCTTCTTATTCTTAAAGTTAATACAATCAAGTTTATTTTTCTCAATAAGCTGTCTTTCATGGTTTATTTCATGGATTCCTTGATCACCATGATGAATATGATTTATTATATTAGCTGTGCAGGTGTTATTTGATGTGTGCTTGTTTGTGTTTGCAGGTTCCTGAAAGGAAACTCTTTTGGATGATCGGAGCGTGGTTGCCACAAACTAGCGTTGGACTTAAGGTAGGGTCTAAAACACCTCTTGGTTTTTATTTATAAATCACAATATTTAGAGAAAGATAGATTTTCTTGTTCTGCTTGTCGCTAGATATCAGTTGATACTAGGGAGATTGGTCTTGTTTGCAAGAATGATTTATCCGGCCGACAAATTGGCGACTCCACTAGGGACTTGAATTTTGGTTTTTTGACTTTACTTTTACTTTGACTTGAGAAACTTTTTCTTGTTTCTGGTTTTTTCTTGATGTATGTGGGATTGGGTAGGTTTTAGATTCTGAACTGTTTTTTGTTTTTTCACGTTTTTGAAAGAGGACCGCACGTTCTATTTCTAACATAGTGCAGACATCCCCGCATTGTTACTTTACTACACAGAGCGGTACCGCATCTGGTTATACCAGAAGCCTGCAGACCTTGTCAAATTTTTGAGAAAAACCTAAAATCTTTTCATCTAGTTAAGCTTAGGATTTGTTTACATTTTTTAGCCTTTGCCCAGATCTGCATGTGTCTTGTCAGAAAATTCTTGTAAGTGAATTCCATTGGCATTTTGGTTTTAGGTGATTTTCTAGAAGTTTTGTGTGCCTGGTTTGATTTTCGCTTCGTCTTTGTAGTAACCCAGAGATTAGAAGCCTAAGAAACCTCATATTACCCTGGTCTTTTTGGTCTTCTTGATGAGTCTGACTGATTTGTGAAATCTGCCTTTGGTGTGAAATAGATCTCATTTTCTCTTAGCGAAGCTTTGAACGAACTTGTTGGAAAGTTTTGAATTTCATTTTTAAAAAAGAAAACATAGCTGGGTGTTTTTTGATTAATTTGTTATTCTGAATGAGTTATTCCTTAGTTTTCTCAATAACTAAGTAAAATGTCCCCAAAAAGAAATTTTTAAAGCTTTTACTTCAATTAAGTTTTTAGAAATTTTTAGATCTCAAGCATAGTTTTTTATAGTTTTGAGTGTTTTCTAGAAATTATAGAAACTCTTTTGAAAGAAAATTTTTTCTGTAGTTTTTGAGTGTTCAAAAAGAAAAGGATTTTTTCGTGAGCATAATTAGTAGTCTTGTTTTGAGTTTATTGAAAAAGACAAAAAAGTTTTTCTTTTCATTTATATGTTGAAGAAAAGATTTGATTTTCAAGGAATTGCATTCTCAACTCTTTCTTTAGCTAGAAATTCATTTAAGAAAAAGAATTGTTTATCATCTCAGGTGCATTTTTAGTGTTTTGGAGTCGAGTCTTCACACCATAAAGTTTCATCTCCATAACTTTTGACTTAAGAAACAACCTATAAAAATAACGCTTAAAGTAAAATTGATCTAGCAATCTTTTTATTTCTAGGGCTCTTATCACCAACATAGCTTAGGCTAGTATCTTGGAGTAGGGAGTAATTAACTCTCCAAGATAGTTTAAACAAACAAGTAGCTATATCTTGTGATAGGAGATAAATTCCAATTGTTACATCTATGCTCTGGGAAGCTCCTCTTAAAGGAGTCAAGCACGAGATCATATCTGAACCAGTGGGGTAATCAATCCTTCCTCATTGGGAACGATAGCAGATATACACTATTAAAAATGGTAAGCCTTGGATTGACCATTGTCGAGGAGCTTGGGGTCACTTGTTGGTAAACCTTGGATTATGTCAAGGAGCCTTCAAGGGGATTGATCTTTGTTACTCTGCCCTTGCGTGTGTATCGGATCGTAGACTATTCCCCCAGGTATATTTGTTTCTGTTGGTAACCATAGTGACCATAATCTATAGGATTCTTTCCTAAGGTGACGGTGGAGGGAAGATCCCACTGCACATGGAGTAGACGTTGACTAGACTCACTTGGACTCTCTTGGGTGTTCTCTTCACTCGAGACTTTTTTTTGAAGAAACTTGTGCCAGTCTGTTTCATTAAGCAGGTTGTCGGGGTAACTGTTCCAACCGCCCTTTCTGTATTAAATTCTGCGACATTGGATTTCATCACCAACTATTGTTTTTGGTATGGAAAGTTACTATTTGTGTGTGGTTTTATCTCTTAGATTTTTTAGGCATGTGATTCAATTGTTTGTTTCTTTAGAGACTTTAGGTTTTATTGAGATTTTTCTTTGTTTGCGTGTGAAGTAATTAAAATATTTAATCATGGTTGAATTACCGAGACAATACCATAGACTTCGGGGGCAACCTCCCAAGTATTCACCAAGCCATCTTGAAGGGCTATGAGATCTTGTAACTCTTAGTGATAGTAGAGTTGGGTCACTGGAAGAAAGAGAATCTTCTTTAGTTGTTCATCCTGTTTATCAAGTTCAAGCAATAGAGTATATTTTTGAACCAATTTCATTTTCCAAAGTTACTGGTAGTATTTCTTCTACTAGTGAATTAGCTGAATAACCTGAAATTTCTGAGCCTGAAACTAAACCTGCTGCTACTCCATCCTCAGGATTTGCTTCTCCAACTTCCAGTGGTCCTCGTTCACTCAGGGTAGGAAGGATCATTACCCAAAATCTTCCTTCAGGACTCATTTCTATTAAAGAACTTGTTAGTCCAGAAGAAGATATAAGTCTCCCTGAAAATCAACCAACTTTAGAACTTAGGGAGTGTGAATCAATTTTCTATAGTCCACCTAGGAGGGATGCTTGGTACCTCTCATTGACCAACTTTTTAGAAAATCTGGGTCTTAGTTTTTCACCACCTCGAATTCCTTTTCATCCAACACCTAGAGGTTATTATCCTCCTTTGAATATGTTGAGACAGTCATCCATGTTTTCCCAATCACTGGGAGCATTTTTATATGGCGGTCCTTCTATTCCTTCTGGGTATCAGTCACTCACTAGTACTTTTTTAGGAGCATCTCCTCAACCCATTGAACATGGGATATCAACTGGTAATAACGGAACTAAACCGTTGAGCGTAGAAGAAATTCTTATGATGTCTGGTACTATTCCAAATTTGTCACCTCAAGGTAGTCAATTATTGCCTGGGGGGCAACCTTAAGGTACTCAAATATCGCCTAGGGGGGAATCTCAAGGTAGTCAGTTACCACCTGGGGGGCAACCTCAAGGAAAGTACATTCCTTCAGGACAGTACATTCCTCAAGGTTAACCCTAGACTCAATATATACCTCAAGGTCAACCCCAGTACCAATATATGCCTCAAGGCCAACCCCAGTTTCAGTACGTGCCTCAAGGTTATCAACCTCAAGGTTAGTACCCAACCCAAGGTTTCCAACCACCTTCAGGTCAATCATTTGTTCAAGGAGCTAGAAATGTACCTTTGAATTATCAACCCTACTCTCAACCCGGTTATGGTCCTCAATATGCTCAACCTTCTATGGGTCCATACCTTGGAATGAACATGGTGTGCGATCCATCTCAATCTCAACAGATTTTGCAACGGAATGTGCAATTTTCATCTCAATCTAGACAACCTTTGGTTTCTGGTTCAACCCAACAACCTGTCCAACTTCCGCACCTAGTGTAGCTCATCAGTCTGGGCCTAGTTCGCCTCGAACTCCACCTCAAACGACTGCTACAACTATTGCAACTTCTGTTCAATCTACCCCACCTACTTCTGGAGTATCGACAGCTCTGGTTTCTATTGTTCTTGCATCAACTCCTCAAGCATCTTTACCTTAGTCCAGACCTACAATTCAGACTTCAGTTCAGATTCCTGTAGGACAACCTGGTCCAAGTACGGTTGTCACAAGTCAACCGCAGTTCACTTATCAACCGTACCAGAGATAGTACCAATTTGGTCATGATGTTCAAAGTCCAGTTTTCCAGTATCAACCATACCCTGGATATACTTATCAGCAACCTCAAAAAACCCAGTATGGTCCGGATAATCCTGGTTTTCCAGGAGGATATAATATCCCAAATGCAATTCCAATTCCAAGTTATCCTGGATATCCTCCTCCTAGGGATGGTCTTATGACCCAGGGTTTTCGTGACCCTAATCGTCAGTTACTGTTTATTGCAACTTTGGACTTGCTTGATTTGTCGCGCCTTAAGAACGATCTGATTAATTATCATCCGTTTTGGCCGCCAATGCCGAATAAGTTTCCCAGTGATATCCCAAAGTTTGAAGGTAAATCAGGAGAGGATCCGTCAAACCATGTGATGACTTATCACCTCTGGTGTGCGTCTAATTCCATTATAGATGATTCAATTCGCTTACGTCTTTTTCAACGCACTCTGATTGGTCTTGCAGCCAAGTGGTACATTGAGTTACCATGAGCCTCTTTTTATAATTTTAGTCAGTTAGCCACTTCGTTCTTAACTCATTTTCAATTTCCTGTCAGATATGACAATGGCACGGAATTATTAACTTCATTAAAATAGTCAACGTCCACATATATTTCAGATCATATTCATGAATGGCGACGTCGATGTCGTTTAGTGAAATATTTTATTCCGGATCAAATTTTAGCAGAATGGTTTGTTAAATCATTATTACCTAAAATCATTGAGGATGTAGCTAAGGTAGGAGTTGTTACTGAAGAGAAAGTAATTGCTTAAGCTCAGTACCTTGACCTCGTTTATACGCAGTCAGGTACTTTACACAAAAAATCCCCGACCTTCCGAAACAAAATCAAATAACTGCAGCTCCTTCAGGGTCTCACGCCATTGATGGTATGATTGGTTCATTTAACACCAAAAGTAAGAAGAAATCTTCAAAGAATTCTTCTCCTATTATAACTTTACCAGATTCCCCAACAGGAGACTCTTCCGCTGAAATTCCTGCCGATATTCATGTCATAGAATCATCTACGACCAAATCAAAATCCGGCGGTAAAAAGAAGGGGAGAAGAAAAATAAACAAAATTCGAAAGAGAAATCAGATAAAATTGAATCTATTGACGAGAAACGTAAACCTCGCTATCCTTGTCTCATTTGTGATGAAGAGAATTTTACAAGAGACTGCCCTCATCGCGTTGAGGTTGCGAAAATCGTCAAAGGTTCTCAAATGCCTACTGTCTTGAAGGATCCTTTTCCTAGTTAGAATAGTAAGATGATCGATTATTCCTCAAATGCCTCAGAAGAGCCCATAATGATGATGTCTCATGTTAGGATTGCGACGCGATCGAAAGATTATGGTAGTAAAAGTCCTGTTGGTGGTAAGGAAGCAGAATCTTCTAACTCAAACCCATCAACTTCAACTCCTTTTGGTTCTGATCCGCTACAGATCGAGAAACCTAATCCAGACTTAGTAATCAAACCACCTGCTAAAGGTATACTTCGAAAGTCAGCTTTCAATCCACATGCGAGAGCTGCTCAGAACTATAACATTGTTGAAGACTTAGCTATTTCCCCTTAAGCAATGTCGGCTTTGGAGGTGCTGCAATCATGCCCAGCACAACATAAATTGCTATTGTCAGCTATAGGAGCTATTGATATTCAGGACTCGAACCTTATAATCTTCGATTTAGAAAATAGTACACCTCGCCTACCTCATCAAATGGCTTTCCATATTCTAGTGTTAGTAAAAAACAGACCTTGATTTAGGACTGTAATTGATGAGGGAGTTTCTACATGTATTATGTCGATCCAGTGTTGGAGATCGCTTGGTTCTCCTACACTCAATCAATCCTCAATGATTCTAAAGGCTTTTGATGGCCGTGGGTTCCATCCTTTTGGCATTCTACAGGATTTACGTATAGGGGTTGAAGGCAAAACTGTTAATCTAGATGTGGAGGTGGTTGATGCCCCTCTAGATTACAACCTTCTTTTGGGTCGCAGCTGGTCTTACGCTATGACTGTTGTTGTTTCATCAGTCTTTCGGCTTATAAAGTTTCCTCATAATGGAAAGATCGTAACTATAGACCAGCTGACTTATTTTTCATCCGACCCAGCCTCTTCTGAAAGTATCCAACATGTCGGTAAAACAATTATCCCTTATAAGGATGTTGGGGTAGGATTGGTTAAAGATTCTGGTTTACTAGGAAATTTTTCCTTTCCTCCTCCTAATGTATTGCCTTCTACTGCAACCATTCATATGATTTCATCAAACACTATTGTTTTGGGTGATCCTTGGATCGTACCTTCCGAATATGAGGTGGATTCATTTGGTGATGCGATGCCTTTGAGTCCCTATGAAATTGCATATCAGGTTGTACAGTCATTTTCCGACCCTTCTTCAACCGAAATTGATCTAATGAATGTGGTCCATGGAGAATCAATTTCAATATCAACCTCAGATTCAACAACTTTTTCTGAGCTTGTTCATACGGATGAGCAGATTCGTGAAATTTTGTTTGTTGATGATTTACCATGGGAAGATATTCATCATCGATCTTCGTTCTTACCTGAGCTTGATCATTTTGAAAATGATTTTTCATCTATTTTTACTACTGATTATGTCAAAGAACCACAGAATCCATTGCAACATTGTGATTCTGAATTGAATTTGGGAAATATTTCTCAAACGGTTCCTATTGACATTTTAGTTAAATCTGGAATTGTTGAAAACATTCATATAGGTGCTTCTTCTACAAACAATGAACTCCAAACTTATAAAGCCCTATTTCAAGAATTCCATGACGTGTTTGCGTGGTCATATGAAGAGATGCCAAGAATCAATTCGGAAATTGTTGTTCATGAAATTAAAACTTACCCAGATGCCAAACCCGTCCGGCAACGTTTGCGTCAGATACATCCGCGAAAAGCTGCTGCTATTAAAGCAGAAATTGAGAAATTACTTAAAGCAGGTTTCATTTATCTAATTCCCTTAACAGATTGGGTATCGAATATTGTTCTTGTTAACAAAAAGCAAGGAACGATAAGAATATGTATCGATTATAGAATATTAATCGAGCTTGTCCTAAAGACAATTACCCAACTCCCTATATCAATCAAATCATTGATGATTGTGCCGGCAGTGAAATTTTCTCCTTTATGGATGGTTTTTCCGGTTACAATCAAATTAACATACTCCCTACTGATCAACCAAAAATGGCTTTCATTTTCCCATGGGGGACATTTGCTTATTGCAAATTACCTTTTGGATTAAATAACGCCAGAGCAACTTTTCAAAGAGCTATGTCTTATGCGTTTCATAACTTCAAGCACATTGTGCAACCTTATCTCGATGATTTACCTGCCCATTCATTACGTAGAGCCGATCATCTCACTCATTTACGAGCAACCTTTATGAGATGTAGGCATTATCGAATTAGGCTGAATCCACACAAATGTGTTTTCTGTATAGAAACGGGTCGTTTACTGGGATTTTTTGTTTCAAAAGATGGCATTCATGTCGATCCCTCGAAGGTTGAAGCTATTGTCAAATTGCCTCCTCCTTCGACTCTTCACCAACTCCAAAGTTTGCAAGGGAAAGCAAACATTTTACGTTGTTTCATTCCTAACTACGCCGAGATAACAAAGGGTTTTACCAGGTTGTTGAAACAGAAGACTCCATTATTTTGGGATGATATAGCTGACAAATCTTTTGATGCACTTAAACACGCGTTGACCCATGCACCGTTATTGCATCCTCTCAACTACAACTAAGATTACTTCTTGTACCTCGCCGCTTCCCATTCCACCATTGGAATGGTTTTAGTTCAGGAAGATGAATTCAATAGTGAACATGTGATTTACTATCTTAGTCGAACTTTAAATCCAACTGAGCTTAAATATTCGCATGTGGAGAAATTGGCCTTGGCAGCTGTTCAAGTTGTCCAAAGATTTCGTCGTTACATCTTACTACGCAAAACTACCGTAATTTCTGACTGTAACCCTATGATCTATATTTTGACCAAACAATTGCTAGGGGGCAATTATTCCAAATGGATTGTTATCCTGCAGGAATTTGAAAAATCCAAGGCAAAGAAATCTTTGGTTTTTGCGGAATTGAAGTGCAACTTCCCACGTGCTGATACTGAAACTGTGGTGGAAGAGCCCATTGTGGACGAATCCTTATTTCTTATCAGCACTCTTGATCCATGATATGGAGATATCATTGTTTATCTCCAAACCTAATCTTTTCGGCCTGAAATTTCACAATCTCAGCACCGGAAAATACATTTCTAATCCCAACAATACAAAATTATTGGAGATACACTCTATCGTCATGGGGTGGATTCTGTTTTCTGACGTTGTTTAACTCATGAAGAAGCTGAAAAGATTCTAAATGACTGTCACTTCGGAGCATGTGGCGGTCATATGTTTGGGTACGCCACAACCCAAAAGATATTTCGCGCTGGTTATTTCTGGCCATTTTTATTTAAAGATTGTATCTATGCGGTCCAAAAATGGCACAATTGTCAAATTTTTTATCAAAAGATGCATGCTCCACCTGCTCCTCTCCACCCTATAATTTCCATCGGCCCTTTTGCAAAGTGGGGTATCGACTTTCTTACATGTAACCCTCACTCGACTCGGGGGCATGTGTATATCATCGTTGCAGTAGATTATTTTACTAAGTGGGCCGAGGCGATAACTACATTTTCGACAGACGACAAAACTGCTGCAATTTTCATTTTCAATCATATAATTACTAGATTCAGTGTTCCTCAAGCGATTATCACTGATCATGGGAGTCATTTTCGAAACATCATGATGACTGAAATAACAGATCAACTTGGCCTGCGTCACGATAGTTATACTCCATATTACCCATAGGCTAATGGTTTGGTTGAAGCCATCAACAAAGTTCTAGTCATTATGATCCGACAAATCATTGGTATTCATAGGTCGAATTGGCATAACATGTTATTTTCAGCGCTTTGGGCGTATCGAACCTCAGTAAAAACATCAACTGGTTTCACGCCTTTTCAACTGGTTTACGGTTTGGAAGCTGTGTTACCAATTGAATGCGAAATTCCGTCATTGCAAATAGCCATAGAGTTACTCCCAGCCACTTTTGAAGAGGAGAAACGTTTGTTGTACTTAGCTCAGCTAGATGAGAATCGACGTGATGCTGCGTTAGTAATCAAAACTCATGCCAAACAAATTAAAGGTCAGTACGATCGAAATGTTACACCTCGTAACTTTTCGGAAGGAGACCTAGTCTTACTATACGATCAAGAAAATGATAAGCTAGGGGTTGGAAAATTTGTACCTATGTGGCATGGTCCTTATGTTGTTAAGCGAAAGCTGGCAAAAGGGGACTATGAATTGGTAGATTTTGACGGTGTCTCTTTGGATAAACCCAGAAATGGTATTTATCATATTATGCTTAAATCTGGGTGTCGAGATTTTAGTTAGATTAGTTCCTTTCTAGCTAGTGTGTTTTAGATTAGAAAAGTGTGCTTAGTTTAGAGAGTGATTTTATCATTATTCCTGCTTATCTTGATTTTACTCTTGATATTTCAGATGTCGACGCCTCTTCAAACATACATTGGTTTCGCTGATGGTGCTTGTCGTAATACATGGAACATTTCTTCCGCAGCTTGGGTTATCTATTCACCCTCTGATGAGTTGTTATCTATGCATGGGGTAAGCCGCGGTCAAACAACGAACAACATTGCATTGTATAGTGCAGTGATTGAGTTATTATATGAATCCATCTCATTCGAGATTCGGAGTTTGATTGTTAGGTTAGATTCTAAAATTGTTGTATTGCAGCTTAATAGAATTTATGCCATTAGAAATCCCGTGTTATTAAGATTATTTTTGAGAGTTCGTCTCTTGGAACGTGAATTTGACTACATTGAATATCAGCATATTCCAAGATATTTAAATACATTAGTAGATGCAATTTCTTCTCGAATGTTAAATAGACATTTGCAATAATCAAACAGTAAATTTAAAAACATTCCATAACATGTTTTACAAGATAGCCAGTAATAATGACATAGCATAGCATAGAAGTGTGTCAAATATACATCGTCTTCGATCATAGGTTGAAAAACACCTTATGATTCGCAAAAATGATAGCACAAAAAGCAAAAATGTCGTATGAGTCTACAAAGGCGATCATCCTATCACTGATGATGATCATGATAAGAAACCACTACTTGGTCCACTCTACAAAGGAACCTCCTGAAAGGTCCTGGGACCCCAATCACATAGCGCTGTAACCTAAGAGGAATATCATCTATGCTAGTCTTTGGACTATCTGCTGTCAAACACTCTATATGATTTTTCAATTCGGTCAGAGTCTCTATAGATTCGTCCCGTGGGGCCAGTATTGCTACAGCTGGGTGTCTCCTCTCATAGGGCCGGAGAGTGGCTGGTTGCTATGGACCCACATCTGCATTTGAAACTTTTTACTATCAGTTTTGGACAATTTAAAAACAAAAAAAATAAAACTTAGAAAATGTTGAGAATGATTTTACCTAAATCATCCCACTGCTCTCTTGGTGGAAGGGTCATGTCTGGATCACCATGATAATCCATCCCAGCATAAGGAAAATCCTGAATCACAAAAAGTTGGTTCTCCAACCAATGAAAATACTCAGGAGGAAATCGAACAACCTCTGAACCCTCCTCAGGATGATGGGCCATAATTGTAACCCAACGCATGAAGTCCAGCTCCAACAGAAAGATGTTGTGGGAACAACATCAGGACCCTCTCTAGATCAAATCTCACAACTGAGAAACCATATTCAAAGTTTTTTAGTTGTCCGTTCTTTGCTCTAGCCAGTTGGCCTTTTACATTCGCCAACACAGCTTCACATTAGTTAAAAATGGTGCCTCGATAACAGTCTACTACCATTCGCATTTGGGATTCGGTAGCTACGTGCAATGCTGCGCTTCCATAGAGTCTGGTGAAAGTAAATGTAATCACTTTAAGTTCAGGACGGGAGATGGTTTTGATATCAATCCCTTTGTCCTTTGTTTGGTCATTACAAAACTCTAGCCGGAGACTATCGACAGACTGGCCACCTGGCCTAGTCTCGAATAGAGACAATCGTTCACCTCTCTTGGGAAAACCAGTAAAGAAGTAAATGTCCTCTAGCTCCATTTCGAGCCAGTGGCCACCAATAATGAAACACTGGTCCTGTATATTCCATCTGTCCACCAACCACTGCAAAAAGTCTACTTGGGCCCTCATGCCAGGTATGGCCTAGAATTTAAATAGCTCGCATGCTCTTAATGCATCTATTGAGGGTTGATGATTAATTGCAGATAGGTCCACATCTTCGCGTTCCCATTCCTGCCAAATGAGAATTGTGTATATCCTACATTGCAAAAAATGGCGGATTAGAATATTTTAATTCAAAATTTTTGGGCGGAAATGAAAATTTTGCAGTTTTAAAACCTATTTCGCGGGGTCCGCACTCGCTAGTTAGGGACACTGCATAGGTCCGCACTCTGCCCAAGCAGAAGGTACGGGCCCCTGGATCTTTCCTTTGTAAGAAAAAGTCGGGGTCCACAGGTTTCACATGCTGCGCTTGCGGACCCATGTGAGCAGTCTTTTAAACTAATTTTTTCTCTAAAAAATCAAAATAGAAGCCTAAAAACAAATTTCAAACGGTTGAAATGCGAGATTAAAGTGATGTGGATTACCTGGAGGTGATGGTTTTCAATTCCAACGGATGGATTTTTCGCAATCTTCATAGGAAGTTTCTTACCCAAAAGCTCTCTTTTCTCACTCTGAAGCCAAACGGTAAAAATGAATTTACAAAAGCCCGTTTTATAAGATTTTTTGAATAAATGAATTTTTAATTTGTTTATTTTTCACTTTAAAAATGTAACTTTTTGATGCATTTTGATTTATTTTAAATAGGTATGAGTAATGTTTGAGTTTTGTGCAGAATATTGGATTTTTCAGGAAAAATTGATCATTTTCAACAAAAAACATTAGAGTCCTCTTTAAGCTCTTTTCTGACTCGTAAAATATGAAAATATTGCGAGTTTTTCTTTTTAAGCTCGTTAAAACGGAATTAAAAAGACAGTCCACTTCACAGTTACTCTTTTCTGACCATATAAACATGAAAAGATTGTTGGGCTTTTGTCGTTTCAAGTTCGATATTGGTTATAAAATGATGTGTCGTTGGTCACTTTTTTACTTTTTCGGGTCAGAGACACTAATTATGAAAAGTACTCCTTGATCATAATGGTCAAGCGGTTCTCTCAAGTATTATTTTATACTTTTTCGGGCTTGGGAGACACAAATTTATGAAAAAGGACAACCATGGAGTTTTCTTAAGTTTTTCTTCTGACTCCATAAAATTGAAAAACGCCGAGTTTCTCCTATACTAGACTCGTTAAAATGTAACAGTAAAGGACTTGTTCAATTTGAAATAGGAACATACCACTCCTTCTTAGGGTTCAAATTTTAAACTAAGTTGGACTCATCTGAAGGGTGAGATTATAATCAAGCAAATGTTATCCTCCTCAAGCTTGTCAAAAATAAAGAGGTACTTGCTAGAAATGGTGGGGGAAAAGAGAGGAAAATGAACCTGTTTGTTATACTTTGTGTCTCTGAAAAGCAATTCAATCACTCTTGAACCATGCACTTTTTGTTCACCCGGGTTGGGAAATCCTTTGCCTAACAGTTAATCAAACCATATTGAAAGTCTTCAGCTGGTTTCTGGGTATTAGCTTTCGGTCAATTGTTACCAAACCATCTGCAGTGTCATTATGTGTTCAAGAGGTCAGTTCAAATAAACCATTCATCTGCAAAATATCTGTCATCCATCTTGACCATCCCTAAGTTAGTCCTTGCAAATATATTTCTTCAAATTTGATCTATGATTTCATGTTTTGGGCTTGCCTATGATGGATCACTTTCTATCAACTCCAGCTCATTATCTAGAAAGATGATCTAGAAATCATTAGTACCTTGGAATCTGCGTGTCTCAATGGTAGGTTTCTCGCCTTCGACGACAGGTTACATCATTGACCTTCGATCAAAGTATTCTATGACATGTTCAACATTAGCTCATCTATTCACATTTCATGGATTGTACTGAGTACTTTGAGAGCCATTGACATTACTGGTGGTTTCTCTCGCACTTGTTAACAGTTTACATCATTGACTAGTAATCAAGTGGTTTCTACCATGTTCGACTTCGACACATTCATTCACATGGATAGAATCATACTAGTTTGGGAAGCAGAAATCAAGACCCTGGATCTAGTTTCCACCATCCAGGCTGCGAGGAATTTTGTTATTCATTATATAGTGGACTATTCATAAACAGATGGCTGCGCCCATATTGTGTCTACATATGTCTATACTTGTGATGTATTACAAAATCACTCCTATATCAGAGCAGTTTAGTTAGTTTTTCTAGTCAGTTTCGATCTGAGTATGGGAATGCCTACCTCAGCGATGATATGTTCACATATATATATTTTGTATTGGATGTTTTTACAAGTTCTGACCAGGCTGTCCACAGGATGATCCTTGAAATGATAAAGTAATTCACTCTTCTTAGATGACAAATGTTATCCTCATCTATTACATACTTTGCACTTTAGGGGGCAATCTGTTGCACAAAATATTGTCACCATGAAATTCTGCAATCAGTGTGAGTCTATCACCACTCATACTTTCCTCCTTTGCAAGTCTTAAACCTCAGCTCTTCATATCAAGCCTTGAAAAATGAGAGAAAGCCCTTGAAAATATCTAAAACTCTGGTTCCACACTTTCTCTTAGCATTACCTGCGGTCCCGCACCCACTGGTCATGTCCCCTACGTATCTGACCACTGTTTCTGTGTAATGGGTGCGGACCCCTGGAAAAGTAAAAAATGCGCAAGTACATTCTTAAAAACTCACTTTGGGTTATTTCTGGAAGCTTCTAGAGGGAATCTTGAGGTGGAAAGTTCGCTCCTTTGAGGTTCATGCATACCATACCTAAAGGAGCTAACCCCTTGATGTGAGGAGTTTATCCCTTTGAAGGAGGACTCTATCCCTTCATAGGTGGACCTGTAACTTCCTTCCTCTGCACTATAAAATGAGGCATTGGGCTAGTTACTAAGGAGGTTAAAGGCTGAATAATTTTTAGGGTAAATGCTGTTGGCATTTAGACTTCCTAATTGAGCTTAAGAGGAGAGATTACATACCTTTTTTGATCTCATTGGGAAGAGTGGGAGGCTTGTCAAAGTAGAGGAGATTCTTGCTTGGACCCTGGGAGGAGCTTGTACAACATCAAGGCACCAAAGGTTGTAAAGTTATTCTTATTCTTAAAGTTAATACATTCAAGTTTATTTTTCTCAATAAGATGTCTTTTATGGTTTATTTCATGGATTTCTTGATCACCATGATGAATATGATTTATTATATTAGCTATGCAGGTGTTATTTGATGTGTGCTTGTTTATTTTTGTAGGTTCTTGAAAGGAAACTCTTTTGGACGATTGTAGCGTGGCTGCCACAAACTAGCGTTGGACTTAAGGTAGGGTCTAAAACACCTCTTGGTTTTTATTTATAAATCACAATATTTAGAGAAAGATAGATTTTGTTTTTCTGCTTGTTGCTAGATATCAGTTGATACTAGGTAGATCGGTCTTGTTTGCAAGAACGATTTATCCAGCCGACAAATTGACATGTCAAAATCACAATTTTTATAAGAAAATTTTAACTAAAAATTGTTAAATAATAGTTCTTTTTATGAATTTCATATCAAAAAACTAATAATAATCACTTTTTTTTCAAAAAATAATGATTAACTTAAAAATTAATGTGAAAATCACACATTACAAATATTGAACACATAACAACCTTAATTGAGTGTATATTCTTCTCGTAAAATGTCAAAGTCAAAACATTACAAGTATAACTACTTAATAGTTACAAAAAATGAGCTTGATTTCCAAGAATAACTTAAATTTAATCAACAATGTCATGTAATCCAAACTCTTTGTCCTCTAGAGTTTCATCATTGTCTTCTTCCACAATATTTTCTACTTCCTTTTGCTCATTTTCCTCTTCTAATGGATCTTTGATGTCTGCGAATCTCCCAATGTATGTCTTTCCAAACATTCCATGTAATGGTGCTTGGGGTTCCTTTGCCTTTTTTGCCACACGTGATTCACTAAAGTCCCCTTTCTTCAACCCAATTTCTTGCATTGCATCTGGAAGAAATTGAAGATCATTAATTCTTTTCTCAATGAAATTGCACTGTATTGGATCTTTTTCAATTGCAATGCAATTTCTTCCTTTTTGAAGGCAACATGCTAGTGTTGTACCTAATTATCAAGCACAAAATAAATAAAGAAGTAAATTAGTACAATGACATATTAATTAAAAAATAACATATTGAAATTCAATTCCATATAATAAAACTTACCTGAGCCAGAAAATAAATCCAGAACCCAATCTCCTTCGTTTGAACATATGTCTTTAAGATAGTTAATCAATAATTGTGGTTTTTGATAAATGTTAACTATCGCTCCTTTTGTTTCTTTGTCTTCATATGTTAGTTTTCTCACAATAGCATCATAAGTCAGTATTTGGCTATGACTCTTTCCGTCTACACGATTAAAAATCATAGACATATAGCTATCATCTTTTGACCAACTATCAATATGAATGAACTCACAATCGTTTATAAATAATTGATCTTCACAGTTAAGAAGATTTGACTTTTGCCTGTAACATGAAATAGTAAAAGTTCAATTAACTTGTACATAAACGAATTTTTCAACATTAATCAAATATATATTTTAAACGTCTTACCATGTAAGCTGCATCCTTGAATTTTTTTTCCCCTTGAAGCTTGACAATATCCTTTCCAATTATGTGTCTAAATGAAATATCACAAATCTCCATAATGGTGATGATGTGACTTCTACAAATCCCACAACCACTTTACTAAGAGCTTGATAAGTATAAGGGTCACTATCATAGTCAATGTTTGGAATATTGAAACCATGGGGAATATCTGCAATAGCTAGGGCATAATCCCTTTTAAGTATGAGTTTAGTAATGTCTTCACAGTCGCCTTGTATTACTTGATATTGAATAGTGTCTAGCCCATTCCAAATGACATGAGTAAGAGTTGGATCAAGTTCAACATTCTTAATATGTTGCTTCTTCAGTCTTTCGATCTTTATTTTTTCAATAAATGTTCTGAAACTATTTGGTGCTCCATTATCATCCTTCTTCATCTTTTATAAAATAAACAAATATATGTGTAAGTTATAAATTAAAAATAGTACACAAATGAATAAAAATGAATGTATAAATCAAGATACCTTTTTAAATGCAAATTAAAAATCTTTTAATGTTGATTTAGAACTTGAATCTGGATAGTTGCGTACAACATCATCCCAACTATTTTCATTCAACAATTTAACCATTTGTTCTTGAATTTTCATGTAAACTTTGTGACTGCATAGATAAAGTAACAAAAAGTTAATATAATGATATGTACAACAAATTCTACCAAGAACAACATGTTTTATTTAAAAGAAAATTATAATCCAGAAATAAATAAAAATAATTCAACAAACTTACTTTTGAAATTCCTCAGACATTTCCTCCAATGATAATTCCCCTGATCTCACATGAGATAATATTGTTTTGAAATTTTTTTTATCTTTCACTCCTTGCATTTCTCTCCAAGGTGTGATAGTCATATCTTCTGGAAGTTGCTTCATTTCAGGAGTTGATTTACTGCTGCTACATATCAATGGCTTAGACTTTTTGACCTTCTAGTTTTTAATGCCAATGTTTTCCCACATGCTAAAAATCTTATCAATAAAATCCCATACATCTCCAGTTCTAAATGCAACTGGAAAATGTTATCAACACCTCTGAATAAATCACTAATTTTGTTGCCTTTTCCACCTTTTGAATTGGTTTTCTCTTCAATTTGATAACCGATTTCCATACAACATTCCTTTCGGAAATCTACAGTAACATTTATCCTATCCCCACCACATTTTTATTGAAATTCACTAGGAATAAATCTAACCCTTTGGATGAAAGTCATAGACATCCTATATTCATTATCTGAATTATGATCCCATGCCACTAACTTTGCTTCTATATCTGATAAACCAGCGTAAATGATACATTTCATTGTTTCAAAATGTGGGTTATTAGGATATTCCTCCATCAATTGGCTTTGAGCTTCTACAGAATGGTTCCCCCCAAACACATAATAATTGTATTCAAAACATTTTGACTTATCAAATGCTTCTTTGTTGGGAACTTGAACTGGATCAACAAGAAGCACATAACTAACCACATGAGCATATGGATTGTACCTCATTAATGTCTTCAAGTTGTGAACATGCAGATGATGTGGATTTATGACTTGATATTGACATTGTCCTTCACTTGCCTTATAGGTTTGTTTAACATTAAGTTGAAATGTACGACCACCATCAATTAAGTTTCTCTTTGTCAAATTCTGTCAAATGGCATTTTGTTTTGTTTTGATAATGCCATCCTCTAAATCAGCTCCTGGTGTAATGATTTCTATGCTTTCTTTTGAAGTTTCACTAGGTTCTTGACTGCTAGTAATGACTACTTCAAAATATTCAACTTTACTTTTCTTCTTCATAACATTCTTATCATTAACTGTAACAGATTGATTCTTGGGGATTGTTACTTTTGGTCTTTTACGGCTCTTCTTAGTTTCAATGTCATCTTCAGTGATGGCAACATATGCTTCACTGTCAGTTTCAACTTCATCGTCCTCAAAAGTAACTTGTCTACCCTTACTAGATTTATCCACTAGAAGCCTTTTTTTCTCATCCC
Source organism: Pinus tabuliformis (assembly GCA_031772625.1). Taxonomy (NCBI): domain Eukaryota; kingdom Viridiplantae; phylum Streptophyta; class Pinopsida; order Pinales; family Pinaceae; genus Pinus; species Pinus tabuliformis. The sequence continues at coordinate 1,099,080,316 of CM062819.1, forward strand.
TTGGATGTAGTTTTGTAGCATCATCAATTACTACATTTTTCTTATTTTCCATATCTTATTTTGACACTAAGTAGAAACTGTTGACAACTTTCATAATATTATGCTCTATGAAATGAATGCCTCCCAACCTAATTGCACAACTTTCAACAAAATTCTGCTAAACAAAATATCATATGTTAATAAAAACAAAGTTAAAAAAATATAGTGAGACACTTACAAGAACGCAAAATACAAATATAAATAACAATACTTATGATTTTTTGTTTCATCTCATTTACGATTTGTTTACACAACTTTGTAGATACCTCTCTCGTGTCATACAATGAATATGATAGCCGATATTTAATCCTTTCATGTGACTTGGGAGCTTTTGTAAGTATGTAAACAACTTCAGTGTCCGGTACCGAACACATATCTATGACTCTTCCCATCACCTCATAAATTCCATTATCATTCTGTATATCAATATATAGATATATATTCACATTTTATCTTTCTCTTTCTTTCACATACCAGATTCTTGATGGAAATTTCACTTCTTTTGAATTCTTCCACTATAAAATCATCTTCTTATCATTTGAGGCACTTGAAATATTTGTAGCCATGAGCTTCGATGGAGTTTGTTCGCCAATGTTTTTTGAAGATGCACTTTTAAGAGTCTTTGGTCCAGAAAGATTCATAGAAATCTTCTTTGATGCCATTTTCCTGAAAAATAGAAACAAATAAATCAGTAAATAATGAAAACATATTAACTTAAATTGACAATGAAATATATCATAAATTTTTAATTTGTATAATCAGATCATTGAAATTAAAAGAATATTAACACTAAGAAAATCGCCCGCCACCCCGCGGGCAAGCGGGCCACCACAGTGGCACGGGGGGAGGCTGTGGCAACAACTCCTACACTTTCTCACCCCATTGATCTCCTTCTCCATCTTTAATCTACCCCTCAAGGGGGAGGCTGAGGGGTATACTAAAGATGGAGAAGGAGATCAATGGGGCGAGAAAGTGTAGGAGTTGTTCCCACAGCCTCCCCCTGCGCCACCCCGGCAGCCCACCCGCCTGCGAGGTGGCCGCCAAGGTGGTGCGAGGGACTGCCACAGCCTTCCCCCTACACCACCCTGGCGGCCTCCCGGGTGGGATGGCACGAGGGGGGCTGCGACAACAACTTCTACCATTTTTCCCCACATTGATCTCCTTCTCCGTCTTCAATCTACTCTTCAACGTCTTCCTTGAGGGGTAGATTGAAGATGGAGAAGGAGATCAATATGAGTAGAAATGGTAGAAGCCCCCGGTACCACCCTGCCAGCCCGCCCGTCTGCGGGGTGGCGGGCGATTCCGGGAATCGACCAACCCTTGTGGGGTGGCAGGCGATTCCGGGAATCGCCCAACCCCCGCGAGCGGGCTGGCCATCAGGGTGGCGTAGGGTGCGGTTGTGTCAGCACTACCCCATGCCACCCCAGCGGCTCGCCCGCCCCCCCTGCGGGGGTTGGGTGATTCCCACGCCACCCTGGCGGCCCACCCACCCACCCGCCCATGGGGGTTGCGCGATTCTCAGAATCACCCAACCACCGCCGGGGGCAAGCGGGCCGCTGGGGGTGGTTGGGTGATTCTTGAAATTGCCCAATAGCCACCCCAGGCAGGCAAACGCGCCATTGGGGTGGTGCGAGGTGGGACTGCTGCAGCTCACCCCGCGCCACTCGGCGGCCTGCCCGCCTGCCCGAGGTGGCTGTTGGGCGATTCCCGTAATTGTCCAATAGTGCCTGGGTAGGCGGGCGGGCTGCCGGGGTGGCGTGGGGTGGAGCCACCCCAGCAGCCCACCCACTCGCCCGGGGTGGCTGTTGGACGATTCCCGAAGTCGCGCAACAGCTCCGAGGTAGGCGGGCGGGTCGCTAGGGTGGGGCTGCGGCAGCTCACCCCGCACCACCCCGGCAGCTCACCCCGCACCACCTCGGCAGCCCACCCGCCCGCCTGCCTGGTGGGCTTCCATCGTGAGATTTACTGGGCCCACCATGCTCACGACGGACGTATTGGTTAATTTGGCTCACAAAAAGTATTAATTTAAAAAAAAAATCTACTTCATTAAACTAATTTAATATGAAAATTTTCAAGGAAAAAAATTTAACTAACCTTTCAATTGCGAGAATTCTTTGTTGAATATGTTGTTGATAGCAATGTAGCTGCTCCACAAATTCGCTCCAAGTATTTCAACGAACCTCAGAAAACCTTGATGTGATGTGAGTAATAGTGATAATGGAATTTAGTATATAGGTGAAATTACGGAGATGTTTTACCGTACGGTTAATGTGGGATTAATTTGTTTTAAAAAAATTTAACATGTTAATTTTTTTATGGTGACGAAGGAAAATATGATAAAGCGAATATTATGGAATTGTTTTACAGCGGGGTGAATGTGGGATTAATTTGTTTTAGAATGTATTATAAAAATTAAAAAAACATTCAATTGTTTAGGAAATATTATATACTTTAACTATTAAAATAATTTATGTAGAAGTTGTAGTTTACAATTTTAACTTTAATAATTTATTTCATAAAAAAATTTAGTTTACATTTTTCAATAAATTGTAGAATAAAATAATGAAGGGAAATAAATCTAACAAACTTTTTGGAGGGAAATATTTTTGCGAAACTTTTTGGAGGGAAAATTTCATTCTCTAAGCTATATAATATCTTTAGGAGACTCTCCATTTGTATCATTCAACATCTTCTATTTGAAAGGGATGGATTGTCCTGATAGTGAAGTTTCGATTTATACAACATCAACATCTTCATCGCGTAACAACTCTATTCATATTGATGAATATAGTGGGAATTCTTCCACTATGAATAGAAAGTCAATTCTTCCACTTAGTCCTGATCCTAAGGACTATGAGAGTAGCACTGATGAAAGAGGGGATGGAGAATTTCAAATAAATAAAGAGTCACAGATTCCACTTAGTCTTAATTCTAAGGACTATGAAAGCAGTAGTGATGATGAGCTTGATGACAAATTTCAAAAGAATGGAGTGTCACGGTGTCCACTTAGTCCTAATTCTAAGGACTATGAGAGCAACAATGATGAAGAGCATGATGGTGAAGTTCAAAAGAATGGAGTGTCACGGTGTCCACTTAGTCCTAATTCTAAGGACTATGAGAGCAGCAGTGTTGAAGAGCATGATGACGAATTTCAAAAAAATGGAGTGTCACGGTATCCACTTAGTCCTAATTCTAAGGACTATGAGAGCAGCAGTGATGAAGAGCATGATAACGAATTTCAAAAGAATGGAGTGTCAAAGTGTCCACTTAGTCCTAATTATAAGGACTATGAGAGCAGCAGTGATGAAGAGCATGATGATGAATTTCAAAAGTATGGAGTGTCACGGTGTCTAGTTAGTCCTAATTCTAAGGACTATGAGAGTAGTAGTGATGAAGAGCGAGATGATGAATTTCAAAAGAATGGAGTGTCATGGTGTCCACTTAGTCCTAATTCTAAGGACTATGAGAGCAACAGTGATGAAGACAATGCAAGATGTTCTAGTTATACAAGGGGTAGAGCAAAATATCTGATGAGAAAAAGTCCTATCAACGCTCTCATTTCAAGTGAATGCTGCCAAAAAGATTGCTTGAAACATATGGATTTCAAATTTTCATTAGAGAGCAGGAAGAGATATTTTTCAATGAATAAAAGCATGCAAAATTCATATTTAGTTGGGTGCATGCAATCTACATTGTCAGGTTATTATTATCATATTAGGACTTTATTTATCTGTAGAAAATATTTCAAAATGTTTCATTCGATTGAGAATTTTTGTCTTTCGAGAATTCAAGAAAATTTGGAAAAGGATCCCACATTTTATTCAGAAGTACGTCATAAAAGATAGTTTGGACCATTATCAAATACTGCAATGTCATGGATGAAAGATTTCTTTTCAAAGCATAGAGAGTGTATGCCAAAAAAAGAGACAATACATATTCCAAATAATTTTTCAAGACGAGAAATCTACAACTTATACAAAGAATATGTAGAAGGTGTTGAGGGACATGGCTGGTTTATTACATATCAATATTTTGTGAAGGTATGGAAGAAAGAATTCAACAATGTCCGTATTCCTAAGAAGACACAGATGGGGATTTGCAGTACATGTGCTTCTCTTAAATAAAAAGGGACAAATGTGAAGGGTCAGAAAGAGGTAAGAATTCATAATTTTAACTTTTAAAACTGTATAGTGATCAACTATGAAAACATATTTCTTAATGGCTTTCTTTTATGTTGTGTAGATTCAATTGCCAAAGAACTTCAGGAGCATCGCGAACAACAAACAAATGAAAGGAAAAAGTTGTACAAACATCGAAAGAAGTGTTATGATAATCCAAATAAATATTTGGGTTTGATAATTGATAGTATGGACTAGAAGAAAACACTTTTACCACATTTTGTTCGCACACCCAAAAATTTATAGGAGGAAAATTTTATTCAGTATTACTTGGTCGGTAGTATGGTCTTCAATGGGAAAATGTTACCAAGGGTGTACTTCACAGCTCCAAATATTCATAATGATGCAAATCTGACCATAACCATAATTCACGATGTGCTTTCTCATTGGTTTGGTAATCTTCCTAAAGTTTTGTATCTACAATTGGACAACAGTTGTCGTGAAAACAAAAATCAGGTTGTTTTTGGATATCTAAACATGCTTATTGAATTGAGAATTTTTCAAAAGGTAAAGGTTGGTTTCCTTCTTATTGGGCACACTCATGACCATATTGATCAGAGGTTCAGTCGTTTTTCAGTTACATTGAGGAGGAAGGAAGTTGGGAGCTTGCCATCGTTAATTGAATGTACTAAGAAATCATAAATGCTAGAGCCTACTTTTGATGTGTTGGAAGAAATTGTTGACATGCGAAGGTTTATTCTGGGATCATATGGTAAGGGGAAATGCATTGAACAACTTAATGACATTAGCTTCCAACATCAATTTCGTACCAAAAAAATTGATGGGAAAACACTAATATGGGGCAAGAAGTATTCAACGACTGCAGAATGGGCACCATCATCAGGTTTTCAATTTTTGAAGTTCATTCCAGATCATCCAATATTTGCATCAAAAATATTGTTATTACAATTAGTTGGTTCATAATGCACGCAGACAAAATAGAGATATAAATTATTCTGATTGCCTAGAAGAAGTTAAAAAATGTATTAGATATACATATGAGTACTTTGACATTGCTGATTCAGTTTGGTGGGAGTCATTTTTCAATAATCAAAGTGATATCATTTCAACAACAACAAATGAAGATATACCTTTGACAAATCCATTTATTTGGCCACAAAATGTGTCGAATGAACATGAGGAAATAAACATTGTTAACAACAACAATCTCAAGGTATTATTAATTCTTCACAGGCAAAGAAAATAGAGATGTATATTGGTTCCAGAAGATCTCATGTACAACGTGAAGCCATGGAAGACCTTTACAGGGGTTCAGTACAGGATATTAAGGAGGGTTGCATGATCGCAATGCTAGCAGATGGATATCCCAATGGCTATCCATTCTAGGTTGCTAAAGTTATAAAGGTCTTTACAGAAAATGATGACGTTACAAGTATTGAAGTACAATGGTATGCCACAAATACACACCCATTCAATGGTGTGTATAAGCCAGAGATGGTAGTTGACAAAAAAATGGCGGAAAGAGAAAAAGAAAGGGTACAAATATAAATCGTCGTTGCACAAACATATTAAAATTGGAGGATGTTGACATACTTGTTTATGACTTGAATTTAACAAAGAGAGGAACTCTTCGCTTCAAGATGATAGAGATTTTGAAGAGGTTGTTACCAGAAGGAACAGTGTTGAGATGGGAGTCTGCTGAAATCAGTCGTATATCTAGAAGAATTTTGATACCTAAAATGGTGGGCATGCATGTGGACTCAGATGGGGCACTAGTTGATGAAAGAGAAGAATATGGAACATCTTCATAAACATTCAATCACTCATCTGAAGATGTGAATTCTGATGGTGTGCAAGAAAACATGAGTGATTTTGAATAATTGTTTAAGACAATTTATATAACTGATGTATGCATCGTATCTTGAAATAAAATTTTTGATTTCCATATGGTGTTAAATGAGAAGTTATGAGGCATTTTTATGTTGTTGGATTATATGTCTTAATTATAATAATTTTTATTATTTAGAATATCTATAGTGCAACATTAAATTAGAAATATAATGTATGTTTCATTCAATATACAAATAATGACTTTTGAATTCATTTAGTGATGTAATTTGTTCATAATGTCATGGCTTTTTAATTTTATGGTTGAAAAAATTTCAATTTCTTTTGTATCTAGCATGTTATGGTTGAGAATATGTTGGATTTATACTTAGGAAAGAAAAATGTTATTTTACCAAAAACATTAGTGTGTTTTTTCCTCATAAACAACTTTGTTTGGCACATAAAAATTTGGTTTTACTAGCATTTTTTTAAATTTTTGAATATTGACCCTAAAAAAAAATCATCGTTCTAGTATCATCACTTTTTCGTTTTCAAGCTGTATTTTGCACAAAAATTTCATTTTCAATGCCATTTTTAAAACATGTTCAAAATTGACCCTAAAAAAAAACATCATTCCGGTATACACACTTTTTGTTTTTGGCACTGTTTTTGATGTTTTTTCAGGGTTCTTTTGGCCGGAGTTCCTATTTTGAGTTTATAGTTTTCGTTTCAAAGTTTACATTGTTTACTTTTGATTCAAATTTAGCAAACAAGGATCTTAAAACTTTCTCAACTAAGGTAAATTCCTTTATCTCTTCACCAGTTTCTTCATGCAATTAACAACCTCATCTATATGTAAGAAGTAACTAGCTATACTTTCATCATTGTGCATCTTAAGAGTTTCATATTGAATTCTGAGAGTTTGCAGTTTAGCACGTTTTACCTGAGAGTCTTCTTCGTAGCTTAGAACGATTTTGTCCCATATTTCTTTCGCTGATTTGAGCTGCATAACTTTGACAAACTCTGATTGTGACAGACTTCCCAATAATGTATTGACAACCTTGGCATTGGTTTCATATTTCCTTTTACCTACCATATCTGTAGGAATTGCTGATGGAAATGTATATCCTCCTTCTGCGATTTCCTAGACATCTCTTCCAAGTGATTGGAGATAGGTTGTGGTTCTTATCTTCTAATAAATAAAGTTTCTCCCATCAAAGATTGGCAGTCTGATGGATCCCCCGCTTTCTTGATTACTCATGATGATGGATCTTCCTTCAAGTGATCAAGCTACTTTTGAAGGACCTGATCTGATACCAATTGTTGGAAATAATACTGAGAGGGGGGGTGAATCAGTATTATCAGATCAATAATTTAATTTTCAAAACATATTTGTATACGCTACTTCAGTTAAGTGAATTAACATGTATATGCGACTGTACTAAAGGAAACCAACATATATGCAGAGATCTTTTTATTTACCCAATTCATCATGCATTGAACTTTAACCAGTATATCAAGAATTCATTAGACAGTGCAGTAAAAGAAAAATAAAGCATCACACATAAGCAACAGCCATGAACACCAAGATATAAGGTGGAAACCCAATGTGGGTGAAAACCACCTGCTGCTTTCGTCTCTATCTTCTTTTGATAATAAGAAAATTTGTTTACAATTTTTATACTGGTGCAGACTTATACCAATACGAAGGATTCTATCTGTAGAAGGTTACAACCTTCTCTCTTTCGCCAGCTTCTTCTGGAAGGTAGCTACAACCCCCTAGCTCTTGTACTAGCCGTTATGTTTGCTAGTATGTAGGTGCCGACCTACAGAAGGCTATGACCTTCTCTTTTCCTCCAGGGACCACGTTTCATAAATTTTCAAACTAGATCCATCAAAAACATCATTAAATCATCAAATATATTTGCATCAACCAATCACCTTTTGAACCAACCATAGCTGAATCAATCATTCAGTTAGACAACCCATCAATCTGATCCTTCAGAATACTATCACCAGAATACAGTAACCAGAACCCAAAACGGAACCCAGAACTCTGCAACAGTAAATAGAAACAACTAAAACATATTTTATAAGGTATACGCTACTTCCATGTGTTGAACCTACGTGTACATGCACTTTTCTCAAAGCCAACCAACGTATACATTTGTAAATATAAATTCAGAGTTCTTCAACTATTCCAGACTTCAGTTGTACCCAGATCATATCATTTACAGAATAATGTATGCTTCAGTATTCAGATCTGGAATATACATGAGAGAAAACACATAATGATAGTTCATTTTATGCCATAAGATCCCGATCCATCATTAGATATGATCCCTCATCATTAGGTAAGGTTCATCCTTGGTTCAAGTCCAATAATGCACCATAACCCAATAACCTGCATGCTAGATCTCACACTTCATCAGATATTCGATACTTGCACACCTTGGCCTAATGATCTTCTCCTCCTTTTATATTTTTTGGCCTTTCTCAATACCATGGACCAAAACCACTTAGGACCAATACCTTGGACCAAATACCTAGGGTCAATACCTCAGACCAGATACTTTGGACCAATACCATGGACCAAATACTTCGGACCAAAAACTTAGTTTTCCAAGGTATACATGCTTTTCATTCTTTGAAAGTGCATGTGTACGTATACACGACTTATATACAGTGAACCTGCGTGTATATGCAGCTTGGTCAATGGTGAACCTGCGTATACCTCTCTTTCTTCATTTTGTGAAGATTGATCTGTAATTCTTTGTTGGTTACCTACTATACTTTGATCTTTCATCTAAGTGAGTTGCCATCAAGGACAATACCTAAATCATAATGCCAACAATGTCATCCTTTCAACATATCCCATCCAGGTTCAAATATCTCATCATCTCGAATCATCAATGTTCATCTCAATTTATATCTTGCTTATTACTGTTTATCTCTTGATTGTCCATACTCATATGCTAAACATTCCCAAATCTAAAAGAAGAAAAAAATTGACATCAGAGGGGAGCTTAATCTACCACCCTTTGTCCATTAGGCCACTACCTGGAATCTCTGCCAGTGGGATACTACTCAGAATCTTTATCAGCAAGCTACTACCCGAAATATCTATCAATGGGAAACTACCTAAAATCTCTATGAGCAGTCTACCACCCAAAATATCTGTCAGTGTGCTACTACCCATAATCTCTGTTAAAGGGCTACTGCCTGAGAATATTGTCAGGGAGTCAAATCTATGACCCACATCATAATCGAAGAGCATATCATTAGGGATCATGTCTCACTCTGGAACCACATTGGGGAGAATATCTCAACCTGAGATCTCATGGGGGAGATACTACTATGACCCCATATTGAGCAATATGATATCTAAACACATAGGGGAGCACATCTCAACCCTAGAATCACATCAGGGAGATCAATCCCAACCTGGAACCACATAGGGGAGACAATATCAACCCAATCCTATTTCATATTGATCTTCCCATCGATGACCCTAAGCAGTCATTTGGTAGAACACCTGTATCATAATTGAATTAGGTTGTACACCCCAAGTACACTCTCAACCCATTGGACAGATGGGGAGCGATATTCCTAATAAGACCAGTTTATGGGTATGATGCCAACTGGGGATAATCTGCAAAGACCAATATAGGGGAGCAACATCTTCAACCCTGTGGGTAATAGATAGGGGTGATACCCTATTGTCTAGAGTTCCCTCAACCCTAGGAGCCCTCCATCTCAATTCCACACCTTGGGAGCTCAAATAGGGGTGGAAGAGATGTCTTAGTATCCTCGATCAACAATGCTCTCTATATATCAACAACATATCATCGTACTGATATATGGTAATCATCATGTCTAAATAGTAGTTGTCTCCTCTTCATACAAGACATCAAATCATATTATATTAGAGCATAAAAAAATCATATATATATAATGAAAGGATACCATATTCATCCTCCTTCTCAAGGAGGTGCCAACCATAAGACTGATCTTGTCTCATACAACAACACTGTCTCAATATATGAAGGTAACTCAGTACCAGCTATAAGCGGGATTATATTCCAATCAGTTCCCACTTTTTGTCATCATAATGTATCCATGTCATATCCAGATCCTACTCAGATGAATCTCCAAGGAGATTCTCCATCTTTCCACATATCTAGCCATGCTATCAACATCATACTCAACCTCGGTCATGCTACAAACCTCTCATCTACGATATTATGGAAGATCTCATACTAAGGCAACACCTAAATGTTCTCTCATCAATAACGATCCTAATCATCATTAGTACATCCAAGTAGTCACATATCATAGAAGGAATGGCTTAGACCAAAAAATGATCATCCCATGCAAATATCTCGAAGGATGCTCGTTGGAAACTCTATGTGAGTGAGGCAGCTTAATCACGAACTCATTCAAGTTCTAGATATATATATATATATATATATATATATATATATATATATATATATATATATATATACAGGTGAATATTCAAAATGGAACATCAATGCTTCAATCAATTATTGGTTTCCAAGATGAGTTCAACAATATTTCTTCACAACATCATGAAATTCAATCAAAGTGTCCAAGGATTTGCATTTCTAAATAGCTTCGCAATATAGATTATATTTTCCCAACTTCAGAAATCAATTCATCATGCCATAATTCATCATTTCGAGCTTCAGAAGCCATCTCCCTCTTAATTAGATCATCAGAGGCTCATTATCTGTCAATATGTTGTACTGTACAACAACCCCCCATTTCTAAAAAATCTTTAGATAAATTATTTAATAAGGAATGGGTCCCTTTTTAAATCAACTTAGTTAGATTTGTGTGTCCACGTATAAAAACTAGTATTAACCCCATAATAAAGAAAATCTTTATTAAAAGGCTTGATATAAATAAATTATTTTATAAAGCCTTTTAGTAAAAAACAAAGTGTTCCTTTAAAAATTAAAAAAAAAATCTACATTGCGATAAAGTGATCGGAGATCGCATATCGCAATGAAAAAAGGGACAAACACAAAACAACCCCGATCCAATTCTCCAATCCGAAAAGGAAATCGCAATCAGAAATCAGAGAAATAAAATGGCATAGGTACACATACAAGGGCTCATCATATCTTCCGATATGATATCGCAATTGGTAAAGGGAGATATTCATTGATAAAGGGACATAAGTAAAAGCCTCATCAAATCTCCCATTGCAATAAAGTAAATCGCAAATCGGCAATCAGCAGAGTCATATGAAAAATTAATAAAAGCTTAAGCCAAACCCCGACTACGATCAATTAATTGGGCGCACATCTCGAAAGGTAAATATACGTTGAAAAATGGTTTTCATGCATAAATACCCCGCTTCATTATATTAATATTATCTTTTGGCAATCGGAAATATTCATTGCAAATGCTAAATATCTTCCCTTCAACACTCCTGATTGCAATTTGCAATTTATCGCCGATCACTGATCAATGAAATCTAAAACATGCTTGAAATAATCATTCGGTACACGATTGACGAGATGGGTATTTATTATATTAATTCACCATGATTGGTGGTTCAAACGGCTATTTAATATTACAATTAAGGATAGATCCTTTAAAATATTTCATCCGTGGTAATTCTTAACTGTATTTCATTTATCGTATGTCAATCACTGCAATTCTATTCATTATCATATTGGCTTGTGGCAGCAGTATTTCTGTGTTATGGTTTGCAACTGTTTGTGTAGAGTCTCTCCGAATCCAAAAATCTAGAGAAAATGGGGAAGAAATCAAAGAAGTCCACAACAACTCCTGTGGCTAAACAACTAGAACAGAGCAAGAAAGGATTAATCTCAGATACGACATGCCTTGGTTTGGGAAATACTAGCTGGGAAAGCATCTATAATCTGATAGAAGCAGAGGAGCCTGAGGAATTATCAGAGGAAGCCACTGCCGATTCAACCAATAAGTTAGAAGGAACTCTCGAGGAATTGCCTTGTTCTTATCTTCACAAGATAGTGGCACAAGTCAAAGTTTTTACGTATATTGATGTGGTAATATGGGTAGTGGAGAAAATCCCTACTTCAGACAGGACATTTTGCACAACTAATGGGAGGATATTTGGCTTATTCAAGCCTGAAGATTTCAGGCAAATGTACCATCTACCAGAACCCGAAAAGTGCTACAACAAAGCATTCCTAGAAGAATTTGCAAAAGAAAATGACTTGGAGTCGGACCCGATCAAGCAATGGAGGCATTTCCCGGAGAAGCACAAACACAAGACATCGGGTAAGTACTCTGTCAACTCATTAGCTTCTCCTTACTACTATGCTGGAGCTATGATGTGTAGATTATGGGGACAACATGATTATGCCAAATTCACTATAGATATGGTCCTGCTAATGGAAGCAACAATTAATGGTTATGTTATGGATTGGGCAAATATTTTGTCCGATAGACTAGCCACAACAATTTTAGAATACAGAACAAATGCACATGAAACTTCCTGGACCATTCCCCCTTTTAATACAGTGCATATATTATGGATACTATTTGTTTTAATTCCGAATACCCGGTACTCGGATGGAAATAGACTGCCCAAGATCCGAACCCAATCCATATTTATCATCAGAAATTGTGGAAAGCTCACTACAAATGCCACCTTTACAGAATTTGCAATGGCTTTGTTCTACCTTGCATATTATTCTATTTTCAATAAGCCTGCCCCCAGAATATCCCTATATAAGGCTTTTTGGTAGCCTCACTAAACCCCATGTCTTCCCCCTGTATGTGCCTGATAAACTGTTAACACGGGAATTAGCATATCAAATAACTATTGAAGGGACATCAAAAACCCTTAGAGATTCTAAGAAACAGATGTGGCCTATATTCCCCTTACGATGTGGCATTTTCACTTTACATGACTACAAGCATGTAGAAAAAGAAGCAGAAAAGATGTAGATGTTGAATCTTGCCACTATTCCTAACATGCAATATGATCCAAATAAGGTTGCCTATAATGTTCTTGAACAAGCTAAAATTGCCAAGTTCGATCATGAAGTAGATGTTTTTGATGATTTATTTGCTTCAGCCGAAACATTCTTTCAAGTTAAAGCATTGGCTAAGATCAAATATGAATAAGAAGGGTTAGAAACATTTAATAGGCTCAGAGACCAGAGGTTGCAAACTCTGCCTTTAGTTCTATTAGCCACAACCCCTACAATTCAGCCACCAAGTGTTTCAGGAAAAACTAGTGTCGATTCAAACTGCTAGTCCCACTAAGATGGGTAGCTATCTTAGAAACAAACAATGAAAGATTTACAAGAGTTCCTTTAAGTGTGATAGATGGAAGAGAAGAAAAGAGGACCAACCTGGATCTTCCGATTTTATCCTAGCTTGATTTCCCCTTTCCTTGTTAGAATTTGCTACTCCTCTCCTACTTGTCCTTCTTCAAAGAGTACCTGTAGAGTCAAAGTAACAACAAACCATCCAAGCATCTCTATCTAAAACATCATAAACAATGCGGAATCAGAAACACATTGACTATACAATTGCATTCATAAACAACAAGATTCACCAATACAAGATTATATGGAGGAAAACTCAAATAACTTTATTATTAGTAATGTAAGAGATGATTACAACCTAGCTGTCTGATCCAGCATCATCCTCCCAGTTGCAGAAGCCCTCTTGACCTCATGAACAAGAAAATCACCCAACAATGCAATGTCTCTTCTCACCAAGAAACCAACAACACTTCCTTACAAAATACAGAGTTCCAGCCTCTAGATCTCTCAGATGAGTGATCCATTTATAAATGTCTTGCAAGGGTGTGAGTCAGCTCTGGGTTTTTTATTAGTGTCGTTCCACTAATAGTTCTTGGTTCCACTTGGAGATTTCATGATCTCTTACTCATCCCTGGGTGAATTCAGAGAAGCAAGTGTCACAGGAGAAGTTTCTGGAAGATTCCATGATCATCCACCTTGCAAACTGTCTCTGCCATTTGTCTATTCTCACTCATCACACCCCAAAGAAGGCCATTTTAGTATGCATCGCACCTGGACAGTTAGGCAGTCAGTATGCATCACACCTTATCCATGGAGCAGCCTGTATGGTCCAGTTTTGGCCAGTTTTGAGTAGTTTTACAGGTGGAACTTCTGGGAAATGATGTAATAAGCTGACCATGATCCTTTAGGGTATGAAGCAACACTTTTAGGGACTTAAGGAGTCGTTATTTTATGGACATATGAGTTTGGGGTTGTAGTGCCCAAATATGTCTATAACAAATGCCCCCTAAAGCAAGAGGTCATAAATCTTCTGATGTCGTGTGAAATGCTTTATTCATGAGGATCCGAGGTATTCGAACTGAAAGGTGACATGTATAAGATACAATACAATACATCATCATCATATTATTTTCATGATCTAGCTGAGGTGGGCATTCCCATGCTCAACTTTATAAATTCATTTTCATGTACATAGGATAGACAATTGTCTGTTGTTGCAGACTTGTGATTCTTCGCATGAAGAGTCATCTTCCCTGGCTAGATGATTATCTGTGTAGCTTCTGTGTACAATTGATGTCTTTATTTTCCTGAATATATCGCAGCCTGGATGGATGAAACTAGAGTCGAGGTCTTCAAAACTCGTACAATCTTTTCCCGATGTACAAATCGATCCATGTGAAAAGATGTTCTGAAGTCGAACATGGAAAGACATCGCATGATTACCAGCCAACGATGTAAGTTGTTAACAGACGTGAGAAGAATCACCGATAATGATGATGAACCTCAAGGTACTACAATACAATTCACGTGGTGTGAATATATGAGCTGATGTCGAACACCACGCAAGGTCTTTCGGTCGAAGGTCATTGATGTAAACCAGTCGCCGGAAGTGAGAAAGTTGCCATTGAGGCATGCAAGCTTCAAAGTACTGAAAGGGTTGCTTCTAAGTCAACTTCTTGGATAATGAGATGATGTCGACAAGAAGTGACCTGTTGTAGGAGGGCCTTTATGTATCCCACATCTACGATGTGAAATGGAGCAAATGATTTTTGTGGAGGTGAAAACGATCTGATGATATGAGGTTCATGAATGGCGGTCATGAAAAATGAAGCGTGGATGTAATGCAGTGGATGAGGCATTTGTTGGATGGTGAATTCTCTGAATGACTTCTCTTGAACATATTGGCGACACTGATATGGATTGGTAGCGTTAACCCCATGGATGACATGGCAAACCAATGGTGACGGTGAACGGAAACCCAACCCAACTCAATCACGGTGATGGAGTGAAAGCGTCATGTTCAAGAGTGACTTGCTACCAATAGAGTTCTTCAAGTTTTCTTCCCATTCTTCCCCAGTCATTGCTGACCGGTACCTCTTTATTTTTGACAAGCTTAAGGAGGATAACATATGCTTGGTCTATAATTTTCCCTTTGGGCAAACCTGTTGCCTTGTGTTTAGCGAGCCTAGCGTTAGTGAGACTCGTTCTTGTCTGGGTGGACAAGTTTGTCGCTATTGTTTTAACGAGTTTAACGATAAAGATAACTCAGCCCTTTTCTTGTTTAGAGAGTCTGAAAATGGACGAAAAGGAGACTCCAACAATACTTTTTCGTGGCATAATCCCTTCAAAAAAGTGTAAAATAATATGAAAGGGATGACTTTTCGATAGTTTTAACGAGCTGACAAAGACAAGCACTCGATATTTTTGTTCAATAATCCCTCAAGTCCAAAAATATTAAAATATATCAGAGGGATAGTGTTCCCCTTACTTTAATGAGCTGGGAAGGCTAATAGCTCAACAATCTTTTTATATTTAATGAGTCTAAAAAGAGTTTAAAAGAGGCTTGTTTTTTGAGGAACGAGTGATATTTCTGGGTAGCAGCTGGTTCCAGGTAAGTTTGGAACTTCTCAAAACATGGTAGTGTGAAGAGGGTGGCAATCAGAATCACTCATCGCAGATGTTCCTTAAAAGGGTAAACAATCAAGTGGAAGCATATGGTTGGTCAAATGAAATGGAGGTGACGGAAGGAACACAACCAAAGTTCAAGAAGGGCAGATAGCAAAGCGGTCACAAAGGTTATTTACCAGAGGCAGATTTATTTTTTAATGAGCTTGAACCTTGTGCCAACATGTGCTCAGTGCGGGTTGATTTTTTAACGAGCTTGAACCTTGCAGGAACATTGCTCTTTTTCCTTTTTATGTAAGCTAGGAACGACCAAACTATAAAGCTAAAAAGGTAAAAACGCTAAAAAGCTAAACAATGAAATTGGTCGTTTTTGCTTGTATAAAAAGGTTTGCATGCCCCCAACATAAAAAGTCTTTAGTAACCATATGGAAACTTACTGTGGTTAAGCAGGATGATTTTCTGTCAATACTTAGACAAAACATTTCCTGCACTTTGTCCGCCAAATAGACAAAGGTGAAAGGTCACTTGGACTGATCACATAACTTACAAGGAAACTTATCTCTACAGCTGGGTTTGTTCGCAAAATAGACAAGGGTGCATGCCCCCTAAGCTTCATTACATTCACCAGACTACTCGTAGTAATTAGGTGGATGGAATGAAGGTTCCTTTACGAGATCAAGTGAAAGACTCGACTTGGAACTTTGCTCAGTCTCGTTTCATTTTTTAATGAGCTTGACACAAGACAAGGAATTCTGCTTAGATCCTTGGTTTCATTTTTTAACGAGGTTGACACCAGTCAATGAACTATCCTCTGGCGACCTTTGATCATGACTCATAAAGGATCATGAAGGAAAGATCTGGTTCCAATGCCCCCAGTACATAATGTACAACATCACTGAATTGATCGTCAGATGATGTATGTATGGTAGGGCTTGGAGGCAATACCTCACGATGATCCACACTAACAAAATGTTCAGAGCTCTTCTTAATCTTTGACGATGTAGAAGATATCATGTTACAGGTTTCCACTATGGCCACTTCCACTAGATTACTCGGAGGCGGAAGGGCAAAAGTGCCCATTAAAGAAGGGTCTTTTAGGAGACCTACTCCGATATTTTGAAGCGATTGAGAGCTTCCATGGATCAATGGAATGCTTCCGGTAACTTGAGAACTATTGGGGAGGAAGGTGAGTTGGTCAATGATTGTGATTCCGCCTTGAAAGGGGAATGCAGTCTTTCTAAAATATGTTGACACAACAGCAGCCATAGCATAAATCCAGGGACTGCCTAATAGGATGTTGTAGTCAAGGTTTCCATAAATGAACTCGACTTCAATTTCTACTGTCTTGCCCCCCAATTCGATTTGCAAGTTACTTAATATCCCATATGGCATGTATGTTCTTCCATCAAATGCTTTCAATGTTGTTGACGATCGTGACAAGGGTGGAGAGCCTAAAGTCTTCTAGCAACTCATTGACATAATACAGGTAGATGCTCCCTCATCAATTATAGTTTGATGAACAATTTTGTTGAGGGCTTTTAATTGTATGAGGAAAGTGAGCTGTGTTGGTAACTGAGGTTCGTATCCTTTATGATTAAAGGCCACTAGATTGGAATCTGTCGGATCAATCGCACCTATCGCTGATAACAAAGCCTATTTTTGGGATGGGCAGTTCTGTAGTACTTCAAGTGTCAACATAGCAGATGGTGACTGGACCAGATCCTCCACTATATTATAATTCTGTGCTGCTTGGGCACAAGGATTAAATGTCGATTTATGTACTACTCCCTTTGGCGGTTTAATATTTAATTCACGAATGATGAGTGGAACAACTTCTGGCGAGGTTGTTGTCGAACTACTAGGTTGATTTGTAGCCTTGTTGTTCGACGATTGTGGATTTCCATAATCTTTATTCCTTGTCGATATCAAAGCACCATTTTGTTGTTTCGAGATGGATAGCATAAGCACTTGGGATGGGGAAGCATGATCGATGACAACCAGGTTCTTTTTTGGGCTTGGAAACAGATTAGTCAACACCGCTGGGGTATTTGAAGTTTTTAAAAATTTCATAACCTTAGCTTTATGTGGACAATCTTTCGTGAAATGATCGTCGTCGCATATGTAACATGGATAACGAGGTTTCTTTTGCCCAGTAGGGTTTCCAGAAGATTTCTCAGGAGTTGAATCTTCCTGTTTCTTCCTTTTATTTGTCCCTTTCTTCTTGCCCCCTGGTTGCTTGGCATTTTTACCTTTGTCGGTTGCAACGGCATTGACCTCCGAGGTGAGAGGTTCCTCATCTGGTTTTTGACTAGAAACTGTACGGGCTTTCTTAGATGTAGCCTTTGCAGTTTTCGTGCTTGTCATAGCTATCACGCCATCGCCAGCATGAGAGTCTTTGTTTGATTTAGGAGGAGGAGGAATGGAAAATTCTAGTCTAGGAGCATCAGGAATTTTGTTGTAGAGTGTGCCAGACTGAGTATAGATCAAGTCTAAATATTGCGCACGAGCAATGACTTGCTCTTCTGTAACAAATCCTCCCTTAGCCACATCTTCTGTAATAAAGGGTAATAATGACTTTATAAACCATTCAGCTAAAATCTGATCATGAACATACGTCTTTACCATTCTTTGACGACAGCGCCACTCATGAATATGATTAGATATGTGAGTGGCTGTTGTCTGTTTAAAGTTGGTAAGGAGTTCTGTCGTTGTTTCATATCTTATGGGTAGCTAAAAATGGGTTAAAAAGGTAGTGGCAAGGGTGCTGAAGTTATCAAACGAAGCTCTAGGAAATTCTATATACCATTTAGCCACTGGACTAGTTAACGTTCGCTAAAAAAGGCGAAGCCTAATCAAATCAGTATTCAGGGTGTTGGATGAACACCACAAATGGAATGTCATTACATGATTCGATGGATCTTCACCTGGATTTCCATTGAACGTAGGAATATCAGAGGGAAGTTTATGAGGAATCGCAGGCCACCAAGGGGCATAAGAAATTGGATCATTCGTCAAAGGGTTTAGATCTGGTAATTCTAGAGTTGCTACAAAGGGAAACTATTGATTCAGGTTAGGCGAAGCATACCTATGATAAGATGAAATCGCCTGAGCAATAGGTCTTTGTATACCAGCATAATGTATTTGATGCTAGTAACTTTGATAAGGTTGATGGGCATAACCATTATAGTATGGTTGTTGATAACCGCTTTGGAAATGTGGTTGCCCATTACTTACAAAGACTTGTTGCTCAGGTCCTTGGTATGATTGTTGGAATTGTGGTTGTTAATATTGAACTAGCCATGGTTGTTGGAACATTCGCTGTTGTCCAATACTGGATGATTGACCATGATGCAGAGTCATAGTACCTATTTGAGCCTGAGTCGCTCCAGATAAGGAGGCACTAACCTGAGGTTGTGATTGAATCACTAAGATGAGAGGCTGTTTTATTGCAACCTGAGAAACTTGAGGTTGACATACAACAGGTAGTGCTTGTACTTGCGATATAGTCACAATATCAGGTGTAGTGGGAATGTTCGACACAGGATGGACTAGTTTCATTGAATATACAACCCTTGGTTGTTGAGGCATTATTGGTACCCAACCGCTGGATGTAATTCTAGTTTGACCTGAACTTTGTTGTAAACTCTCATATGGTTGTTCTCGAGGAGGGAACAATAAAAAGGCATATTTCCCCCCATATGGTGACAATCCGGTTCTTAAAGGGTAGATTGGCCTTTGAAGACACATCGGATCGACTTGTTGAGTTTCAACATAAGAAATACTAGATGAGAATCTGGATGAAGAAATAGGAACTGACCATGTCATTGAAACAGTCCCTGATTGGACTCCGGTTTGTTGTTGATAACTTGCCGGGACAGATGGTACACCAGCAATCATTGTGGGAATGACAACAGGTGTTGGCATTTTGGCACAGGTGTGGCACTACGATTCAGGTGTTGTCCTTGATGGCAACTCTCTTTGATGACAGATCTCCGTTCAGACTACAGAATGAAGAGAAATCTCATATACGCAAGTTAATTAAGTCCAAGTTGCGTACACACGCTGGTGATCTACATACTAAGTCGCGTATACGCAGGTGAGCTATATACGAAGGCGCGTATACATGCAGTTTCATGAACAAAAAAGGGCGTGCATGTCGAGAAGCTTACTTTTGGTCCGTGGTAGTTAGTCCTCGGTACTTGAGCCTATGTTTTGGACCAAGGTATCTCGACAGACGTGTTGATCCCTAGTTTTGAAGTTGACGGTTTTGGATTTCTATGGTTTTGGCCCTTGGTATTGAGCAAGGCCTAAGGCTATATAAGGAGAAGAAGATCATTAGGCAAATATGAATTGATAAGGCTTGAATATCTGAAAAAGAAAGAGATCTGGTATGCAGGTTCTGGGTTGCTTGATCTAAGCTAAGGAGAGATCACATCGGTTGACGGAAGACTAGATCTAAGGACAGATCGGGATCTAATGGTTTGAAATACACTATTATGATATGGTTGATTATGCATATTTCTAGTGTTAGCTACCTATATCAATAGGTTTCATATTTCATGATTGGCAATGAAAAGGTCCAAATATGCTCTGCTTTCATGATGCAAAGATCACATATTTCCAAGAGAATACAATCTGTGCTTATAGCTTGATGTGGACTCAATTTTGATGGATGGTCCAACAGCCTAATCTGGATCATGCCATGTTTTAAATTTCCAGTTGTAGAATAGAGAAGGAAGTCTGTCCAAACTGTTTAATCTTGGCAGACAAGTAGCTCAGGTAGAGAAAGTAAGGCTCCCAACTGCTTAATCTGGGACCTTGGAAGCAATAAGGGTAGAATTAGATAGAAAATCAAAAGGAAAAAGCCAAAGAAAAGAAAAGGCAAATAAGGGTCTGGCAATCCTAAGTGCACCCTCCAAGAAGAAATAAAAAATGCTAGGCAAGTAGATGGGTAGGCAGATGGGGTTGCAGAAGTGTCATTCCTTACAATTGAAGGTGTGCTAACCTATTTCACAAAGCAAAGTCAATGGATTGAGAAGTCCTTCTTCTCTATCAGGTTGCAGCAAAGCAAAGAAGCATGTCTAACTTCCCAAATTTTCCCCTTTTTCATTCATTACTAACATCCCATCATCAGTTGAGATTCATGGAAGAATTGGTGGTTTTATGGTGGTTCTTAGTCCTTTAAAAGCCACATTTCTTGTCTAAAACTCTTTTCATTTTGATCTACTCCCTAAGCTAAGTTATTTTCAAATAAACTTAGTAATATCACCCCTCATCCACTCTTTCACCCACATTAATTTCTAACTTTATTATATAAACCCCCTATGTTACCCTTTCCCTAGTATTATAACACCATGGTGTATAAACCCCAAACATTGTATAAATATCCCTCTCCTTGGCATTATAGCCATATGTTCTCTGTCAGGGATCAAAATGACAGCTGGTCACTTTGATAAACCTAAGCCTTACTCCTCTCCCCCCTTCAGAATCCTTTTGACCCATTACACCTCCATTTGCTAAGAAAACCTTATAAAAGACCCTTTTTTACCCATACCCGCTTTAAATTGCAAAATAACATCAAAACCCACTTTTATTCGCTTATCCAAAGTATCCGCCCGCATTATTTTTATTCCGAAAAACACATTGGAAAACATTGCAAACCACCATATCCCAAAGGTTTTCCGCCGGGCGCAGACCCCAAAATATATATTATTTTAATCCTTCTCCGCTATCGTATCAACCGCACAACTCATCAACCCGTCAACCGTCCAATCGAGCGCTTTTGATCGGGCGGCCATTATACATATCGGGTTGGGCCCGACGTCTGACATTTAGCACCCGAGAAACTGTCAGAGGGTGACGTCAGGCCTCTGCCACGCGTCGCCCTCACAATTTCTTGGGTTGCCCTCTGACAAAACCATCGCCGTATCGTAGGCGGTCCGAGAAAACCATTACCGCCTTTTTGTTTACCACCAGTTTTGCCGGGCCTGCGTCATCCCCACGTTAGAGCCACGCCACTGCCACCCCGCCGCCGCATCAGCTCCTTCGTCCGCCCCCGCGCTGATATATCTGCCACTTCATCATATCCGTGGACCAATCACAGCCTGCCACCTCACCCGGTGACGTCATGCTAATGTCATCCGACTTCGACCCCACCTGATGACGTCATGCTAACGTCATCCCAAAAACGCGCCAATATGCCAAAAATCCATATATTTGCCAAAATTTCATGTTTTTTTCCACTTTTGCCAAAGGAAACTGTTGTTATTTCTGCATGCTATTTACGTTCAAACCAGCGCCAACCTGCCAAATTTGATTCCGAAACCGTCGGCGCCTCCATTGTACCTGCAGTTGCAACCTGGTATCGGCCATTCACAAGGTATTTCTCAAGATAATTCCCTGTACCTGGTTTTATCATATTTCTGCAAACAAACTGTTTAAGAAGGCCTAAAAACACTGATTTCACCATCAATTACCCAGTAACCTGCACCTATTTCAAACTGGTGGAACAATAAACCTTCTGCAGAGCCCGCATTTGACAAATTGACCTGAACTCACAGCTAGTTCGCGCAGTCGTGAACTAGAAACCTCAACTGACTAAATTCACCATAGAAACACTCATGTCAGTCCTGCTACTGTTTTAATCAGTTCTTTAAACAGTATTTCAATTGCTGTTTGCTCAATTTACCCTCTATTCCTTGAAATTCGCACTTCCATTGCATAAAAACTCCTCTGTGTTATTCTGCTCACTCGAACCAGTTCACATATAATTCAGAAGCCTCATTAGCCATGGAGACACCAATAGCCCTGAATGTTCAGCCTCTGAATGCCCCTCAAAGGGAAATAGAATGGAAAGCCCTGGGAGACATGGATTATCAGATGTTAGACTGGTTCCCAATGAACTCTAAGTTTAATATTCATATGCTCAATGAACTAAAAGCCCAACACCTTAATGGAGCTGATATTTTAGGGATTTGGGACTCTAATTTGCCCATTTACAACATCCCTCAAGTCAATCCCCTTCCAGACTTGATCCATAAATGCCAGGAATGCTATGATCCTTGCCAGAGAGATGTCCTCAGTCCTACAGGCTCAGTTTTGTTCTTTATCACCCCAGAAACCATAAATGAGATGCTGCATTTCCACTCTGCAAGGCCATTGACCCCTCTCTCCATGCTGGACCTAGTAAAGAAGGGGAGTAATTTGTCAAGTGCCCAGATCATTAAAATTAATCAGTTATTCATGCAGCCAAGCTCTAAAACTATGAGGACTCCTCCCATTGGATATCACTACCTGAATGACTTGGGCAGAATGCTAGTGGATTTGATCAGCTACGTTCTGGGGTACAAGGGAATTGAGGATGTTGATGACACTATAATGGCAATGCTGTCCATATTTTCTCCTAGAAAGCCTCCAGCTGTACACTATGACTATGCCACATATATTGCAGAAAAGTTCCATGAACAGCTAATGAATCTACGAAGGGAAAGGGTGTTTAGATTCACCTCATACATCTACCATCTATTCTTATTTTATCAACCAGACAGTTTCTCCGTTCCCCTCAAGAAACTCAATGCCCAGGGAAGTCCAAGGTCAGTTGTGTTTTGGACTTCAGTTTTCCATAATGTTTCTCAATCACCATACACATACTGTGAATTTATAGACCTGTTCATTCACCCAGCTATGACATTGCTGTATGGTGTCCCTCCTCCAAGGTTAACCGATGACATGCAGAGAATTCTCCATCTCTCCAAATCCTACAGCATTGGTGATTGGTATTTTTACCAACACCACACAGTAATCAGAATATATGGCTGTGAATTGGACCCTTACAGGCTGCCAAGGTATGTCCCTATGAGACTTTTTGCCCTAGAATACTTCAGGCAGTTTGGAAGTGCAGACTGCTTCCATTTCCAAAGTAGGAATAAGAAGGTGCATCTGAAGGTAAGGAACCAGCTAGGCCCTTTTCTATACAATAAAAGAGAGGATGGATGGAAGGAGGCAGACATGTTCTTAGAGGGCTTCAAATTGCAAACTAGTTTTAAATGGATACCTTATGACCGTAATCATTTTATCTCCCTCAGAAGGATAAGATACAAATTGGGTAACTATTCACATGTTAGGCTGCCTCATATTGAAAAGTATGCAAATTCTTTAAGCTGAAAAGAGGGCACTCTAGAAGAGCCAATCTCTAGAGAGCAGATGCTAGAGAGAGAGGCTAGGAATATGCAAAAACAGGCTGACTTGGAAACTTGTGGGCAGGTTTCCTTATCATATCAAAGGCAACTTGGAGCAGCTGCTTCTTCTTCAACAACACATCAGCAAGCTGCTATGGACACTCAACAGACATCCAGCAAAGGCAAAGAAAAGCAAGTAGAACAAGAGCAACCACCTCCCATGACTGAACACCAAACAGAAAAAGAGGTGGAACAGCAAGAAGAAGTGCAGCAGCATCAAGGACAAGAAGAACAAAGACAGGAGCAGCCTGTACAGCAAGAGCAGACAGTGGAAGCCCCAATTTTCACTGAACAACAGGCCCAAAACACGGTGCCTCCTAGGCCAGAAACATCAGTTGAAGCATCAATCCTCCAAACTCCACAAAAGGAGGATATAAGCAGGAAAAGGGACAGAGAGACTCCCTTAACCACATCAATAAGTCATGGGGAGAAAAGACAGAGACTGAATCCTTTCTCTGAGGAGGAAATGCCAACAGGGCAGTCTCTGGGCATGGGCCCACCTAGCAGGGAAGCATCTGCAAGTTCCTTCCAAGAGGAATAGAACAGAACAGTGGGAGGAGAAGTCAGCTCCTCTAGCCAGCAGAGAGAGGGTGAACTGAGCATTAAACAGCAGTTCATTGAAATAAAGAAAAGGAATGAGCCCATAAAAATACAGCTGTATAACCATTTGTTGAAAATGGCTCCCACCAACCAGCAGCGACTAATGTCTGCATATGATGTCCAGGAGGGCAAGATGATCATGAGTCACTTCATGCCAACTACTTTGCAGCCACAGTCCCCTTCAGATTACTTGAGGACCAATCTTGAGGTCCTGGCCAAGGACATCCACCCAATGGACAAAATTGAATTGCATAAACAAACAGGTGAGATGGTCTATGCTTCCTTGGCAGACAAGACATTGGATAACTACAGGCTAGAAAATAGCCTTAATAATATAGCCTCTCAACTAGAGTTGGAGAGAGCATCCTCTCAAGCAAAGGACAACAGAATAAGGTCCTTAGAAGATATAATTATTGAGATTGGGCATGATCCCAAGGATATCAAGGGCATACAAGAAATATTGAAATTGAGGGATGCAGATATGGCAGCTTTGAGGAGAAAGATCAAACTCCCAGCCACAATTCACCCTCAAACAGATGAAGTAGCTCAACAAAGGCATGATCAAGATGCCACAGCTTTGCTGGTGTCTCTCTATAAGCAGCTTATCCAGACACAAGAAAAGCTGGGAGAATCAGAGGCTGCACAGGCAGCATTACAAGCAACTCTGAAACAAAGAGAAGAAGGTCGGACCTCCCAGCCTCCTCCTCAAATCATTAACCTTGAGGAAGCTTCTCCAACTACTATTCCTCCTCCTCAACAGACTGAACAAGCAGCACCATCTACTTCAGCACCACCAACAACAGAGCAGGCCCCTAGCTTGGATATGCAAAAGCTAAGAAATGAGATTCAGGCCCTGGAAGCTCAAATGACAGAACTAAATGAGACCAGGGAGAAACTAGCCAAAGTCAATGAAAGATATGACAAGTCCAAGCAGACTGTGGCAGAAAAGGGTAGGGAAATAAAAGCCCTCAAAGACAGGATAAAGGAGCTAGAAAAGGAGCTCCAACTGGATAAAGTGGTGGCTGAGCTTAAAACAGTGCTGTGGGCTAATATTGGCCAGTCTATTACTGACCAATGGCAGTATATTGAGACAATCCATGAGCAGTTAGAGCTCATTCCAAAAGCACAGACTGAAATTCAGAGATCAAGGGCTGCTCTAAGCAATATGCCTGAAGTTGCCACCAGGATGATTAATGTGCTTAACAATAGAACAAGTACTCAGTTGGCTACCATGGGAATTTCAAACAGAACTGAGACCATTCAGTTAATCAAGAGGGTTCTTAGACTGAGAAACTTGGTGCAGACATTAGAGAGAAGAACCCAAGACATGCAGACTGAGGTAAACAGGTTTATGGACAAATTTCAGGTATTACAAAACAGAGGGCTCCCTAGCTTACTAAACAGCGCAAGGAGACTCTTCACACATGAGCAGTATGCCAAGAGGGTCAATGCATTTGCCACAAGTCAGATCAATGAGAAGCCCAAAACCTCAGAGGAAACAGGGCCAGCCACAGGACAGACTCTCTACAACAGAGTAGAAAGTTTATTTTTTATAATGAATGAAATTAAACACCTGTTTGAAGTGCCTCCCAATTTTTATAAATATACAGAGGCAGAGGAGACTATGGATGCAATTCTCAGGCATCAACTACCTACACAAGAATGGTGGACTAAGGCAATACAGATGATTTTATAAACAGGAAACCATTTAATAAATTTTTTTCATAGAAAATACAAATTGTCATGCACAGGACAGTTTAAAAGAACCAGCATGCATTAAAGATGAAAGCTGAGCCAACTCAGCAGAACTTACGGCCAACAAAGCAAGGTGAGAAGCTACAGGTGTCCAGGCCGAGAAGCTACAGCAGAGCAGCTCCAAAAGCGCATTTTCCAGCATTAATGCAGATCACTCCAACCGACTCGTTGGCTTCCGCAAGCCAAAATATCTTCTGACAGATAGAAAGATGCATTTATGTTGTATTAAAGGCAGCAATAACTTCTTATCTGTTGTTCTGTACAAAGTTGGTGAAATATTTATTTCTCAGATGACTCAACGCCTTAGATATTTTGTAATATTGTTTGTATATATTTGCCCCTCGCACAAGCTTGCAGGGGTTGTTGTTGATTTCTCTTGAAGAAGTTCTTGTGTTGTAATCCTTTCAGAGTTTAATAAACAAAGTGATGGAATTTCTCAAAGTTCTGAAGTGTTGAATGCGTTCTGGTGTTTGTTGAAAACTGCAGGATTCCTATGTACCTCACAATACAATAAGTTTTTCTGTAACTCTCTTTGTTATGTGTTTCAATCTTTTACAATCCATATATGTTTCTAATTTCTAAGTATTTAGCAACAAAGAAAAAGAATAGCCTTCAGGATTTATTCATGCAATACCCTGAGCTCAATCTATGTTGTTAATGAATGTTTTCTTCAGCTATAATTTTGATAAGTGTAATTCTTAATTGCTACACTATCAGAATATATCTTTCACAGTGACCTTTGTTTCAGGAATTCAAGTTTGCTCCTGAGCAACATGTTTCACTTTCACATCACCAGCTTAATGGAGAATTCTTAATTGCTTTCCGTTGGCTAACCATACATCACCACTTAAGTTTAAATTTTGTTTGTTGAGATACCCAATAGGCCCTGCAGTCTGAACATTCTCACTCCAGCATTTCAAAATAGTTCACAGCTCTAGACTCCATTGCCCAATGATATACTACTGTCTGAACACTACATCTTAAGCACTGAAAGAAGTCCTTCAACCAAAACATAAACCAAAAACCTGAGCATAATAGCTAGCCTAAAACACTATCAAAACAGAGACAAACCATAAAGAGAGAGCCCTCTCTGATTACAGTTTGGCTAGAAACTGTAATCCAAAGATTGGTTAGTGGTTACCCAGGCCGTATTCCCTTGGGAGTCATAGGGAACAACCTGGGTGTTAACATCTAGATCTGCATACTGACGCAATGTTATGTTCTAGGTCTAACTGATGTCTGGTACAGCTGCAAGTTGAGAGAATTTATTTTTAGATCTGTACGCAGGTTGTCTTCGGTAAAAGCGCGTGTATACGTGGGTTGCTCTCATTGAAGTAGCGTATATCTTTTGAAGCTTGATTTTTGGGTTTGCAGTTGGGTCTGACTGTTATTGCAGAGTTTTGTAGTCTGCTCTGTGTTCTGGTGACTGGTGTTGACAGGGTTTCAGTGGTTCAGTGATTCAAAGATTGATGATGCTAGTATTGGTTGTTTTATGCTTCAATGATTTGTGAATGAATCATGGTCTTTAGATTGTAAGGTTGTGCTTCAGGAGTACCCAGTCTGAAAATTGATGAAAAGTGGTACCTGAAGGAAAAAAAGATTGTAGGCCTGCACCTACGTACTAGTATCTTAGCTAGTAGAAGAGCAAAGGGGGTTGGAGCTCCCTTCCAAGGAAGTTTGGAGAACGAGAGAAGGTTGAAGCCTTCTGCAGGTTGTAGCCTGCGTACTGGTATAAGGCTGCACCAGTACAAAAGATTGTAAACTGAAGTTCTTATTAAAGAAAGATAGAGACGACTTGCAGTAGGTGGTTTTCACCCACATTGGGTTTCCACCTTATATCATGGTGTTCATGTGTGTGTGATGATCTGTTCTATTATACTGCATCTGTTTACTCTTAATATGGTGAATAATGTCCTAATGCATTTAACTGAAGATAAACTAACTGAATTATAAGATTTATGGTTATACGCTGGTTTCTTTAGACACAGTGGCGTGTACATGCCGGTTCACTTAACTGAAGTAGCGTATATGTTTCTGAGCATTGAAAAAGTCTTATTGATCTGATAATACTGATTCACCCCCCCCCCTCTCAGTATTATTCCCAACAATTGGTATCAGAGCAGGTCCTTCAGAGAAGCTTGATCGCTTGAAGGTAGATCGTTCATCATGAGCAACTACGAGAGAGAAGCATCAATCAGGCCACCGGTTTTTGATGGGACAAACTTCAATTATTGGAAGGTAAGAGTTACTGCCTATCTTCAATCTCTTGGTACAGAAGTTTGGGACATCGTAGAGACAGGCTACACTTTTCCTTCAGCTACTCCTACAGATGCTGCCGAGAAAAAGAAATATGAAACAAATGCGAAAGCAGTCAATACTCTATTGGGATGTATATCTCAATCAGAATTCATGAAGGTAATGCACTATAAATCTGCAAAAGAAATATGGGACAAAATTGTCACGAGCTATGAAGGAGATGAACAGGTAAAGCGTGCTAAACTTCAAACTCTCAGGATTAAGTATGAGACTCTCAGAATGTATAATGATGAAAGTGTGGCTAACTATTTCCTTAGGGTATATGAGATTTTTAATTGCATGAAAAACTTGGGTGAAGAAATAAAAGAAGCTATTGTGGTTGAAAAGGTTCTAAGATCTCTGTCCCCCAAGTTTGAATCTAAAGTGTCTGCCATAGAAGAAAAGGAAAATCTGCAAATTCTCACTATGTCTCAGCTTCACGGAATTCTAACCGCTTATGAAATGAGAAAGGGAGGTCCATCAGACAGAAGAGAAGCTGCCTTCAAGGCTTCAGGCAAAGAAGATTATTATGAAGCAAGTCACGTGCCAGAAGATGAATAAGAGGAATCAAATTTTGTCAGAAAGCTTCAAAGGGGTTCTGGAAGGTTCAGAGGTAAGTTACCTTTTAAATGCTTTGCTTGTGGAAGAGTAGGTCATTATGCTGCCAGATGTCCTCACAAAGATAAGAATGACAAGGGAAAGGAACCTGTTAAATGGAACAAGAAACAAAATGAAAAGAAGAAAAGCTATTACACTCATGAAGATAGTGATGGTCTTTCAAATAGTGATGAAGATGAACAAGGTAATAGATATAAACTTTTAATGGCTTTTGAAGATGATGACTATATGGATGCTATAGATGTAGAAGGTTTTTGTGAAGAAATGAAAGATCTCAAAGTTTGCTTAGAAGAGAAGAGTGCTATTATTGATTCTCTACAATGTCAACTAGCTGAAAAGGAAAAACATCTTGAAAAATTGAAATGTGAGATTGTTTGTCTTAGAAAGGAGATTGAGAAAACAAAAGCGATTAATCTTAAATTTGTTAAAGGATCTGAAACCTTGGATGAGATTATCAATGTGCAGCGATCTCCTCTGATCAAGACAGGTCTTGGATATAATGGAGAAACATCTCAAGCATCTACCTCTAAAAGCTATCTTGATGCAGCAAGGAGAAGCGAGCAAAGGCCAAATAAAAGTCATTAGGTGAATCAGGGACAGTTTACCTCAAGAACAAATAAAGACCATCAAGAAATTCGGGGACAAACTGCCTTAAGGACAAACAAAAGCTACAATCAGCCTCAGGTAAAATCTTCTCAATTTTCTCCAAGAATGAATGTGAATAGAAGCTACAATCGGTTGGATGATAGATCTGATTATCGCAGAAGTTTCTTTAATGGCCAATGCTTTTCTTGCCATAACTTCGGTCACAAAGCAGCTCAATGTGTTGCCTACAAGACAATCATGACTAGAGAAGCTCAAAAGCAAGGGAGAATGACTGGAACCATGAAAAGGACTTATAACAACTTTTCGGTTCTTGAAAATGAAGTTGAATGCTCTATTTGTAATAACTTTGGTCATGAAGACTCTGAATGCAGGAGCAAGTTCCGGAAGACAACTCAGAAGGAACAAACCTCAAATGTCAGAACATGGAGAATAAAGGAACCGCAACCAGAAAGATGTGGGATAGCCTTTTATGCAGAAGGTCAAGAAAGTCTATGGTACAATGACAGCGGATGTTCGAAGCATATGACAGGGGACAAAGAAAAGCTTGAGTCATATACCACATTAGAAAAGGGGAAGAAAGTTTCTTTTGGAAACGATATCTCTGCAGCCATAAAAGGAAAAGGTGTTGCTCCATTGAAAGAGAAGGTCAAAGCTGGAAATGTTTTATATGTTGATGGATTGAAGCATAATCTTCTGAGCATCAGTCAGATGTGCGATCAAGGAACATAGGTAATATTTAGATCAAATGCATGTTGTGTTCGTGACCTTGATACAGGTAAAACAGTGATCAAAGGAAGAAGGACTCCAAATAATCTATACATATTTGAAGAAGGACCACAACAATGCTATTTGAGCAAGGATGATGAACACTGGCTATGGCATCGGAGGTTGGGGCATCTAAGCTTTTCACAAATAAGGAAAGCATGCAAATATCAGGCAGTTCGTGGTCTTCCAGATATCAAAATTCCAGACAACACTATATGCAAATCTTGTTAGTTTGGAAAGCAAACCAGAACTAACTTTCCAGAGAAGGAAGGATCAGCCAGCATACCTCTTGAGCTAGTCCATACAGATGTATGTGGTCCATTTAGGAAAAGGACACCTCGAGGAGAAGAATATTTGATATTATTCATTGATGATTTCTCCAGGTTTGTCTGGTTAGGGCTTATGAAACACAAAGATGAAGCATTCGAAAAGTTCAAATCCTTCAAAGCTTTGGTTGAAAATGAATCAGGACACAAAATTAAGTGCCTCAGATCTGACAGAGGTGGGGAGTTTACCTCAAACGAATTCTTCGATTTTTGTGAAGAACATGGGATAAGAAGAGAATTCTCTACAGCTAGAACTCCTCAGCAAAATGGGGTTGTGGAAAGAATGAACAGAACAATCCAACAAATGGCTCGTGCTATGCTTGATGAATCAGGTACTCCCGCAACTTTCTCGGGTGAGGCTGCACATGCTGTGGTTATTATTCTTAACAAAACAAATGTCCGAGTAAACAGCACTCAAACACCTCATGAGCTCTGGAGTGGTGAGACTCCTTCGGTGAAGCATTTCAAAATCTTTGGGAGCAAATGTTATATTAAGAATACTGATGAGCAACTTGGAAAACTTGAACCAAGAGCAGATGAAGGCATTCTTCTTGGTTATTCTCCACATAGCAAAGCATACAAGTGCTACAACAAAAGACTTGGCAGAATTGTTGACAGAATTGATGTAGTGGTTGATGAGAAGGGATATATTCCTAGGCAAGTTCATCATGAAGACATTGAAGAAGATGAAGGCTACCCTCAAAGGCAGAATGATGAAGAAGAAGAACCTCAAGAAGAAGAAGAACCTCAAGAAGAACCAGAGGAGCAGACAAGAATAGAAGAGAAGACTCCATCCAGATATGTTCAAAAGAATCATCCAGAATCTCAGATTGTGGGGTAGAAAGAAGCAGGAATACAAACAAGAAGAAGAATTGCAGAAGCTTCAAGCTATTTGGCATTACTCTCTTCCACTGAACCACAAAATGTGAAAGAGGCATGCAAAGATGAATGTTGGGTCAAAGCAATGGATGAAGAACTTGAGCAGATCGAAAAGAACAATACTTGGGAATTGGTTCCTAGACCAAAAGATAAAAATGTCATAGGGACTAAATGGGTCTTCAAAAATAAATTGAATGAAAATGGAGAAGTAATTAGAAACAAGGCTAGACTTGTTTGTAAAGGGTATGCACAGCAAGAAGGAATAGATTTTGAAGAGACCTTTGCTCCTGTTGCAAGACTTGAGGCCATCCGAATGTTCCTTGCTCTCTCAAGCTTTCAAAATTTTAAGGTATTCCAAATGGACGTGAAATCAGCCTTTCTGAATGGAGACTTAGAAGAAGAAGTATATATTGAGTAGCCATATGGTTTCATTCTTGGGAATGATTCAAACCTTGTATGCAGATTGAAAAAGGCTCTCTATGGTCTCAAACAAGCTCCAAGGGCTTGGTACTATCGCTTGGACAAATATCTTCACAAACAAGGTTTTTCAAAAGGATCAACAGATAGCAATCTCTATATGAAAGTTCAAAATAACAAATTGCTAATACTTGTTGTGTATGTAGATGATATTATCTTTGGTAGCAATGAAGAGGCTATGAGTCAGAACTTTGCCTTGGTTATGCAGAAAGAATTTGAAATGTCATTACTTGGAGAATTGACATACTTTCTTGGATTGCAAATCCAACAAAATGAAGGAGGTATTTTCTTGTCTCAAACCAAGTACCTCAAGCAGATCTTGAAGAAGTATGGCATGGAAGATTCAAAGCCAGTTTGTACCCCCATGGTTACAGGATGTAGCCTCAGTGCAAATGACGAATCAACAGCAGTTCACCAACCCACTTATAGATCCATGATTGGGAATTTGCTTTATTTGACAGGTACCCGACTAGATATTATGCATGCAGTAGGAATTGTTGGAAGATTTCAAGCCAACCCAAAGGAAACTCATCTTCAGGCAATCAAAAGAATCTTCAAGTATCTTCAAGGGACCCAAAACTATGGCTTATGGTATCCTAGAGATACAGATCTCACTCTTCATGCTTACACAGATGCAGATTGGGCCAGAAGTGTGGATGATAGGAAAAGCACAAGTGGTGGTGCTTTCTTCATGGGTTCTAGATTAGTATCTTGGTTCAGCAAGAAATAGAGTTCGATTGCCTTATCTACAGCTGAAGAAGAATATGTGGCTGTGGCATCTTGTTGCACACAACTTCTTTGGATGATGTAGACCTTGCAGGATTTTCAAATCACTTGCACTCCACCAGTTTCTATCTTATGTGATAATACAAGTGCAATCAACATTTCAAAGAATCCAGTCATGCACTCAAAGACCAAGCACATACCAATCAAGTACCATTTTCTTCGGGAACAAGTGCTTGAGCAGAAGGTCAATCTGGAGTATGTTCCTTCTAAGGAACAAGTTGCTGATATTCTCACAAAACCACTGCCCAGGGAAACTTTTGAATATCTCAGACAAAAGCTGGGAGTAGTTGATGCTTCATCCTACTGTTGAAGCTTGTCTGTTCTATAGAAAAGTTGGTATACGCAAGTTACGTAAGGGATATCCGCGTATATACGCCAAGTTGTGCTGGGAAAGTCGTGTGTATAACGTACGCGTGTTGTAGAAAGCATATCCGCGTACATACGCTGATTTATGCAGGTTAAGTCGCGTATATGGAGTTCTGAACAGCAAGGGCAGATTCTGGTTGGAGAAGGTCTGAGATGGGAATGCCAGAATTCTTCAGGCACAGTTTCAAGGGGTGCAGCAGGCACAGGTTCAGGGGGAGCAGCTTAAAGTCTCATAAAGCATTGTTGGCATTTAGATGCTTTTTGGTTCTAGTTCACAACTGTTGTTGGTTTCAGGAGAAGGAGCTTAGAAAGAAACCTTGGTTGCTGATCTAAAAGATGTTTATCAGATGCTGCTGGTGACTTTCATAAGTCTTGGTCTAGATTTGTTGTCATGTATCTCTTTTGTGATATCTCTTTTATGGTGTCAAGGTCATGTAACGGCCTATGTTGATTTCCCCACTATGCCTGGGATGAATGATGTAATATAATTGGTTGTTTCTGATGTGTTCCCTCTTGGTAGGGAGTATGGATGTATGTATTGAGTCTTTTGGTGATAGGAAGGTCCCTTATGGTGTATAAGTCTTGGTTCTTTTTGAAGCACATCTTTTGCAGATCTTGCCTACAGTCAGGGGGAGCATGTTTCAGCACAACCAAGCAGAGATATCAGCATGTACTCAGGGGGAGCACAACCCTTTGCCCTTGATGACAAAGGGGGAGATTGATTCTAAGGATCTTGGGGTTGCCATCAAGTCCAAAGGGGGAGATTGTTGGCATTTTGGCACAGGTGTGGCGCTACGATTCAGGTGTTGTCCTTGATGGCAACTCTCTTTGATGACAGATCTCCATTCAGACTACAGAATGAAGAGAAATCTCATATACGCAGGTTAATTAAGTCCAAGTTGCATACACACGCTGGTGATCTACATACTAAGTCGCGTATACGCAGGTGAGCTATATACGAAGGCGCGTATACACGCAGTTTCATGAACAAAAAAGGGTGTGCATGTCGAGAAGCTTACTTTTGGTCCATGGTAGTTAGTCCTTGGTACTTGAGCCTATGTTTTGGACCAAGGTATCTCGACAGACGTGTTGATCCCTAGTTTTGAAGTTGACGGTTTTGGATTTCTATGGTTTTGGCCCTTGGTATTGAGCAAGGCCTAAGGCTATATAAGGAGAAGAAGATCATTAGGCAAATATGAATTGATAAGGCTTGAATATCTGAAAAAGAAAGAGATCTGGTATGCAGGTTCTGGTTTTCTTGATCTAAGCTAAGGAGAGATCACATCGGTTGACGGAAGACTAGATCTAAGGACAGATCGGGATCTAATGGTTTGAAATACACTATTATGATATGGTTGATTATGCGTATTTCTAGATCTGCATACTGACGCAATGTTATGTTCTGGGTCTAACTGATGTCTAGTACAACTGCAAGTTGAGAGAATTTATTTTTAGATCTGTACGCAGGTTGTCTTCGGTAAAAGCACGTGTCTATGCGGGTTGCTCTCATTGAAGTAGCGTATATTTTTTGAAGCTTGATTTTTGGGTTTGCAGTTGGGTCTGACTGTTATTGCAGAGTTCTGTAGTCTGCTCTGTGTTCTGGTGACTGGTGTTGACAGGGTTTCAATGGTTCAGTGATTCAAAGATTGATGATGCTAGTATTGGTTGTTTTATGCTTCAATGATTTGTGAATGAATCATGGTCTTCAGATTGTAAGGTTGTGCTTCAGGAGTACCCAGTCTGAAAATTGATGAAAAGTGGTATCTGAAGGAAAAAAAGATTGTAGGTCTGCACCTACGTACTAGTATCTTAGCTAGTAGAAGAGCAAAGGGGGTTGGAGCTCCCTTCCAAGGAAGTTTGGAGAACGAGAGAAGGTTGAAGCCTTCTGCAGGTTGTAGCCTGCGTACTGGTATAAGGCTGCACCAGTACAAAAGATTGTAAACTGAAGTTCTTATTAAAGAAAGATAGAGACGACTTGCAGCAGGTGGTTTTCACCCACATTGGGTTTCCACCTTATATCATGGTGTTCATGTGTGTGTGATGATCTGTTCTGTTATACTGCATCTGTTTACTCTTAATATGGTGAATAATGTCCTAATGCATTTAACTGAAGATAAAATCACTGAATTATAAGATTTATGGTTATACGCTGGTTTCTTTAGACACAGTGGCGTGTACACGCCGATTCATTTAACTGAAGTAGCGTATATGTTTCTGAGCATTGAAAAAGTCTTATTGATCTGATAATACTGATTCACCCCCCCCTCTCAATATTATTCCCAACAGCAGGAAGCTCTATTGTAGCTGTGTCGGTCGACACAATCCTAGATGTTGATGGTTGTTCAGACATGTTTAGTCTATCCAAAATATTTCCTAGAGATTTGACAAGAACTTGCGATGAAAAAGAACTAACTTCTATAGTAGAAGGATGTAAGTGGATACCAGTTCCAAAATGCACTGGAGTACTGGGTGGAAGATCCTCCACTATCTCTTCTATAGAAATCAATCTAGGTGGAAGAGGTAGACCGTCAAGTCCATAAAATATTTCTGGAGCCGAAGAATGTGTAGCTTCTGCAGTGACAAATACTGGAGGGGTGACACCTTCTGAATTCTGGAATTCAACTTCTAGATGTTTAGGTAAGTGAACTTCAATTTCTTGATCAGTCCTAGGTGGAGCTGCTTCAGGAATAGAGGTGTCTACCATTACACTAGGATCAGTCCTAATGTCCTTTTGTAACTCCGGAACTTCTTCTGTAAAGGCAGATGTACCAGAGATAATTGGAGTAACTATAGTCTCTGATGATTTTGAAACGCAAGTTTCAAATAAATCAGGTGAATTGGACTCAGTTAAATGAGAACGCTTTACCCAGGATGGTTTTGTTTCTGGGGTCAAAGATGGTTGACTCGCTAATCTCCACGAATGACGGGGTTTTGATTGACTTTCTTCCATGATTGTGGATTACTTGATCAACTCAAAAATTAAGGGGAAAAAGTTATTCCGATTTAAATGAATTTTAAGACACTTTGATGCAACTTGTTTTTTCAATTTTTAAGAGTCGAGAAAAAGCTAAAGGTGACTCTAGTCGCCTTCCATTTTTAATGAGCCTGAAGTGACAAGTTCCCAGATGGACCTTTTCTTTTAAGGAGTCAAAAAGGAATGAAAGTGACTGCTCTGGAAGTCTAGCTAGAGGGTTTACCAAATCGATCGTAAAACTACAAAATACACCTTGGTGATAAATGATAGAGAAATTACCAAGGAATTATGTACGACAGTCAATCTTCCTGAATGTTGTGTTCAGTGCATTACGATCGATAGGGCGGCAGACATGACTTCCTAAGGATAAAGGATAATAGCCTATTGTGGTCTCCCAATATATACGCGACAATACAAGGAGCACATGTCCGTACTGGCACTTGTCGTATCAAAGAGGAGGAATCACCCAACCTACGATGAAAACGATAGTTACCAGGTTTTACGATGCTGGAACACGTCTCTAGCCTAGACTTCTAGATACGTTGCGTTAGATTCCAAAGTGTATTTATGTTCATTGAGGTTTATTTTATGGCTAATCTTGCTTAGAAGTTTGTCTTTCAAGGTTCACAGCATGATGTAGATGTGAAATTCCTAAATATGCAATCTAAAATGATAAACAGTCATTTATGTTCTTTTAGCAATGAAAATCCTAGCTACAAAGGAAAGACGATAACGATTTTCTTTCAGCAGAGAGCATAGAGCACACACTAAATGCACTTTCCTAAATCAAAACAAGCAGTCAAAATGCAGGTGCACATGCATGTATTTGTTTTCTGTTTTCTTAATGTGTGAATGAAAAAAAGAATGCTAAGTACAGCTCTGAACTATTTTCTTTCAAAGTGACAGTACTAACAATTTTCTCTTTTTGAAACGAAAGGAAGACTAAGACGACACTTTTCGATTTCAAATTTAAAACTGTTTTCGACACTTGAAATACTAATAATTTCAAAATCAAGTATAATGACAAAAGTACAATAAACTATCTAGAAGAGGAAGAATTTACAAAACTCTTCTTTTGATTCATAATGAAAATTACGACACTTGCATAAAAAACGACAGTTCGATTAGGCTAATTTCGACAAAGGAGGATTGCAAATGATCAACAAATACACAAAAAACATTTACAATTCCTAACTGATGGAGGTTGAAATAATGTGAAGGAAGATGGTTATAGCAAGAAGGTACTGATCATGAACATCAAAACTAATGAATAAAGCTGAAAACATAGAGAAAAACCAAATTTCAGAGAAGAAAACATAGTTTACTCAATCATCGCACCTGTAAAACAGGGAAATAGGGATGCATCTAACCTGCAACACATGGGAGGTGCAATGCATCCAGGTTGCACAGTTACAGAAAATGCGATGGGCCAAGGAGCGAAACTGAGCTTGGTTTTTGCTCAAAACTTGCAGCTAAGTTCAGTGATTTAGGCTAAGTAATGATGGACATTAAACACAAAGCATAAGGGTAGGATTTGATGAGGTTCTGAGCTACCACAAGGGCACTTAAGATGCTTTGTAAGTCAGATGTTTAGTTCATAAGCCAACTCGGAGATTGACTGAAGCAACATTTATCTATTTTTCAATTTCATAGAAAATGTGTTTCTAAGGCTTGCTAGCTAACTTCAGGCTCCGTCTGTAGTTTATAAAGCAAACAATAAACAAATAAAACAAACTATTCGTTCCCCAATGGAGTCGCCATTTTTTTTTAGGGAAAACTAGTGTCAATTCGAACTACTAGTCCCACTAAGATGGGTAGCTATCTTAGAAACAAACAATGACAGATTTTCAAGAGTTCCTTTAGGTGTGATAGATGGAACAGAAGAAAAGAGGACCAACCTGGATCTTACGCTTTGATCCTAGCTTGATTTCCCCTTTCCTTGATAGAATTTTCCACTCGTCTCCTACTTGTCCTGCTTCAAAGAGTACCTGTAGAGTCAAAGTAGTAGAAAACCATCAAAGCATCTCTATCTAAAACATCATAAACAATGCGGAATCAGAAACACATTGACCATACAATTGCATTCATAAACCACAAGATTCACCAATACCAGATTATATGGAGGAAAACTCAAAGAACTTTATTATTAGTAATGTAAGAGAGGATTATAACCCAGCTGTCTGATCCAGCATCATCCTCCCAGTTGTAGAAGCCCTCTTCACCTCATGAACAAGCAAATCACCCAACAATGTAATATGTCTTCTCACCAACAAACCAACAACACTTCCTTACAAAATATAGAATTCCAGCCTCTAGATCTCTCAGATGAGTGATCCATTTATAGATGTCTTGC
This sequence comes from Pinus tabuliformis, assembly GCA_031772625.1. Classification (NCBI taxonomy): domain Eukaryota; kingdom Viridiplantae; phylum Streptophyta; class Pinopsida; order Pinales; family Pinaceae; genus Pinus; species Pinus tabuliformis. The sequence continues at coordinate 1,099,119,281 of CM062819.1, forward strand.
AAGGGTGTGAGTCAGCTCTGGGTTTTTGATTAGTGTCATTCCACTGATAGTTCTTGGTTCCACTTGGAGATTTCATAATCTCTTACTCATCCCTGGGCAAATTCAGAGAATCAAGTGTCACAGGGGAAGTTTCTGGAAGATTCCATGATCATCCACCTTGCAAACTATTTTTGCCATTTGTCTATTCTCGCTCATCGCACACCACAGAAGGCCATTTCAGTATGCATCACACCTAGCCAATTAGGCAGTCAGTATGCATCACACCTTGTCCATGGAGCAGCCTGTATGGTCCAGTTGTGGCCGGTTCTGAGTAGTTTTTCAGGTGGAACTTCTGGGAAATGATGTAATCAGCTGACCATGATCCTTTAGGGCATGAAACAACAATTTTAGGGACTTAAGGAGTCCTTAGTTTATGGACATATGAGTTTGGGGTTGCAGTGCCCAAATATGTCTATAACATCAAGTCAAACTGAACAGAAAACTACCGACAAGACTCCTGCAGTGGAAAAGGTTCCTGAAAAAAGAAAAATTACCAGACCAGGAGCTGGAGAAAGAAAAGAGTAGTGAACTCATGGATACAAGTAATTATTTTGATCCTAAACTACTCAAAGAATGGTAGCAATTCGATTCAATCATTCGTAATAATGAGAACCTACAAGGTTTCGGCACACCTGAGGTGACAACTGGTCAAAAGACAGCAACTAATACAGTTCCGACTGAAGGAACTAGCGGCCCACCCATGACTCAAAAGGATGTAGAGATAATCCCCGAGAATCCATCAGATGAAATTATTCTACATGTAGAAGAAATACCACCCTTGGATGTCTTCTACAGCCCTAAGCATAGGGCTGTAATCAAGAGGCAAAGGAAAAAGAGAAAACTTGATCAATCTTCTCTTTTACCTTCACAAATGGAGATAACAAATGTGGTATGGAGAGAAGAATTCAATCCTTCTGAAGATCTCACTAAACTCTCTCAGTATGTTGGAGCATACACAACAACTACTATGGAAAAAGCATCGGAAGTAAGCAATTTGCTTAAAGAAAAGGATCAAGAAATTATTTTGCTAGAGACACAAGTACAAGAGAAGCAGCAAAGGATAGAGTAGTTAGAACAACAGTTAGCAGCCCAGAGACAGTCAAAGGATCAATTGAACAAGCAACTGCTTAAATAAAAACAAAGGATTGATCAACATGCAATTCAGAAGCAGCAAGAGCTATTTCAAGCATTGAGCAAGCTGAATTTATCATTAAATGAATAGTTGAGCAAATCAAAAGAAGAACATATCATTTAACTATCACTTCAAATAGAAAGATTCAGAGGATATCCCCAAGTCGGAGAATTCAAATCGAAGGCTCTCCAAATTACCAAAACATTGTCTAATCAATTGAACCTATTATGTCACAATATCTCTCTCGTTCTTCCCTTATGTGAAATTTCCTCATCTATGATTGATAAATCAATAGATGCAAGATAGAAATTGGAGCAAGCAGATGAAAGAATAATATAGTTTCTCTCTTGGAAAGAAACCAAGGAAGGAAAAGCTACAAATCTACCCCAAATTCTTGAATCGCATAAGGAAATCCTATTCCTTGAATGGCAATCTCAATTAATGAAGGCAGAATGGGCAACGTCAAGATGAAAATCGACAACTAGTAATCTAGTTGAATTTATTAATGATACTCTTTATTTGTCAAATTTAATTTCATAATGTTCTCTAGGGAAACTTCCATTAGTGAAGGCATTGGAACAAACATGGAAATAGGAGATGGAGCAGAGGGAAAGATTAATCGCAATAATTCAAACATTAACATGGGATAACTTTTGGTTCTTCCTTGTTAAACCACATAGTCAGAGGGTAGCGATGAAATGCCTTACTGATGCAATCGGTTGTATGATTCCTGAAATTACTGATGCCACATACACTACCCAGTTACATTCACGAATGAGTCATCCTCCAGAATTGCAACCGATGCTTGCCATTTGCCAGCTCAGGACACAAGATAATCAGCCAAAACAGTGAACCACTATGACCAACTACAACATGCCTATTTTGAGAAGATTATCACAATTTCTGTGATTTGGTTAATACTAGCACATAGCATTTTTATTTCATAGTTTGTTAGTTTAGATAGTATTTATAGACCCTTTCATGTTTTTAGAAAGGGTCCTCAAATTTTTGTATTAAGACTTGGATTGGAAGTTGCACTATTGTACTTTTGATATATTTATTTTTATAAAAACTAGACCTGAATTCTGATTTTGATGAAGAATACTTTTATGTGATATGCATTATTGCTTCTTATGAAAGTGTTTCCAAGTTGAAAGGCAGGATTTGAATGCAATTCATATCGGAGGAGATTCAAACACATATGGTACTATTATCTATGTTCTTGCTTCATACTTTTATGTGAATCAACATTTATTCATTTTTGCTATTATTGATGTATGTATATGCTCTTACAGCAATTCTTTTATTTATCACTATTGAATGTTTAAGAATTGTTATTTTACATATGTATGTCAATGATATATAAAGAATAGTGTAATAATGTTTTAATTATTACTTTTTACAACTACTTGAACAAAGTAATTATCATATGAATAAATATTCTTGTTTATAAGTAGATTCATCTATATGCCTACTTGTCAATAAGAACCATCAAAAGTTGCACTAAGAAAAAGGCTTCCCGGGATAGATCAGTTATTTATGTTATTGCATTTTAGAATAAATCATCCATAATTACCATTAGATATTATAAAATCTATCACTTATCCATCCCATTTATAAATCATTGCGAAATTGGTCCCAATATATCCAGTCGGAGCCACCACACCAAATGGAAAAGGAGATACTTTTAAGGTCCGGACTGGGTGGTTTTCTCCGATGTTGATGCATCGATTTTCGAGGCATCAACATTTTTGGTGCTATAAGGAGTGCATGAACTGTGAATGGTGCCCAAACCCAAATCTATAATCCATTCTGAGAGTAAATATCCCTCCACCTCACCTCTGACTTCTCCCTTGCATGTTGGAACTCCACTTTTCAAACGAGAAGTAAAGGAGACAACTTCCACTGCTCAACCCCAAAATATATCAGATAAATTAACTCCAAAGTCTCCTGAAGTGCAGTCTCTAATCCAAAAATTTCAAGGATTTTCAATATCACCATAGAAATCTGAGCTATCTCAAGGCAGTGTGACTTCGCAATTTATTCCTTCTCCCCTCCTCACTAGACTTTAGAGTGAAAAGCTTGGTATTAAACCTACTGAGTTACCTTTGCCTAAAAGGAAAAGAGCAAGGAAGACTACTGAACGATCTGATAGTGAAATTTTCTCATTATCATCCTCCATTTCATCTTCTCCATTGCAAAGTCAACCATCCACTCCTCCACTCCAGATTGTTGTTCAACAGGGAACTGGAACTTTAATATATTTTTCTCATCCATCTAAAACTTCATCTGCACTATCATCCATTAGTAGCTCGACAATGGCACAAAACCCATGGAGCAACCCTGGTGCAGTCACCATGCCTGCACCTTTGCATGCATTGCCAGCTCATCCTGAAAAATGGTTGCCAAAATTCAATCCAAATGCGGGCATACAAGCAGATGAACACATAAACAATTTTATGTTGTCAGTCAACTTAAAAGGTGTTACTGAGGAAGATGTAGTTGTTAGACTTTTCCCTTATACCCTACAAGGATCAGTTGGGTCTTGGTACTTTTCCCTACCATCAGGATCCATAACTAGTTGGAATATTTTTCAAGAACAGTTCTTAACTAAATACGGTGATGACAGATCTGTAGCAACGTTAATCAATGATCTTTCAAATCTTAAAGCAGAATCTAAAGAACCTATAAAAGAGTTCAATTCACGATTTAATAAACTCTTAAATAAGATTCCTACTACCTCTAAACCTACTAAACAAGTTAGAAGTGAATGGTATATAATAGCTTTACCTTCAAACATAGCTATCTTTGTAGATAGAGCTGGAAAACCTACTCTAGTAGAAAATATGAAAGAGGCAATTGCTGTGGAAAAACATATCATCGCCTTAGAAAAGAAAGCTGCTCTTGAAGATAGAAAATCTAAAAAAGTCTCCTTCAAAGATGATTCAAAGAAGAAAATGGCTAAAGATCCATATGAAATGGAGGGTCTCCAAAAGTTCTAAAGACTATGTCAAATGAAATGATAAAAATCAAGAAACAAGTAGTTGAGACTTCAACTAAAAAGCCATTTAGAAACTTTAAGAAACCATAATCAAAACCCCCTAATGCTATATCCAATGCAGAGTCAGACCTCGAGGATGATGAAGAAGAAGATATAGTCCTATCCTCTGAAGAAACAGAAGAAGAGGCAACTGTAGAATGCCATGGGATGTGGGACTTCATTTTGCCCAATTATGATACTGAAAATGAACAGGAAGCTTTCTCAGTAAGTATCAGGAGTAAAGGTACTCCTGAACCTATTTAAGAAACTTAGAAGAAAAAGAACATGGGTACTACTAAAGAAGAAGCTCCCACAAAGGAATATACAACGCCACCTACTCGAAATCAGTCATCAACTTCCAGTCCACCTTCAACATCTAAAACATTAGTACTTGCAGACTCTATGGATTACAACATTATTGAATACATGAAGAAAACTAAAGCAAATATCACTATGTTTGAGCTTAGTAAACTCAAATATCAACAAAAATTGCTGCTCAAGGAATTGGATGTAGTACCTTTTTCTCCCCTTCCAAATGTTGTATTGTCCAAAGCTACTAATGATACAGGTAAACCACCAGCTGGTAGAGTAGAAGCTATTGATGCTATTCTAATTGGAGTTATACCAATTTCCCATACTCTTTTTCTCTTGACCTACGAGATTTATAATAGAAATCTGCACAATTGCTTGATAGACTCAAGTGCTTCATCGAATATAATGCCGGCCTCGGTTTTTTCTAAACTGAATATTGAACCCCAAAAGTCTGCAGTGCATATTGTCTAGTTGGATAGAACTAAGGTCCAAGTATTAGGAGAAATCAACTAAGTTACCATTAGGTTATCAACTGATCTAAGAGTGGTTCAGAGAATTGATATATTAATCGCTGATATTCCTGAGTTCTATGGTTTGATTTTAAGTAGAGACTAGTCTGAGAAACTTCATGGTTACATTTCTATCGATTGGTCTCACATGTGGCTGCCCTATAAAGGAAAGCCAAATCAGATTAAGATTGATCGGGAGAAGCATATGACTCATATTGTGACAGAGTTTGAACAAGAAAACCAGCCTATAGCATTCAACAATAACATTCTGGGTAATTATTCATCTGAATCATTCTTTGGAAATTTTGCTGCTCAATCATCACCTTTCTCGGTTAATAACTTCACATCTCAAATTGAAAATTTTTCCCAAACAGATACATCAAGGTGTGTTAAAATTGTTGACGAAATTGTAAATAAAACTGTAGATAAACCTTTATTTTGGTCATTATATTTTGATGGGTCTAAATATAATGACGGTGCGGGAGCGGGATGTATTTTAATTAGTCCTGAGAGAGAAAAGACCATGCTATCATGTAGATTAGAATTTGAGTGCACAAACAATACTGCTGAATATGAAGCCTTGATTCAAGGACTTTACAAAGCAATTGGTCTTAAGGTACAATATTTGAAAGTGTTTGGTGACTCTGAAATTGTTATAAAACAAGTCAGAAATACTATACATTGTGTTTCTAGTCACCTTAAACATTATCAATCTTTGGTACAAGAACTTGTATCTCATTTTCTAGCATTTAATATTTCTACCATTCCTAGATCAGAGAATGTTGCTGTGTATTTGCTATCCAATGTTGCTTCAGAGCTCCTTCCATCTAAAGATTATAGTCCCAATAGATTTTCAGTAGAATTAATTTTCATACCATCGATTCCCAATAATGTCACTAACAGGCAAGTATTCAATTACGATGATGAAATTTTAAATTTCTTAACTTCTGATAAGTCCTATGATGATCAAATTATTGATGAAAGTGAGCATGATCTTCAAATGAAGGAAAAGATTGAAGAAAATTCAATACCTAAACCAGTGGTCAAACTTGAAGATCTTTATGACATCAAAGATAGGTTTAAGCAGGTTACTAATTCAAAACTCCAAAGTTCTACTTTGAGATTTGAATTAATAAACCTTGGTACAGAGGACAAACCACAAAACATCAATTTGGGATTAGGACTTACTTCAGAAGAAAGAATTGCATTTATCAGATTATTGAATAAGTATAAAAATGTCTTTGCTTGGAATTATGATGATTTGAAAACATATGATACTTCTATCATACAACATACAATTCCAATGATATCTGAGGAAAAGCCAGTACAGCAGAAATTAAGGAAAATTCATCCCAACCTCGAAAGTCAAATCAAAGCTGAGTTAAACAAACTTTTGAAGGCTAAGATAATTTTTCCTGTTAGACATTCAAATTGGGTGTCCAACATGGTGCCAGTAAGGAAGAAAAATGGTGACATTAGAATTTGTATTGATTTTAGAAATCTTAACAAAGCAAGTCAAAAGGATAATTTCCCTCTACCAACAATGGAGCAAACTCTCCATTCAATAGCTGGTTTTGAACTAATGTCCTTCTTAGATGGTTTTTCAGGGTATAACCAAATTTTGGTACACCCCGATGATAGACTTAAGACTACTTTCAGAACCAAGTGGGGAACTTATGCCTATCAAAAAATGCCTTTTGGATTAATCAATGTTGGAGCTACGTTCCAAAGAGCAATGGACATAGCATTCAAAGGTCTAATCAATAAATCAGTAGTTGTCTATTTGGATGACATTACTGTTTTCTCTAAGAAAAGATCAAATCACTTGCATGATTTGAAACAAATATTTGATCACTGCAAAAGGTATGGCATTTCACTCAATCCTAAGAAGTCCTTTTTTTCTCTTGACCAAGGTAAACTCTTGGGCTTCATTGTTTCAAAGAATGGTATTTATATTGATCCAGATAGAATCAAAGAGATTTCTTATATTCCATTTCTACATAATAAAAAATCAATGCAATCATTTTTAGGTCAAATTAATTTTGTAAAAAGGTTTATTCCAAATTTTTCACAGATTGTTTTACCATTACAAACCATGATCAAGAAAAATTCAGTGTTTAAATGGGGGCTATAGAAAGAGAGACGTTTGATTCAATCAAGCAGTCAATTATAAATGCTCTTACTTTAAGCAGTCCCAATTTTTTGAATCATTTCATTTTATATACTCTTATATCTGATTCATCTTACGCAGCAGTGCTGACACAAATCAATGATCAAAACTTGGAAGAACCAATTTCATTTTATAGTTCATATCTTCAAGGTGCTGAACTTAATTAATCCAAAGTTGAAAAGCAAGCCTTTTCTATATTCAAAGCCATTAAACACTTTAGGCCCTTTCTTTTAAAAGCTCACACAAAAGTTATAGTCCCTTTTTCAGTAGTAAGATAGTTACTAGTTCAAAGGGAATTGGGAGAAAAAAGGGCAAACTGGGTCACAACATTACAAGAATATGATTTGGACATTAGGCCAGCAAAGATTGTCAAAGGCCAAGGTTTTTGCAGGTTGTTAGCAGGAGCTTCTAACATTCAGGAATATGAAGGTACAAACAATATTGAAGAAATCAATGAGATAAGTATCATTAATCCTGAATCCCAATATGCAGATTTGATATTCTATTTGAAAAATGGATATGCTCCTTCTAATCTTTCCTATAAAAACAAATGTGCCATAAGACTGAAAGCAAGAAACTTCGTGATTGTTGATGATGTGTTGTTTAGATGGAATTATGATTCAATTTTGTTAAGATGCTTAGAAAAACCTGAAGCGCAAAAGGTCTTGCAGGAATTACATGATGGTCTGGCAGGAGGACATTTTGGAGCTGATACAACAGCCCACAAAATCATTCATGCTGGGTATTATTGGCCTACCTTATTTAGAGATACTCATGAATATGTAAGGAAATGCAGAACATGTCAAACTTCCAGTGGAAGGCAAAGGAAGCCAGCTTTTCCTTTGCAACCAGTCAACATTGAACAACCTTTTGAACAATGGGGATTGGATATCATTGGAGAAATTATTCCACATTCATCCAAACAGCATAGGTATATCCTTACAGCTACTGATTACTTTACTAAGTGGGTAGAAGCAATTCCTTTGAAGACAACAAACTCTGAGGCGATCATTGAATTCATAGACCAGTTCATCATTACCAGGTTTGGTGTCCCAAACGCTCTTATTTTTGATAATGCATCTTATTTCTCTAGTAATTCTATACTTGAATTTGCTATCAAAAGAGGATTCAAATTGAAATATTCTGCAAACTACTACCCTCAGGGTAATGGTTTAGCAGAATCTACCAATAAAAATCTTATCAAAATCATTAAGAGAACTATTGATCAGAATCATAAGAATTGGCACAAGTCTTTGATATTTGCACTATGGGCAGATCGTATAACACAGAAGGCCTCAATATGCACTTCTCTATTTAATCTAGTGTATGGAAAAGAGGCTGTTATACTAGCAAACTTAGTACTTCCATCACTAGCCTTAGTGCATTTTATTGAAGAAAATCCCACATCTCCTATTCAATTGAGACATAATCATATTCTGAAACTAGAGGAAGAAAGGGAGAAAGCCCGAATTACACATGAAAAGCATCAACAAATTATTAAATCATCTTTTGATACAACTTCAAGTAGCTCAAAACATTTACAAGTTGGTGATCTTGTTTTGAAATGGGACAAAGCCCACGAGGATAAAGGAAAACACACTAAATTTTAGAAAATATGGCTCGAATTGTTTCAAATTAGCGAGAGGATAGGCCCATCTACATTCGTATTGAAAGATCTATCAGGAAAGAGCTTCTCTTCCTATTAATGCACTTATTTTGAAAAAATTCTTCAATTGAGGAGGTAACCCCTTCTCCCTTTGTAAATATTCAATTTTCAGCTATATTTGTGTGAATAAATTAGTTTATTTAATATCCTAGGAAATAAAGTTGTGAATAGCCTTCCATTGGTCTTTACTATATTGAAAAAGTTACTCAAAAGAAAATAGTTTTAATATTTACTTTCAATAAATGGAAGCCTTGAAGGAAAATGAAAATTCTAGGAAATTAGGTATAAGTAAACTCTAAAAACCCCTTTTTATTTTTGTGAAATCTTCTCAAAACTTGAAAATATTGTAAATCATTCAAAAGTTTTAGAAGCCTAAAAAGGTTATCAATAGAAAACAAAAACTGATCCAATCTTAGCATCTTCAACTCTCAAAACTGTCATCCATGTTCTCTTAAGAAGAAAATTATTCATCCCATCCATCAAAGTTTATAATTTCTCAGAGTGTAATTCTAAAATATATTTGATATAAAAGATAAGAGGTATTATCACAAGCCTGCATACCATGATAATAGGGGAATAGTTCAACTGACATTACCAACATTGCATACCAAAACAGGGTAATGGCTTATAATTATAAGACAAGGGGTCTCATCACGAGCCAGCTTGTTCAGTTAAATTACAACCAGTGAATGGCATTATCAACAACTGGCCACCAAACTAGGACAATGGCTTTTTATCTTACAAAATAAAGAAATAAGGAAAAAAGAAAATGTAATACAAAAAATGTGGAAACATATCTTTTGGATTCATTCTTTTTAATTATACTCTGAAATGGATGGGACAATGAATGATCAAATGGTTAAAAGGTAACCCTGCCGAGACTATAAACGTTTGCTGGCAGCAGCGGCTCTACCTATGACAAAGGAGTCATTATATAAGCTAAGTTGGAGAAGTCTCTTGTTTTATCATTATCAACCAATTAAGGTTTACTTAAAACTTAGAATGTATTTAATTTTGAGATGAGAAAGAAATAGCAAAAATAGTTATCATTATATTCAAAATTTATGATTATCTAGTTATATTAGATTTTCTCTATCCACTAAGGTTTTCATATTAAGAAAGTTAAAGTATTATATTACTTTTTCAGAGATAACTGTTTCTCCCAGCGAATCGGCAATTGTTGTGCTATACAACAACCCCCCATTTCTAAAAAATCTTTACATAAATTTTTTAATAAGAAATGGGTCCCTTTTTAAATCAACTTAGTTAGATTTGTGTGTCCACAAATAAAAACTGGTATTAACCCCATAATAAAGAAAATCTTTATTAAAAGGCCTGATATAAATAAATTATTTTATAAAGCCTTTTAGTAAAAAAACAAAGTGTTCCTTTAAAAATTATAAAACAATTCTACATTGCGATAAAGCGATCGGAGATCACATATCGCAATGACAAAAGGGACAAACACAAAACAACCCCCATCCAATTCTCTGATCTGAAAAGGAAATCGCAATCAACAATCGGAGAAATCAAATGCCAAAGGTACACATACAAGGGCTCATCATATCTTCCGATCCGATATCGCAATCGGTAATCGGAGATATTCATTGATAAAGGGACATAAGTAAAAGCCTCATCAAATCTCCCGATGCGATAAAGTAAATCACAAATCGGCAATCAGCGGAGTCATATGACAAATTAATAAAAGATTAAGCCAAACCCCGACTGCGATCAATTAATTTGGCACACATCTTGAATGGTAAATATATGTTGAAAAATGGTTTGCATGCATAAATACTTCACTCCATTATATTAATATTATCTTTCGACAATCAGAAATATTCATTGCAAATGCTAAAGATCTTCCCTTGAACACTCCCGACTGCGATTTGTGATTATCGCCGATCACCGATCAATGAAATCTAAAACATGCTTGAAATAATCATTCGGTATACGATTGATGAGATGGGTATTTATGATATTAATTCACCACGATTGGCGGTTTGAACGGCTATTTAATATTACAGTTAAGGATAGATCCTTTAAAAGATTTCATCCGTGGTAATTCTTAACTGTATTTCATTTATCGTATGTCAATCACCGCAATTCTATTCATTATCATATTGGCTTGCAGCAGCAGTATTTCTGTGTTACGGTTTGCAACTGTTTGTGCAGAGTCTCTCTGAATCCAGAAATCTAGAGAAAATGGGGAAGAAATCAAAGAAGTCCACAGCAACTCCTACGGCTAAACAACTAGAACAAAGCAAGAAAGGATTAATCTCAGATATGACATGCCTTAGTTTGGGAAATACTATTTGAGAAAGCATCTATAATTTGATAGAAGCAGAGGAGCCTAAGAAATTATTAGAGGAAGCCACTGCCGATTCAACCAATAAGTCAGAAGGAACTCTCAAGGAATTGGCTTGTTCTTATCTTCACCGGATAGTGGCGTGAGCCAAAGTTTTTCCATATACTGATGTGGTAAGATGGGTAGTGAAGAAAATCCCTACTTTGGATAGAACATTTTGCACAACTAATGGGAGGATATTTGGGTCATTCAAGCCTGAAGATCTCAGGCAAATATACCATCTACCAAAACTCGAAAAATGCTACAACAAAGCATTCCTAGAAGCATTTGCAAAAGAAAATGACTTGGAGTCGGACCCGATCAAGAAATGGAGGCATTTCCAGGAGAAGCACAAACACGAGACATCGAGTAAGTACTCTGTCGACTCATTAGCTTCTCCTTACTGCTATGCTGGAGCTATGATGTGTAGATTATGGGGACAACATGATTCTGCCAAATTCACTATAGATATGGTCCCGCTAATGGAAGCAACAATTAATGGTTATGTTATGGATTGGGAAAATATTTTGTCTGATAGACTAGCCACAACAATTTTAGAATACAGAACAAATGCACATAAAACTTCCCGGACCATTCCCCCCTTTTACTACAGTGCATATATTATGGATACTATTTGTTTTAATTCCGAATACCCGGTACTCGGATGGAAATGGACTGCCCAAGATCCGAACCCGATTCATATTTATCATCAGCAATTGTGGAAAGCTCACTACAAAAATCACCTGTACAGAATTTGCAATGGCTTTGTTCTACCTGCATATTATTCTATTTTCAATAAGCCTACCCCCAGAATATCCCAGGAAGCACAAATTGACCTGACAGCAGTAGGCAGCTGGTTCGGGGAGGAAAAATTTACCTATATAAGGCTTTTTGGTAGCCTCACTAAACCCCATGTCCTCCCCCTGTATGTGCCTGATAAATTGTTAGCACGAGAATTGGCATATCAAATAACTGTTGAAGGGACATCAAAAACCCTTAGAGATTCTAAGAAACAAATGTGGCCTATATTCCCCTTACGATGTGGCATTTTCACTTTACATGACTATAAGCATGCAGAAAAAGAAGCGAAAAAGATGCAGATGTTGAATCTTGCCACTATTCCTAACAGGCAATATGATCCAAATAAGGTTTCCTATAATGTTCTTGAACAAGCTAAACTTGCCAAGTTCGATCATGAAGCAGATGTTTTTGATGATTTATTTGCTTCAACCGAAACATTATTTCAAGTTAAAGCATTGGTTAAGATCCAATATGAAAAAGAAGGGTTAGAAACATTTAATAGGCTCAGAGACCAGAGGTTGCAAACTCTACCTTTAGATCTATTAGCCACAACCCCTACAATTCAACCACCAAGTCAAACTGAACAGAAAGCTGCCGACAAGACTCCTGCAGTGGAAAAGGTTCTTGAAAAAGAAAAATTACCAGAATAGGAGCAGGAGCAAGAAAAGAGTAGTGAACTCATGGATACAAGTAATTATGTTGATCCCAAACTACTCAAAGAATGGCAACAATTCGATTCAATCATCAGTAATACTAAGAACCTACAAGGTTTCGGCACACCTAAGGTGACAACTGGTCAAAAGACAGCAACTAATATAGTTCTGACTGAAGGAACTAGCGGCCCACCCATGACTCAAAAGGATGTAGAGATAATCCTCGAGAATCCATCTGATGAAATTGTTCTACATGTAGAAGAAATACCACCCTTGGATGTCTTCTACAGCCCTAAGCATAGGGCTGTAATCAAGAGGCAAAGGAAAAAGAGAAAACTTGATCAATCTTCTCTTTTACCTTTACAAATGGAGATAAAAAATGTGGTATGGAGAGAAGAAGTCAACCCTTCTGAAGATCTCACTAAACTCTCTCAGTATGTTGGAGCATACACAACAACTACTATGGACAAAGCATCAGAAGTAAGCAATTTTCTTAAAGAAAAGGATCAGGCAATTATTTTGCTAGAGACATAGGTACAAGAGAAGTAGCAAAGGATAGAGTAGTTAGAACAGCAGTTAGCAGCCCAGAGATAGTCAAATGATCAATTGAACGAGAAAATGCTTAAAGAAAAACAAAGGATTGATCAACATGCAATTCAGAAGCAGCAAGAGCTATCTCAAGCATTGAGCAAGCTGAAATCATTAAATGAACAGTTGAGAAAATCAAAAGAAGAACAGATCGCTCAACTGTCACTGCAAATAGAAAGATTTAGAGGATATCCCCAAGTTAGAGAATTCAAATCGGAGGCTCTCCAAATTACCAAAACATTGTCTAATCAATTGAGCCTATTATGTCACAATATCTCTCTCGTTCTTCCCTTATGTGAAATTTCCTCATCTATGATTGATAAATCAGTAGATGCAAGACATAAATTAGAGCAAGCAGATGAAAGACTAACAGAGTTTCTCTCTTGGAAAGAAACCAAGGAAGGAAAAGCTGCAAATCTACCTCAAATTCTTGAATCGCATATGGAAATCCTATTACTTGAATGACAATCAACTGATGAAGGCAGAAAGGGCAACATTAAGATGCAGATCGACAACTAGTAATCTAGTTGAATTGATTAATGATACTCTTTATTTGTCAAATTTAATTTCAGAATGTTCTCCAAGGAAACTTCCATCAGTGAAGGCATTGGAACGGACATGGAAATAAGAGCTGGATCAGAGGGAAAGATTAATCGCAGGAATTCAAACATTAACATGGGATACCTTTTGGTTCTTCCTTGTTAAACCACATAGTCAGAGGGTAGCGATGAAATGCCTTACCAATGCAATGGGTTGTATGATTCCTGGAATTACTGATGCCAGATACACTGCCTAGTTACATTCGCGAATGAGTCATCCACCAGAATTGCAACTGATGCTTTCCATTTTCCAGCTTGGGACACAAGATAATCAGCCAAAACAGTGAATCACTGTGACCGACTACAACATGCCTATTTTGAGAAGATTATCACAATTTCTGTGATTTGGTTAATACCAACACATAGCATTTTTATTTCATAGTTTGTTAGTTTAGATAGTATTTATAGACCCTTTCATGTTTTTAGAAAGGGTCCTCAAATTTTTGTATTAAGACTTGGATTGGAAGTTGCACTATTGTACTTCTGATATATTTATTTTTATAAAAACTGGACCTGAATTCTGATTTTGATGAAGAATACTTTTATGTGATATGCACTATTGCTTCTTATGAAAGTGTTTCCAAGTTGAAAGGCGGGATTTGAATGCAATTCATATCGGAGGAGATTCAAACACATATGGTACTATTATCTATGTTCTTGCTTCATACTTTTATGTGAATCAACATTTATTCATTTTTTCTATTATTGATGTATGTATATGCTCTTACAACAATTCTTTTACTTATCACTATTGAATGTTTAAGAGTTGTTATTTTACATATGTATGTCAATGATATATAAAGAATAGTGTAATAATGTTTTAATTATTACTTTGTTCAACTACTTGAACAAAGTAATTATCATATGAATAAATATTCTTGTTTATAAGTAGAGTCATCTATATGCCTACTTGTCAATAAGAACCATCAAAAATTGCACTCAGAAAAAAGACTTCCTGGGATAGATTAGTTATTTATGTTATTTCATTTTAGAATATAGAAAATCAATCACTTATCCATCCCATTTATAAATCATTGGGGAATTGGTCCCAATATATCCAATCAGAGCCACCACACCAAACAGAAAAGGAGCTGCTTTTAAGGTCCGGACCGGGTAGTTTTCCCCAATGTTGATGCAATTCTTTTCTAGGCATTAACACAATAGTAGACCATTAATATATAAAACCAAATCCAAAATCAAATTCATACCTTGGAGAAATTCTGAAGTAGAGGTTTGGATCAACACATCATCCTGACTTCACGAGATAACTGACAATGCAGACATATCAAGATCAAGGAGCTTGCTTCATATAGTGCTCTCTACAAACATAATACTTTTCCAAACCAATATGCTAAACCTCAAAATATTGTAAAATCAAATCAACTTAGTCATCTTATCAAATTTTATATGCCAGATTAGAACCAATATCAAAATCATCAAAATATCACAGTATCAGATACTTTAGAACAAGTGACAAGTAGAGCTATCATCAAGTCATGACTTCATCTATTGTCATGCCAACAAGTTTCCATTTGTGAATCAATATCAAATCAATTCATCCTCATGGTCATAATATAAGTCACTAAATGCAAATGCATACACTAGGGATAAGTCATGCAGGTTCCATCAATTTATTGAGAGATTACTTCATACTGAATCACAACTATCAATATTTCAACCATTGTGCTAAGAACAAGGAGGTCAGTACAAAACCATTATCGAGTAACAATATTAGTCAATGAAATTCACTATGACCACATAGAATTGTCATCAAGGAAAATCATCAGTTGTCAAATCAAATCATTAGGTCAAATCCCAATTTTTCTATCATAGAGAGATCTATAGTCCAAAACATATCAAGTCATTATCAGACATCATGTCAAAACTCCAAACATTGCTTATCTATATTAAACAACCAAATCATATCAAACTATTGTAGTACAAACTTTAAACATAATGACATATCTATATGCATGTCTCGGTCACCTGTAAACATAAGTTCAGTCTATATATTCATATTGTAGTAAACATTCAAGCTTTATTGCTCACATATCTTTTTGTTGTCTTCTCCACATTTATAGGACTGACACCCTTCAGGTGAACATCTGATTTCATTCACATTTTTTTGTGTCCAACAGGCATATTCACACTCATAGGCCTTCCCTGTAGGCTATTGGGAGATTATAATCACACCCTTAAAGATGTTATGCGAGCAATTGAGGCTTGCCAATCTCTCTATGAAGCATTGTATGTAAGCGAATGTGGTTGGATCTACCCAGAAATATCTCAATGCCTCGATCACACCCTTGAGCTTTCTTTCGTGCGAATGGGAGGCTATATTCACACCTACAGGATTTATTCAGTGCGACTGAGGCTTAGAGTAAGAGAAAACTCTCTCACCTTAGATCAAAAGTTTGCTGCAAATCATCAATGCCAGATATTTGTCTATTCAAGCCCATAAATCATACTTTAACAATAAAGAGTATATAATGAAAATTTCAATAGGAGAATGCATCTTATCGATAGGTTCTCCCTCTGAATGGCAATCCACTTTAGTCATATTCATTCATGCCATCAACTGTATATAATGCTATCAATCATCAATAGATCTGCTAGATCATAAAATCAGACTATATCCACATATTCATCATGGTCATATATGTTATCATCAACTACTTCATCATGACATCAATCTGTCATCAAGGGTTAGTGTTAAAGAGCTAATAGGAGTAGACTTCAAGAATCATGATCACATGCATTACTTCTTCGTCACATAACTCAATCCATCAAGTCAGGGAATTCAATTTTATCATATGCCATAATAACGAAACATGTAAAAACATAACCATGGTCAACAAAATATCCTGAGTATCAGTCTCATAGTTATACTTCTATCATCATGGTTTCCATGCATTTCACAAACGAATGGTGTCAAATTACCATCTACTAGAATCAATGTGCCAACCTTATTTATAGGATAAATATATCCAGAATGATAGATATTATCCAAACATCAAGTATGCCACTATATCAAAGATCAACATTAAGTAGCCTCATAGAATCAAGAAGTTCATTATGTAAGAAGGTAAGATACTTGTTCAATATCAAGTAAACCATTTCATCATAATAACCATGAATCCAAATTACTTTCATATGCATGCATGAACCATTTGAGAAAGAGACATTCTCATCATACCTTAGGTCTTGCTAATATTACAAATGAAACATAACATTGAAACAATATGCCACGTATACCTTGTAGTGTTCAAATACCTGTGCACCATTTCGTTTGACATAGACAACTTGTAGCACTTAGTCATATTTTCATCAAGTGCCTCTTTACCTTTTCCAACTCTAACTTTTATTTCCTTCATCTCAAATGATCCTCAAGAAGGATCCTCTTATTACATCTCATAAAGGAGGTTAGAAAAATCCAAATACTCAAATATACATACATGAAGTATAAGTAATGATCAAAACAATAATCATATCTATAAGTCTAGACAAAAGTAAAGACATAAAGGAGCATCATAAGTCAAGAAATACTTATCTTCAATGAGAGGTGATCCTCTCCCTCTTGAACCAACCTTCAAGAGCCATCATTGTCCATTTTCCACATAACAATGTTGCCTTCAATCAAATTTATCAACAACCAGGCCTCCTTGAGACTATCCCATCTAGGGCTTCATAAAATTTGTCATAAGTGCTTGTGCATCTTCACACTAACCATGCAAGGCATCATATCTCAAATATCAAATATTTTCCATAAACTAGGGTTTATCTCAAACCTTAACCTCATAATATCCATCAAACCCCAATAAAAAAATTGCCTAAGGTTTTCTTCAAACCCTAAAATTCATTTAGGTCTCCTCCATCTTCTGTTGCTTCCATCAAAGGTGTCTCCATGGGGGTGATATCCATGACTTTTCTTTAGCCCAACTCTGATTCCATGTTAATTTTTCATAGGGCTATATTGTTCTTTGCTTTGATAATTGCATTTCTTTATTAACACATTAAGTTCACCCCATTTAATCATAACATTATTCAGATTTACATCATTATTCATCATCATATGCAACTATGTAGAAAGAAAAATATCATTATCATCATCAATGCAGCGGAACATAAAGGAACAATAGAATAAAATCATTCACACATAGAGACACCAGGATTGGTCGAAGATCAGGGTAAAACCCAATATGGGGAAAACCCTTTCAAATTATTCTTCTTAATAGATAATCATCAAATGATGCAGTAAAAGATAGTACAATGATCCATATCTTCATCTATGCAACTAATCAACAAAACAACTACAACATCCATTAAATGAACCCAAAAATGTATATACTCAAAACCTTGATTCTGAAGACTGCAATGAATTGTCACTGTTTGTAGTCAACAATTGAACCTTGTGGTCACTGAGAGAAATCATTGGAAGACTAAGATTTCATATTTTAGTTCATGGTTGCATGAAGGAGGATATATGTGAGTGATTATGGCAACCCAATATCTTCCTTAAGCCTGACAAGCGAGAGACTGGGGTCAGATATGGACTACAGAAACCCTAACTCCCAATCACATGCACAGTGAGTTGTCCATGCAACTGGAAGGCTCTAATCACAGGTATGCACATTTGAGAGAGTGATTGTATTTGATATCATTCTATGTTGTGCTTGCGAATGTGCCCAAAACCCAAGATCTGAAATGCAAGCTTCAGACCCTGCAATTTCACGTTAGAGCGAACCCGATTCTCTACGGATGAGCCTCAGGCATGTGCGAGCAAAAACCAAGATAGAAGAGCCTCTCATGATTGTCTCCAAATGATATAGAGGTCACTTTTATTTATAGCCTTCCAAGGTGGTCCACTTTTCTTTAGGGCCGACCTTATCAAATATGCACATGTGGGATTTTCTTCATAAGTACAATTTCCAATATTCAATTTGAGTGATCTTTAGGTCAATTTTGGTCCTCTTGAAAAGAGGAATTAAATGAAATAATTATCTCCATCAAGGGAGCTATCCAAAGTGGAATTTGAATGTAGTTTCATATTTTTAAAAAGAATCAATTTAATTCGAAATGAAAAAAATTGAAAATCTATAGAAAAAAGCGGATTGCACGCAAATCAAGAAAAATAATATTTTATTGGGATTATCATACAATAAGGAGGTTAGGAAGTCAAGATATATATATATATATATTTCTAATTTCTAATTTTAATTTTTATGATTGAATTATTCTATCCCGACCCCGAATATACCATAATCGAGTGTTGTCATTAGGTCAGGTAATTGGACAGTTGGGCAGTTAGGCAGTTGGGCGGATTATTTATAAAAAAATTCATAGTTGGCCCGACTTGCTAGTTGGGTGGTTGGAAGGTCGAGTAGTTGGGAGACTATAATTTTATTTACAAAATATTTATGGATCCAACCTCCGACTTAAGTCTTCAAAAAGAACAAAAATATCTAGGGCCTTTTTTTTATTCATTTTTCTATGCACAAAAGAAAAAGGGTTCTTTTAAACCTCACAACATCAATGCAAATTATTCCGTGAATTTTAAAACTAAATGTTTCATATCACAAAATTCCACAACATGAGTCATGGAATGAACGAGCATTAGATTTTGATTTTGAAGTAGAAACAATGCTTGCACTAACACAGATCCATTCTATCTCTTTTTCATTCAATTAATTTATGCTAATGTCTCAAGTACATATGAGAATGAAAAATGACCCAGATTTGCAATCATAGCTTCATTTCTTGCGTGCTACCTACTTAACATTAGCAATAAAGACTGGGTTTGTTAATGTCTAAATAATTTTTTGCATTCTACTTGCTTGAAGCTAGCAATGAAGACCTGGTTTGGTAATTTCTTAATAATTGTTTGCATGTGACATAGTTAATGTTACCAATGAAGACTAGGGTTGATAATCTCTAAACAAATTCTTCAGGCAACTGGAAGCATACTACATACCCGTTATGCATAAAACTATTCATCCAAGTAAAATCCAATGTTGTTTTGATTTTAAGTAATCAATATTTTTTAGATAGAAAGCTTTGAAGATGCTTGTATCATACCTGACGATATTCTAGATTCTATTGAAGGCAATACATAAGAACCATATCAAAATAGTAGGGGAAAATGAGTAACCAACTTTTTGGATTCTGAATCTATGAACATAGAAGGGTATAACTAAGATCGCCACATATATCATATTTATTACATTTTCCATTGTTTTTTCTCCGATGGAAGAGATTTGAGGGTATCCTGGACAATGCATAATTACAAAATCAACAAGAGGAAATTTATGAACATTGACTAGGTACATGAAAGGAAATAACGCTGCTAAAACTTGCCTCTATTTCAATAAGAACTGTGGAAAACGAGTAGGAAAATGCAATGTTTCCCAATGATAGGAAGATATACCCTGTGTTCTTTGTTGACGTAAGTTTAACAAATAGTACTCCGATTAGGGTTGCATACAGATTATTTTTACCTGCAAGAATCCTTAGATTGAATTTATGTTAGTGAATGTACTTCTCATTCATATCTTTATCAGAAAATACAATTTCTATAGCTATAATTAAATTAGATGAGAAAATACAAAGAAAGATATGAAAAAAGAAGGCAAACCTGCAACTTTTGTTATGCTAAGACCAAGCCCATGGCTACAATGGTTGAAAGCCATGAAATTTCCTCCAAGCTTGGTACTCGATACAATATAAGATTTAACACACCAAACATAACCATGTACATATTGCTCGATATCTGACAACGAGCATTTTTCCCTTGTTCATGAAAGCATGTTTCCTTTTTTTCCACTCTATTACAAGAACAATAGTTAGACTTCACTACACATCAATATAATCTCTAGCCTAACCAAAACATATCCTAAAACTATTTGAGAAGATGCTGTGTGCTACTAGTTTACAATTGATGCTTACATCATGTTGATAACTGCTATAATTGTGTAAGAAGCTAGACACCCATAAAGATTTGAATATTGAGCCCAAGCACATAGGGATACCTTGTAGCCTCCTAGTGCAAAAATAAATATATCATAATTTTTCTTGTGAAAAAATACCTTAGTATGAATGTAAACCAGAAAAGTTCGAAAAGGACTAGAGTAAAGAATGTTATTCATGAGTTGTTGGTTTACCTAGAAATGGCCTTCACATCATCCCTGTTTTGATAGTTTCGGGATTCAATGACTGGGTGTCACAACTTGTAACATTTTGTAAGTAGAACAACAATATAATACACAACTAATGAGAAATATAGGAGAATGGGTTATTTGAAAAAGAACACGACAAAATAAATACTTAGAAGAAAATTAAAAAATTCTAGGCAAAATAACTTATGATCAAATTAATTATCATATTGACATTGAAATATTAAAATCTACAATGCACAAAGACCAGTTTCAGCTTCAACAATGACTGCATTATTAACTGTGTCATGATTATCTGGGTACATACTACTAGCATGTTGAACACATGAAATGTCATATCAGTGAACTCAAAGCGCATTTAATAAAACTTCCCAAGAATATTAAATAATAGGTAAGAGGTGCCTAAAAACCGCATACCTCATTATTCATAAATTTATGCTTTTCCGTTCGCTTAGTGACGCCACTGTTTGAAGTGTGGTGCACGTGTTTTGCATCATCATTGAGCTTAGTTAATTGATTCACTGATAATATTGGAGCAGGAAGAACAAGTGGTTGAAGAGAAACTCTTGGAACATTCTCTGTTACACTCCGTAACTCTGTTTTGACATGTTCATCTAACATACATTTGTTTATTATTTCATTCATAGAAATAACAATTTCTCCCTCAATTTTAGGGTTAAATGAAACTGAATTAACATTGGACATAGTTCTACTATGGTTAATAGATAAAGGGATAAAATCACTTGGATAAATGGTTCAAGATGTTTGCAATATTTCTAAAGTAGGTGAGTCCAAAGATAGAAGTTTACTAATATTTGTATCAATGATACTGATTGGTTATTCTTACAACCAAAGCATAGAGCCTAAAGTGACATGAGAGATAAAAAATAAGCATCCATGTCACTAATGATTCGGAGATTATTTTGCAAATTTTTGAATGTCTTTTTTAGAATATATCTGGATTAGTAAATTGCATATGTTACATAATAAATACTCAAAATACCTAAGAGAATGTTTTTAGGAAAAATTTTATCCTAGTGAGAGAGTAAAATCTGTCATAATGTCTAATTAAAAGTGATTATATAGGTCTATGAAAAATTTATGATAACAGTTCAAAGTTTAAAAAAACTAATATGTTTATTAATCATAGCAATGACATTGTTCTATAAAAAATGGATGATTGATTGCAAATAGTACATATATCCTTCACCATTCACTAAAGATTCATTATCACATGCCAAAGATTCAAAACTATTAACATATTCTATGATTAATAAGAATCAAAATAGCTTGCAAAGAAAAAACACGTGGCTACAGAAACCAGGCATGCTTGTTACCATTCATGGTTGGGGGAAAAAACCAAGAAATTATTTGGTACCATAGTTGTAGCACTTAACATTAGAAGAACCACAATTTCCTTAGATTATAGTTAGATTTGCAATTTTTTGCAAGTTGATATGCATTATAAGAGGAAACAAAAAAATTAGAAAACAAAAATGAGATGCAAGTTTTCTTAATTCATTAGATCATAAATTTGCAATTATATATAACTGCAATCAAACACTATATAGCTTAGAAAAGGAAAACCTGTGTACAAGAAAGAAAATAAAAAAAAACATACAACATGAAAAAAACACTTGTGCAAATAGGAAAATAAATTCTCTCGAAGATTTGATGTACGTGAAAAAAGAAAGATGGCACAGATTTCTCAATGCTCCTATAGAGACTTTTTTTGACACAAAACATGTTATCCATGATAATTCACTAAAATAAATTTTAGTTTTATTAGTCAAGGTTTTCTACCATTGATATTTTCATTTATCTGTTAAATAGGTTGTTGTGCTTTATATTTGGAGATTAATAAGAAAGAACAGGTCCATTCTATTTGTTTTGGAAAAATTCCCATATTCCCATATTCTCATCCCATTACACCCATTCCTACTCTAGTTGTGTTTCCCATTCCTACTATAGCCAAGTTCCCCTTTTTATATTTTAATATCATAAACTATGTCAAACATCCCATTTTAATATATAATTATCACATATATTAAAGTCCCAAACATTCAACCTACACTACCACCAATGCAATAAACCAGAACCCACCCCCAGACATGAAATGGCATAAAACGCAACCTAATAAGATGTCGGGTCCACCCATGGTTAAAACTTGCGCATTTCCCACTCCCAATCACAATCCTATTTTAATTTGATGGTTCTAAGTGATTTTCGACCCACCCCCCGCTATGTTTCTCTTTATCGACCGGGGGCGGGGGGGGGGTCTGAAAAGTGGTTTCCCCGCCACTACATGTCCCCCCCTCGTCATTTCGCACCCCCCTCTCAATACCATAAACCACTTCGAGCCCCCTCCAAAAACGGTTTTCCCTTCTCCTGCCATAACCCACAATCTCGGTTACATCACCCTCCACTTTTGATTCATCGCCACTCCCCTATTGCCACATAGCTCCTTTCACTTATCACGTCCCACCAACTATCCTAACCCCACCTTCACATCATCTCCCAACCTCCATCCACAAAGTGCCAACTCAGCCATGGACGTCTACTCCCATCCTGATAGTATGTTCATTCCCTCCAATCCCCAACTGCCATGTGGTCCATCCTGCATGAACAGTTTTGAGAGAAATGGTTTTCCTTCTTTCCTTCATAAACATATATTGCAATGGGATTTCCAGATTGATCGACGACCCAGATCAACTAAAACTTCCACTCCATGACACAATGAGTGTGTTTTTCAGCCTTTTTCAGCAGCATGGACATTCAAGAGACACTAAGAAAACTAGGCAGAGACACAGAGACAATGAGGTGCTTTCAGCACATTTCAATAGTAAAAAACAAAACAAGGATTCAAAGAGCTAGATGTATGAATTTCCACAAATACAGTGCCAAGATTTAAATTATCGTACCAGTCCATATGACTCCCTTTTGTATTCGAACTATGTTGTAACAGAAAAATCCCTAAGAAGGCTCAAAGTTTTAATAATAAGATAAGATTAGATCTCATAGTTGTTGATTGAATCTAGCCCATGTGGCAGATTATGTAATTGGATCTCTTCCCTATAAATATGTAGATTTCCGACTCTGCACAGAGGGGATTGATGATGTGAGAACCATTGTTATATTGTTTTCAATTAATAGAAAATACAGTTTGTAGAAATTCTATTTTAACCGAGTGATAAAATTTTGGTGCGTCTGATGGGAGCCAAAAAGATCCTTTTTTCAAGATTCTCTTTGAGTCTCTTCTTTCTAATTCCTGAGGGTAACAGGAAATCAGAAGTTCCAAAGGTTTTGATATTACCCTAGCGACTCCACTCTTAAATAATATTGAAGATTGAAGTTTCATGGTGACTCCACTGCTTGCAGATCAGTAGCTTGAAGATTTTCAAGATGAGTTCTACCGCAAGTCTATTTCAGTCATCAATGAAGGTGAAGTTTCTTTCATTTGTAAGCTTAAGTGATGGATTTAGTTTTTATTATGAGTTGTCCATATATGATCCACTACTAATTTTGTTCAAGCATAGTCGAGAAGCCTAGGTGTTGGATCAACTCTTTGTCTGGTTATACTGGAGATTTTATATTGCTTGAATTAAGCAAGTGGATTCTCAGATGTTAGAATAAGACATAAATAAGCTTGCTAGCCAAGCATTTCCTTCAGGTTTAGATTACATGTTGCAGTTTTCTTTTCAGTTTGGTGAAGTGGGTTTGATGTAGTCTTAATATTGGGAGCAACTCAACGATCAGCAAAATGGTCTGTTGGTTCTTGGCTACACCACATGGGTGTAACATCCCCATTTTTTATAATGTTATCCATGATAACTCACTAAAATAAATTGTAGTTTTATTAGTCAAGGTTTTCCACCATTGATCTTTTCATCTATTTGTTGTTTTTCTGAAAGAGGTTGATGTTCTTTATATTTGGAGATTAAGGAGAAAGAACAGGTCCATTCTATTTGTTTTGGAAAAATTCTCGTATTCCCATATTCTTATCCCATTACACCCATTCCTACTCTAGCCGAGTTCCCCTTTGTATATTTTAATATCATAAACTATGTCAAAAGTCCCATTTTAATATATAACTATCGCATATATTAAAGTCCCAAACATTAAACCTACACTACCCCTGATGCAATAAACTAGAACCCACTCCTGGATGCGAAATAGCATAAAACACAATCTAATAATATGTCGGGTCCACCCATGGTTAAACCTTGCACATTTCCCACTCCTGATCGCAATCTCATTTTAATTCGATGGCTCTAAGGTTTTTTCGGCCCCCCCGTTATGCTTCTCTTTATTGATGGGGGGGGGGAGGGGAGAGGGGCGGGGCGTCCGAAAATTGATTTCCCCACCGCTACATGTCCCCCCTCATCATTTCACACCCCCCCTCAATACCATAAACCACTTCAACCCCCTCCAAAAATGGGTTTTCCCGCTCCCGCCATAACCCACATTCCCAGTTATGCCACCCTCCACTTCTGCTTCATCACCACTCCCCTACTGCCATGCAGATCCTTCTTCCTATCACTTCCCACCAATGATCCTGACCCCACCTTCATGTCATCTCTTGGCCTCCATCCACAAAGCACCAACTCAGCCATGGACGTCCGCTCCCATCCTGATAGTACACTCATTCCCTCTAATCCCTAGCTGCCATGTGGCCCATCCTGCATGAACAGTTTTGAGAGAAATGGATTTCCTACTTTCCTTTGTAAATGCAAACCACAATGGGATTTCTAGATTGATTGACAGCCTAGATCAATGAATGCTTCCACTCTGTGAGACAACAAGAGTGTTTTTCGACATTTCTTCAATATTATGGACATTAAAGAGACAACAAGAAAACAAGGCAGAGACACAAAGACAATGAGGCACTTTCAACACGTTTCAACAACAAACAACACAACAAGGATTCAAAGGGCCATATGTATGAATTTCCAAAAATACAATGCCGAGATTTAAATTATCGTAATAGTCCATACGACTCCCTTTTGTATTCAAACTTTGTTGTAATAGAAAATCCCTAAGAAGGCTCGAAGTTTTGTTAATCAGATATGATTAGATCTCATAGTTGTCAATTGAATCTAGCCCAGGTGGCAGATTATGTAATGGGATCTATTCCCTATAAATATTTAAAATTTCAACTCTGCACAGGGGGATCGATGATGTGAGAACCACTGCTATATTGTTTTCAATTAATAGAAATTACAGTTTGCAGAAATTTTGTTTTAACCTAAGATTCATTCTGGTTTCAGTCCCATCCTATCATGTTCCTTTGTTTTTATCAGTTTTCACAGTTTGTTGATTACTTGGAAATCTGTCAAATAGCTCCAACTTCCTTTAATTAGTCATGATTACTATAAATTTCCTGATCCACCTTAGTAAGCCAAAGATGCCTTAGTTTCCGTAAAATAATGTTGCTTATTGTTGTTTTTCTTTGACTGACTCCATGCCCAATGGTGGCTGCCCTCACACTCTTTCACCTAAAAAATCAAATAGAAAACTAGAGTTAGCCATCTGCATTCTTAAAAAATATTGAGAGAGCCCTCTTAGATTGGAAGGGCTAGCTTCCAATTAAAAGTTGGTTTGAAATAATTACACCGGGTTGAAAGGTTGACACAACCCAATCTGCTCCAGCTGAGTGATAACATTTTGGTGCATCTTCCAGGAGCTGAAAAGCTCCTTTTTCAGGATTCTCTTTGAGTCTCTTCTTTCTTATTCTTGAGGGTAACAGGAAATTAGAAGTTCCAAAGGTTGTGATATTACCCTGATGACTCCACTCTTAAAGAATAATGAATATCGAAGTTTCATGGTGACTCCATTGCTTGCAGACAGTAGCTTGAATATTTTTAAGATGAGTTCTATCGCAAGTCTATTCTAGTCATCAATGAAGGTGAAGTTTCTTTCATTTGTAAGCTCAAGTGATGGATTCATTTTTTATTCTGAGTTGCCCATATAAGATCCACTACTAATTTTGTTCAAGTATAGTTGAGAAGCCCAAGTGTTGGATCAACTCTTTGTCTGGTTATATGGGATATTTTATATTGCTTGAATTAAGCAGGTGGATTTTCAGATGTTAGAATAGGACATAAATAAGCTTTCTGTTAAGAAATCTACCGCATAGAGATAAATTATCACTGAGATTTACCGAGATTTACAGAGAGGAATAATAAAATAACCAGCAACAATACACAGAAATATCATGTACATGATATTTATCCAGGAAAACCCCAAATCCAGGGAAAAGACCAACCCAATGAGATATCATTAGCATTGGCTAAAAACCTGGCCAATCCAGCCAAGTGAGCCTTCATCACTCACCTCCAGGCCTACATTACAATGAAGTATTCCCAGCCTTTTATAGGCTCCATTACATGCAATACCACAGACCATAATACCATGGGTACACTATACCATGTGCCCAAAACTACTACTATTTAACCTCAACCTTGACTCAAACCCTGAGTCAATTTTAGCTAACAATTCCCCCCTTAATCTTGACTTGGGGTTCCTTGACTAAATCCAGCCAAAACCTGCTAAGTGAGACAATCCCACTCACTCTAGAAATTACCCCCTTCAAAGTTTTTATCCGAGATTTGTTAACCCAACACCCCCCTATTACCTAGGCCTAACCCAGACTTAGGTAGTTACCCAGGGGTATGCATGTCTTACAAGGTATTATAGTAGTATGCCCATTTACATTTAAATTAAAAATTTCATTCCATTATATTATATTTTTTTTGTTTACCCTTGTTGTTGTCTTTGTACATGATCCGAATTGGATCCATGAAGAAAAGTCATCAGCAAACCGTGACTATATCAGGTCGGATAGGCTTCAAACAATTAAGAGAAGTGATCAAAAAAACCTCTAAAACAGTGGCAGTCAGCAGCCAACGTGGAACGACGAGGACCTCAGTCAAAGCATGCTAACCGAGGCCCATGGAGACTGCGCAGGAGGTGAAACTAACCCTTGGGAGGCCCAGATCGGGAAAAGGAGGCAATTTTTGATGCGCGATTAGCGCTTAGCGCTAATCGTGCATCACTGGGAAAAACCCCTCGAGAAGGAGAGGCCTCGAGTGCTCAGCCGCATTAGAGCTAGGAAAACTGCGGGGAAAAAGGCTAAAGGCAAGGCGGGACCCGCGCTCCAAAAACCAACGGTATTTATTGGGGGCACCCTTGGGCGGTAAGCAGTTTTAGTGAAAACGGAGCGATTCCACTCAAAGAATGATGCGTGGCAAGTAGAGGAGAGAGAAAATCGCCCTCATCACACGCTAACAGTCGAGCAAGTCAACCGCGCAAAATGTGCGAATGGCATCAGATCTAGAGGCCCCAGATCTAATGGTCGAGATCGCGCTCGATGGGAAAGCTGGAATCGGCAGGGGATTAAGCCACAATCTATAGGAATTGACATTCGATTTGACTGCCAAGGTGGCAGATGACTCATTCCATGATGTAACGGAAAAACCAAATTGACGAAGCAAGTCGGGGCAGTTGCAGGAGGACAAGTGGCCACTCCCTATGAGCCTGATGATGACGCCGAAACAGGGAACTCCAAGTAAAGCTGCAGTAGGTGATCTGACGGGAAGTGGAAGGGGAATCGAATAGCCATGAGATCAAATGGCTTTAAAGCCATGAATAGACAAATAGAAGATAGAGGAGAGAAAAGGAAGAAGACAGAGAAAACGAAAAAAGACAGTGAAGCAAAAAGCAGAAGGAAGACAGAGGGCTGAGCTAACCAAAGGCAGCGTTGAGCACCAGAGAGCTTGAGAGATTCAAGCCATCTTGGAGGGGATCTATCAATATTGAGCACCACATTGGTCTCCTTCCATTAAAGACCAGAGAGGTCAAAGAGTTGGTGAAGAAAAGAGTCTGTGCACTCTAGTGGCCTGGGGAATCCAAAAGCCACCCTGCCAAGAAAATTCTGTTTCAGGAGACTCACATTGAGCTCCTTCATTGTAATTCTTTGGTTAAAGACACAATAAAATAAGGCCAACACTAAGAGCTGGACCAGAGATGTAGCCCTAGAGGATAGGGTGAACTCCTTATTAACTTCTTGTGTTCTTGTATTTTCTTATTGTATTTCTCTGTTGTTTTCCATTTCAAGTGTCTGTGTACTTGCAATCTGATCGATCCTTTGTCTAAATAACATAGACACACACTAGCACATGAGTCTGTAAAACCTTCATGTGATAAATCTTAGCTGAGATCACTCATAGGGTGATTATCAGATCAAGTGGTATCAGAGCTTTAGGCTGAAAGGCTTAGACAAGCTTGTGTTGGTTTAGCTGTGAATGCTCACTAGATCAAAGCTCAAATTAGGAGAAGGAGAGTTGGTGGCAACTAATCCTAAAATTGGGAGAGTCTATCCTTGGAAGAAAATGTCAGAGAAAGGTTTTGTGGGACCAGACCCTCAATTCATAGAGAGTTTCCTAGCCATAAAGTCCATGGTAGAAGAAATGTATAGGGACTTTAGAAAAGATAAGGATGAAGACTCATTAGACTCTAAACATGACAAAGAAGAAGATGAGTCTCACTTCCATGACCACTCCAAAGGAAAGGGGAAAGAGGAAAGCTTTCTCACACCTCCTAATAGCCTCGTGCATAACAAGAAGGCATCTTTAATCAAGCTAGATGTTAAATTTGATTTGCCTATATATGATGGAGAGTTAAATGCAAAAAAATTGGACAATTGGATTAGACAAATTTATTGCAGAGTTCAAAACATTGACTCAAACAAGAGCAAGATTCAGCTGGCAAGCCTATGCCTAGGAGGCAGTGCCTTGGTTTGGTGGGAAGGCAGGACCCAAGCTAATATGAGAAGACATGGTAAGACTATCTCTGTCTGGAATGAATTTGTTTCTGCAATCAAAAAGTAGTTCTATCCATTGGCCTACATGCAACAAGCCATGATGAGTTGGCAAACTCTTCGACAATTGAAAGGGCAAAGTGTGCAAGGGTACGCTCAAGAATTTAGAAAGAGAGCATTGATTCTATGAATCTCATTAGACTCACCAGAGACTCTGTTGAAGTACATTGGTGGTCTACACAACTACATGAGGCATACCATCCTCATGTTTAATCCCACTAGTATAGATGAGGTATCTGTACAAGCTACTCATCTAGAAGCTAGAGGAAAGAATGGAAATCCAGAATTTGGGGGACTATCCCAACCCACTGCAAGCAAGAGCAAGGAGAAAAGAAAGCAAAAGTGGAAAGCAAGGAAGGCTAACACTGCACATAAGAGCAAAGCTTCATGCACTCATTGTAAAAAGGATGGGCATGATGATGAGCACTGCTGGATTCTGCATCCAGAGCTGAGGCCTAAGAAGTTCGAGGGCAAGAAGAAGAAGATTGTTGCGGTTATTCAGAAAGATTTGGGGTCAGACTCAAGAGATGAAACAATTATTGTAGCCACATGTATCAAAGGTAAGAATTCTAAAGCATCTACTAGTAATTCTGTTCAATCTATTATTGATGAAGAAAATGAGAGAAAAAGACATGAGCTTTTCCATATTCGAGTTGTTTCCAAACATCAAAAGATTGGTACTTTGTTTGATAGTGGCTCACAAGTAAATTTAATTTCTGAAGCAATTGTAAAGAAATTGGGATTAGCAACTACACCTCACAAGAAACCATACCCATTAGGATGGTTGAATGATAAAGCACAACTACAAGTGACTAGACAGTGCAAACTCAAGTTTTCTTTTGGGTCAACATTTGTAGATGAGGTTGAGTTAGACATAATTCCTTTGGATATATGTGGAATTGTTTTAGTAAGTCCTTACTAAAGCTATCTTCTATAGAGCTGTGAACAAGTATCTACTTGTTAAAGATGGAATCAAATACTTTGTAAGAGCTCATAAGCTCAAGAATAATTATACTCTCATAAACTCATGGCAGATGAAAAGAATGATAAATTCATGCAAACAATTCTTACTGATGGTTGTAAAGGAAAAGAAACCTGATAAAACCAATATATTTGAGGGTTTTAATGCTAAACAGCGAGCTGATATTACATGATATTATTTTGCAGCAAGATGTTCCATTGCCTAACATTGGAATGCACATGTTGTCAGCTTTAGAGAATGCTGAAATCAAGAAGCAAGTGCAGGAGTTGCTTGAGAAGGGGTTCATCAAGCCTAGCACATCACCATGTGGGTCACCAATCGTTTTGGTGAAAAAGAAAGATGGCTCATGGAGGATGTGCATTGATTACCGAGAACTGAATAAGATAACAATAAAAAATCGTTATCCCCTTCCTCGCATAGATGATCTTTTAGATCAATTGAAGGAAGATGTTTATTTCACCAAGCTAGATTTGTATAGTGGATACCATCAGGTCAGAGTTGCAGAACAAGATGCATGGAAGATTGCTTTCAAAATAAAGTAGGGATTGTATGAGTGGCTGGTTATGCCTTTTGGCTTAACTAATGCTCCTGCTACTTTCATGAGATTAATGAATGATGTACTCATACCTTTTCTTGATGATTTCGTTATCGTGTATCTGGATGACATTCTGATTTTTAGTAAAACGTGGGAAGAACACTTAAAGCATGTTAAGCAGACATTAGATGTTTTGAAAAGAGAAAAACTTTATGTTAAACTCTCAAAATGTGAATTTGGCAAAACATCTTTGAATTATTTGGGTCATATAGTAGTGGGTGGTGAATTGAAAATAGATCCCTCTAAAGTGGCAGTCATTGTAAACTGGCCTAAACCCAAGTCTACTACAAAAGTGAGAAGCTTCTTAGGAGTAGCACAATATTGGAGGAAGTTCATTTCTAACTTTTCCTCAATTGCAGCTCCCTTACATGCTTTAATAGGATTGAACAAGGTGTTTCAGTGGGGAGGAAAACATCAGAAAGCCTTCGACACCTTGAAAGAAAAGATTAGTATAGTTCCTGTACTAGCACTACCTGATCTGCAAAGACCATTTGAGATCCAAACAGATGCCAGTGACTATGCCATGGGAGCAGTGTTGACACAACACGATAAACCCATATGTTATTATTCTAAGACTTTTAATCCTACAGTAGTTAACTACCCTACATATGATAAAGAATTGTATGCATTAGTTTAGAGTGTGAAAAAGTGGAAACATTACTTAATGGGCAAAGAGACAGTAATACATACTGATCATCAACCACTTCAATATCTACACTCCCAAACTAAGTTGCAGCAATCAAGACATTACAGATGGATGGGTTTTCTACAACAGTTTCATTTAGTTATTAGATATAAAAAGGGCATACATAACAAAGTTACAAACATGTTATCTAGACCCATTATAAATGTATCTACTATACTTAAGCATAATTTTGTGCTACATGAAAGCTACATTGAACAATATGCTCAAGATATAGAATTTAAAGATGTATATGCAACTTTGAGTCAAGGCAAAAGAGTAGAAGAATTGGATTATCATGTAAAGGACTGACTCTTATATCATTGTGGGAAACTCTGTATTCCACAAACTGAGAGAGGAAAGATAATTAGAGAAGCACACACTTCTCTGATATTAGGTCACTTTGGGGTAAGTAAGACAGTTGCACAACTGCAAAGATTTTGTTAGTGGCAAAAAATGAATGAGACAATTTCTAGATATGTAAGAGGGTGTACTATGTGTGCTAAAAGCAAGCCCAGCAATAGAAAACTAGGCTTGTACACTCCATTACTAGTACCTTCTCACCCTTGGGAAAGTATTTCCATGGATTTTGTTGGGGGACATCCTAAATCTAGAAAAGGTCATGATTATCTATATGTTGTTGTGGATAGGTTCAGTAAAATGTGTATTTTGATACCTTGTAATGAACAAATTACAGCTGAACAAATTGAAAAACTGTTCTTTGAACATGTATGGGTTCATTTTGGGTTACCCACTTCTATTATATTTGATTGAGACACTCGATTTGTGGGGAAGTTTTGGTCAAGTCTATGGGAACTAATGGACACCAAACCGAAGAAAAGCACAGCTTTTCATCCACAAATTGATGGCCAGACAGAAGTAGTTAATAGGACAGTGATCTAGTTACTCAGAGGATATTGCAGCAAACATCCAAAGCTTTGGGATGAACATTTGTATTATGTGCAACATTCTCACAACAGAGAAAAACATTCTTCTACATAGAGACCTCCTTTTGAGACCTATTTTGGTTTCACACCAAGGTCTCCTTTGGATTTTGCCTTTGGTAAAGATACCATAGTTGAGGGACACAATGATGTGGACAGGGCAACTAGGTTCATTGAAAAAATCCAGGAGATCCACCAGGCAGTACAGGAACAACTGGAGAAGAGCCAAGCCAAGTACAAGGCTAGGCATGACAAGCATTAGATGGAGCATAGTTTTCAAGTTGGTGACTAGGTCTGGCTATATATCAGCAAGGACAAGATGCAAGGTGAAGGTAAAAAACTAAAGCCTATCAGGTATGGACCTTTCAAAATACTTGAGAAGATTGGTGAAAATGCTTTTCGCCTTCATCTACCAGCTTACATGCACATCTACTCAGTCGTAAATGCAGACTGCTTGAGATTGTTTGAACCTTCAATGATTGAGGACCCTGAAGAGCAGAGTCAATTGCCTTCTATTGATGACCTGCTACCTAAATATATCAATGAATTGCATGAAGACACAATCTTAGATAGGAAGGTGAGGACGACGCACAAAGGAGATGTCAAGTACCTCAGAATTGGGCTCAAAGGTTCAAAGCCGAGCAGTGCAAAGTGGATTGAGATTGGGCAAGTGAGAAAAAAATACCCTCACTTAGTCGATGCTTGAAAATGAACTTTTGGTGGTCCAAAAGCTTTTCAGTGGGAAGGCCATGGTTCGAATTGGATCCATGAAGAAAAGTCATCAACAAACCATGACAATATCAGGTCAGACAAGCTTCAAAGAATTAAGAGCAACAATCAAAAACACCTCTAAAATAGTGGAATTTAGCAGCCAACATGGAATGACGAGGACCTCGGTCAAAGAACGCTGATCGAGGCCCATGCAGATTGTGTCGGAGGTGAAACTAGCCCCTGGGAGACCCAGATCGGGAAAAGGATGTAGTTTTTGATGCGCGATTATCGCTAATCATGCATCGTTGGGAAAAACCCCTCGTGAAGGAGAGGCCCTGATCACTCGGTTGCATGAGAGCCAGGAAAACCGTGCGGAAAAAGGCTAAATGCAAGGCAAGACCCGCACTCCAAAAACTAGCGGTATTTATCGGGGGCACCCTTGGGCGGTAAGCAGTTTTAGCGAAAACAGAGCGATTCCACTTAGCGGCTGATTCATGGCAAGCAGAGGAGAGATGAAACCGCCACTCATCGTGCGCTAATAGTCGAGAAAGTCAACCGCACGAAATGTGCGAATGGCGTTGGATCTGGAGGCCCCAGATCTAATGGCGGAGATCGTACCCAATGGGAAAGCCGGAATCGGCAAGGGATTAAGCCACGATCTATATGAATTGACGTCTGATTTGACCGCTAAGGTGGAATATGACTCATTCCACGACGTAATGGAAAAATCGAATTGATG
Source organism: Pinus tabuliformis (assembly GCA_031772625.1). Lineage (NCBI taxonomy): Eukaryota > Viridiplantae > Streptophyta > Pinopsida > Pinales > Pinaceae > Pinus > Pinus tabuliformis. The sequence goes on from CM062819.1 coordinate 1,099,153,837, forward strand.
AAGCAAGTTGGCACAGTTGCAAGAGGACAAGTGGCCACTCCTTGTGAGCCTGATGATGACGCCGAAAGAGGGAACTCCAAGTAAAGCTACAGCAGGCGATCTGACGGGAAGTGGAATGGGAATCGAACAACCCTGAGATCGAATGGCTTTAAAGCCATGAATAGACAAACAAAAGACAGAGGAGAGAAAAGGAATAAGACAGAGAAAACGAAGAAAGACAGTGAAGCAGAAAGCAGAAGGAAGACAAAGGGCCGAGCTAACCAAAGGCAGTGTCGAGCACCAGAGAGCTTGAGAGATTCAAGCCATCACAGAGGGGATCTGTCAGGACTGAGCACCACACTGGGCTCCTCCCATTAAATACCAGAGAGGTCAAAGAGTTGGTGAGGAAAAGAGTCTGTGCACTCTAGTGGCCTGGGGAATCCAAGAGCCACCCTGCCAAGCAAATTGTATTTCAGGAGACTCACATTGAGCTCCTTCATTGTAATTCTTTGCTTCAAGACACAATAAAAGAAGGCCACCATTGAGAGCTGGACCGGAGATGCAGCCCTAGAGGATAGGGTGAACTCCTTATTAACTTCTTGTGTTCTTGTATTTGCTTATTGTAATTCTTTATTGTTTTCCATTTCAAGTGTTTGTGTATTTTCAATTTGATCGATCCATTGCCTAAATAACATAGACACACACCAGCACATGAGTCTGTAAAACCTTCATGTGATAAATCTTAGCTGAGATCACTCATAGGGTGATTATCAGATCAATACATATGACATCAATGTCGATATAAAAAGAACCCATCTAACAAATTACATGGGTCGTCGGTTGCTTTAACTGCCAGTTATCTAGGCATTATTTTCAGTTATATGGTTCATTAATTAATTAATCCATGTGTAACATATCCTCCTCAGCCACTCAATCTTTCATGACCCAATAGTGTGTAGCTTTGCTTCACAATCTATGGCTTTTGATCTAGATATGCAAGCAAAACTCAATTATCTCTTTATCTACGAGGCCAATACAAAACCTTGGCAACAAAAAATGTCCTTGTGAAGCCAACTTAGCCCTGATACCTGTTGTTAGAAAATTATATATTACAGAGCAATGGAACACATAAAAATATTTCAGAAATATAAACATGAAAAAACACATAAAACAAGAGAGACACAAATATACATGGTTCACCCAATTTGGGCTACGTCCATAGATAAACAACTAGTCCTTCCTTTTATATTATCCAACAAAATGAAGAGATACAACCTGCATCAAATCTGATGTAATTCCCTCTTTGCTCTCACACAATATCCTCTCTCTTTCTCGCTCAGAATACATATCTACATAGACACAATACAATTCCCTCATATATAGTGAGGGGTTGCCTTCTAGGGAAAAACCCTAAATTAAACATAAATTCTACCATCATATTTCCTCCTAATGAATGACCCAGATTAACTACAAAATTACAACATTTTACAAGGCAATTTTACATCTATTTTTAGCTTCGAGGGTGCTACCCCCGATCCCCCACCAGGGGGGGGGGGGGGCTCCAAATAATCACTGTTTCCCCACCTGGACCCCCCTGGAGGCACACATAAACGGGTGGCGTTGCTACCACATTACGAAATTGGGTCCAATGCGGCGATACCTCTAAAGAAATACGATAATCAGGCTCCACACCCAACAATCTCCCACTTGGAGATTGATTATAACAACTCCACCATTGCTTCATTTGTTGGACAATGAATCCACTTTGGACCTAGTTGTTTCTCATCTTCATCATCATACTTGAAGACCAATTGAAACTGAGAAAAATCTCAGTTTCTCCCTGGTTAAAACTTTTGTTAACATATCTACAGGATTCTGGTTAGCGTGTATCTTTTCCAACTTCAATTGTCCATCTTCCAACACTAACCATATTGAATGGTACTTGAGATGTATATGTTTAGTCTTGGAATGAAATGCAGAGTTCTTTGCAAGATTTAGCAGCAATATACTCTGCTTCATTTGTTGAGAGTGCAACAACACTTTGCAGTTTTGAAACCTAATTGACAATTGTTCCACCTACAGTAAACACATACCGTGTGGTGCTCCTCCTATTATCTCTATCACCCGCCATATCTACATCAACATATCCCTATAGAGAAATGTTTGAACCACCAAAGCATAATGTTTTATTTTTGGTACCTCTCAAATACCTAAGAAGCCACTTCACCTCCATCCAATGTTCTTTTCCTGGATTGTTCATGTACCTGCTTACAACTCCCACTGCATGTGAAATATCGAGCCTTGTATAGATCATTGCATACATTAGGCTTCCAACTGCTGATGCATATGGAACTTTAGAAATATAAGCCATTTTTTCCCAAGTCTTGGGACACACTTCCTTATTTAGTTTGAAATGGCTAGCCAAAGGTATACTAACTGGTTTTTCATTCTGCATGTTATATCTTTTCAACACCTTTTGTAAGTACTCACTCTGAGACAATGTTAATTTGTGATTCTTCCTATTTCCAGTTATTCTCATACTAAGGATTTGTTTTGCAACACCCAAATCCTTCATTTCAAATGAGTTTGCCAATTTTATTTTGAGCACATTTATTTCCTGCATGTTAGAACCTACAACAAGCATGTCATCTACATACAATAACAATATAATATAGCTGCCATCATTTTTCTTTTTGAGATAAACACAATGATCAGAGAGACATCTAGTATAACCTTGTTCAAACACAAACCTGTCAAATTTTAGATACCACTTCCTTGGAGCCTGTTTTAAGGCATATAATCTCTTCTTCAACCTACACACTAGTTTCTCCTTCCCTTTGACCTCATATCCTTGTGGCTGTTGTTTTATGAAAACTGTACCCATTCCAATGATTTTACAGGGTTTATCATCACCCAATCAAAGATGTCCAAAATATCCTTGAACATAATCATGAAAATGTTTCCTATCAGGTGTGGCATGGAATGAGGCCCTTGAATCTACCACCCAAGCATCAATAATATTTTCTAATGAAAGAATCAAAGCATATTTCAACACATCACCTGTCACTTTTGCTTCATGATTGTTTTCTTTCTGCGCGTCTCCTTCTTTTCCCTTCTGAGACTTGCAGTATTTCTTCAGGTGTCCTTTCTTCCTGCATTTCCAGCACACTATCGTCGATTTGCACTTGGATCTTCCTTTCCTTGACTGACTGCGATATCCTGGGCTATTTCCTCTTTCCATTTTCTTCCCCTAGTCTCTGTAGTAAAAGCATTACCTGATGTCTCACCAGAGATTTTCTGTCGCATTTCCTTTCTAAGGATTACACTAACAACATCACCAAACTTTAAAGTACTAGAACTAGAGACAGAGTTACTAATGGTCATAACTAAACCATTCTAACTTTCTGGAAATGAGCACAGAAATAACAAAGCCCTAACTTCATCATCAAAAGTGGCCCCTATAGAACTTAACTAACTGGTAACCATATTAAATTCATTTAAATGATCAGCAACAGATCCACCTTCTAACATCTTCATATTAAATAAACGCTTCATAAGAAATACGTTATTTGAGGCCGAGGATTTTTCATATACTTTGTGCAATGCCATAATTAAACCCTCTGTTGTCGTTTTCAATGGTAGGTACAGATCTTTCTGGTACAAGTAATCTTCCATTTGCATCTTCCACAGTTGGTAGTTTTGGCCGTTAATTTTTTTGACCCTATACCTACCATCTTCCGCCATTTCCCCCACTCGAACCAGGAACCCTTCTCTCCTGTGAGTTTATTAGCCAAATAGACCTTCAGCTCTGATACCAATTGTTAAGAAATTTACTGCAGAGAGATAAATTATTACTAAGATTTACTGAAATTTACAGAGAGGAATAATAAAATAACCAACAACAATACACAGAAATATTATGCACATAATATTTATCCAAGACAACCCCATATCTGGTGAAAAACCAAACCCAATAAGATCTCATTAGCATTGGCCAAAACACTGGCCAATCCGGCCAAGTGAGCCTTCACCAATCACCTCTAGGCCTACATTACAATGAAGTATTCCCAACCTTTTATAGGCTCCATTGCATGCAATACCATGAACCATAATACCATGGGTACACTATACCATGTGCCCAAAACCAATACTATTTAACCTCAACCTTGACTCAAACCCCAAGTCAAGTTTACGTAACACTTGCTGGCCAAGAATTTCCTTCAGGTTTAAATTACATGTTGCAGTTTTCTTTTCAGTTTGGTGAAGTGGGTTTGATGTAGTCTTCAGATTGGGATCAGACCAATGGTTAGGAAACTGGTCAGATGGTTCTTTTCTGCACCACAGGGGCGCAACATCCCCATTGGAGCCAATGTTATCCATGATAACTCACTAAAATAAATTTTAGTTTTATTAGTCAAGGTTTTCCAGCATTGATCTTTTCATCTATTTGTTGTTTTTCTAAAAGAGGTTGGTGTGATTTATATTTGGAGATTAAGGAGAAATAACAAGTCCATTCTATTTGCTTTGGAAAAATTCCCATATTCCCATATTCTCATCCGATTACACCCATTCCTACTCTAGTAGTATTTCCCATTCCTACTCTAGCCCAGTTCCCCTTTGTATATGTTAATATCATAAAATATGTCAAAAGTCCCATTTTAATATATAATTATTTCATATATTAAAATCCCAAACATTAAACCTACACTACTCTCGATGCAATACACTGAAACCCACTCTTGGACGCTAAATGACATAAAACACAATCTAATAATATGTTGGGTCCACCCATGGTTAAACCTTGCACATTTCCCACTCCTGATCACAATCCCGTTTTAATCTGACGACTCTAAGGCCTCTTTGCCCCTGCCACCCCCCCGCTATGTTTCTCTTTATTGGCGGGGGGGGGGGTCTGAAAAGTGGTTTTTCTGCCGCTAGGTGTCCCCCCATTGTCATTTTTCACCCCCCCCCCCAATACCATAAACCACTTCGACCCCCCTCTGAAAATAGTTTTCCCCACTCCTACCATAACCCACAATCCCGATTACATCACCCTCCAATTCCACTTCATCGCCACTCCCCTACTACCATGCAACTCCTTTTGCCTATCACTTCCCACCAACAATCCCAATCCCACCTTCACGTCATCTCCCGACCTCCATCCACAAAGCACCAACTCAGCCATGGATGTCCACTCCCGTCCCGATAGTATGTTCATTCCCTCTAATCCCCAGATGCCATGTGGCCCATCCTGCATGAACAGTTTTGAGAGAAATGACTTCCTGCTTTCCTTTGTAAATGCAAACGATAATGGGATTTCTAGATTGATCGATGACCCAGATCAATGAATGCTTCTGCTCCCTGAGACAATAAGAGTGTTTTTCGGCATTTCTTCAGCAGCATGGACATTAAAGAAACAACAAGATAACAAGGTAGACACATAGAGACTGTTATCACTCAGGTTGTCCCTTGGCTCCTTACAGGATACGGCTGAGGTAACCACAAACCAATATTTGGGCTGCAGGTCCTAGCCTACCTGCAGTCAGAGAGGGTTCTCTCTTTAAAATTTAACTTTGTTTTGGGTTGATTTTAGGCTAGTTATGGTGTACATGGGTTTTGTTTTGATTTTGGTGGGAAGGATGATGTTTTCAAGTAGAGTTGGGATGCATAGAGTGAGAAGTTCAAACCATTGGGCATGGAGTCATGGATTAGGGCTTGCTGTTGCGTTTTCTTGGTCACAAGAGGAGTACAGAGCAGGATAGCTACACATAGAACAATATCAGGCTGGAATAAAGATGGAATGAAGGTCAGAGATGAAAGGAAACTAAGAATCTTTCATTAGCTAACAGAGAAGGAAGGTGAATGAAAGTCTGTCTAGGAGCAGTCAAGAATTCCTAAATAATAGTCATATGTGAAAGAAACAGGGTCAACATGATCATTTAAGTATGCATATTCATAACCATATCTGAAGAAAACATATAGAAATAACAAGAACTGAGCATAGGGTGAAGTCAAGCAAAACCTAAGCTATTCTTCTTTCTTGCTATTTACATGGTAACAAAATGGTGCATAAACATATGTAAACTGTAAACAGAGGTAGGAAAACACTTATTGAGCCATGTAGTAGCATAGGAATTCCACAGTCACTCTTTGGCCCTTAAATAACACAACAGACAGTTCTTCATCCAAAGCATTCCAGTAGTCTTTGATTATAGAGCTCTCAAAGTATACAATGCAAGTATAGAATGAGGATTATCAACCAACCAACCCTTTAAACAATGAATTAGGGTGGTTTATATAGGGAAAATATCCAAAAATATCTATTGCAGCAGACCTTAAACAGGTTTGAGGGAAATGAGTTCTTTAATCTAATCTTGTCCTGAAATTAATGCAAGAAGATATTTATTTGAGCTGTGCTAGAGGCAGCTGCATCAAAATGAGTTCATATGGTGTCCTTGGTGGCTTGGTGCAGTGTTTCTGCAATAACTATGCTTTGTCTTTTATCTGTACCTCTTAGGCGGTTCTCTACTTTTTAGGTGGCTTTAATGTGCACTAATCTCGGTTGATAAGCTTTGAATGGCCTTTACTGCTTCTTTGACTTTGATGGAGGCCTTTAATGTTCACCCGCTTTGATATTGCCGATCTGATACTCTTTGCCGCTTCACTGATACTCTTCAATTTGATCTGGGCTTTATCTTTCCTCTGATACTCTTTAACACTTGAATCGGGCCACTTTCTCTCCCTTGATATGCTTGAAACTACCAAATCGCCCCTTTTCTGCCCTTTCAAGGCAAAAATAGCTGCTGCAAATGCTTTTTCATGGCCTCTAGAATGCTATGGGCGCTGGCCGATTGAATATGAAAATACATGAAGAAATCCTATTGCCTCCTGCTAATTCTTAGGTTTTGCAGGTAGCCGAGCCATGAGAAGCCCTCCATTTTGATACTGCTATAAGGTTCATGTGTGAGAGAGGGGGGGGTATGGTTATTAATTTAACCAGAGGTTAAGATAACTCCAGGTTAGGACATGGGAGGGCTAGTGCCAAGCCCCAAATGGACTTAGCATTTCCCCCAAACTGATGTTATAGGGCTATAGTGCTAGGGGATGGGAATATGTACATAGGGGAGCTATTTAGTGCTTTTTACTAAGTGGAAGGGAAATAGATAGGGATTTACATAATAATGTTTAAAAGTTAATATGAAAATGACAAGAAAGCGCTAAGTTTAGAGATCTTAGGCCACTTAAAAGGGAAAAATGACTTATAGAGTGAATAAGAGTACTCCTAAGCAAAGCAAACCTTTACTTAGGCCAATGATATGACAAGTGATGAAACTTAAGAGATATCAAGCAGATCTTGACCTCTTTAGGGAGGTTATTGAATGATTTGGGGAATAAGAAGAAGGGGGAGTTTAGACATGCCTCGCTTGAGCTCCTCCAAATGAAAAATTGCCTCATAATTGTGCTCTGAATAGATATAACACTTGAAAACATGAAATGGATCACATAGCTTGATTTTGCAACCAGAAAAATACTTACCCAGCCTACTTACCTAGCATTTTTTCTTCTTTTTGCATGGGTGGACTTAGACTTGTAGACCCTGATTGTCTTCTTTTCTTTTAACTGCCCTCCTATCTAAAATCAACCCTTATCTCTTCCAAGGGCCCAGATTAAGCAGTTGGGCTCCCTCATTTCTCTACCTAGCTACTCATCTGCGAAGCTTAAGCTGTTTGGACAGATATTCATTCTCTATCCTCTAAAACAAGCAATTTAAACCTAGGGAAGCCAAGATTAAGCTGTTTGGCTTTCCCTTATTTGTAAAACTCTTCAAAAATGATATGATTCTTCAAAAATGGAACTTCTTGGAAATATGGAACCTTGCATCATGAAAAGATGACATATTTGGCATGTAAAACAGTCAATCATGAAATATGAAACCTATTACAATAGGAGGCTAACGGTGGCTCCACTTGGGGATGGTTTTTCAGGATGAAAGCCAAGAACAGCAGGTCAGAATGCCTTGATCTTCACTTGTTGCTGTAAACTGAAATTCTCCTTCTTGTCAATTCCCTTGACTGAATTCTTATAAGCTGATATGCAGTATCCTTTTGAGCTGAATTGCAGAAACATTACAGCTCTGCTTCTGGCCTTTTGGGTGCTTGTAAACATATTGCAATCTGCTTGAGCACTTCTTTGGATTTATTTCAAAAACAGAGATCTGAAATAGAGCTTCCTTTGATCTTTCCATCAAAATTTGCTGCGTTGTTCCCTATTATTGGCCTGCTATAAGAAAAAGTGCTGAAAATACAAATATTAATGTACAGATAGTATACAGAGTTGTGTTGCATTCAACAAAAGGGATCATGATAGTTCTTTAGCATTCGGCCATTGACAGGGCCTTCTTCAGCTATGCTGCCATCCAAACTCTTTAGAAAATATGTGTTGTTGCCTTGAACAACAGAAATAATAAAGGGGCCTTTCCACAGGAAATCAAACTTGCCATGCTTTCCTTTGTCCTCTCTTCTTGAATCCCATCTTAAGACTTTGTTGCCTAAGTAGAAATCTTCAACCTTGGTTCTTTTGTCAAACATTTTATTGAGCTTCTCTTGTAAAATCTGAGCTCTGTCGTACACTTGCTCTCTTCTTTGCTGCAAATGGATAGTTTGGTTTATTCTTCTTTGGATATCATTTGGCTCTGCCTGAATCTCTTGCAGCAATTTGATAACAGGGATTCCCAAAGAAGAGGGGAACTTGGCCTCCATGCCATAGACTAACTCATATGGGCTCATCCCAATAGATCTCTTGGTTGAAAATCTGTCTGCCCATAGGGCATTTACAATATTTTTGTGCCAATTCTTTTTGTTCTCCTCCAAGACCTTTTTGATGATGTTGATGAGACTTTTGTTGGAGGACTCAGCTAGGCCATTGCCTTGAGGGTAATAGGCTGTGGAATGGCCTAAGGTAATATGGTACTTATGGAAAAAGTTGATCATTCTTTTGGATTTGAAAGCAGCAGCATTGTCTTTAATGATCTTTTCTGGACAACTAAACCTTGGCAAGATGTTGGTTTCTAAAAATTGCATAATGATTAAGTCATTGGCCTGCCTACAAGGGATGGCTTCTATCCATTTGGTAAAATAGTCTGTGGCTGTTAGAATCCACTTATGCTGGCCAGAAGAGGATGGATGGATTTCTCCAATGAAGTCAAGACCCCATTGTTGAAAAGGCTTCTCGGTTGAAATGGGCTTAAGGGGTAAGGGCAGAAGCTTTCTTCTGCCTTCAAAGATTTGGCATTTGTGGCATGAAACAACAAACTTTCTCACATTAGCAAACAAATAGGGCCAATAGAAACCAACCCTTAGTATCTTATCAGCAGTGGACTTCCAATATAAGTGCCCTCCACAGTCCCTTGCATGAAATTCTTTCATGACACTGTCAGTTTCATCCATAGTTAGACAATTTAGCAATATTCCTTCATGATTTTTCCAAAACAAGGCACTATCTAAGACACAAAACTTTGATGCTTTCATCTTTAAAAATCTCTTTTTGGTTCTAGACAACCCTGGAGGAGCACATAGGTTTAACAATATAAAACATATATCAGCATACCATGGGGATTGCAAAAAAGCTTCACTGATCTGTGGAGTCGCCAACTCCTATTCATTGTCCAGTTGATTAATGTCTAAGGCTTGAAAATTGGTTTCGGACATCAGTTTGGCTAAACCTTGTCCCTTTATCAGCTTGGTGGGTTTTATCTCAATGTCATACTTAAGGATATTGGCAATCCATTTGCCTCTTTTTCCTTCTATGCCCTTTTGAGTTAATATGTCTTTTACAACATCATTTGGCACATAAGCAATCACATGTGAATATAAAATGTAAATTCTGAAATCTTTGATTGCTTTAACAAGGGCATATGCTTGCTTCTCCATGATTTTGTACTTCAAGGGTGCATCTCTAAGGGCTCGGCTGAAAAATGAAATTGGCTTTTCATTTCCCTGATCATCTTTCTGCAAAAGGACAGCAGCAATGGTGTGTTCAGATGCAAATGAAAAAATGATGAAATCTTTATCAAATTGAGGACTTGTGAGGACTGGGGCTTGAGTTAAGGCATATTTTATGCCGTCAAAGGCTTGCTTGGCCTCTAAAGTCCATTTTACCTTGGAATCCTTCTTTAACATTTTATTTAGCATTCTTATCAGCTTGGCCAATTTTGGGATAAATCTCCTTAGGAAATTGATCTTTCCTAGGAATGCTTGCAATTCTTTGATGTTTCTCGGATAAGGGATTTGCAAAATGGCTTGGATTCTTTCTGGATCTATTCTAATTCCATCTTTTGAAATGATATGGCCTAGCAATGTTCCTTCTTCAAGGCCAAATAAAGACTTCTTGGGGTTCAAGGAAATGCCATATTTCCTACATGTTAGGAACACTTGCCTCAAATGTTTTAGGTGCTCTTGATTGGATTTTGAGAAAGGAGTAAGGTCATCAAGGTAAACCACTAGGAAATCATGGATTTCCTTGGCAAATGCAATGTCCATGGCCCTTTGAAAGGTAGCACCTACATTCTTTAGTCCAAAAGGCATCTTCACATACTTAAATGTTCCCCATGGTGTTGTAAAGGCTGTCTTGTCTTGGTCATCTGAGTGAACAAGTATTTGATTAAAACCTGGAAAGCCATCTAGCAAAGAGATTCTAGATGACCCCACTACTCTTTGTAGAATGTGGTCCATCTTTGGCAATAGGTAGTGGTCTTTAAGGGAGACTTGGTTTAAGTTTCTCAAATCTACACAAAGTCTAATCTCACACGTTTTCTTTCTTGTGGGAACAAGATTGGATACCCATTCTGAAAATATAATGGGTGCTATGATACCGGCCTCAAACATTCTTTTCACTTCTTTCTCAATCAAAGGGAGAAGCACATGATTGATTCTCCTTAGTTTCTGTTTGAAGGGCTTTTGATTTGGCTTTAAGGGAATGGTATGTTGAATAACAGAGATGTAATAGGACTTGAGCTCCTCATAACTCCAGGCAAATACATCTTGAAACTCTTTAAATAAATCAACATATTTTGGTTTTTGATCGGGAGGCAAAGACTTGGATAGTTTAATCATTTTGGGCTTCTCTGGTGTCCCAATATTATAGTCTTCCATAGCAGTGTTTAAGGGCTGCATCTTTGGCTTTTTGGGGACATCGTTTGAATCAATATGTCTTCTAATGGAGTGAGGCCAACAGGTATAAAATTGTCTTTTAAATCAATCACTTCGTCCTCTGTTTCAACTATTTCATCTAAATTCATTCGCTTCAGCTCTTGCATGTTTTTCTCATCAAAAATCGTTGGGTGCAGCATTTCATTTGCTGCTTCAGCTGTTATAGTTTTCTCATTTTGGCTCATTTGCTGTTGTGGGTCATCCATGGCATCTTCATCAATGTTTGAGCTTGAGAATTCTTGCTGTAAGGTAAGAAAATTGTTGATTTGAGCATCATCCTCAAACACTTGCCAATCTTTGATATTTTTAGGGACAGAAGGCTTGTGCTTTATCTCAGCAGTAAAGTGGTAATTGGGCTCAAAGGGCAGCTTGCAAGTGCTAGCAAAAGTAGCTATACTATGAGCATGCATGTTATGGCTTCTAGAAATCTTAGCAAGCTTGGATTCGGTGAAGAAATTGAGTATTTCTGTGGCAGCAAACCTATAAGCTCTTAGCCTATTGTCATTAGTAACAAAGTTACCTTTCATCTGTTGAATGATCAAATCGAAGTCACCTAGAATGGACACTTTTGCAGCTCCTAGAGCTTTGAGCATTTTAAGGCCTAAAAGGAGAGCCTCATACTCTGCCATGTTGTTGGTGCATTTGAAGTTTAGTCTGTAAGCATGACCCTCTGCATGGCTGTTATCTGTATTTTGAATCCATATTCCTACCCCTGCTCCTAGCTTATTAACAGAACCATCAAATTCTAAAAACCATGTGATTTCTTGCTTGTGGTTAGTATTAAGAGTTTCAGTCATTTTAGGATTGGGCGGACCTAGGTTTTGTGCTTCATGTGGTTCTTCTTGTATGCTGGTTGCACTAATTGTTTTAACAGTTTCATGGGTATGGGCAAACGACTCTTGATTGATGCATGTTTCTTGTCCTAAAGGCAAAGGCTTCTCATCAGTGGGAGGGCAGCTATCATCATTGAACAATATAAAAGAGTCCATATCAAAATGGATTGAGTAAATGGGAAATTTTTGGGGTTTTTCCTCACTACTTACCACATACTTCATCAGTATTTCTCTATACAGTCTCTTTGGTTGCCCAAAGACTGAAATAGTGGCATAGGAGAGGTCTAGTTGGAGAGATCCTTGGAGTTTTGCTCCCCAATATCTTGATAAGAGCATGCCATACTTTGGTGGAATGTCAGCAACCACCACGTCCATTAGGATCGTTTTGTTGGGAAATTGGACTAAAGACACACAAAGGTCTTTGATTAAGCCTAAACACTTGACATGACTAGAATCAAATGAGAATAAGTCTTTGTAGGGTCTAGTGACATCAAGGTTTAGCTTCTCCATTACAGCTTTGGGCATTAGATTGTGTGAAGCACCTGAATCAAACATAGCATTGTGCAACACTTTATCATGAATGTGCAAACTGACATAAAAGTGTAGAACAACTCCATGTCCTGATTTACCATTGACTTCAGGACCAAAAAGTAATTCAGGTTGATTATCTAAGACATTAACATCATCCGTGTTCTCTGGCATTTGCAGTGATATTTTGATTTGCTGTCTGTACACATCATGTTTGGCAAGCTCAGAGAGAGGAATAGATATCTTTAATTTACCAATTTCTGCTTCTAAATCAAAAGGTTTTTCTGACTGTGTTTTAGTATTGTGACTGGCATATTTTCCCTTTTCAATTGTATCTTTAGTGATCTTCTCTTGGTTATCAGTGATTTCTTGAGATTGTTCTGTTTTGGAAGGCTTTGAGGAGTGCTATTTACATTGTCTTTTGAGGGAAAGGATACAAAAGATTGGTTATTAGAGGGTTGCATGTCAGATACATCCTCTATGGTCACTTCTTTTAATTTTGGGTCTGTTTTATCAGCAGGTTCTGTGATAGTGGCCTTGTCTTTTACTTTCCTAGGCTGCCTGGCATCCTTTGGCTTGATGGGATCAGACACATCAATGGTTCTGCTCTTCAATTTGTATTGTTTATGGACTTCGTAGACAGCTGAATCATGGCCTTGTTTGAAGTCAAATGACTCTCCAGACTTGGTCTGAAATTGATTTATATCATGGTCATCTTGGTCTTCTTGGGTTAGAAATACTTGTTTTTCACTCTTCAAACCCATCAAGTTTATGTGAGTGCCCTCTGTCTGCTCACTAGATGTGGATGCTTCAGCATATTTTTCATGAAAAGGAGGTCTTATATCATGGTTAGGACTTGCCCTTCCAACGTTTTGGTTCTGATTTTTTCTAAAGTTTGGATTTCTGATAGGATTGTTTTGTTGTCCTTCCCATGAGGCTTTTCTTTCAATAGTTCCCATTCTATTTTCAAATATGTCCATACCTTTGATGATTGTGTCCAATTTTTGCTCAAAGGCTGAAGGTTCATCTTTAAAAGCAGTTCTTCTCTCAGCTCTTGCCCTATTTTGCTTGGAAATTAGATTTGCCTCCACACTAACAGCTACATTCTGCATGTCTGCTAAGGTTTGAGGGGCTCTTTCCCTTAACTGATAAGCCATGTCTAAATCAAATCCATCAGGGAATTTGTATAAATCAAGATCAGGTGGAGGTCTAAGGTTTTGTGGAATAGCGTTATAAACATTGTTAAACCTGGCACAATAGTCTAAGACAACTTCTTGAGGGCCTCTTTTGATAGTGTCATACTCAGATAATATGTGCAGAGGGTCCTTCTTCTTTTCCCATTTGTTAAGAAATGCTTGGTAAAGAGCATCTGGATTGGCTATGGAATTTGCAGCAAGTGCTCTAAACCAAGGCCTTACATCTCCTGTTAAACTTTGGACAAAAATCTTCATTCTTACACTATCATCATCTATTTCATAACTCTCAAAATAGTCTTGCATTTTCTTGGTATGTTGCAGGGCTGTGCCAGAACCAGTACCTTCAAAATATGTGATTTTGGTTTGATAATCCTGAGGCATAGCCCTTGGATTTGCAGGTAACTGTAAAGGTGCATATCTATTAGCCATATTTATAGGGATAAGTGGAACAACTAGAACAGCTGGAACAACTGTAATAACAGTGGTGGTAGTGGTAGTATGCGCAGTGAATGGAGGTGTGGAAAAGGTGCTTGGAGAGGTTGATGACGAACAAGGGGAAGTAGGGGTTGAACGAAATAAAACTTTAACAGGGGTTGGAAAATAGCTTGGCTGAACTGTTTCAGGACTAGAATCAGCAAACTCTTCTTGTTTTTGTTTGCTAAGGTTTCTAGAGATTAAATTGGGATTTTCAAAAACAGCTGGTGGATTTGGGTCTGGATTTGACCTAGTATTACGAGTTTTCTTCTTTGGAGCCAGCTTCCAAATTTGTTTTTGGTATTTTTCTAAGAAATTTTTGGAATTTAGAAAGGAAATAATCAAATTTTTGGAACAGCTATCTGTAGCTTAAAACTAGCATGAAGATTGACTGAAGCAGCTTTTATTTACTCCTGTAGATGCAAAGCAAGAACAGTTTCAAAGGCTTCCTGGCTGACATTCAGGCTTCATCTGTAGCTTTAAGGAACAGACAGCGATTGCAACAATTCATTCATCCCCAGCGGAGTCACCAATGATGTTATCACTCAGGTTGTCCCTTGGCTCTTTAAGGGATACGACCAAGGTAACCACAAACCAATATTTGGGTTGTAGGTCCTAGCCTACCTGTAGTCAGAGAGGGCTCTCTCTTTAAAATTTAACTTTGTTTTGGGTTGATTTTAGGCTAGTTATGGTGTACATGGGTTTTGTTTTGATTTTGGTGGGAAGGATGATGTTTTCAAGCAGAGTTGGGATGCATAGAGTGAGAAGTTCAAACTATTGGGCATGGAGTCATGGATAAGGGCTTGCTGTTGCGTTTTCTTGGTCACAAGAGGAGTACAGAGCAGGATAGCTACACATAGAACAATATCAGGCTGGAATAAAGATGGAATGAAGGTCAGAGATGAAAGGCAACTAAGAATCTTTCATTAGCTAACAGAGATGGAAGGTGAATGAAAGTTTTTCTAGGAGCAGTCAAGAATTCCTAAATAACAGTCATATGTGAAAGAAACATGGTAAACATGATCATTTAAGTATGCATATTCATAACCATTTCTAAAGAAAACATATAGAAATAACAAGAACTGAGCATAGGGTGCAGTCAAGAAAAACCTAAGCTATTCTTCTTTCTTTCTATTTAGATGGTAACACAATGGTGCATAAACATATGTAAACTGTAAATAGAGGTAGGAAAACACTTATTGAGCCATGTAGTAGCACAGGAATTCCACAGTCACTCTTTGGCCATTAAATAAGACAACAGATAGTTCTTCATCCAAAGCATTCCAGCAGTATTTGATTATAGAGCTCTCAAAGTATACAGTGCAAGTCTAGAATGAGGATTATCAACCAACCAACCCTTTAAACAATGAATTAGGGTGGTTTGTATAGGGAAAATATACAAAAATATCTATTACAGCAGACCTTAAACAGGTCTGAGGGAAATGAGTTCTTTAATCTAATCTTGTCCTGAAATTAATGCAAGAAGATATTTATTTGAGTTGCGCTGGAGGTAGCTGCATCAAAATGAGTTCATATGGTGTCCTTGGTGGCTTGGTGCAGTGTTTCTGCAATAACTGTGCTTTGTCTTTTATCTGTACCTCTTAGGCGGTTCTGCTGCTTTTTGGGTGGCTTTAATGTGCACTAATCTCGATCTGATAAGCTTTGAATGGCCTTTACTGCTTCTTTGACTTGGATGGAGGCCTTTAATGTTCACTTGCTTTGATATTGTCGATCTGATACTCTTTGCCGCCTCACTGATACTCTTCAATTTAATCTGGGCTTTATCTTTCCTATGATACTCTTTAACACTTGAATCGGGCCACTTTCTCTCCCTTGATATGCTTGAAACTGCCAAATCGCCCCTTTTCTGCCCTTTCAAGGCAAAAATAGCTGCTACAAATGCTTTTTCATGGCCTCTAGAATGCTATCGGTGGTGGCCGATTGAATATGAACATACATGAAGAAATCTTGTTGCCTCCCGCGAATTCTTAGGTTTTGCAGGTAGCCGAGCCATGAGAAGCCCTCCATTTTGATCAATTTTTCTTAGAAACTGCCTCAGTTTCTCATTCTGGGCATCCTTTGCTGTGATTTTCGCCCTTCGCACCTTTTTTGGTGATGACGTCAGCATGACGTCAGCGGCGGTCCCGGTACGGCAAGGTGACATGGCAGTACAGCCAGGTGACATGGCACAGGACACGGTGGCGGGGTAGGGACAGAGGCAAATGCGGTGGCAGTGAGATGTAGTAATGGTGGGTTTACGCAGAGGTGACGTAGTGCTGAAGTGGTGCTGACGTCAGGGGGCGGAGAGAGAGAAGGCGGTTTGTGGTTTCATTGGACCACCTTCTGTACGAGGGTGGTATGTGTCATAGGGGCTCCGATAAAATCGTGTGGAGTCACACGTCTTTTGTACGGTGGGGAAATCACTAGCCTATCGGAGGCTAAGCGTCGGACGTTGGGGCAACTCCGAAATGCACCTGGGCCGTTGGATCTGGGAGGGCGGATCAGAGGGCTGACAGAGTGCAGAGCTGGTGGGCTGTTAACATACGGGGCCCGCTATATTACATTGATTTATTTATGCGGCTGGGGTTCAAAAACTTTGGGTTTGTGGGTTATATTGGTTTTATGTGGGCGCCGATGGCTATTAATTTAACCGAATATCAAATTAATCCCAAATAAAATGTATGCACGAGGGATACTGCTATAAGGTTCATGTGTGAGAGAGGGGGGGGTATGGTTATTAATTTAACCAGAGGTTAAGCTAACTCCAGGTTAAGACACGGGAGGGTTAATGCCAAACCCCAAATGGACTTAGCATTTCCCCCAAACTGATGTTATAGGGCTATAGTGCTAGGGGATGGGAATATGTACATAGGGGAGCTATTTAGTGCTTTTTAGTAAGGGGAAGGGAAATAGATAGGAATTTACATAATAATGTTTAGAAGTTAATATGAAAATGACAAGAAAGCGCTAAGTTTAGAGATCTTAGGCCACTTAAAAGGGAAAAATGACTTATAGAGTGAATAAGAGTACTCCTAAGCAAAGAAAACCTTTACTTAGGCCAATGATATGACAAATGATGAAACTTAAGAGATATAAAGCAAATCTTGACCTATTTAGGGAGGTTAGTGAATGATTTGGGGAATAAGAAGAAGGGGGAGTTTAGACATGCCTCGCTTGAGCTCCTCCAAATGAAAAACTTCCTCATAATTGTGATCTGGATAGATATAACACTTGAAAACATGAAATGGATCACATAGCTTGATTCTGCAACCACAAAAATACTTACCCAACCTACTTACCTAGCATTTTTTCTTCTTTTTGCATGGGTGCACTTAGACTTGTAGACCGTGATTGTCTTATTTTCTTTTAACTGCCCTCCTATCTAAAATCAACCCTTATCTCTTCCAAGGGCCCAGATTAAGCAGTTGGGCTCCTTCATTTCTCTACCTAGCTACTCATCTGCCAAGCTTAAGTTGTTTGGACAGATATTCATTCTCTATCTTCTAAAACAAGCAATTTAAACCTAGGGAAGCCAAGATTAAGCTGTTTGGCTTTCCCTTATCTGTAAAACTCTTCAAAAATGGTATGATTCTTCAGAAATGGAACTTCTTGGAAATATGGAACCTTGAAGCATGAAAAGATGACATATTTGGCATGTAAAACAGTCAATCATGAAATATGAAACCTATTGCAATAGGAGGCTAACAGAGACAATGAGGCACTTTCAACACGTTTCAACAACAAACAACACAACAAGGATTCAAAGAGCTAGATCTATGAATTTCCACAAATACAGTGCCGAGATTTAAATTATCGTAACAGTCCATTCGACTCGTTTTTGTATTCGAACTCTGTTGTAACAGAAAATCCCTAAGAAGGATCAAAGCTTTATTAAACAGATATGATTAGATCTCATAGTTGTCGATTGCATCTAGCCTAGGTGGCAGATTATGTAATGGGATCTCTTCCCTATAAATATGTAGATTTTTTACTATGCACAAGGGGGATCGATGATGTGAGAACCACTATTATATTGTTTTTAATTAATAGAAAATACAATTTGCAGAAATTATGTTTTAACCTGAGATCCATTCCAGTTTCAGTTCCATCCTGTCATGTTCCTTTGTTGTTATTAGTTTTCACAATTTTTTGATTACTTGGAAATATTCCAAACAACTCCAACTCCCTTCAATTTGTTTTGATTACTATAAATGTCCTTATCCACCTTACTAAACCAAAGATGCCTCAGTTTCCATAAAATAATGTTGTTTATTTTTGGTTTTATTTGATTGAATCCATGCCTAATGGTGGCTACGCTCACACTCTTTCACATCAACAATCAAATAGAAAACCAGAGTTAACCATCTACATTCTTAAAAAACATTGAGAGAGCCCTCTCAGATTAGAAGGGCTAGCTTCCAATTAAAAGCTTGTTTGAAATAGTTACACCGGGTTGAAAGGTTGACACAACCCAACCTGCTCCATCCAAGTGATAACAGAACATTTCATTGAACATATAAAAAAATTAAGCAATTGAGACACTTGCAACTCTTTTTTATTTTATTTTTATTTTGTTCCTTAACACAATACAACTTCAAAATTTACAACAAATGATAATTCAAGTTAATATTGCGATAGTGGAAATCAAAACATGGGCATATATATAATATGGTATAATAATTTTTTGGAATTACACTATGTTGTTGTGCCACTATGATATTATGGACCTATTAACAAAATGATGCATTGGTTTGGCAACAATTATGGAAAGAACAAGTGACTGTAGAAACTACAAACCTTCGGCACCATTTATTCCCTGGGAAAAACAAGCAAAAAATTAGTGATCACCATAGTCGAAGCATCTAGCATCAATAAAACCACGATCTCCTTAGATTATAGTTAAATTTGCAATTTTTTTTTCTTTTTTCTGAGTTGAAATGCATTTTAAGAGGAGAAAAAAAAAACTAGAAAACGGAAATGAGATACAAGCTTTGTTAATTCATTGGGCAATAAATTTTCAATTGTATATAACTGCAATGCAACACTATATAGCTCAGGAAAGGAAAACAAGAAAGCTAATCATCAAATGAACACAACATGGAAAACAATTATGCAAATAGGAAAATAAGGAGGATTTGATATATGGGAAAAGAAAAGGAGAACACAAATATGTCAATTCTTGTGTAGTGGCTTCTTTTAACATAGAGCATTTCATTGAGCATATAAAAAAATCAAGAGATTGATTCACATGGAACTCTCTTTTTTCCTAACATAACACAATTCTAGAATTCACAACAAACGAGAATCCAAGTTAATATTCCAACTATGGAGAGCAAAATATGGGCATATATATAATATGGTATAATAAATATTTTGGAGCTACATTATGTTACTATGGAAATGAAATATTATGATATTATTAACAAAACGATGCCATAGTCTGGCATAATTTTTTATGTAACTGAGTTATTATACTGCATAATGTGCATCTGGATCTCTATTTTTATTTGCAGGAGGAAAATATGTTTGATTCAAAAGCTATATGAAAAAGATAACAAGAACTAGTTATATATAAAAAAACGTTCTTGATTAAGATATTATAGAAAATATCAACAAGTGTTGATGGTGTTGGAAATTGGTCAACCAAGGAGTCTCCTCAATGTCAAGTCCCAATTAGATCTCACACCATTTGGTGTAGGATCCCATCTGGAATATCGGCCTCGTTTCCATATATGTCAAAGATGTGCCTTAGCTCTAACTATCAGCACGAGAGAGGGATGCAATGGTGTCATCGAAGAGTGAGGAGGTGTGCTTGGTGAGTGTTCAATTGTAAACGTGTCAAGGTTCTTCTACTACAGAGAGGGGAGAAAAGTGAACCTGTAAGTGAGAGGTAGTAGTACCACCCAAGAAGAGACACACATGAGCCAGAAGGATCCATTTAACATCCAACAGAATTGTCCACAGAGGATGCGACGGTCATTACAACCAACAAATGAAGAAAGACCTATCTAATATCCTACAGAATAGTCCACAAGGATGGGACAACAATAACAACCATTACAACACATTCTCAATAAGTTAAGTACTAAAATAAACGAAATAGTTCAATTATATTAGCACATGTGAAAGCAAACATGAAATGAAAACATCCGCATAATAGTCTTATAAACATTCATAATCCATGCATGAAGAACATGCTAGCCTTGAAGGCTTCTATCATTAAGTAAAATTTCCAAGACACATGTTTACAATGTA
Source organism: Pinus tabuliformis (assembly GCA_031772625.1). NCBI lineage: Eukaryota > Viridiplantae > Streptophyta > Pinopsida > Pinales > Pinaceae > Pinus > Pinus tabuliformis. The sequence continues at coordinate 1,099,174,309 of CM062819.1, forward strand.
CATCACTAGCTCTAGTAGTGTAACATTGGAGCATCTCCTTGCTCCTCAAAGAACTAGCTTATCTCTCTAATGCCTTGCGGGAGGAGCCAAGGTGAAAAGTCCTTTGCTCATACAATGAGGGAGTATATATAACCAAGGGTGACTCTTTGACTACCCTCATGACTATTTGACTTCCTATGACTTTTCAACTTACATGACTCTTTACATTCCATGTGTGTCCTTTGGACTTCCACTTTACAATACATTTTCATACAATATACATGGTCCACAATAGTGATATGACATATGACCACTCATGAAATGACATGACATGACACTACTGACATGGAATGCTTGATGATGTGGCAATGTCAAGTCAGTATTGCTTGTAAGTGCTAGATGTCTTCTTGAATATGATTTCTCTCCACCTCCACATGGCTTGGTGATGTAGATTCAATCATGATCTTTAGTCTTGGATGTTGGTCACAAACTCGTGTCCCTTTTCTTTCTCTTGATTAATCAACTTATGAGTTCAACTACAAGAGAGTCTTTAGGCATGCTTTCCTCCTTCTTCTCCTTCTCCATCATATTTCCATGAAATGATAGTGTACCTATTCCTGTAATTCACTCATGATGAGACAACTTCAATCCGAAAACCCCCTAGTCTAAGATGATGCATTCTGATCCATCAAATAGGCCTGGGACATGTGACAGGCTGGGGAGAGGGGCTCAGTGACTGCACATTGTGCAGTTCCAACAGTCATGGGGGATAGCTTGATCTCTGAGACTGTGTAGTGCACAACTCAAGAAGGCTTGAAGGATAAGACTACATAGTTTTTAGAGGAAGTGGAGTCAGGCTGAGGGAAAGGACACTGGAAAATCCAACTGCGCAGTTTTGGATGTCAAGGGAGGTTAGGCTTCTGTGCATTACAAATTTATAGTATCCAAGGGAAAATCTTGAGGGTTGAATATGCGAAGTGCACAGTTCAAGCCAGGCTATGGGATATAACTACACAATTTTGGGGGTCAAGGTCAGGATTTGGGCACAGGAATTGCATAGAGTAGCAACCCTTGGGGGATAGGGACTACACATTGCAAGTTTCAAGCAACAACATCATAGCTTAGAGGGTTGAAACTTCATAGTGCGTAGTTCAGTTGGGACCCGGTGTGGCTAAGTTTATCAGTAGGGATGGTTTTCCAAAAATGGCTAAGTGTGGGATAGGTAATGAACTATGATAAACCTTAACTGTGATCACACACTTAGCATACATTGATGACATGAAAAAATAGATCATCAGAAAACATGAATGAAGAATTTTCCTTTGTGTGACTACCTGACAACAAGTGAGACACTTAAGATAGGCTTTAGGATGATTGTGATGACACTTGTTCGATAGTGCTTAAGACTTTGTGTATGGATGTGACAAATGTTTACATGGTTAGTATTGGGTTGTGTTATATTCTTTCCATGACTACCCCATGTGTGGAGGGGCGACAACGCCCCCTGTACGTTGCGCCAGGTGTTGTCGAGGGGCAGTAGCTCCCCTGCACAGGGTCCAGGGTAGCACCCAAGGAATTTTTTTTTGGACCCTATATTAGGTGGGCGGACCTACCTATGGTTTGTGCATAGATTTCGCACATGGTTTTGGTCATGATGATTTTCTATCCATGGTATTTTGTAGATCCAGTCAAGGGAACTAAAATTATGTTCTAATCCAGGGTTAACGGATTGGGGTTTATGGATGCTTCAGCATGTATATATATGTATTATAACATTTAAAGGAATATAATGAAAAATCAATTTGGTAGTCCTAGTTTTGGGATCCAAAGGAAAATCTATGTGCATATCTATTTTATGTTTTATGCTCTCGCCATTGTTTATTTTCTGTTTTTAGAATTCATATGTAGGTAATTTCTATATGGGATTAAAACCTATAGTTAGGACAACTCATATACACAAAGACTAACCTTCTAAACCATCAGAATAGGCTTGCAAACATTGCACAACAACCAAACATGCCAAAAGAAGACATTTAACCCAACATGCAAAAGAGACCAAAGTACTGCAAGAAGGCTCATGAAATGAGCTCTAGTGTTTTCAACAACAATAAAAAAGACCAAGGAAGGCTCCAAAATTGAGTGTAAGCCAAATTTTGGAGGGTGTTGCAGCAACTACAACATGTAGTGAAAAATATATTTTTGTATTTTGCAATTATGGAACCTTCAATAAAAGCAAAACTATAAATTAGTGTTGGTGCAAGGATTTGTAAATTATGAGTTGGTAAAATGGAGGAAGTAAAAATGGAAAGAGGAAGAATATCTTAATTGTCAAAATGTATAAACTTGATGCACAAAGGAAACATTTTTTTTGCTGGTCACAACTCTTTTATCTCAACAATATTGTTGTTAATTTTTAAAGTGAAAAGACCTCAAATACAAAGTTTTCTTAGATTGAAAACTATAGATGATATGTTTGCGTTTATTGTTGGAAGCTTGTCTCAACAATAATGGAGAAATGTTATTTTAGTTGTGATATTTGCAACATACAATCAATTTTGTAGCCATTTGTTTCCAATGTGCATTCAACATTGTGCTCATAATTAAATGGTGTACTGTCTTTACAAACTGTGAATTTAGTTGTACTTGGATGAACAAGTTGTTTGCATTTACTGCAAATTCACTAAAAAGGAGGAGAGAAAACATTTTTGGCTTTTAGCACTCCTTCCATCTGTTTTTTTTGTTGAAAAATTTGAATTGTTAAGTTCAAATATGTTTCTCCAAAATGCAAGATTTTGAACATCAAAATAAAACTATTGTTACTTGAAAAAAGAAGGTATTAGGAAAGATACCTGTGTTCTTGACTTGAAAAAAGATAATAGATGCACTCTTGCAAATTCATCATTCAATGGATCAACAAAAGTTGCTGATCCAGAGTGAAATTGTTGATTTCCTTTCACATCATTTCTAACAATGTTTTTGAATAAATAGAGAAAAGTCGTCTTTGATGCAAATTCATGTTGTATTTAAAAAAAATGGCATCTATGACTATCATTCAATAACAACTGCAGTGAATCAAATAACATATTTTTGTTAAGAAATTAGCACAAGAAATGATGAGATAATCGCTAGTTTGATAATAATGGAACACAAAGATACAAGAAAACAACTTGAAAGAAAATATTAGCTTTTGGTGAAAAGGCAAGTATGGTTATTGTAGTAGAAAAGTTACAATTGCATTGTCATTTGCAGCTTCACCATATTTGATATTGAGTTCAAGTTTCTTGTTATTTTGATGATAGCCTATCACTATTTCTCCTGTTGAGCCAAATGCATATGTATCACTTGAAACAAGATGACTGTGTATTGATGCATCTGGAGCTAGTCTACATTTTTTGCAAACTTGTGTAATTGATTCATCTATGGTTTTGTCTTGTAACACTATACAACATTTTTCATCTCCTTGTTCATAAATTCCCTTGTTTCTTATCGCAAAATCTATAATTTGAACACCGTTTCCAACGGTAAACATGTCTTGATAACACTCTATAAGATTGTGGATCATGTTCACTGTGATATTTAGTTGACCATGATTATCAACCAAATCAACACAGAGAAACCATGACTTTACAGGCGAGTTGGGGCTTTTAGATTGTGTTGGTCCATAAATTATGCAAGAAAAACCGTCTAAAGGCAATTTCCTTGGTTTTCTTAATCACCTTACCGTGAACCTGTGGGTTATGGCCCACCCATACAAATTGGAAGCGATTACATTGGTGGGTTTTAGCCCAACCGATCACCACACATAATCCGCCAACGAACGCCGGTCCCACCTAAATGCACAAAACTAGACTCCAAAAAAATAAACTCACGTTCACGCACTTCTTGGGTCCACTCAACAATTGAACAACAATTGAACAGTAATTGAACAACAATTAAAAAACAATTGAACAATGATCCTCCCACGTTGACTTTCTCTTTTTGCACAAATATTATTGGATTAATTCTCCACCGTTGATCTCATCATTAATCCGACAGTCGTTGATCCACCCGATCATCACACATCGCATATCGCAATTTCTCCTAGCCAGGGTTCATTCACTCATGAATGATGTGATGTGATATTAATCCAATGGTCAGCATCAGTAGTGATCCAACGGTCTACGGCCCTTCAACTAACACATGGGTTACCAAACAACTTAACCCCCGCAGTTGACTGTGACGTAAGCAGTTGAAAATGTGATCGACGACTAGGATTTAGTATGACGCTTCAACCCCGATCAAGACACCCGTACACTCTTAACCTCCGCAATTACGCACTACACTTTTGATTTTTTCACTTTTCCTCTAATTCCTTAGGAACCAGAATTCCATGATAAATCTTCATTCCGGTTTATAACATACGAACTCCACTCACACAGATCTTCCCATCTGTTGTTCTAGCAGATTATAACACAATTTTTGCTTTTCTTTGGCTCTCAGATTATCAGCCAGATTATACCTCTGAGCTTTGCACTGATTTCTTTAATCAGATTCATACAACCCGACCACTATCCTCCTTTGCATTCCTTAACACCACTTAAAACTGGAATACATAATACTCTGTCATTTCGCTTCTTCCAGATTTCATAATTCGTTCTTCACTTGACCTGTACATACATCTATTAAATCCAAATTGTAATCACACGGATTCTACCCAGGCAGTAAGTCTTTTGTCACTCAGAAATAATTTTATAAATTCAACTTGAATTTATTCATCATGGTTTATCACACAGAAACCATAAATTCCCAATTACGGATCACTCAGCACATAAAAGGAATGACACACATAGTCCCATTGAATTCAATTTCCTCATTCATTAAACAAATGTACAGATACAAATAAAAACCTGTTTACAATATAGCTTTGGCCTGATCTTCCTTTACATGGTTTGTATTAGTGGCCCTTTCTCATTTCAATGCCCGTAGGCTCACAATCCAACCTTCATGTCTATCTAACTCTCTCAATAACTAACTAACTCTTTTTAGCCTTTGAGGCTTACAAATTATACCCAAAAGGATTCCGTTAACCAATTTTGGTTCAGATCCTCAATCTTCTCAACTAAATCCTAAGAATCCTCTAAGTCCACAATTAGTTCCTAAAATATCTTCTTTATCCCATGAGGATCTCAACTTTCAACTAATCCTAAGGATCCTCCATAAATCATGAACTACTTTCTAAGATTGACAATATCTCAATCCATACTAATTACTCATCATTAGTCATGTTCCCCTACATTCGAGAACATTTACAAATATCCTCACAATATTTAATTAACTCCTATTCTAAATGTCTCACCTAAATCACTCAAAATATTTAAAATTACATTAATTAAATACTTAATCAAAACCACTCTTTTGAAAACACAAGACCACCTAGATTCTACTAAATGTACACATTTTCAGAACCATGATTCTCATGCATCAGACTCCCTAGGTAGAAAATAATCATTATCTCCAAATCATGTGCTTCTAATATTTGTTCCCCTGGATCCCAGATTTTGTTTTGTAATTTATCTTTGCCTATTTCTTTTCCTTTCAGCTATTATGTTGTTGCTGTTGTCTGTTGTTGTTCTCCAGGTTTCCATACCTTATGCTACAATTCTCCACTTGCTATGTTCTCACATTCTTTTGTTGTCTTCCTCTTACTGTTGCTTCTTTATTTTCTTGTTGTTGTCTTCTTCTGAGACACTTTCATCATTAACCTTCTTACCAACTCAATTTCTCTGTCCAGTATATATTCTGTCTGCTGATTGCCTTCAACTCTTAATTTCTAAACTTTCATTTTTACAGCCGCCCTCACATCCTTACCCTCTTGTTCACTATTGTCTTCTATATAATTTCTCACCTTTTCAGTTACTAACATATTTTCTTTCAATATAGTTTTCTGCTTTTGTTTACTATACCTGTCAACTTCTTCTTGACTGTCATTTATAACAATTTCTTTGTCATCCTTCATCAGCAATTTATCCTGGACGTTTATCCTCTACTTTTCCAACTTTCTTCTTTGAAGGTCTAACTCTCTATATAACTCAATGATTTTACTTGGAATAGAATTTGGAAATTTTACACAATTTTCAACGCTTTCATTTGTTGTTGACCAATCGTCAAATGGTCCTTCTTCCCCTGCTAAATCTTCCTTAACATCTTTCAGTAGATGTTCTTTCTCTTCTTCTTTCATTTGGCTGTCCACCTGTGCCAAATATGTTCTAGTTTCTGCAACAAAATCTGCAATCATAAGACAATTATCAAAATAAAAAAAAATATAAGGCCTTTGTGCCTCTTATTCCTCTAGAAACCTTTCATTACGTTGCTCTAATATTTCATTTAAGTCCTTTGCCATCACATTAGTATGATGATTCAAACTCAAAGAATCCTTGAGACTGTCAGCAAGTATCTTTTCGACACCATCTGTTTTGATGATGCCTCTTTGCACTTGTTCACTGTAGTGAAATGCTTATTCTCCAGTCTCATTGCCATATTTTGCTTCAAAAATTTCATCTTCTAGAAGGTATTATTCTATGTTTTTGACAGCTTTAAAAGACTGCGTATCTTCTTCCAAACCTACAACCATACACAAATTATCAGTTTTAAAAACACAGGACCTTATGGTCTCATTTGATGCTTCAGTCATCAAGTCTTCTGGCTGCTCTGAATCATTCATATGATTCAACTCCTTTGTCTCTTCATTACTTTCAAAAAGTAATGGTCCCTATTTTGGTTCACATAACAAACTTCAACACCTTCTCCAACATTTTCCTTTTCTTGTAGCTCAACTCTTTCGAGCTTCTCTGTCTCAAATTTGACATATATAATCTGTTCAAGTTCCCTCAGCTCCTTTATTAACTGCATATTCACCTGTTGTTCTCTCTTCTCTTGTAGCCTCTGCCACTTCACTTTCTTCCTCATGACATAACCATATTTCTGGTCCTTCTCATTTATCTGCAACATTTCCATTAATACTTCAAGCTGAACTGCTGTCTTAGCCATTTCTCTATCATTTTTTTCGTCACTCATTCTCATGCCATTTGCCTTGGCATTTTTCTTCTTTTGTCTTACACTATGATCTCTTTCAGAACTTTTGCTATGACTGTCACTAGTCATCATCCTTTCCATCTCTATGAGTTCCTCACTCACTTTACTATGAGTTGCGCAAGCCTCTGCAACAATGAGTTTTCCTAGCTGCCCCTTACCTCACCAAGCTCTCCTTTAGACTTGGTCTTTTGGCAAGTACTGGTCCTTTGTCTAGAACCTCCTTGAGCATTTGTCTCTGCTCCTTTTAGGCTTTAACTCATCTACACTTTAAGAACACAACTATCCTTTCACAATGAAATACTAGGTTCTAACCGCCTCTTCGTTCACTTAGAAACTCTTACCAGCTTTCTTCATCCTTTAGCAATTCTACCCACATCCTTTTTGGAATTGCCTTTGTGAGATGCAACAAAACCGTTGTAGTAACAAGTCTCATTCTTGCTACATATGCCTCACTAAGATTCTCTCCTCTGAGCTTAGTTTGTTAGCATTTCACTGGTTCTTTCCTCTAGAACCAATTGAGCACTGCTTTGCTCTAGGTTGCTGTAATGTTCTCACCTTCTTATGATGCTACCTGTGCATCAATATAAAGACCACAATCTCTCCAGTCTTCAAATCAAGTTAAAATAAAAACATATCATCTCACCTTCAAGATCTTTGTCTGATCTTGTTCTACCATTCACCTGCACTTTGAATGGACTGTTCTTTTATTCAGTATTCAGTTGTGTCTTCAAACTCTATTACTTCAAGAACTTGAAAAAGTCCCTCTTACAGTTTAACTACTGTAATCCTGCTCCAAATTCTCACTCATTTGATTTATGTTAATCATTAGAAAAAATTACATACCATGACCTGTCTTCAAGATCTCACCACTCCTGCAAATCTGTTTCATCAAATCTCCATATTTCCACTATGCAAATTTTCAACATTCAGCTACTATCAATCAGATTTAGAATCTGATTCTTTCTTTCAATCTTCCAACTTTATCTGTTAGTAACAATTACTCCTTTACTGAGTTTTCTTTCACTGTTTCGTTCTTGCTCTGAGTTCTTCAAAAAAAATTACCTATTCCTTTTTCACGTAAATTATTCTTTCTACTTGCAGGAAACCTTTCCCTGCTCTGAAAAATGACGTAGGAAAAACCGCCCAAAGGCAATTTCTCTACTTTTCATAATAACCTTACTGTGAACCTGTGGGTTATGGCCCACCTATACAAATCATTAGCATTTAAATTGGTGGGTTTTAGCCCAACCAATCACCAAACAACGTTTTAACACATAATCTGCCAACGAACGATGGTCCCACCTAAATGCACAAAACCAGACTCCAATAAAATAAACTCACGTTCATACACTTCTCGGGTCCGCTCAGCAATTGAATAGCAATTGAAAAACAATTAAACAACAATTGAAAAATGATCCTCCCATGTTGACTTTCTATGTTGACTTTCCCTTTTTGCACAAATCTTATCGGATTAATTATCCACCGTTGATCTCATCATTAATCCGACGGTCGTTGATCCACCCAATCATTGCACATCGCATATCGCAATTTCTCCCAGCCAAGGTTCATTCACTCATGAATGATGCGATGCGATATTAATCCAATGGTCAGCATCAACAGTGATCCAACGGTCTATGACCATTCAACTAACACATTGGTTACCAAACAACTTAACCCCCGCAATTGACTATGACGTAAGCGGTTGAAAATGCGATCGACGACTAGGATTTAGTACGACACTTCAACCTTGATCAAGGCACCGATACACTCTTAACCTCCATAGTTACGCATTACAATTTGGCTTATTTCACTTTGCCTATAATTCCTTAGGAACCAAACTTCCATGATAAATCTTCATGCCAGTTTATAACATACCAACTCCACTCATGCAAATCTTCCCATCTGTTGTTCTAGAAAATTATAACACAATTTCTGCTTTCCTTTGGCTCTCATATTATCAGCCAGATTATACCTCTGAGCTTTGCACTGATTTATTTAATCGGATTCATATAGTCCAACCACTATCCTCCTCTACATTCCTTAACACCACTTCGAGCTGGAATACATAATACTCTCTGTGTTATTTCCCTTCTTCCAGATTTCGTAATTCATTCTTCACTTGACCTGTACATACATCTATTAAATCCAAACTGGAATCACACAGATTATACCTAGAAGGTAATTATTTTTGTCACTTAGAAGACTTTCAGAAATTCAAATTGAATTCATTCACCATGGTTTATCACACATAAACCATAAATTCCCAATTACGGATCACTTAGCACATAAAAGGAATGACACACATAGTCATAATGAATTCAATCTCCTCATTCATTAAACAATTGTATAGATACAAATAAAAACCTGTTTACAATATAGCTTTGGCCTAATATGCCTTTACATGGTCTGTATCAGTGGCACTTTCTCATTTCAATTCCCGTAGACTCACAATCCAACCTTCCTGTCTATCTAACTCTCTCACTAACTAACTAACTCTTTTTAGCCTTCGAGGCTTACAAATTATACCCAAAATGATTTTGTTAACCAATTTTGGTTCAAATCCTCAATCTTCTCAACTAAATCCTAAGAATCCTCTAAGTCCACAATTAGTTCCTAAAATATCTTCTTTATCCCTTGAGGATCTCAACTTTCAACTAATCCTAAGGATCCTCCATAAATCATGAACTACTTTCTAAGATTTACCATATCTCAATCCATACTAATTACTCATCATCAGTCATGTTCCCTTACATTCGAGAACATTTACAAATATCCTCACAATATTTAATTAACTCCTATTCTAAATGTCTCACCTAAATCACTCAAAATATTTAAAATTACATTAATTAAATACTTAGGAAAACCACCCTTTTGAAAACACAAGACCACCTAGATTCTATAAATGTACACATTTTCGGAACCATGATGCTCCTGCATCAATAAATAACCAAGATATCACCTTCAAAAATATTTTCATATGCTCCTAATCATATTTCAATGATTGATGAGGGTGTTGGAGGCATTGTTGTTGGTCTATTTATATGCCAAGTTAGAACAATATGCTTTAAAAACATTACCATTGATTTAATGCAAATATTTCATTTGACTATTGGTGAGCCCTGGTATTGTACCAAGAGTGTTGCAACTCCCAAGGGCTCCTCAACTCAGATTATCAACCTAGGGTTTGTACAAACTTAGAGGTGAAATTGCTATATGCACAGTAGGTTAGGTTCTACACATGTCACCCTCAGCCTTGAAATCAGATCAAGGTGTTCAGAGACCACTCCTATAACTATCTATAGTGAAAAATTCTTATGAAAGCATAATTGAACCTGGTTCTAATTGTGAAAGTGAAAACTCCATTCATTCAAATGTAGATGCTAATTGACATTGCATGAAAAAGAAAAGGTTAGTCTACTTGAGGAAGTAAAGCTACTCTACTTTGCACATTTAATCAAATAAATAACCTACTTGTATGTATTGTTGATTTACTTTACATTTGCTTGAAAATAAGGAATCTAACTTTTAACATGCTTGTGAAAAAAAGTACTAATTCTAACTCTATTTTGCAGTGTGTTAGGGTCCTCTAAATATATTGATCAAGGTATGATTATCTAGTCAATTATCCGAGTGGGATGTTGTAAATTATTTTTCATTTTAAGTTGTTTAGTTGTTAAAAAAGAAAAATAAAAAAAATTGAATAGAGAAAAATAGAAAAATAGAGTAAAAATGAAGAGAGGAATAAAAGAAAAGTATTTAAAGAAAAATGAATGAAATATAATCCTCAAAAGGGTGCGCTAGCCAAAATGACGCTTAAGTTGTTTTTTTTATTATCCTTAAATCTTGATTAAATTAGCAAAAGTATGGTTTAAATGGTGAATAAAAGTCAACATGATGTTTTGTTGGTTTGTAATAAATAACTTGTGCTTTTGGATGAATGAGATCATCCATGCCAAAATCAATGACAGGGAATGATTTCCCTCCCTCAAAGGTTAACGAGGAGGGGAGGTCCGAAAAGTGGTTTGTTTGAAACCACTATCGACCACGTGGCAGCCCCACAGGCATTTCAAGGGCCTGTCCTCCCTCATTAGGGGAATTTTGAGGTCTAAAATGGGCCTCCTAAGAAAAATGTACAACCAAAATAAAATTTATAAGAACCAATAGGATTTAAGATGATGATGTCAACCATGGGGGATGATTGACCATTTTTGGAGTAAAAAAGTAAAAAGACTAAAAAATAATAAAATAATAAAACTACATTTTCAACACGTATTTTCAACTTATCTCCCTAAGGTTTTACTCAAATTTCAAGAAGGAGTACTCATTAGATGCAAAATTTAATTCCTCATCCAAGGAGTACCCATGTTCCATACTTTCGATAGACCTTGCTACACAAAAAATGAGAAATACATGAAAAACGTGATTCAAATCAGATTTTTCATGTATTTCTTATTTTTAACATAGTAGTGTCCATTTAAAGTATGCAACATGGGTACTCCTTGGATGATGAATCAAAATTTTCATCCAACGAGTGTTTTTGCTCGAAATTTGAGTAAACCCATAGGGAGATAAGTTGAAAATACTAGTTGAGAAAATAGTTTTTTCTTTTTTCGCTCTAAAATTTGATGATGTAATCTAATCTTATTTTATTATTTCCACTATTATTTTATAATTTCCTTAGGAGGCCCATTTTAGACCTCAAAATTCCCCTAATGTACCGCTTACAGTCCAACCCCATAAAACCCATCTCCCACTTCCACTTGCCCCCCCTCCCGTTGGCTCCCGCTCCACTCATAACATGCCACGACATAAATCCATGCCATGCCACCACATCCGTCCATGTCACCTTGCCCCCATAAATCACATTACTGTTGGAAAAATTTCCCGCCAACAGTCATATAGATGTTGGTCATTAACTCCTGCCAACGTTTAAACAATTAATTGTGTCGCTCCAAAAATGGTAATTTTGCCATTAATTTTCTTTCCCTTTTCACTTTAAAAATCCCGCTTGCCCAACATTTCTCCATTTTCCATTTCATTGTATCAATGCAGGTTCCACACAAATATTTTTCAAGTGCACTAGGGCCCTATGCAATCACCAAGCTCTTCTGTGGTCAACCAAATACAAATCGGGTGATTACCCTTGAGGCTCTTTACAATCTGAAATGTTGTCACATAAGGGAAAAGTGAAATTGGTCATTGATAGTCTTGTCTTACCGTCTGTTCCCAATTTAAATGAGTTGCCTTTGGTTGACACACAATATAAGATAAGGGAAACTCAGTGTGAATTTGATCTATATGAGATTCATAATTGGGTGAATCAATTTTTTTTAGATAATAATGATGATTTAGGCATCTGAGAATCATTTTTACCTCACTTTACGTTTCCCTAGACTTGTATTTTCCCAGAGTTCGTTACATGGTGTCATCTTAGGTACCTCCCCAGCCAAAAAGTGGTAATTGTTCAAAACAATGAAATCATATTCTCAATTACCCCAGAAGCTATCTGTCAAGCCCTTCAAATTAATTCCCAAACTTATTTACACCCATTTTCCATTGATGCACTAATGGAAATATACAAAAATCTTACCTTTCCCTAGAGAGCCCTTATTTTTGAATGTTTTCTACCTGAGAGTTTTGAATTTCCTAGTAATAATTCCCCATACTCTGTTTCTATTTTCCTTAAAATGTCAAGGCAAGTTATTTCCATGGTTACTTGCCTATTAGGTTATCCCACTGACCAATGGGTGGGTGAACTAGTTTTAGGGTTTTTGTTAGTATTTTCAATTGATTAGAAGCCATTAGTCATTTTCAAGTACTATCAATACCTAACTGATGTTATTCATGAGAAATTTTTGAAATTTAAAGCTTAAGGTGCATGCAAACACCAGTCAATCCTAGTATATTTAATGTTGTTCTATTAAGAATATAGGTTCAAGTTCTAGTTACAAAAGGTCGATTTATAAGGAAGTCCACTATCAGTCATTCACTGGACTTCCTTGGTGATAAATAATTCAAAGCATTATTCATTCAACAATTTTGTGGATCAGTTTTTACATACATCCTTGTGTCTTCTTAGCAATGATATTATACCAAGAATTTCACCAAAGATCAAAAAGGTTTTGCATCTTACAGAACAATCTAAGCTTGGAGATTGGTATCTTTACCAAAATTATACAGAAATTCGAATCTATGGGTGTGAACTTCCTCCCTATAGATCACCAGTATTTGAACAAGGATTTTTTCCTTGGAATACATTAGGCAAATGTTTAATATGGATGACCTACAATTTGTATCAAGCAAAAAGAAGGCATAATTTAAATTTAAGGCATATGTTGGGCCTTATATTATAAATACCAAAGCAACAACAAAGGAATTGGTTGAAATACTAAAGAAAATGAAATTTAAGCTAAGATTCACATGGTCTTATATTTCATTAGGGATAATTTCAAGACTAAGATTCGAGAAGAAGACCACACCATATGCACATACACCTAGACTAGAGATAAAGCAGTATGCCAATTAAGAGCAGTGGATAGAGAACACACTACAAGAGGATGAAGAGAAAATTGTCATTCAAATATCTCTACAAAATCCTATTCCAAAGGACAAAGAAATCAAAAGACCAAGGGAAAGTATGTCCCCTACAGATTCAAGATCTCAAGCTGCAGACTTTCGTGTTTTCAAGAGGAGAAAGAAAGATCCAAAGACCAATACTAAGACTGATACTAAAAGTGATGCTTAGATAATAAATATTCAAGAGGAATCCTCAGAAGAAAAGGGCTCATAGGAGCAAGCCACAATGGTTTTGACAGGTATTCCCACTACTTCATTCCCATATGTTGAGGGGACAATAGAGTCACCTATGTCTTCTACACCTCAAATTGGAACACAACATAACAATTTTTCCAGATACATGGAGATCAAGAAGAAAAACGAAGCATTGATGGATATAACATATTCAAAGTTTTGGACACAAACTGCTACTACTCAACATACGTTGCTATTTGCACTTGACACAGAGAATGGACAATTCCAATTGGCCTTCTTGGAACCTATAGTTCCATTCCCCATATGTGCAGAAGACTACAAAGCCTCAATATTTTATTTTGACACCAAAAAGGTCCATGCAATTGATCAAATTGATTTTCATAAAAAGGCAGGTGAAATGATCTATTCAACACTGAAAAGTTCAACCATGGCTGCCTCAAAATTGTAGGCCTCTTTGAATAATATTCATTCACAACTAAAGATAGAGCGAATGCCATCTTTGGCCAAAGAAACAGAACCAAAGATTTAAAATAATAAGTTATGAAACTAGGATATGATCCCAGTAACATCAAAGTAGTTGAGGATATGATTAAAAAAAAATATGCAGATATTCAAGCTCTGAGGAAACAACTCAAGCTTCCAACCACAGAACACCCTTAGGCCAAAGAAATAACTAATTTGGAGATAGAAACAGATTTTTTTTTTCAAATTAATAGGTGAATAGAACATTCAAATTTAGAAAATGGAGACGCACATGGATGCACTATTAAAAGAAAAGGAAAAATTAGTAACTACAGGTACATCAAAACACTAAGAAGTAAAACAAACATTAGAAACATTCACTACAAATTCTTCTGAAAAGATACTCAAAGATTTGGAAGAACTATCATTAACAAATAGGGAGAATGAGAAGTTAATGGCAACACTGACAAAGATGGAGGAAAAGAAAATCAAATCTGATAATGCATATCTAGCATAGGTGTAGAGAAACGTCAAACTAACTCATCATATTGAAAAATATGAGAATCAGTCTCTAACAACTCAAATGTTGGCAGAGGCCAAGCGGAGCATATGCCATAATATAAATGAAAATATTAGAGAGTTATGGTCATCAATTAAGATCATATTTGAGAAGGAGGAACTAGTGCAAAATCTCAGGACAACAGCTAAGAAAACAAACATTGTGATTGAAAACAGCCTAGCACAACCACATAGAATTATTAAAAAGCTGAATTCCAAAATGAAGGAGGAGCTTGAAGAA
Organism: Pinus tabuliformis; assembly: GCA_031772625.1. NCBI lineage: Eukaryota > Viridiplantae > Streptophyta > Pinopsida > Pinales > Pinaceae > Pinus > Pinus tabuliformis. Next base: position 1,099,189,391 of record CM062819.1, read on the forward strand.
ATCCACATTCAAGACAGAGCATGAATAGTCATGGAAGTGAAGAAAGTCCTAACAAAGAAGAACCTCATGGTACAAATGGAGAATAAATGTAAATAATTAGAACTTCAAGTGATAAGGTTTAACATAAAATTTGGTTTATTGCAGGGTAAAACACTCCCAACCCTAAGAGATTCTAATGGAAAATTGCTTCCATAATATCAAGATCAGTTGTGTAATATAGATACAAACACATCTAAGTTCACTAAAGTAAGAGGAACAATAAGTGGAGAATATTTCATGGAAGGATTGCAATATGGTCTCTTCATTCAGTATGAAATCCATCATCTATTTCTAAACAAACCAACTTTTCAAACATATACAAAAGTAGATGCGAGATTTCAGAATATGGTAAATTTCTCCATTCCTAGTGAATAGCGGTGGGATAAATTGCTAGAGCTCATCGAATAAGGTTAAAGAAGAATCCTACAAATTGGGAAGCAGACAAATATAAGAAGCAGAAATGCAGCTACAGTCAGCAACAACTCTCCTTAAAGTGTGAACAGAACATCCAGATTAGTCCAAACTTCCTATTACTTAGTTCTATTTTTGAAATATCTGCATCTTCTGGTAGATATTATTTTGTAATTAATTTGTTTTTAGGTCCGAATTAGTTTAAGAGAATCTCTATAAATATTTTTTTTAAAGATTTAGAAAGGGTTGGATTATGCAAAAGAGAAGATATTTTCTTTGATTGTAAGCAGTGAACTATATTTTGAAGTAATCAATTTTAGAAATATAGAGGCAACGTTGATTCAGGATTCTTGTGGAAAATAAATGGTGATCTTTTCCTCTTTATTAATGTGTTTTTCCTTCTAAATTTTCACATGGATGTTCTTTCCTAGTTGTTACACGAAGATTAAGAGCTACATTTACATACAATACTTTGCTCTGGCTTGTTAAACAATCTTAATGTTTTCCTTCTGAGATTAAATATAAAATTCATTTAAGTATTCTTTATATTTAATTGAATCTTACCTCCTATTCATTTTATTCATACCACACATAATTCATGAGATCCAATAGTTTTCCTACCTCGCCTTGTTTCAACTATTTTTTTTTATTTGTGTTTGATTACAGAATATTTTTATGACTCCATGCACAATGGACTTTTCTTTCATTGTACAACCAAAATTTTAAAAAACATACCTTTAGCTTTCATACCTAGCCTAAGATATAAATTGTAAAATTAAAAATCATACAGAGAGAGCCCTCTCTGAAGCTGGAAGGGATAGATCCCAACTTTAAAAGTGGTTTGTGGTTACTTCTGTAGTTTCCTCTTCAGCCTAGGAAAACTATGAAGTGCTAACATTCTGGCGACTCCACTGGGAGTAATTTCCATGGTAACTTTGATTTCAAAAATCTTAAACCGATTTCCTATGGGTGACAATGAGTTAGGAAATATTTAGGCTAAATTATTCACCCAAAAGTTGTGTTTTTACCTAGTTGTGAGAGGTTCCCTTGGAAATATTGCTTCTATAAATATTTATACTAGATCACATCCAAATCCTGATCCCCTCGAAGTTATGAAGGAACCTGAGAGATTGATTAATAAAAAGAACCTTTGAGAAAGTCAAGCAAACAATATCCCTCTTCTCAGGTCTCACTCACTCCCTGAAATCTTTCCAACACTTGAGGATATTGATTCTGATATGTCCTTTGAATTTAGTCTTTTTAGAACCAAATCAAAAAATTTTGTCCTAGAAACAATCTTTGATGAATCCATTTTGAAACCATATATCTCAACACAAAAGCCTATTATTTTAGATTATGATAAAGATGGTGTACAATAGTTTGAAATATTGAAGATCTAGTAACTCAATTGAATCAGGCTGCTCAAAAACCATTCATAGTTCAACAAACTTCCATTTCTTCTTCTAATTCATCATTGACTTCCCCTTTGATTTCCCATTTTTATACTATCCCCATTACATCTCTCATTCATACTCCTTTTATAGAAACTCAGCATGTTATAGTCCCACCTCCTTTACCACCCCTAACATCAAGCACAACTATAGTTTCATCTTCCTCTCATATTCCAATCATGGCAGCTCGTTATGCCCCTTTGGTTTTGCAACAACCACTAAATTCTATGCCACTAAATTATTCACAACGTATACCACAGTTCGATGTCATTGGGACCACTACAACTCAACAACACATCAATAAGATGAATGATTTTGTAGACCTAGAAGAGGTTGATGATGATGATGTTCGAATAAGGTTGTTTTCTCAAAGTTTGACTGGTGAAGCAAGAAAATGGCACAGGGGATTAGTAGTAGACAATATTTCCAACTTGCAACAATTTCATCAAGTCTTTATTTCTCGTTGGGAGGTTAAAAAAAGTCCACTTCAGATTCTTGCAGAATATGAAAGTTTAAGAAGAGCTCTAGGTGAGTCAATTCAATATGATTAAGATAGATTCAACAACCTTTATAATTGTATTCCAATATAAATAAAGCCCCCTCCAAGACTAGCATTACTTCGATATCCAGAAGGTTTTGATGCTGACATGGCCTACCAGTTGCAAGAAATAAATCCAACCACTTTGGAAGAGATGCAAAAGAATGTCATTAGTGTAGAGGCCAATTTGCTATCCAACAAAGCCAAATTGAGGGCTGAAAATAGAGTGACTATTAAAGAAGAACCTTCTTCATCATCAGATATGAAACTCGACACTTGGTTAAAACTATGGAGATAATGATAGAAATAATGACTTTGAAAGATAGAGTTGCACCAAAAGAACCACAAGGGGGTCCTCAGATCAGGAATCCAAATTTTAGAAGGCAACAACCCCAAATTAAATAAAGAGATCCAAGAAACCCAACAAATCAACAACAAATTAGACCTCCTTTTCAAGAAAATTATGCTAAGGAAGAAAATGAGACAACAGATGATCCAGAAGAGAATCAGATAAATCTCTTTGGTGAAGGAGAAATAGATAATGTTTTCTTGACCAAAGAGGAACAATATTTTTTCTTATTATCACAACAAGATGTGATGCCTACAGAATTAGAGGATTACAAAAAGGGCTATCAAAATTCCATTATGGAAGTGCATAAACAATATAATCTAAGAAGTAAGAAAGCTGCAGCAAATCCTCCTAAAAAGATCCAAATTGATACACCTTCTACAAGTCAAGCAAAGGTTGATCCTCCAAAGGAAACCCCTCAAAAACAAGATACAACTGTGAAAGAGGTAGAAAAGCCTCAACCTTATTTTAACATTGAAAATGAGTTATCAAAGGTTAAAATTTATGTTCCTCTGACTGAATTAATGAAAAGGATGTATATAGAAGTCAAGTTATAAAAGAACTAAAGATAGAGGAGGGAACATATACTGTAAACATAAGTGATGATCAACCTAAATTTCTATTTGGACCAGAAGTTGAGGGAAAATCACAAGATGGTAATGTGGCACCATTTTATGTTAGTCTTAACATTCATGATTTCATTTTTCACAATGCCATGCAGGATTTAGGTCCTTCACATAATATCATGGCCAAAGTGATTATGGATAAACTTAGATTAGATATAACCAAACTGTTATGAAACCAGCGCACAAAAATGTGGAAAAGAGAGATAAATGCCTTAGAATTCAGCCTCTTTGAGGGGGCAACCTCCTTTACATTTCACAAATGAAGAATTCTTGGATGATACAAATGAAAAAACCTCATTTCTCTATATAGGAGTCTAAGGGGTCATAAAATAAGCAAATCCGACCTAACAATAGTAATATAAGGGCACAAAAATAACAATAGTGGGCTTTTATGGGGCACAATAATAACAATATGGGGATAATAGGGGTATAAAAATAACAATAAGGGATACAATGACAATAGTAATGGAGGAATCACTAGCATTATAGGGACCTAAAATGCCTGTCTCCTTCAAAAAAGTGTTGTCATCAACGCTTGAGTAGTTCTGGATGCTTTTGTATAAAATTCTCATCCTCCCATGTGGAATCTTCAATGGGTAAGTTCTTCCTTTTGATGAGATACTCTGAAATTGATTAAATTCGTAGCTGACGAGTTCTTGTTTCTTTGACTGCTTCAAGTTCCAATATGATTTTTCCTTCCTCATCAAGTTCTGGAAATATTGTTTGAACTGGGAGCTTGTCACCTATAACCTTCTTTAAGCATGACACATGGAAAACTGGGTGCACTCGAGAAGCTGCAGGAAGCTCCAATTTGTATGCCATAGTACATATCTTTTTCAACACCTTGTACAAACCATAGTACTTTGGTGATAATTTATTATCCTTCTTATCTTTCATGAGGCATTTGTTTATATGGTTGTAGCCGTAGGAATACCCAATCACCTACATCAAAAATTCTTTCGCTGCGATGTTGATCTGCCTGTTGTTTCATTATATTCTGTGCCAAGGTGAGGTTATCCTTCAACAGTTGGAGAACTTGTTGTTGATGCTCGATGTGATATTCCACCGCTTGAACCTTAGAATTTTCTATTAAATATGATGTGATGGATGGTGGATGATATCCATAAAGTGCCATAAATGGAGTCATTTTTGTTGCAGTATGGAAGGAAGTGTTATACCACCATTCAACCAGAGGAAACCATTTGACCCATTGTGTCTATTTATCAGATACAAAGCAGTGAAGATATCCTTCCAAACATTTGTTTACTATCTCAGTTTTCCCATTAGATTGAGGATGATAAGATGAGCTATGAGCTAACTGAGTACCAAGAAAAGAAAATAATTCTGTCCAAAAATTTCCAGTGAAAATGGGATCTTTGTCGCTTACAATAATCTTTGGGTTTCCATGTAGCTTTTGAATTGTTTCCATAAATGCAGTATAAAATGTACTCACTTTAAATGGATGAGATAATGCACAAAAGTGTGCATACTTGGTAAGTATGTCAACTACCACCATAATAACACTCTTTCCTTTGGACTTGGGTAAACCTGTGATAAAATCCATTGAAGCCTCCTCCCAACGTTGGCTTGGAATGGATAAAGGTTGTAATAGACTTGGGGTCTTAATTGTTTCAACTTTATTTTGTTGGAAAACTAAACATTCCACCACAAAATTTTGAATATCTGATTTAAGGCCATCCCAGAAAAATTCTTCTTGACCCTATGGTAAGTTTTTAGAAATCCTAAGTGCATTTGCCAATACATTTTGCTTCCCTTTTTTGTAGATGATTTCAAAGTCATAATCCAACATCTTTGTGAACCATTTTTGCTGCTCTTTTGAAGATAAGATTTTTTCTAAAAAGTATTTAAGACTATCATGATCTGTTTTTACCTTGAAGTGTCTTCCCATTAGGTAGGGTCGCCATTTCTTAAGTGCATGTAATATTGCCAACATTTCCTTCTCATAAATAGATTTGTGTAAATACTTTCCTTTTATTGGACGACTTTCGAAGGCAATGGGTCTTTCTTCTTGCATTAAAACATCACCAATTCTATTTCCTGAGGCATCACATTCCACAATAAAGGTTTTTGTGAAGTCCGTAAAAGCCTTAGAATTCAGCCTCTTCGAGGGGGAAACCTCCTTTACATTACACAAATGAACAATTCTTGGACGATACAAATGAAAAAACCTCCGTTCTATATATAGGAGTCTAAGGGGTCACAATATAACCAAAGCCGACCTAACAATAATAATATAAGGGCACCAAAATAACAATAGTGGGCTTCTATGGGGCACAATAATAACAATATGGGGGCAATAGGGGCACAAAAATAAAAATAAGGGATACAATGAAAATAGTAATGGGGAATCACTAGTATTATAGGGACCTAGCACAAACCATATACAAATCTTTTCTCTTTTGATTCAAGTAGAGTAAGATGCTTAGGTTTGATCAAGGATTTATGTGTAACCCTTGCCCAAATCCCAACAAAATGTGTAGTCATGGATATTGTTGTGGCTGATATACCTCCAAAATATGGAATGCTCTTGTCAAGATCTTGGGGAGAAAAGTTGTAGGGAACCTTGTAGATGGATATGACATATGCAACTATTCCCGTTTTTGGACAACAAAGGAGGTTGTAGATGGAGACTCTAATGAAATATATGGTAAGAAACTAGGACAAACCCAATAATTACCCACTTTATTATGTACATTCATACATGGATTTTTTCATTTTATATAATGACATATGTTTAGAAGAGGAAATGTCAGACATGGAAAGTCAATCAAAGAAAACAAGAGATGTGAAGTCAAAGACTGAAATAGAAGATGATAATGATGAAGGTTTTTCGCATATGTATTTTTTGGGGCAATCAACAAGGAAGGAGCATGAGCTGGTGTATGGATATTAGACACAAAATTAGGTAGATCAAAAAAGTATTCCTAGAAGCTTGATTTCGATGCCAACAATGTGGTTGAATGTGAGGCACTTATTTTGGGGTTGCATTTATTGAAGAGATCAGGAGCCAAAAGAATTTCAATCCATGGAGATTCAGAACTCATCATAAATCAAATCAAAGGTGAGTATTCAACTAAGAATCCTAGATTGAGGGCATACATAAATGTTGTCTTGGATTTTTTGTAGTGTTTTCTAAAGTATCAATTGTCTTTGATTCCTATAAATCAAAATGTGTTTGCTGATGCATTGTATACCTCAGCAAGTACATGTAAAATTCCTTTCCACCCAAATAAGAAATATGAGATTGAGATAAAACATAGACCTGTTGTCCTGGATAACATAAGGTACTGGCAAGTGTTCAACAATGACAAACATTTAAAAAAAAAAATTGCAATTAAAGGCAGAGTTTGAAAATTTTCATATTGATATAGAAAGTAGTGTTGAAGATGATAAACAAAAAACTATTTTGAATCTGATCAGTTAGAATCATGATGAACATGAAGCAGAGCTTGAAGTCATGTAGTTAAAGGACAATGTAATACCAAGAGGTTTGGTACCACTTGAAGAATTATTTGATTTCAATGATGTGGCTCAAAAGCCCAAAATGCAACCTGTGGGAGTCGAAGTGGAGGATTGTAACATAGTGACTAAAGACAATCCAAAGATTGTGAAGATTTCTAAGTATTTTCCTATAGAAGAGAAACATAAATACATTAATTTATTGAGAGAATACTCTGATGTTTTTGCATGGGGATATGAAGATTTGAAGGCCTATGATACTAGTATTATTCAACATACTATTCCTATCAAATAGGACCAGAAACCTTTCAAACAAAAGCTAAGGAGAGTGAACCCTATTTTGATACCTTTAATTGAAAAAGAGGTAAGGAAGCTTTTTGATGGGAATATTATTGTACCTTTTAGATTTTCTAAATGGTTGTCAAATCTAGTACCAGTGAGAAAAAAGACTAGAGAAATAAGGTTGTGTGGATTTCAAAAACCTTGGTAAAGTTTCTCTCAAAGATAATTACCCCTTACCGAAGATGGATCATATTCTATCAGAATTTCGTTGCTTGATGGTTTTTCAGGTTACAACCAGATTTTAGTGTATCCAAATGATCAAGGAAAAACAACCTTCACAACACCATCGAGAACTTTCATTTATATGAAGATGCATTTTGGGCTTATGAATGTAGGGGAAAATTTGCAGAGAGTAATGGCCATTGCTTTTGCAGATGAAAATGACATATTTATTGTGATATATCTAGATGACATCACTGTGTTTTCTAAAACTAATGAATATCGTTTGTTTCATTTGAAAATTGTCTTTGAGAAATGTATAAAATTTGGTATTTCCTTAAATCCTATAAAGTCTCTTTTTGGTCTGGAAGAATGTAAACTACTAGGTCATATAATTTTCAAATATGGTATTAGAATTGACCCAAGTAGAATTGAGGTTATCATGAAAGTTGATCCCCCAAGAAACAAAAAGGAAGCACAGTCTTTCATTGATAGAATTAATTTTCTAAGGAGGTTTATCCCAAATTGAGCTGAAATATTAAGAGCTATCACAAACATGTTGAGAAAGGACAATGAAATAAGATGGAATGCAGAAGGAAAAGGGTCATTCAGTGAGGTAAAGTCAAGATTGAATCATGATCCTATTTTAGCCAGACCTGATTTCACTAACGATTTCATTATTTTTTATTTTGCTTCAGAACATACTATTGTAGTAGTACTAATGTAGAAAAACAAGAAGGGATATGAGTAACCCATAGCCTTTTTCAGTAGGACATTAAGAGATAATTCTTTGAAATACAATATTATGGAAAAGAAAGTTTTTGCCTTGATAAAATATTTGAAAGATTTTTGCATTCTCATATTATTGCGTTTGTTCCCAATGCAATAGTAAAAGACATCCTTACTTAGAATGATCCAGAAGGAAGGAGAGGTAAGTGGATAATTGTTATTTTAGAATATGATATTGATATTAAACCCATAAATCTTATTAAGGGTCAGGGGTTGGCTAAATTGATGGCTGAATCAAATTTTCATGCATTGGACATCAATTTTATTGCTGCTCTAGATGGTGAAGAAGAGTCTGTCCAACAGGTATCAGAGATTTTTGTTACTTCCCCTTGGTACACAAACATTGTTTATGTTTTACAACATTTACAAGCTCCACCAGGTTTGACAAAGACTAAAGAAAGATTCCTGAAATTAAAAGCTATTAAATTCTGCATTCTAGATCAAGATTTATATTGGAAGGATGTTGGAGGGATTTTATTGAATTGTTTGTTAGAGGACAAAGCAGATAAGATGATGGAAGAGTTTCATAAAGGTGATTGTGGAGGGAATATTTTCTGGAAGACTACAACAAATAAAATCTTGAGAGATGGTTTTTACTGGCCTACTTTATTTTCTGATGTGCACAAAAGGGTTTCTACTTATCATCAGTGTCATATTTTTGAAGGAAAAAGGAAACTTTTACCTTTTCCTTTGAATCCTATTTCAGTAGAAGTGCCTTTTCAACAGTGGGGTTTGGATTTTATTGGGGAGATTCATCCTAGTTCTTCGACCCAACACAAGTGGATTGTGGCAGCCACAAATTAATTCACCAAATGGATAGAAGCAGTTCCAACTAGGCAAACCACAGACTCAATAATTATTCAATTCATGGAAGGTAATATTATTTATAGGTTTGGTTGTCCTCACAAAATCATCACTTATAATGTTGTTTCTTTTAAATCTAAAAATATAGATTTATAAAATAAATATCATATAGTTCTAGGACATTCTACTGCTTGTTATACTCACTGGAAATGGGTTAGCATAATCTTCTAACAAGAGCTTGGTCAATATAATAAAGAAGTTGTTATAGGAGAATAAGAAGTCTTGGCACAACAAGTTGATAAATGCTCTATGGGCTATAGGGTAAGTGCTAAGAAATCAATTTGAATGTTTCCTTTCCAACTAGTTTATGGAGATGAGACAAATGATGTGCAGGGAAGAATAAATCAAATGGTACAATTGCAGTAGAATAGAGAAGAAGTCTACAAAAACACACGGATAATTTAGGATAAGATCAAAAGAATTCATGATAGGAGAATGAAATATGATGACTTTTAGCTTAATGACCTTCTGTTAAAATGGGATGCTAGAAATGAGGAAAAGGGAAAGCATGGAAAATTTGACAATTTGTGGAAGGGGCCTTATAAAATTGAAGCTTTTTGTGGGACCAATGATTTTATATTAAAAGATCTAACAGGAGAATCACTTGCTGGAGGGCCTGTCAATGGCAGGTTACTCAAACATTACTTTACCTAAATTCAACTAGTTTAAACCAACATCATTGTATATACCATTTTATTGTTCCAAGTATTGCAGGTGTGGGTGGCTATCATCAGAAATTGAAGCCTGGAGTGAAGGCCCTAAGTTTCAAATTGAATTGCTACCATATGTAATGAATTTCCAGTTAATCAGGTCAATTTTAGTTGTTTGAAGGTTAAATAAATGCCCAATGGAGAAGGCTACTAGTCTACGGTGTTCTTGGCACCTCACAGGGAGGATGCCATCCCCATTGGAGCCACTGTTAGGGTCCTATAAATATAGTGATCAAGGTATGATTATCTAGCCATTTATCCCAGTGGGATGTTGTAAATTATTTTTCATTTTAAGTTGCTTAGATGTTAAAAAAGAAAAATAGCAAAAAAAATAGAGGAAAAATGAAGAGAGGAATAAAAGAAAAGTATTTAAAGAAAAATGAATGAAATATAATCCTCAAAAGGGTGCGCTAGCCCAAATTATTCCTAAGTTGTTTTGTTTATTATCCTTAAATCTTAATTAAATTAGTAAAAGTATGGTTTAAATGGTGAATAAAAGTCGACATGATGTTTTTTCGTTTGGTAATAAAGAAATGGTGCTTTTGGATGAATGAGATCATCGCAGCTAAAATCAATGGTAGGGAATGATGTTCGTCCCTCAAAACCTTCCGAAGGTTAACGAGGAGGGGGGTCCGAAAAGTGGTTTGTTTGAAACCACTATCGACCACGTGGCAGCCCCAGAGGGATTTCAAGGACCTCTCCTCCCTTACCATTTACCGTCCACCCCCCCAAAAACCATCTCCCTCTTCGACTTGCCCCCAATCCCACTGTCTCGCACTCCACTCATAGCACACCACAACATCCATCCATTCCATGCCACCACATCTTTCAATGTCACCTCGCCCCTTACGTGACATTACCATTGGAAAAATTTCCCACCAATCGTCATATATACGTTGGTCATTAACTCCCGCCAATGTTTAAACCATTAATTGTGACGCTCCAAAAACGATAATTTTGTCATTAATTTTCTTTCCCTTTTCGCTTTAAAAATACCGGATTTCCCAACATTTCTCCCTTTTCCATTTCATTGTATCAATGCAGATTCACGCCCAAAGATTGTTCAAGTGCACAAGTTCCCTATGCAATCGCCATCCTCTTCTATTATCAATCAAGTACAAATCAATTAATTTCCCTTGAGGCTCTTTATAATATGAAATGTAGTCACATAAGGGAAAAGTGAAATTGGTTGTTGAGAGTCCTATCTTGCCCTAGGTTCCCAATTTAAATGGGATGCCTTTGGTTGACACATAGTATAAGATAGCATAAATTCAACGTGAATTTGATTTATATGAGCTTCATAATTGGGTGAATCATTTTTTTTTAGATAATAGTGATGATTTAAGCATCTAGGAATCATTTTTACCTCAGTTTACCTTTCCCCATAATCATATTTTCCCAAAGTTCATTACATGGTGTCATCCTAGGTACCTCCTCATACCAAAAGCAGTAATTTTTCAAAATAATGAAATCCTATTCTCAATTACCCCAGAAGCTATCTGTCAAGCCCTTCAGATTAATTCCCAAACTTCTTTACACCCATTTTCCACTGATGCACTCATGGAAATATACCAAAATCTTACCTTTCCCAAATGAGCCCATATTTTTGAATGTCTTTTGCCCGATAATTCCGAATTGCCTAGGAATAATCCTCCATACTCCGCTTCTATTTTCCTTGAAATATCAAGGCAATTTATTTCCATGGTTACTTTCCTATTAGGTTATCCCACTAACCAATGGGTGGATGAAGTAGTGTTAGGGTTTTTGTCATTATTTTCAATTGGTTAGAAGCCATCAATCATTTTCAATTACAGTCAATACCTAGTAGATGTTATTCATGAGAATTTCTGAAATTTAACGCTGAAGGTGCATTCAAACACCTGCCAATCCTACTATATTTAATGTTCTATCAAGCAGATAGGATCAATTTCTAGTTATAGAAGGTGGATGAAAAAGGAAGTCCACTATCAGTCATTCACTGGACTTCCTTGGTGAGAAATAATTCAGAGGATTATTCATTCAAAAATTTTGTGGATCAGTTTTTACATACATCCTTGTGTCTTCTTAGTAGTGATATTATACCAAGAATTTCGCCAGAGATAAAAAATGTTTTTCATCTTACAGAACAAGATAAGGTTGGAGACTGGTATCATTACCATAATTATACATAGATACAAATCTATGGGTGTGAAATTCCTCCCTATAGATTACTAGTATTTGTACCAGTAAGGATTTTTGCCTTGGAATACATTAGACAAATGTTAAATATGGATGACCTACATTTTGTATCAAGAAAAAGGAATGCACAATTTAAATTGAAGGCACATATTGGGCCTTATATTGTAAATACCAGAGCAACATCAAAGGAAGTGGATGAAATAATAAAGCAAATGAAATTTAAGCTAAGCTTCAGATGATCTCATGATCTATTAGGGATAATTTCAAGACTAAGAGTCGAGCAAAATACCACACCATATTCAAATACACCTCTACCAAAGATAGAGCAATATGCCAATCAGGAGTAGTGGATAGAGAACACAGTCCAGGAGGCTGAAGAGAAAATTGTCAATCAAACATCTCTACAAACTCCAATTCCAAAGGACAAAGAAATCAAGAGACTAAGGGAAAGTATGTCCCCTACAGATTCAGGATCTCAAGCTGCATACTTTTGTGTTTTCAAGAGGAGAAAGAAAGATCCAAAGAACAATACTAAGAATGATACTAAAAGTGATTCCAAAATAATAAATATTCAAGAGGAATCCTCAGAAGAAAAGGGCTCACAGGAGCAAGCCACAGTGATCTTGACAGGTATTCCCACTAATTCATTCCCATATGTTGAGGAGACAACAAAGTCACCTATGTATTCTACATCTCAGATTGCAACACAAGAATTTTTTTTTCTAGATATAGGGAGATCAAGAAGAAAAATGAAGCATTGAAGGCTACAATATATTCAGAGTTTTGGAATCAAACTGCTACTACTCAACATAGGTTGTTGTCTTCACTTGACACAGAGAAGGGATAGTTCCAATTGGAATTCTTGGAACCTACAGTTTCAGTGCCCAAAAGTGCAGAAGACTATAAAGGCACAATATTTTATTCTGACACCAAAAAGGTCCATGAAATTGATCAAATTGATTTGCATAATCAGGCAAGTGAAGTGATCTATTCAAAACTGACAAGTTCAACCATGGTTACCTCAAAAATGTATGCTTCTTTGAATAATATGCATTCACAACTAAAGATAGAGTGAATGTCATCTTTGGCCAAAGACACTAGAACCAAAGCTTTAGAAGATTTAGTGATTAAACTAGGATATGATCCTAGTAACATCAAAGCAGCTGAGGAGATGATTAAAAATAAAGATGTAGATATTCAATATCTGTGGAAATAACTCAAGCTTCCAAACAAAAAACACCCTTAGGCCAAATAAATAACTAAACTGGAGATAGAAAAGGAAAAGATGTTCAAATTAGTTGAACAGAACATTCAAATTCAGAAAATGGAGATGGAAATGGAAGCACTGTTAAAAGAAAAGGAACAATTAACAACTACAGGTACATCAACACAATAGGAAGTACAATAAACAACATAAACATCCACTACAGATTCTTCTGAAAAGCTAGTCAAATCTTTGGGAGAACTATCATTAACAAACAAGGAGAACGAGAAGTTAATGGTAGCACTGACAAAGATGGAGGAAAAAAAAATCAAAGTTGATAATGCATATCTAGCAGAGTTGTAGAGAAACTTCAAACTTACTAAAAAAATTGAAAAATATGAGCATCAGTCTTTAACAACTCAAATGTTGGCAGAGGCCAAGAATATATGGCATAATATAAATGAAAATATTATAGGGTTATGGTCATCAATTTAGACCATATTTGAGTAGGAGGAACTAGTGCATAACGTCATGACAACAGTTGAGTAAACAAAGATTGAGATTGAACGCAAGCTAGTAGAATCGCACACAATTATTAAAATGTTGAATTCAAAAACTAAGGAGGATCTTGAAGAAATCCACACATGATAGAACACGCATAGTCATGGAAGTGAAGAGAGTCCTAACAAAGAAGAACCTCATGATATAGTTGGAGAAAAAATGCAAAGAATTAGAACTTCAAGTGAAAAGATTTAACATAAAATTTGGTTTATTGCAGGATAAAGGACTCCCAACCCTAAGAGCTTCTAATGGAAAATTGATTCCATTAGAAAATTATCAAGATCAGTTGTGTAATATAGTTGTAGACACATCCAAGTTCACTAAAGTAAGAGGAAAAATAAGTGGAGAAGCTTTCATGGAAGGACTGTAATATGATCTCTTCATTTAGTATGAAATCCATCATCTATTTCTAAACAAACCAACTTTTCAAACATATACAGAAGTAGATGAGATATTTCAGAGTATGGTAAATTTCTCCATTCCTAGTGAAGAGTGGTGGGATAAATTGCTGGAGTTCATCGAATAAGGTTAAACAGTAATCCTACAGATTGGGAAGCAGGCAAATGGAAGAAGCAGAAATGTAGCTACAGTCAACAACAAAACTCCTCAAAGTGTGAACAAAAAATCCAAATTAGTTCAGACTTCCTATTACTTAGTTCTATTTTGAAATATCTACATCTTCTGGTAGATATTATTTTGTAATCAATTTGTTTTGAGCTCCGAATTAATTCAAGAAAACTTTATAAATATTTTGTAAAAATATTTAGAAAGGGTTAGATTATGCAAAAGAGAAGGTATTTTCTTTGATTGTAAGCTATGAACTATATTTTGAAGTAATCAATTTCAGAAATATAGAGGCAATATTGATTCAATATTCTCGTGGAAAATAAATGGTGATGTTTTCCTCTTTGTTAATGTGTTTTTCCTTCTACATTTTCACATGGATGTTCTTTCCTAGTTGTTACAAGAAGATTAAGAGCCGAATTTACTTACAATACTTTTGTATGGATTATTAAACAATCTTAATGTTTTCCTTTTGAGATTAAATATTAAATTCATTTAAGTATGATTTATATTTAATTGAATCTTACTTCATATTCATCTTATTCATACCACACATAATTCATGATATCTAAGAGTTTTCCTACCTCACCCTGTTTCAGCTACTCTGTTTATTTGTGATTGATTACTGCAGATTTTTATGACTCCATGCCCAATGGGATTTTATTTCATTCTACAACCAAAATTTTAAAAATCCTACCTTGACCTTTCATACCTAGCCTAAGATCTAAAAAGTAAAATTAAAAATTATACAAAGAGAGTCCTCTCTAAAGCTGGAAGGGCTAGATCCCAACTTTAAAAGTGGTTTGTGGTTACCTCTACAGTTTCCTCTTCATCCTAGGAAAACTACGAAGTGCTAACATAGTGAGGAAAGGAGGAGGTTCAAGTGGTATAAGAACCTTCCTTAATCGTCAAATCATAATTTGGGGCATTATTCAACTTAACTAGGCTAGAATCAAAGTGGGGAGAAAAAATCTTTGAAAAGAGCATGACTACAGGGTTGGTACATGAGGTCTTGCATTGCTACAAGAGGACCTATTTTTCCAAAGGAGGGGTTTCGAGAGCCGTTTGAGGGTATAAATGGTGTCTTTAGAGTAGGGGAAGATGGATGAAGGTAGGAGGAAGTGAATGAAGTTGGGGGAGCCTCCTAGCCAAGCTTAGGACGTATTGGAGGTCTATATTGCACCAATGGTGATGCCCACAGTGTCCTCTATTTGCCTTTAAAAAATGATTATGGAATCAGAGTTTGGGAGTAATGTGGGGTGGAGAGGAAGAATATGGAAATTTCTAGGTGGAAAGATAAAATATCATGGAGAAAATGGCTCCATGATGCTCTCTATGGGTGGAAAAAAGAATTTTAAGCCTTCTGTTGTGATTGTATAGGCAACTATAGGACGAGTCTTCTTCCTGTACTAGTAATTTAATCCCCTTTTTCAAGAACTCATTTGGCATGTCTGATTGAGGGAAAGTCATTAAAGGTATGAGCACATGATTAATATCATGAGGAAGTGGTGTAGTTGGTGGAACAAGGGAAGACAAAAATTTTCAGTGTTTTTTTAGATGCATGAAAAAGAGAAAAATTGAGCTAACTTTGACTATATGGAGTGGATGGGTGATGAAATTGACATTGGTAGACCTCACTTAACATTACCTAAAGAAAGTATGACCCTCTCGTCTCTTTTTCCCATTGGGTCTCCCTCATGTCGCATTTTAGGCTCCTCCTGTAACATTACAATGAGGAGGAAACTTATTTTTTTGTTGTTGGATGGATGATGGAGAGAGGTAGGCATGTGAGTGGGTAGTGTGGAAATGAAATTTGTGGTTAGAACAATGGAAGAATAAAATTGTAGATGCTACCATGTAGCCATGATTCTGTCAATTTTTTGGAGTCTTGCAAAGAAAATATGTCAGCAAAAGTGGTGTAAGAACTCCTTTCCTGTGTTTTTCTCCTTTTCTCTTTTTTTATTTTTTTTTATTTTTGAGACAAGCAAGCTGCCTTTGAATATGTTTTAAATCTCCATAACTACCCCATGTGCCTTAGAGGATATTTTCACTTGGTGATATTTTCGTCTTTTATTTTTTATTTTCTTCTCTTTTTTGCTCCTGGGCTGCCTCATAAAGGTTTTGAAGTTAGGAGTTGGCATCAAATGCCTCATGGAGGTTTTCATATAGGCCCTATTATTATTATTATTATTATTATTATTAGTATTATTATTTTTTAGAAATTTGGTGGACTGAGGGCTATGATCCTCCCAATCACATTTAACTCTTCGTTGACTGAACTAACAAACACTTCCTTGGATAGAGGTTTCTTATACAACTTCAACCTATGACCATTGATGAGTAAGGGAATCCCTTCCTCATAAATTGTTGTGATTTGGACAAACCCATTCTCATATCACTTCTCTACTAGCTAGGAACCCAACCATCTTATCATTAACTTCCCCTTAAAATCATTGAATCTGGAATCATAGAACATGGCCCAATCACCTTCTTGAAAATTCCTTTCTCTGATGTGCTTATCATGCCAAATATTCCTTTATAACTTGATTACCTTAGTGTGCATGAGATCTTGCATTCTAAATTCATCTAGACCATTGATTTGTATGACCCTTTCCTATTGTGTTATCGTGAGATCCAAGTCTAACTGAGCTTCCATCCTCAAGGTGTTGTACTCAAATTCAATAGACAAACAGTGCCTTCTTCTGATAGACCAACTCAAATGGAGTGAATCCAGTGGTGGTATTCCAAGTCTGTTGTAGGCCCAAGTGGTTTCCATAAGTTTGGATGCCCAATATTTTTTGTTGCTACTAAAAACCTTGATAATAATTCTCTCTAATGCTCTATTTGTGACTTGCACCTGCCCATTTGCTTGAGGTTGATAGGCAGTATATTTCCAATACTTGATGTGGTGTTGCTTCATAATATCTTCAATCAAACTTGATGTAAATTATGTTCCTTGATTAGCGACTAAGTCCCTTGGAAAACCAACTTTGTAGAAGATGTTATCTCTCAGACATTCATCCACATTATGCTCTGTGTCTACCTTTACTTCTTTTGTTTCAACCCATTTCATCAAGTAATTAGTGCATACAATGATATACCTTTTATGTCTTGATGCGGGATCAATAGGTCCAACGAAATCCATGCCCCACTTTTTAAATGACTCTAGATTCACTTGAGGTCGTAAGGGCATCAACCTTGGGCATTGAGTTACCCATCCTTTGGCACTGATCACAGTTGGTGGTGTACCTCCTTGTATCCTGATGTAAAGGGGGATAATAGTAACCTGATTGTAGAACTTTGAAGGCTATCCTCTTAGTAGCAAAGTGGCCCCCACAAGGTCCATCATGCATGTTGAGAGGATGTCAAAGACATATTCTTCCCTCACACATATTCTTAGGAACTGATCTAGCCCCAATCTAAAAATATTTCCCCCAATCCAGGTGAATGGGGCACTCTTCGTGATAGTCTTGCTTTTCTCCTTGGAGGATAGGGTAGGAGGGAACCTTCCAACAACCAAATAGTTGGCTATATTAGCAAACCAAGGAGAAAACACTGAGATAGAAAAGTGATGTTCATCTGGAAGTCGATCATCTATAATTTCTATAACAACCATAGTTAAAAAATACATGTAAAAATATATAAGACCACGGTCATGGGACACGTATTCAAGGATGAATGGTGGGAAAAACATCCTAGTGGGTGTTCATTTATTTGATTATGGCTAAGAAAACTAGAAAACGAAATGGAAAAGGCTTTAGAAAGGAAACGAGACATTAATTGGCATTTTATTTATGAAAATAAAGGAAATTAGGAGAAAAGGAAGGTGAAAGGTCACAGGTTGCATGTGAGGAGGAATGTAACACCTTCCTCCCACATCTACCCAAGCAACCGACCAATCGGGGTAAACATGTGACGAGATGCCACTATGATATGATTTGACCTCCTAAGTCACATTAAGAAGTGCAATCGACGAAAACACACCATACAGACATCCAACATCATCAACAAAACCCTCAGAGGACAAGTTAGCCACTCAGACAACCTGTCCCTAGGTTCCACTACTCTTTTAGGTCTCTTGGACCATATTCACTCTCATGTTATGGGAAAGGGAGTGACCAACACCCTAAACTCACTCTCACAGGACTGCTTGTCATCGAATGTGGACCAGAATTGTCAGTGTTGTGCCAGTGACCCCGAGATTTAAGCCACTTTTCAGGCTCAGAGCCTAGGTCACTGCTCATAATTTATCAATCTCTTCAAATCTATAGGATAACATGGAAATGGAAGTACTAAAGCAAATACTTGTTCAAGACCTTGACTGGACCCCTACTAGCCATGATAGGCATTTCATCAAACATATTGCAAATGTGTAATCTACAGGTGTAATTCGCAATTCTGAGAATAGGGGTCTCATACTTAGCTAAGAATTGCTAAGAACCATTGATGAAGCAATGCATCAACTTCCATTCCATCCATTAGGTCAAAGATACATTGATCATTCAATTATAAGTAAAAACATGATGAGAGCCACACATGGCTACTTTCATAAAGCACATACATACCCAACATAATAGCAACATAAACTACTCATGAAAGTACAGTCATATAGACCACATATAATCCATCAAAATGCTCATAGAAATGCAAGGATAAATAAGCTTTCATTAATGATGCAAAATCCAAACCCGGGATGGGACTTTCACATTCCACCTAACCGTAGAATGGCTAAGCCAAATCTCTCTTCAACCATTCACCCCCATGCCATATTCTAAGCATGAATGTGGGATCTCATAGAACACATCAATCAAAACTCATCCAGGGCTTCCAGAGGCCATCCACCTTAACCCATCAAACAATGATTCCACCTCACAGATGGAAATCATTAAACCATCATCAAATTGGTTTCAATCCAAGCCTTCTAGGGCTTCCAGAGCATTTGTTCCAACCAAGGCTTCCAGGAATAGTAACTCAACCCATAACTATTGCCGGGTTTCTAGAGATTTTTTCCAACCAAGGCCTCCAAGACTAGTAACTCAACCCCCCAAGGGCTTCCAGAGTCTTTTTCCAACCAAGGCTTCAAGGACTAGTAACTTAACCTAAGCTGTTATAGGGCTTCCAAAGCGTTTTTCCAACCAGGGCTTCCAAGAACTAATAACTCAACCCAAGCTAAGGAAAGATGAAAACCAACCAAAAATAAACAATGAAAGTAAACCCATAATCACCATGGCTATCCAGGATGTAGAATTTCCTACAAATTCTCTACAAATCTACCTCTGAGATTTATGTATAAAATATGACTGTAGGTTAACTTGATAATGCAATATACCAAAGCAAAATACTATAATCTACTTCTACTATCAGACTTGTGG
The DNA here is from genome assembly GCA_031772625.1 of Pinus tabuliformis. Classification (NCBI taxonomy): domain Eukaryota; kingdom Viridiplantae; phylum Streptophyta; class Pinopsida; order Pinales; family Pinaceae; genus Pinus; species Pinus tabuliformis. The sequence goes on from CM062819.1 coordinate 1,099,209,028, forward strand.
AATCTTAAAGATCGAGCTGAATCAGAGCTGAACACATATAACCAGAAGAAGAAGAAGAATCAATTCAAATGAAACACATAAAATACTGAGGGGAAAGCCTCAGCTAAAAACCCCACTATCACTATCATCATACAAGGTGGAAATACATCTGAATTATACAAATCCGTAGCTCTCACAGGTAGCCAACTCTCAATACAATCCTCTTGGATGCTCACAGGCAATCAAAGCTTCTCACAAGCCTTCTCCTCTTCCCTCCAAGCTCCTATTTCCTTGCAAAGTTACCTCTGGGATGATCCCCTTCTCCCAGTGTAACACTGCTCTCACACACTGCTCTAATACACTGTTAGAACCTTGCTCCTTCTGCATGATTGAGTTTCCTTTATAGGAAAACTCATGCAACTGATAGTAACCTATCCTTGACATTTAGCTCAACTGGGTCTTTCTCTGAATAGACATGCATGAGTTACTGATGAGAGAATCTTTAGTTATCTAGAGTACACTAGTTGGATGCATGCATGCATTAACTGGCTGAACTCACAATCAGTTCCTCAAACAGTTTGGAAATAATTTAACTGGACTTAAGTCAATAAACTGAGCTAACTAATTACAACTCAAATACAACTCAATCTTATCTCCTTAATTTAAGGGATAACTGTTGCATGACTTCACAAAGACTTCTAACTTGAATTTCTCCAACTAATTAATCCATAATGAATTAATTAATTATTTTTCAAGAAGCCGGTGAGACTAAATTCGAATTTAATTCACAATTTTAATTCAAGGACAAATTAAAATTGGAATATTATTGATTCTATTTTTATCATTTCTTGTTGCTATTTTCAACACTCCCTCTCAACAAGAAAGGAATTCAACTCAATCCTGATCTTGAACCTTTGGAATGTTCTGCATGCAACACTTCTCTCAAGTGTTGTTTCTCCAGCAACTCCAGAAACAAAAAAACATCCAATCTGAATAAGAATGATGTCTCTGTCATTAAAGTCTCTCACTACTATTGCCTCTGTCAACTGAAAAATTTGCACTTCTGCTGACTGCTCTAGCCTCTTTCACTTTGATCTTTGATTGCATTAATCCCACTTATTCCTCCCACTACTATGTACTTTTGGATCTCGTATCAAGGTATGATCCATGAGATAAAACCTCTCAATGAACCCTACCCAATTTCAACCTTCTTGGGACTATCACTTCACATCGCCCCACCTCACACCTCGAGGTAACCTTCTTGGGACTATCACTTCACATCGCCCCACATCACACCTCGAGGTATGGATGCATGTGCCCCCTCTACCCACTTGGCTCAAAATTCCCCCCTACTGGAGGTCTCTGCATGAGTGGATGACTCCACTCAGTCTCCTCTCAGCATCTCCAATTGTGCCTCCTCCACAATTGTCTGAGACTTCTTCTGGGGTTGTATGTTGAGAGGTAATTTACTCTCCCTCTCAATCACCAAGTCTCTAAAATTTTCCTTGCTCCTCAAGGCTTTGAATGCACCTTGAACCTCAAGGGCATACAGGTTCTTGACTCGTGAACCAATCTATTTCACTTGTCTCATGGTGATGTGTATAGGGAAAACCTTTCCTTACTAAAAACAACATCTTAGCCTTTGTCCTCCAACATCACGATCTATACCAAATTCTTCTTTAGTCCAGGCACATACTTCACATCTATCAAGGTGATAAGAGATCCATGCTCCCTCTGAAAAGAAACTGTGCCCACTCCTAAAACACTATACCTTTCATCGTCACCCATCTCTATTCACATCATAAGGTCTTTCTCCTCCAAGGTATTGCATAAACTTTTATCTCTGGTCATGTGGAATGAGGCTCCACTATCAAGAAACCAACCACAACCCATCATTGATGACACCATGCATGCGATGAGGGTGAAGCCATTTCGAACTGAGAGGCTAATGCCTCACCTTCCTATCCTTTCAAGGATCCTTTCTTGGACTTCTTCGATGGGCAATTAGTTGCATAATGTCACATCTCATGACAATTAAAGCATCTCACTTTAGACTTGTCAACATTCTTCCCTCCATGAGAAGAATTTGATTTGGAATGGGAAGCCTTCCCTTTCCCTTTCTTTTCCTTACTCGCTAAGGCCAGATTTTCTTCATCATCCTTGGTTGAAGAATCATCTCGTGTGCTCCTCCTGATCTCGTCCTGCATGAGATCTAACCACAATCATTCCCAATCCGACAGTTTCTCCCTTCCATTCACAGAGTCCTAGTAGCTATTCTAGATCTTTGGAAGGCCAAGGAGAGTGAGGCTCACCATATCATCATCAGCAATAGTTATTCCGACACTGCTAAGCTCATCTCTGCAAGTGGTGAGCTTGTTTAGATATGTGGAAATAGTATCGTCGTTCTCCATATTGATTGTTCGAAGGTTGTCCTTGAGCGCCAATTTCCTCTGGTCACTACTGTTCTGGTATAGGTCCTTCAATGTATTCCACATTGAATATGGAGTATCCTTCTCATGGATACTCGAGACAATATGGTCTTGAACTCCCTCAAGGATGATCCATCTCACCCTCGCCACACACTTCTTCCATTCAGCCAACTCTTGTGCATTAGTTGAACCTGGCTTTGGGATTTCTTGATCAATGAAATTCTTCAAGATGTTGTCTTACAATACAACCTCCATGCATCTTTCCATGCTATGTAATTCGAGCTGCCATCCAAGGGATACTCGAGTCTCAACCCATAGAACGCCATTGACCAACCTTGAAGTATGAGATGAATTCGATTTGCTCCTGCAACCCTGAACTTCAAACTTCAAATTTTCTCTCTCTATATACTGTTCACAGCTCCGATAACCTTTGCTCCAATGAACTAGGTTCTGATACCATGTAGAATTTCCTGCAAATTGTCTACAAATCTACCTCTGAGATCTATGTAGAAAATCTGACTGTATATTAACTCGATAATGCAATATACCAAAGAAAAATACTATAATCTACTTCTACTATCAAACTTGCAGAAGCTTAAAGATCGAGCTGAATCAAAGCTGAACACATATAACTAGAAGAAGGAGAATCAATGCACATGAAACAGAAAAAAAACTCAGGGGAAAGGCTAAGCTAAAAACCCCGCTATCTATATTATCATACAAGGGGGAAATACATCTAAATTGTATAAATCCTTAGCTCTCACAGCTAGCCAGCTCTCAGTACAATCCTCCTGGATTCTCATAGGCAATCAAAACTTCTCACAAGCCTTCTCCTTTGCCCTCCAAGCTCCTATTTCCTTGCACAGTTACCTCTGGGATGATCTCCTTCACCCGGTGTAACACTTCTCTCACACACTACTCTAACACACTGTTAGAACCAATCCTCAAGGAACCTTATTCCTTCTGCATGGATGAGTTTCTTTTATAGGAAAACTCATGCAACTGATAGTAACTTGTGCTTTACATTTAGCTCAACTGGATCTTTCTCTGAATAGACATGCATGAGTTACTGACGAGAGAATATTCAGTGATCTAGAGTACACTAGTTGGATGCATGCATACATTAACTGATTGAACTCACAATTAGTTCCTCAAATAGTTTGGAACTAATTTAACTTGACTCAACTCAGTAAACTGAGCTAAGCTAACTAATTACAACTCAAATACAACTCAATCTTATCTCCTTAATTTAAGGGATAACTGTTGCATGACTTCACAAAGACTTATAACTTTAATTTCTCCAACTAATTAATCCATAATGAATGAATTAATTATTTTTCAAGCAGCTAGTGAGACTAAATTCAAATTTAATTCACAATTTTAATTCAAGGACAAATTAAAATTGGAATATTCTTGATTCTATTTTTATCATTTCTTGTTGCTATTTTCAACACAGGAAATGGAAAGGCTAGGCAATCTAATTTCAATCCATGCAATCCTCCATGCCAAAACTCTAGAAGGAAACACACATGCAACTCAGTACCTGCAAGAAAATCTGATGTAATTGTTGATCCCGATGCCTCCTTGAACTTTCTTTCTTTTCCTTTTCTTTCTCCTCCAAGAACCCAAGTATGCCACACCCTCCAAGAGTGCTCCAAGAAAACTCTAAGTTTCCAAGAGTATGAGAGAGAGATCCAAAACAGAGCTGACAAAAAGGTTACCAACTGATTCTTAGAAGCCTTTTTATGGATGAGGCCTTTATTTGATTCATTTTCCATTATTTTCCTTCATTTTCCTCCTCTCATGCAACCTGTGACCTTTCACTTCCCTTTTCTCCTAATTTCCATTATTTTCATAAATAAATGTGCCAAAAATGCCATTTTGCCTTTCCAAAGCCTTAGCCATTGCCTTTTCCAACTTCATTAGCCATAAAAAACCAAATGAACACCCCCTAGGATGTCTTGCCCAACATTCAGCTTGGAATAAGTGTCCCATCGACCATGGTTATTGTTTTTTCCTTTTATTAACTTTTATTACATGGAATTTTTACTAGGGCTATTACAGAACCCTCCCCCTTGGGGGACACCGTCCTCAGTGTTCAATCACGCATATACCTCAACAACCTGCTGAAAGAAGACATACTGCTCATGGAGCTTTATAACACAACTCGATGCAATATTTACAATGAAAGATCTGCTCAAGAGAAAAACATCATGACAACATGACAATATACCACATAGTGGAGATTTATAACACAACTCATTATGGTACTTACAATGATCACCCTGCTAAGTCCAACTCATATAACATCATAACATCATGATAACATAACCTCATGATATCATAATAACATGACACCCATAACGCATAGTGGAGCTTTATAACATAGCTCGTTATGGTATTTACATCCATACACATGGGTGTACATATAAAAACATCATCAAAATATAGATACCAAAATATATGCCAAATCATATACCAAAGCATATATGAAAACATATACTAAACACCATGTCTAAGAATATATCAAAACATCACATAACATATATCAAACCATCATAAAGCATATATCAACCACCATAAAGAAAATACCAAAGCATCATAAAGAAAATACCAAACCACCATAAAGCGAATATCAAACCACCATAAGAGAATACCAAACCAGCATATCAAGCTACTTTGCCTCAACCGAAAAACAAGGAAGGATACATGGCCTACATCTAATCTGCCATTTCCCATGTATCTTCATCGGGACCAAAGTTCTTCCACTGCACTTTAACTTGCTCGATTTCTCGGTTCTAGAGCACGAGAACCTTTTTCTGCAATATACAATGAGGCTCCGGCTGGAATTCTCCATCTAGTTCCACTTGCAATACAAACCAGTTAATTACATGATCAACATCTTTAACATACTTCTTAAGCAATGATACATGGAAAACATCATGGACTTTCACTGTTGGAGGCAGTGCAAATCAATAGGCTACTAGACCAATCCTCTCAATGATACTAAAGGGTCCACAAAACTGTGGTGCCATCTTGGCACATGATCCAATCCGTAAGGAGCTCTTCTTCGGTTTGATGTGTAAGTACACCTGTTCCCCAACCTAGAACTCCTTGAAAAACATGTTCCTATAATCATAGCTCTTCTGCCTACTTGTTGAAGCCCTGAAAATTGGGTCTACAACAAGGGGGATACCCACCCAGTCCGGACCTTGAAAGCAACTCCTTTTCTGTTTGGGATGGTGGGTCTAGCTGGGGATAATGGGACCAGTTTCCCAATTTGTGTGTGTGTGTGATAAGAATTGATATTTCCTTTCTAATAATTCCTAAGTAAAATTCTTTTATTCTAAATCTAATTTAACAATATGTAATTGTATTTTAATAAACAGAAACATCTAATTCTAAAACTAAGCTAGGATTTAACCTTTTAGTTATGTGATCTAAAATAATTTCTAACAGCAATTGGTAATAAAGATCATTCAATTGCTATGAGAAAAGAATTCAATAAAAATGAACCGTTTCGTATAAAAATTTATCCGAAACAATTGTGAGAAACATATCGAATAATAAGTCATTCATACATTAAGCATAAATATAATAGTCATCACTGTACAAAAGTGCCAAATGATAACTCAAACATTCAAGCATTCATATATAAATAACTGAACATAAATATCACCTTAACACATAAGCAGAAATCATTAAGAGATAAAAGTACCATTGATAATAAGTTCTACTCATGAGCTTCATCAATAATGATTTATCTCTTCCTAATTCAACATCTACTAAGAGTATAAAAGTGCATTTCAATAGCAGACATTAAACACATATATAAATAAATCTTGTTCCATTCATTCATCAAAACTTCCTCGGAGGGTGCAAAAGTGCATGTTCTGAGGAAATGTTTTTGACAAATTTTAGGACCTTTCTCTAAATGCATGACAGGGGTTGAAATACTACTAGCTAAATCCTAAAAATAGTCTATTACAAAAATATAGGAGGAGGTTTAAATGATCGTCCTCATCTAAAGAAAAGATAAATCAAACCTAAAACTAAAACTGAATCTGGAAATTAACTATCTATGTATCTGTTCTCTGTGGTCACAATCATTCAACATCGGATTGAGGAGAGTTGGTTGGCCGACCTCCGATTTTAGATTCCCTATGAAAACAGAATCGGCAAGTGCTGGTGCTATCTTCTTGACAGAATTCGTAAGGCATTTGAGAGTCATGCATTGACTGTGTGGTTTAACCAAGTACTGCCAGTAAGAATCCCAATTCAACTTGGCTAACTTCTTAATGGACTCTGCTCTTTCTTCAGCCTTTTGTCTCCATCTTTTCTACAGATGGTAAATCAAATAATCAGAAATTTACATACCACCTAATGATATCCCTGATAAATACCGCTGGTTTTTTAGAGCATGGGTTTCGCCTTTAGCCTTTAGCATTTTTTCTACAGATTTCTGGGCTTACAGGTGACTGATCAATAAGAGGCTTTCCTTCTCGAGGGGTTTTACCCATCGATGCATGATTAGTGCTAATCGTGCATCAGAAACTGCCTCGGTTTCTTGGTCCGGCTTCCCTGGTGCCAATTTTTGCCTCTTGCGGCCTTTTTTTAGATGATATATAAACCTTAAATCTTGTGGAGTGAATGACCCAATGAGTTCTTAGCTTCGAGTCTTAAATTGTCTATCTGTTATATCGGCACTATCCAGTACCCATTTGACCATGTCTGTGTATGGAAGAATCTTGGGTCTCGCCGCTATCCGGTGCAAGAATGAACATGCAAGTTTTGAGATTGACGCCTTAGACGACCTGCGTGAGTCTGCAGTTGCTTTAACCTCCATTAGTCTGGGGATTTCTTCTTCACATGCCTTCCCAAGTAGTTATGCCGGTGTCTCTATTACAGGTGGTGTCTGTGTATAAGGGCGTCATTTCTTTGTCTTCAGAAATTGGAGCCTTTCCCTTCTTTCCCATTATACTCTAAACACTACTGTGTATACCTTTCTGCTTTTCGCTCCTATAATTTACAAATAAGGAAAGAGAAATGATAAGAAATAAGGTGATGGGAAAGCTTTTAATGCCGAAATTATATAAATATACCACCCTACGTGAAATGACCTTTCGATCAGATCTAAACCTTATCTCATTAATGATCATCAACTAACTCATTAAATTAACATTAATGCGCATAACTTGGCATCGGATTATGAAAAAAAAAATTGAACGATGAGCCCTGTGGTTCTGCAATAAAGCGATTCTGCGATTTGCTTCACAATATCGCGAATCGCAATATCACAAATTGCAATATCGCTAATCCATTGTGTTTTACAATCATTTATCACCACATATTTCTGTGAGATGCGATTTGCGATCCTGACATAGCTAGGTTGGTTGAGATCTGTCTCACCTCCACCTTCTTTAGTTTTGAGGGAGAGTTCTTCGAGCAAACCTATGGGGTTGCGATGGGCTCCCCCCTTTCCCCTGTCGTTGCTAATCTGTTTATGGAGGATTTTGAGTCCAAGGCTCTAAACTCTTCCCGGCTTTTGCCAAAACTGTGGAAAACGTTTGTGGATGACACCAATGTCATCTGGTCTCATGGCCAGGTTGAGCTTGATCTCTTCTTTGATCATCTCAACAATCAATCCTCAGCCATTAAGTTCACTAAGGAGAAGGAAGTTGATGGATGCCTTCCATTCCTTGATATTCTTATTTCTAAGAATAGTGATGGTTCCCTTTCCCATCAAGTTTTTCGGAAGAAAACTCATACGGAGCAGTATCTTCATGCCAGTTCCCACCATTTCCCGGCTCAAAAGATGGGTGTTCTCAATACCCTTGCTACTCGAGCCCTAAGGATCTCAGACAAGAAGAGCTTTGAGAAAGAAAAATCCCATCTGCTTGATGTCTTTGTTGAGAATGGTTATAGTAGATATATGGGTGAGAGGGCTTTCCTTAAAGCTTCCAAGAATTCTCTGACTAAAAGGGAACCGAAGGAACGAATTCCAGGTGTCCATCTTCCGTATGTTCAGGGGGCCACTGACAGAATTGGAAGGATTATCAGGAAGCATAGTATCCCTGTGACTTTTAGGCCCCTGAACACCATTCGTATGTCCCTCATATCGGTGAAGGATCCTATCGACCCTAAGGATATGAAAGGTGTTTATATGATCCCTTGTTCCTGTGGGACCCCCTATATTGGGGAGACTGGTCGCTCCATTAATCAAAGGATTAGTGAGCATGCAGCGGACCTTAAGCATAGTAGAGCTAAGTCTTTCGCTTTAGCTGAACATGCTGAGAAAACCAATCATCATGTTTGCATTGAGGAGGCTAGTGTTATTGCTAAGGTTTCGCATTTCCATCAACGTAAATTTAGGGAAGCGCTTGAGATTGAAAAAAGGCCAAGCAATCTCAATAGGGAGGATGGCTGGAAAATCAATAGGCGTTGGGTCCCAACACTCCCTTCCTAGTCGTTTTTCCGCCCTCCTCCTATATATATATATATATATATATATATATATATATATATATATATATATATATATATATATATATATATATATATATATTATATATATATATATATTTTTATTTATATTATTTTTATTTTTATTTTTATTTATTATTATTATTATTATTATTATTTATTTACTTATTTATTTATTTTATTATTATTATTATTTTTATTTATTTTTTTTTAGTGTTAATTTTCTCATTTCCTATAACTTATAAGGTCCTTTGGTACTAACTTTCTTTTAATAATTCTTCTTAATATTCCCCTTTTCAATTATATATATATATTATATATATATATATATATATATATATATATATATATATGCATATAATTTATTATAAGGTCCTTTACATAACTAATTTTTCCAATTAAATTCTAATCAACTTATACTTTTTAAATAATTTTCTAACTAACCTAACATCCTTTTGATATTTCTTTATTTTATTCTGATATTATAATGCCATTTATGTAACTAATTAACTTATAATTTTTAATAATTCTTTTAAATAAAATTATTTTATATATTTATTCAATTTATTCATATATTATAAGGTCCTTTATTTAACTAGATTTCCTTGAAATACTAATTAACTTATAAATTTTTATAATATGTTTTGAACTAAATACCCATTAAAATTTTATATATTTATATATTGATCCCAGAGATTACTAATTAAATTAATAAAATAATTTTGACCCCGGTCCTAGAGTCAAACTAGTCGTTGGTCAAGTTAGCCGTTGGAGGCTCTGCTCAAACTATTTAACTTGCTAGGCTGGATCTGTTTCTTCAACTTGTCCTGACGATGAACCACACTAGTTGGTTCGAAACGCGTCGACAAATGGTATTCCATGTGATTTTCACCGAAAAATCTCTCACAAACTTGATATGGATCACAGAAGCCTGAACTCTATAATTGAAATACTAGTCTTTTTCGTGAATTCCAAACGTAACCATTTACAACTAGTTTTATTATCAAAATAAAGGAAAAAACTAATTTACAAAAATAGAACAAGTGATCTTCTATGGAAAGTATTTTTTGAGGATTTGTCCATTAACAGGTAAAGATTCTCTTTTGCCTGCTAAATCTTGCAACATAAAAGTGGATGAGCCTATGATTTCCGCTATTTGGAATGGGCCAAGCCACATTCGTTGGAATTTCATATGTTTTCCTTTTTCTTCGTGAGACTTATCCCATTTTAAAAATAAATCTCCAATTTGAAAGTCATTTCTAGATACGATGCTTGAATCAAAAGAAGTCTTTACTAATGCTTGATGATGAGCGTGTGTTATTTTAGCCTGTTCTCGTTTCTCTTCTAGCTTAAGGATCTGCAGTTGTCTTAGTTGTAAGGATGAAGTTGGTGTTTCGTTAATAAATTGAACTAAGGCCAAAGAGGGAATTGCTAGGTGAGTTGGGAGAACCACGTCTTTCCCATAAACTAAATTAAAGGGAGAAGTGCCAATGGAGGCTTTTTGTGTTATTCGGTCTGCCCACAGAGCATACATCAAAGATTTGTGCCAATTCTTATGATTCTGATCGATGGTTCGCTTAATGATTCTAATTAAGTTTTTATTCGTTGATTCAGCCAACTCGTTCCCATGTGGGTAATAATTGGCAGAGTATTTAAGCTTAAAACCTCTTTTGAGCGCAAATTTAGTCATAGCATTGCCAGAAAAATATGATGCATTGTCAAACATTAAAGCAAAGGGTAAACCAAACCTGGTGATTATGGACTCATCTATGAAGTCAATGATGTGTTCAGCATTAACTGTCTTGAGAGGAACAACTTCTACCCGTTTAGTAAAATAATCTGTAGCTATAAGGATATACTTATGCTGTTTAGAAGAGTGAGGAACGATCTCACCTATTATATCCAATCCCCATTGATCAAAGGGTTAATCGATATTGACTGGTTGCAAAGGCAATGACGGTTTCTTTTGTCTTCTAGTAGCAGTTTGACAAACTTGACATTCCTTACATAGCTATGTGCATCTTTAAATAGTGTAGGTCAATAGTACCCTGTGCGCAATATTTTATGTGTTGTGGCATCTCCAGCATAATGTCCACCTACTGGTCCATCATAGAGTTCCTGCAACACTTTTTCAGCTTCATATTTCTCAAGACATCAAAGTAGAACAAAATCATAATTCATCCTAAAAAGTACATTGTTTATGGGTTGATATTGCTTAGCCTTCAATCTTAGGGCTCTTTTCTTTGTATAATCCAGGTTTGAAGGAGCATATCCGTTCTTTAGATAAAATATGATATCAGCATATATTGATTCAATATCATTTAGGCTTACCTCATACATTTGTACTTCTTGATTTGAAGATGGTATTTCAGAAATAAGTGATGCTCCATCCAGCATTTTGCAAAAGCCTTAACCTTTTAAAATATTTGCTGGTTTAATTTCAGTGTCGTATTCTTGTAAGGCAGTAACCCAATTTGCTCTTTTTTCACCCACGTCTTTCTATACTAAGAGATTTATTACCGCTAGAAACGGTACTATGATTTTTGTATGGGTTTTAAGAAGGAAGGGTTTGAAGTGTTTGATTGCTTTGAAAATAGCATAAGCTTGTTTCTTGACGTCAAAATAATTTAATTTGGCCCCTTGTAGATTTGAACTAAAAAAGGCAATTGGGGCTTCCACCTTGTCTTGATTTGCTTGAGTGCGTATCATAGTATATGATCTATCAGAGGCAAATGTATATAAAATTAAAGGATAAAAAAAAATTGGAGTTGCTAAGGATGGAGCATTTACAATCACTTGCTTAATCAAATTGAATGCTTCATATTCCTCTTGGCCCCATTTGAAGAGTGAATTCTTTTTAATCATTGTTTGTAGGGGAGATACAATCCTTGAAAAGTCTGGAACAAATCTCTTGACAAAATTAATCTGGCCAAGGAAGGATTGCATAGCTTTCTTGTTGTGAGGCAAGGGTATTTCAGAAATCTCCTTAATTCTATCGAGATCAATATGGATTCTAGATTTTGACACTATAAATCCAAGAAGTTTTCCTTCACTTAATGCAAAAAAGGACTTTTTTGGATTAAGTGAAATCCCATACCTTTGGCAACGTTGGAAGATCTAATTTAATTCTCTAAGGTGATTACCACATTTTTTAGAATATACAGTTATATCATCCAAGTAAATCACTACTGATTTGTTTACTAATCCCTTAAATGCAATGTCCATGGCCCTTTGAAATGTGGCACCAGCATTGATCAGACCAAAAGGCATCTTTTGATATGCGTAAGTACCCCATTTGGTTCTGAACATGGTCTTTAGTTGATCTTCAAGATGGACTAAAACTTGGTTGTAGCCAGAGAAACCATCTAAAAAGGACATTAATTATGATCCTGCAACTGCTTGCAATATTTGTTCCATAGGAGGTAGGGGAAAGTTATCCTTTTGGTAGGCTTTGTTAAGGTTTTGAAATTCAATACAAATTCTCATGTCTCCGTTTTTATTTCTAACAGGAACCAAGTTAGAAACCCATCTAGAATGTCGAACGGGAAAAATAGTTTTGGCTTTCAATAATTTGTTGAGCTCAGGCTTAATCTGGCTTTCCAAATTAGGATGGATCTTCATCAGCTTTTGCTGGACAGGTTTTTCATCAGTTATCATTGGGATATTATGCTGAATGATAGAAGTGTCGTAAGTCTTAAGGTCATCGTAGTTCTAGGCAAAGACACTTTTGTATTGTTTCAGGAGATGAACATAGGCTAATCTTTCTTTAGAGGCTAGGCCAAGACCTAGGTTGATATTCTGTGGCTTGGTATCAGTTCCTAGATTTACTAATTCATAGTTTAGAGTTGAACTTTGAAGTTTTGAATTGGTAGATCTCTTGAATTGGTCTTTCAAATCATATAGGTCTTCCAACTTGACTACTGATTTTGGCATAACATTATTAGTGCTTTCTTGTTGCAACTGTTTTTCATGTTGGTTCTCATCAATTATATGATTAGTGTAAGATCCCTTTGATTTGTGGAAGCTTACAATATCAGGATCATCATTGAAAATTCTCTAGTTTGTAACATTATCAAGAATCGAGGGCCTAAAGATCAATTCGATCGAGAATCTGTCTGGGCTATAGTCTTCTGAGGGAATGAGCTTGGAAGCTACGTTTGCCAAGAGGTCAACACTAGCATTTTGGAGTCTGGGAATTGGTGAAATATTGAAGGCTATAAAATGTTCAGTTAGATCTTGCACTAAAGATTGATAATGCTTTAAATGACCTGATATACCATGTATAGTATTTCGTACCTATTTAATAACAATTTTATAATCTCCAAAAACTTGTAGATACTTGATATCTAATTCGATTGCCTTGTATAATCCTTGGACTAAAGCCTCGTATTCTGCAGTGTTACTGGTGCAATCGAACTCGAGTCTACAAGTTAGCATAGTTTTGTTTCCCTCTGGACTAACTAATATGCATCCTACTCCTGCTCCATCGTTAGACTTAGAACCATCAACAAATAACTTCCAAAATAAAGATTTATTTACAAGATTATCTATAAAATTAACACATTTATAACTATCTGTTTGAGAAACGTTTTCTACTTGAGACAGAACAAAATGTTCTAAGTAAGGTGAAGTATGAGCATTAAAATTTCCTAAGAAAGAGTCAACCGAATAGTTGCCAATTAAATTGTTACTTTATGCTACAGGTTCATTTTCTCCTTCCAATTCTGTCATTATGTATTTTTGGTGTCTTCCTCGCTCAACCTTTATTTGATTCGATTTACCATTGTAAGGAAGCCACATATGTGACCAATCGGTTGCAAAGTATCCATGAAGCTTTTCAGACCAATCCCTCCCAAGAATTAAGCCATAAAATTCAGGAATGCCTGCAACTAAAATATCAATGACTTGACATACCTTTGGATTAGATGATAGCCTTATGGTAACCTGATTTAGTTCATCGATCACTTCAACCTGCGATCAGTCCAGCTGAACTATGAGTACTGTAGATTTTTGAGGTGAATGTTTAACTTTGCACATATTGATTTAGGTAAGATATTAGATGAAGCTCCTGAATCTACCAAACAATTATGTAAGTTTTTGTTGAAAAATTCATCAGTAATAAGAAATGGGGGAGTATGAGATCTTGACCTACCTCCAATTAAAGCGATATTGTTTGGATCAACTTCATTAGTCACATTAGTTGGAGGTCTTCCCATCTCATGAGAAGCTTGCGAGATTACAACAGCAGTGAGAGGTGCAACAGGTATTGCATGTAACTCTTTCAAAAGTAGCTTTCGTTGATGTTTTAATTTGCTCAATTCATGAAAAGTAATGTTAGCCCTAGTCTTATTCATGTCTTCAATGATATTATACTCCATCTCATCAGAAACAATCAATGTTTTAGATGGAGTTGGTGAATCGAATTGGACTGGGCTTGTTTGAGTCGCTTTGGGTGATGATTTCTTACCTACGACTTTATCTTTAGATATCAAGCTTGCGCTCTTCTGTTTAGGACTAGGTTGTGAAGGATCGAGTTGATTTCTACTTCTGGTACTAACTGGTGATGCCTCTTGATCCTCTTCGTCTGGGAGGATGAAGTCCCACATTCCCTATACTTCTACAACTTCTTCTTCATCAGTAGGTTCCTCGTTAGAAACTTCCTCTTCTTCTTCCTCTGATTCTGCATTTGTGATAGCATTGGGAGGCTTTGAATTAGTTGAAGGATTTTTTCTATAAGGCTTGTAAGGATTTTTAAAAGAAGTCTCTGCTACCTGTTTCTTAATGTCAACCATTTCATTAGACATGGTTTTCAAAACTTTCTGCAATCCTTCTAAATCAAATGGGTCTTTTGATTGTTTTTTCTTGGGATCATCTCTAAAAGTGACCTTCTTATATTTTCATTCATCAACATCATTTTTCTTTTCTAAGGCTATGATGCATTTTTCTACCGCTATTGCTTCCTTCATATTATCAGCCAAAGTTGTTTTGGCAGCCCTATCAATGAAGATCGCTATGTTTGATGGTAGAGTAGATATGTACCACTCACTTCGAACTTCTTCGCTAGGCTTGGAAGTGGTAGGAATTTTATTCAAAAGTTTATTGAAATGCGAGTTAAAATATTTGATAGGCTCCCTTGATTCAGTCTTAAGATTCAACAGATCATTGATCAACGTTGCATGCCTGCTTCAGGATTAAACTTAGGCAGCCATTTTTCAGGATGGGTCGGTATTTGACTCAAGGGTGCAGGCATTAAGACTGCCCCTGGGTTATTCCATGGGGTTTGGGCCATCGTTGAACTACTAACAGAGGAAAGCACAGAAGATGTTCCTTGCGGTTGGGAAGATGAGGATATTACAGTTCCAGATGATTGAGAAGCAGATGTTGAAGTTCCAGTAGTCTGGTGGACAACAATTTGAAGTGGAGGGGTGGATGGTTGACTTCACAGTGGAGAGGTCGAGATGGATGATGATGATGAAAGAGTCTCACTATCAGACCCTTTAGGTGACTTCCTTGCTCTTTTCCTTTTAGGTAGAGGTAATTCAGTTGGTTCGATACCAAACTTTTCACTCTGCAATCTGGTAAGAGGATGAGAAGGATTTTATTGCGAAGTCACAATACCTTGAGATATTTCAGATTTTTTGGGTGATATAGAAAATCCTTGAAGTTTGTGAATCAAAGATTCAACTTCAGGAGGTTCAATAGTAGATTTCTCTGAAATGTTCGGGTTTGTGGTAGTGATTGTCATTTTATCGACTTCTTGCTCAAGATTTCAAAATTTCAAGTGCGATGGAGAAGTCGGGGGAGATGTTGAGGGTGATTTACTCTCAGAATGGTATTTAGATTTAGATTTACTAGCCATTCACAGTTCGGGGTCCTCCTTCTAGCGCCAAATATGTTGAAGCCCTAAAAATCGAGTCTATAACAAGGGGGATACCCAGCCGATCCGAACCTTGAAAGCAACTCCTTTTCCGTTTGGGATGCTGGGTCTGACTAGGGATAATGGGACTAGTTTCCCAATTTGTGTGTAAGTGATGAGAATTGATATTTCCTTTCTAATAATTCCTAAGTAAAATGCATTTATTCTAAATCTAATTTAACAATATGCAATTGTATTCTAATGAACAGAAATATCTAATTCTAAAACTAACCCAGGATTTAACCTTTCAGTTATGCGATCTAAAATAATTTCTAACAGCAATTGGTAATAAAGATCATTCAATTGCTATGAGAAAAGAATTCAATAAAAATGAACCATTTCGTATTAAAAGTTAGCCGAAAAAATTGTGAGAAACATATCACATAATAAGTCATTCGTACATTAAGCATAAATAGAATAGTCATCACGGTACAAAAGTGCCAAATGATAACTCAAAAATTCAAGCATTCATATATAAATAACTAAACATAAATATCACCTTAACACATAAGAATAAATCATTAAGAGATAAAAGTACCATTGATAATAAGTTCTACATGAGCTTCAACAATAATGATTTATCTCTTCCTAATTAAACATCTACTAAGAGTACAAAAGTTCATTTCAGTAGCAGACATTAAACACAGATATCAATAAATCTTGTTCCATTCTTTCATCAAAACCTTCTCAGAGGGTGCAAAATTGCATGTTATGAGGAAACGTTTTTGACAAATTTCAGGACCTTTCTCTAAATGCATGAGAGGGGTTGAAATACTACTAGCTAAATCCTAAAAATAATATATTACAAAAATATAGGAGGAGGTTTAAATGACCATCCTCATCTAAGGCAAAAATAAATCAAAACTAAAACTAAAACTGAATCTGGAAATTAACTATCTATGTATCTATTCTCTGTGGTCGCAAGCATTCAATATTGGCTTGAGGAGAGTTGGTTGGTCGAACTCTGATTTTAGTTGCCTTGCGAAAATAGAAGCAGCAAGTGCTAGCACTATCTTCTCGGAAGAATTTGTAAGGCATTTGAGAGTCATGCATTGACTATGTGGTTTAACCAAGTACTTCCAGTAAGAATCCCAATTCAACTTGGTTAACTTCTTGATAGACTCTACTATTTCTTCAACCTTTTGTCTCCAGCTTGTCTACAGATGCTAAATCAAATAATCAGAAATTTACATACCACCTAATGATATCCCTGATAAATACTGCTGGTTTTTTAGAGTGCGGGTTTCGCCTTTAGCCTTTAGCATTTTTTCTACAACTTTCTGGGTTTACAAGTGACTGAGCGATCAGAGGCTTTCCTTCTCAAGGGGTTTTACCCAGTGATGCGCTAAGCACTAATCACACATCGGAAACTACCTCCATTTCTTGGTCCGGGCTTCCCTGGTGCCAGTTTTCACCTCTTGCGCATTTTTGTTAGATGATATATAAACCTTAAATCTTGTGGAGTGAATGACCCAATGAGTTCTTGGCTTTGAGTCTTAAATTGTCTGTTTGTTATATCGACACTATCCAGTACCCATTTGACCATGTCTGTGTATGGAAGAATCATGGGTCTCGCCACTATCTGGTGCAAGAATGAACATGCAAGTTTTGTGATCGACGCCTCAGACAACCCGCGTGAGTCTACAGTTGCTTTAAGCTCCATTACTCTGGGATTTTCTTCTTCAAGTAGACTGTACATGCCTTCCCAAGTAGTTATGTCGGCATCTCTGTTACAGGTGGTGTCTATGTATAAGGGCGTCATTTCTTTGTCTTCAGAAATTGGAGCTTTTCCCTTCTTTCTCATTATACTCTAAACACTTCTGCGTATACATTTCTGCTTTCCGCTGCTGCAATTTACAAATAAGGAAAGAGACAAGAAATATTTTAATTCCGAAATCATATAAAATATACCACCCTACGTGAAATGACCTTTCGATCAAATCTAAACCTTATCACATTAATGATCATCAACTAACTCATTAAATTAACATTAATCCGCATAACTTGGCATCAGATTACGAGAAAATTTTTTTTGAACAATGAGCCCTGTGGATCTGCGATAAAGCGATTTTGAAATTTGCTTCGCAATATTGCTAATCCATTGTGTTTTAAAATCGTTTATCACCACATTTTTCTGCGAGATGCGCTATCGCATATCACCGGGTTGAGGTTTGTTTTACCTTAAGTGATACTTTGAGGCATATAAAAATGTGACGCGTGATGAGCTTCTTTAGCGTGCGATCTCGCATCGTGATTTCGCAATCTTAGTAGTTTTCTTATATGGTGTCATCCATTACCTTTTGCAATGTGACACTTTATTATTAAGAGAACGATTTTATTCAAACTTATCATAAAACTTAAGTCCTTTTGGATTTTTTTGGGTGTTCTCCTAAGTTTATGATAGTAAGATTTATTCAAAAATGGAATATAAGTGCTAATTTATTTTTTTGAAGGGTCTCCACTTATTTAGTATTAGTAATAAAACTAAA